>OZ024880.1:42793070-43993070 GCA_964017185.1 Rugalucina vietnamica
CTCCGTCAAACCATCCATCATTAATATTCATTTTATATTGACCATTCAAATCTGCACATTAGCTAACGGTCAATGACGGTTAGACAACACGTGGAGTAGACAAACAAACCAACACGTGCTTTTTACAGGTAAATATAGGTGCAAAAACACAATGTTTGTCTAAGGAAATAGGGGTGGGCGTGGCTATACCTTGCTGGCGGAGGAGTCAATTGGGTAAGTCCACTTTCATTTTTGGTGACATCAAGTGTGATTTTAGGTTTTTATTTCATTTTTCAGTGAGATTACTTTAAGCAAACAGAATAGCATCTGATAGGACCCCACGTTTTGCGGCGTGTCATCTGGTGCTATACTGTTTGCTTATGTCCCATAAAAAGGACACCAAGCTTAAATATGAGCGTACTTCAGTGTACTTATACTTAAAGCAATACAATGGTCCATATATTTTGACATTTAACGCATTCAAATAAACTCGACCTTTTAATGATCATCAAATTATGCATAATTAATATTAGTGAATATTAGTGAATAAATATGCACTTATAAATAAGGATAGGCAGCAAACGAATGCAATATACTAAGTCAGGACATGTAAAAGACGGCATGGATACTAGTATCACATGTAATGCTACGATGTCACATATCGACTCGTAAGTAGACAACACGGACCATCCAAAGGATGGGAAGTTCCATACTACTTCGCCACCAATAATTCACCACCAATACCAGTGCTTGGAAGAACAGAGCTAGCGCCAACAACATATGATGGCTAGGAATACTCTTCCACGGGTGAAACCCATTTTCCTCTTTAGTTACACGAAAGTAAACCAGTTAAGATTTTTTTTTTATTTTTAGCCAGCCTGCACGAAGTGCACAGAGCTATTGTTGTCACCTCGGTCGTCCGCGTTTACGTTTACGTTTACGTGTACGTCCGCGTCACACTTTCGGTTAAAGTTTTTAGAAGTCTATATCTCTTGAACATGTAGATGTATCAAGTTGATACTTTGCATATTGGCAGATATTGGTCTGAAGTTTTATGCAGTACCATCATGACCTATCCTGGGTGACCTTAAGGTCAAGGTCACAGACTTAGAAATTTTATATTAAAGTTTTTCATTAAAGTTTTTAGAAGTCTATATCTCTTGATATGTTGATGGATCAAATTGATACTTTGCATGTTGGTAGATATTGGTCTGAAGTTTTATGCAGTACCATCGTGGTCCACCCTGGGTGACCTTGAGGTCACGGACTTAGAAATTTTATGTTAAAGTTTTTCATTAAAGATTTAAGATGTCTATATCTCTTGAACATGTTGATGGATTAAGTTGATACTTTGCATGTTTGAAGATATTGGTCTGAAGTTTTATGGAGTACCATCATGACCCACCCTGGGTGACCGTGAGGTCAAGGTCACAGATTTAGAATTTTTTTGTTGAAGTTTTTCGTTAAAGTTGTTAGAAGTCTATACCTCTTGAATATGTTGATGGATCAAGTTGATACTTTGCATGTTTGTAGATATTGGTTTGAAATTTTATGCTTTTACGACCCATCTGAGCGACCTTGAGGTCAAGGTCATGGGTCATAGATTTTGATTTTAGTGGCAAAGCACAAGTCAGGCGAGCTACGCTGTCCTGCGACAGCTCTTATTTAGGGTGTATTTTTCTTTAAGTGATATCTTTTGTCTATAGACTAACTAGAGAAACGTTTTCCACACGTGAACCCTTTCGACATACAATGAAGAATCATCGACAATGGCGAATCACTCATAAATTTATTGCAAAATGTTATGAAACTTAGACAATATATATATATATATATATATATATATATATATATATATATATATATATATATATATATATATATATATATATATATATATATATATATATATATATATATATATATATATATATATATATATAGGAAGAAAGAATGAAATGAAGCAACAGCAACAATTTATTTCAGTCCTGTAGCGCTTTCACTTTACAGCTCTTCAGCAGGAACGTCGCCATATTGTTTTGGCGTTACTAAAATTCAAATTCATAACGTCCTGACGTTATCTTTTACGGGAAATATAGATTAAAGATTTGACGTCGTTTGATTTTCAACTAGCATGTCAATAATTTAATTTGTTTTTATTGTTCAAATTAAATTTTCATATCAAGATTTATCCTAATTGGAGAAACATGAAGTACTGCATTTTTTCTCATGACATGCTTCATTTCACATATATTTATTTTTATGAAATTGTATATATGTTATGATATTGTATATATGTTAACTTGTTCAAGAGGGCCCCAAGGAAGATTGGATTTGCCAATTGGGCCACCCTCTTAAAATAAAGAATTTACTTACTTACTTACTTACTTACTTACTTACTTACTTTCTTCCTATCATTACCGACACAAGGACTTGTTGTTTTATATATATATATATATATATATATATTGTGCACACTCATTTGTAAGCGGCCCCGGCGGCCGAACGGTTAAGAGCGCTGTTGGGTCAAGTATAGTATAAGAAAAAAATAATTCCTGCTTTTTTATGTCTTTTTTAATAGGTAATTCGGTTTAAAATTTGGTATTTGTTGGTAGTATACTATTAAAATGTAAATCCTTTTTAAAGGTTATTCGGTTGAAGATTCATGATTGAATGCTAATTCTGTTTTTTTTTTTTTTTTCGGCACTAAAAAGGTAGGGAATAAATAATCCCTGCTTTTTGGTTTGTTTTTAGCGGTAATTCGGTTTGAGCTTTTAGTATCCGAGTTGCCGGGTCGCCGTGTTGCCAGGTTGCCGGGTCGCCGGGTTGCCAGGCCGCCGAACTGCCGGGTCGCCGAGTTGCCGGGTCGCCGAGTTGCCAGGTTGCCGGGTCGCCGGGTTGCCGGGTTGCCGGGTCGCAGGGTTGCCAGGTCGCCGAGATGCCGGGTCGCCGAGTTGCCGGGTCGCCGAGTTGCCGAGTCGCGGGTTGCCGGGTCGCCTGGTTTCCAGGTCGCCGGGTTCGATTTATGACATGGTAGATTTAGACGAGTCAAATGTTTGCTTTAGGAGACAAAGTGTTGTTATGATCGCAAGAGTGACGCATTGGCAAGACCAATATTCGACGATTTGGTTAACACAATTCGGCCTGTGTCTAACAGGATGAATTAAACATTTGAAAGTAATTCATGGAACCATACAATTTATCATGAAATATGGCATAAAAATCCTCATGATAAATGTACTATGCAAAAGGCTGATTGCCTACTATATACCATAACGTTTCAGTAGACGTGGCTGTTTTCTTCCACAATAAACAACGCAAACAGTCACTTGTGTTTCTACTGCATCATCCCGCCAACCCTACAAACTGGCGACCCGGCGACCTGGCAACCCGGCGACCCGTCAAACATGTCATACAATCACTTGGCGACCCGGCAACCCGGCGACCGGCAGTCCGGCGACCCGTCAAACATGTCATACAAACACTTGGCGACCCAGCAACCCGGCGACCCGTCAAACATGTTATACAATCACTTGGCGACCCGGCGACACGGCAACCCGGCGACCCGTCAAACATGTCATACAATCACTTGGCGGCCCGGCAATCCGGCGACCCGGCAACTCGGCGATCCGTCAAACACGTCATACAATCACTTGGCGACCCGGCAACCCGGCGACCCGGCAACCCGGCGACCCGTCGAACATGTCATACAATCACTTGGCGACCCGGCAACCCGGCAACCCGGCGACTCGTCAAACATGTCATACAATCACTTGGCGACCCGGCAACCCGGCGACCCGGCAACCTACCAAACATATCATAGAATCACTCCTCGACCCGGCGACCCGGCAACCTGGCGACCCGGCGACCTGCCAAACATGTTATTGGATCAGCCGGCGACCTGGCAACCCGGCAACCCGGCGACAAGCTAAAAATGTCATAGAATCACCCGGCGACCTGGCGAGCCAGGAACCCGACACTGAAACATATATAATCACCTGGCGACCCGGCAACCCGGCGACCCGGCGAAACATGTCATAGAATCCAACACAGAGAACCTGTGTATTATGGTCCTTATGGTGTATTAGGATCATTTGTCTGCGGATTAATACACCAAGATGTAAATATGCAAAGTTGACAATTATTGATTGCTTATGCGGTTTTACCTTCGGTTTCAAAGTACAGTAGTGCAAAGCGTAAAGATTATACTATAAAACAAACTCTGTATACTGTCAAGTGGTGTATTATGACCATTAATACTCTGGACGACGAATATGCATTTTACCAGCGCATATATCTTCACTCTTTGCACTACTTTTAATATGCGTTTTACCGGCGCAATAATCTTTATCTTTCACTATTAATACGCCGACATACATGCACTACTTTTTGCTTATACTATACTTGAGCCGCGCTGTTTCTTAATAACTCGATCATCTCACCGCTGTGTCTGGTGTGGGTTCGAGCCCCTCACTGGCTACAGATTGGAGCTGAAATAATGTTGAATGGGACGTAAAACTGAAAAAATAAATGTGCACGCGTGTGCGTATCCGTACGGTGCTCATGTGTTTTTTCTTGTTGTGAAGTAGTGACTTTATGCAACCAAGTCAACAATGTTGAAGTTCTGCTAGTATGGACAATTTCGTGTCTGAATATCGTGGGCTGGGCGGAGGGACGAGGGGTGAAGCATGTGCAGATCCATAGTTTCGTTGCAATAGGTTCATCATTTCCTGAGAAGATTCTTGAAGCGTTTTCACTATATATGGGTATGACGGCCATCTTGGACATCTTTTCAGAATCTTAAATCTCCACTTCATTTGTCTGCAGGAGGTCTGCAAGTTTTTCCCTTTAAATCACATTTTATAAATTTTCCCCATTCAAATGTAAAGGCAAACTATGTTGACCTTGTCGTAAAATAGGTCAAGGTCACCCCAGGGTCATGGTTTATAAAACTTTGTAGAGCTCCATTCCCTGATGCATCATGCCAAGTTCATAGGCCTCCTGGTTTGAAGTAGAGAATTTTTAAAGGTTTTTGCTATTTATAGCCATGGCGGCCATATTGGTCATGTGACCTTGACCATTTATACAAATTTTCATTCCCCATTCCTGACGATGCTCCACCTAAAGTTTGGCTTTGATTGGCTAAGTGGTTTCAGAGAAGATGTTTGAATATCATGGTCATAAACATGCATATAGCCCCGGGCAGGAGCAGACAACCTCCTGGGGACAAAATTCTTTAATTAACATAAATCTTCTGTCCATTTGCATACTCCGAGCAATATCCACCCATTTAATTACATTTTACTAATTTTCCCCAATCAAATGCGTTGGCGATACAAGATACAAGAATCTTTATTTTACGTCGGATACATATAACAAATAACATTAGCTGTGATAGCTATTTCCGACAAAACATGATGTAAAGCAACAACTGTAAAAAAGCTGTAAAAAGAGACATACATTTTAGTAAGAAGCAAAACAATTTTAAGCATTAGCACATAAGTACAAGGGATTCTTGCAATGTTTGAAATTATTTGACCCCGTTTAGGAATATGTCTTTGATGTAGACTTCGTGTAAATTTTCGAAATTACAGTACAATAGTCTGGCTTTCGTCGCAGGTTTTAAAAGGGCTACTGATGAGGGTTCATTACCCGAAATTGTACAATATAGTCCATACTATCTCCCTTTGAATGTTTTTGCTGCTTCCAAAGGATCAAACCTTTATATTTTATTTGCTATTAAAACATGTATACAAACTGAGTTTAACTTAATGAAAAGGTACAAGTAGGCAACGATCAGGAAAAGGCGCAATCAGAAAAAGATTCCCACTCCAAAAACCGAGGCTGAATAAACATGCATATATAGCTGAAAAAAAAAATCATTTAAAGCTGATATGCAGAATAAAATAAGTCATGGGCATATTTTCATATCACAGTTAAAAACATGAATCATCACAGAAACATTTATACATATATATAGTCTTAGAATATTAGTAGCAGGGATAATAATTCGTCTAAGTAGTAAATAAATAAAAAGAAAAGTCACTACCTCCATTTCATGAAAATATCTTCTGCCAGAAATAAACGAAAAAAAAAAAAAAAAAAAAAAAAAAAAAAAAAAAAAAAAAAAAAATACAAAACAAGAGACAGATTTCCCCTTGTATAAAGAATGCGAAAGGAGCAGAAGGTAAATTCTGTAATGCTCGGTTCGACATCTTAGGATCTAAGTTGACTCAGTCGTAAAGTAGGTCAAGGTCATCCCAGGGTCATGATTTATATAAATTTTGTAGAGCTCTATTCTCTGATGATTTATGTCAAGTTTCAAAATCACAGACCTTCTAGTTCTGGAGAAAATATATTTTTAAAGGCTTTTGCTATTTATAGGTATGGCGGCCATCTTGGTCATGTGACCTGTACCATTTATACAAACTTTCGTTCTCCCTTTCTAAGGATGCTCCTCATGAAGTTTAGTTTTGATCGGCTCAGCGGTTTCAGAGACTAAAGTCCAATTCGCATGCGCAAAAAATACACGCGTGTAAATATACTCCGGTGTGTATATATACTCCGGTGTGCAAATCAACCTGAGAGTAAATTTAAATTGCGTTCGCATGGGTTTTATCACCAGGAGTATTTTCGTATGTAAATTTATCATTTCTGAATTAAAACCTGTTCATTTAAGTTTTCTGTATTTGCAAAACAAGAACAGGGTGCTTCAATGTCTTCTTGTAGACTTTGGCAGCAGAGGAGAATCATGTAATGGTCAGGCATATTCCTTAGCAGTTAGACAGTTCACTTTAATTATCGTTTGACAAGGGATTACTGTTAAAATGCCCAAAGAATCTCACCAAGAATGATGAAGAAATTGTGTGGCTGTTTGCACTCCATATAATCTAAAATGTGATGAATGGCAATAAACTCTTATTTAGCAACAATGTCCACAGTTTCAGAAACTGTCATATAATTAGTTAAGAACAAAAAATGTGAAAATTTGTTATCTTAAAGCAGAATAGTGACTTGAAATAAAAATACTCATGGGTAAATTTTACTTTGCGTTCACATGGGACAAAATAGTAAATTTACACGTGTGTATTTGTAAAAATAAAATTTGCATCTGGTCAGACCCTGGAGTAAATTTACCCATATGTAAATATACTCCGGTGTGTATTTGCGTTCGCATGCGCCATTTACTTACCCCGAGTAAAATTTGCACACCGGAGTATATTTACACGCGTGTATTTTTGGTGCATGCGAATTGGACTTTAGACGTTTGAACATTGTGGACAACAACAACTTCAACGACGACGGACGACAGAGCATGGGTATACTATAAACTCACCTTGTGAGCCTAACGGCTCAGGTGAGCTAAAAAGAGATTTTGAAAAATGCAGTTTCTGAAAGATGGTGTATAAAGACGGCTAAAACGAGCTATAATGCTCGGTTCAACCTTCTACCACACATCTTGGGAATGTGAATACATCTCACTTCGAATTGCACGGGATATTAGATACCTTTACTCGCTTATAAGGACACTCTTTATTATTCAAGAGAAAGAAAATTTCTATTCAGCGGTGATCGTTTCTTACAAAAATATGTTGTTTGTATGTTTGCTTAACGCCCCAACAGCCAAGGTTATGTCGGTATTGGCCTAACTGCAGTTCTGCAGTCCCTACGCCTCCGAGCCTGGTACTATTCTCTCCAATTCACGACTGACATTTAATGGAGGGTGTGACCAAGATATGGGCACAGAACGGAACGAAAGCCCGTTTGCCGGACTAGGATGAACCTAACTACAATGCTCCTGGGCAAGCCAAGTATAAGAAGATTACTATTGTCCTAACACTATCCTTTGGAAACCACCTCTTTACGTCTCATCTTGTTTGGAGACATTTCGTTAAAGGTCATATATTGTCATCCATTTGCATTTTGAAACTCGTAAAAAGTGACACAACAGTTTTGGGATAAATAAATAAATAAATAAATAAAAATTAAATAAAATAAAATAAAATAAAATAAAACTATGCCTTAATTGTTGATCTTTAATATGGCTTTTCCACTGCGCAATTGTTAGCAAGGGTGGTCACTCTTTTCCCGAATTTTTCACATTTATAACTTCGAACGAAAATGGAATGCAGGTGGGATATCTGACATACTTAATGAGAAGCTTTCGTGAGAAAAGTTCTAATCTAAATACTTTATAAACCAGGGAGCTGCGATGTCGTTTTTCTACTTTATTTACTCTGATAGGACATTTAACCGTCTGAGAGTCCGTCCCCGTTGGTGAGTAGTAAAGGCCTCGTCACATACAAGCCGACATTGCCTCCGCGTACACATGCATAGACTCGCGTTTTATTGCGAACAGGATTTTTTGTTGGTTTGGTTTATTGCTTTAAACCCCTTTCAATAACTAACGTCCCGACATGACCATTAGTTACTATCGACTGGGACGTAAAACTATAATTGAAAAAAAAAACAAAAAAAAAACAAAAAAACAAACAAAAAAAAAAAAAAAAAAAAAAAAAACAAAAACAAAAAAAAAAAAAAACGCAAATCTACATCGAGGATGTTCGCTTATTTGTGTCGAGATATGATTTAAAGCCAGGGCATAACGTCATACTTATTTTACATGCGTCTTATGATAGAATGAACACACCATATTACACAATATTGGTGAGTTCCACTCACTCCACGTGCTGATCGTGCAGCTCGTGAATATCGATGTCATGTGAGGTATAAAACCAGATGCCGCGAAATGCATGTCACTACAAAGAATTCGGTGACATATCTTTGCGGTTGGACATTTTTGATAAAAGAAAATATGTTGTTCTACATCGTTCTGTCTGTGGTGGCGAGGCTAGCAGTTGGTGGTGGAATAACAGACCTTGTTTTCAGTAAGTTGAATTATAGTACTTGTTTAGATTTGTTGTTTTGTGTCAGACTTGTAGAAACTAATTTTAATCACAGAATGAAATGTTTTACGATCATGTTTAACTTTAAAGATCACATTGTTTTCTTTACCAGCACTGCAGCAGTATTAGAAATGTATGCCTCGTGCGCACCATCTAGCTTTTAAACTGTATATGAAAAGATTAGTGGACATGGAACACCGCCGCAATTATATTCATACTAAACAGCTAAATGCAGAACACCCATACACGTGTAATCCTTGTAGTGAAAGTCATACTAAATATATAAAGTGTATTTCCTTTCCAGGCTGTTATCCCAACGGTACGGTCGAGGTGACCCACCCAGGTTCCTACTCCCACTGTTTCGCCGTCCAGGACGAGGGGACGTCCTCTGCTGTAAAATGCTCGGTCTCTACCAGCGGCGGAGTCAGCTTAATCACGGGATGCAGTCAGGTTAGTTTTTCAAACCTCCATCGCGTACGTGCCGATATTATAAAGCGTTAAAAAAATGCACCGTAAAAAAATGCACCGTATCAACATAGAAGTTGTAACTTTTTATTACAACGTGAACTTAATGTTCCGATTCCTTACTTAATCAAATCTCAACAGAAGCTGTACATGAACGATTTCAATCAATTTACATGTGGTTCCTCTGACTAACGTTAGTGGGGGTTGTTCAGAAAATAATGATGGCTACCGCATATATAAACAACATTAACCCATATTTGACGAATGGATTCTCCCATCATTATCATTTGGGTGAGTCCACTTTCATTTTCAGGGGCCGTAGGTGTGATTTCAAAATTGTATTCCCTTTTTCGTTGAAATTCCTGTAAGCAAACAGAATAGCCCCAGTACATCTGGGGTTATACTGTTTGCCTATGTTTGCCTATGTCCCAGGCTTAAATGAGTTAATGATTGTTTTTGATTCCTATTTGCAGGACAACACGATCGTAGCGTTCTTCTCCCAGCGTTCTGGTAGTGTCGAAACATTCGGGAGCAATGACTACATTTCCTACGAGATTGAATGTGAGGATATCCCAGACTCCGGTGTTGATAGGACCGTATCTAACCTACTTGGCGCAACGTGAGTTGGATTTATTTATAAAACAAGTTGTCCGCCTTAGCCCAGCCAGTTAAAATGAACAGACGATGTCGTATATATATTAAATGGATGCCTTTCGTAGTAGGCACACGTCAGATTTAAACCATATTCGAAAAAATTGATTGGAATTAATGTATTTGACCAATAGCAGGAAGCGTACCTTTCCCTTTCAGAAAGCAAATCTGAGTTGTCGTGGATCTACGCTAAGTATTCTAAACTTCTGGTATTACATCTTATGCAATCAAATACTGCTGTCTTTTCTTTTATAATATAAAAAAGCAATTTAGTTTTATTTTGATTCTGTCGTTACATAACTTTTAAACGCTATTGTCTACCGAAAAGTATAATCTTCCACGGCAATGTCGGCCTGGCATGCATGCGCAAAAAAAAAAAAAAAAAAAAAAAAAAAAAAAAAAAAAAAACCTGAAAAATCCTCCAAACGCAAGTTGTCGGCCTGTCAGCTCCAATGGGTACCAACAACTTTTCGGAAACAAGTCAAACATTTAGAATGAAATTTAGGTATATATTAGACTGAAATTTAGGGATGTAAGGAAAACCTGTGTACCTCATGGGCGTACATATTTTCAGCCTTGAAGTAACGACCCAGGACGCTGTTACTCCGTCATTCGCGATCTCCTCTGCTCTGAGAGAACCTGACCAGCTGGGGTCAGAAGTCTACGAGGAACTGGTCGGAGCAGAAATATACTGGACCATCGACATTCCAAGTAATATTCCGTATACTAGTTTCCGCAGGAGTAACTCCTTTAACCCACTTATGACGAATGAATTCTCCCATCATTATCAATTGGATGAGTCCACTTTCATTTTTAGGGGTGTTAGGAGTGGTTTTTACTTTTTATCTCATTTTTCGATGAAATTTCTGTGCAAACAGCATAGCCCCAGATGGGACGCCACATTCTGCGGCGTCACATCTGAGGCTATGCTGTTTGCCTATGTCCCATAAAAGGGACGCCAGGCTTAAATGAGTTAACACATTTTTGAAGAATGGATTTTCCCATTATCGTTTGGGCGAGTCCACTTTAATTTTAAGGGCATCAGGAGTGATTTTAAATTTTCATATAGATCTAAATTATTAAAAATTCTTGTAGCAAACGGAATAGCTTCATATGGGACGCCCCATTCTGCGGCGTCACATCTTGGGCTATACTGTTTGCCTATGTCCCATAAAAAGGACGCAAGGCTTAAAATGAGTTAATAGCTCTCACTAAATATGGCATTTACTGATAACGAAATTTGCCTTGTTCAACCTATGGAAACGGTGTATTAGAAAAACGGTGAATCAACGGTGGTTAATCGGAAAAATGTGAAGCATCGGGCGAGGTGTCGGTGACACATCGGGATTTACAATGGCGACACGGTACGTAGTTTTAATCTTCTTTTTGTTTTGTTCCGACATGGCTGGGTGACGTTGTATGTCAAAATTCTGTTTGCTGCAGGAGCTGTAGAAATCATTATTGTTCTTTATTATGTAAACAGTTTGTAAATAAATATTCCAAGAAACGCGT
Source organism: Rugalucina vietnamica (assembly GCA_964017185.1). Classification (NCBI taxonomy): domain Eukaryota; kingdom Metazoa; phylum Mollusca; class Bivalvia; order Lucinida; family Lucinidae; genus Rugalucina; species Rugalucina vietnamica. Next base: position 42,804,584 of record OZ024880.1, read on the forward strand.
GATTGTGCGCCCCATTTTAGAGGGCATGCCTTTCAAGGTCACGAAAACACATTTTCGTTTGATTTTCTAGTAAAAAAAATGGGCCAAGAAGGTCACGTTGGTATTTGCAAATGAATAATAGTATACTGGAAAATTCCCACAAAAAATAAAATCTCGCCAAGCATTGCCAAGGGGTTTAATGCTAAGTGCATTTACATAATGTGAGGCATCGGGCAAGTTGTGTGAGTTAACGGGGCGAATTTTGTGAGTCATCGGGCAATCAAAACTTATTGCATTAATTTCCGATTATAAAGAGAGAGCTATTTTTGATCAAGGTAATTTCATATTCCGTGTCATCTTCGACCCGGTAATTTCATATTCCGCATCATCTTCGACCCTTTCTTGTTGGGAAATTAAAGTGCTAGACCGACAAGTGTAAAACGCTAGCGTTCACCTGAATCATTGCCAGTGCCAGACGCACTTGTGTAAAAATCGTTCCCAAACGGATTACCGTTCGTTGTTTAAAATATGTACATGTATATATATTCATTTTAAACTCAACAACTGTAGTAATTTTGTAAAGTCCAGTAATATTTTGAGCAATTACATAGCGTCATCGCCAAATTGCAATTTTAGTTCCGATGAGCCGTCCGTTAACTGCGAACACGACATCTGGAAATATTTTCGGAAATATTAGTTTGTTTCTTTGTTTGATTGGTGTTTTACTTCCCACTCAACAGCTGTCAGGTCATATGGAGAAGGGGCCTCGGTTTAAAGTCTCATCCGAAAGACTGGAGAAGCCCGGGATCGAACACACGACCCCTGATTTACAAGGACAGTAGCTTGGCCACCATGCCACGGAGGCTTCTAAGGAAATATTAGTGATTGCCGTGAAACTATAAATTGCAGTTTTTCAAACATCACTCATATTTCAGAAAAATATGAAGCCTCATTGGCATGTATATAAACGGCCCATGCCAAAGGCGGCCGCAACGTCCATATATTGGTAAAATCCTTTAAAAAATATTCTATATGCTAGTCGAGCCGTGTGCGCTTATGCGCATGTTTTTCAGAAACGACCAGGGTGTGCGCTTATTGGAGCATGTGCGCTAATTAGAACGAATACGGTATTTACAGTTAGAACGTGCTGGAAACGTAGTTCGCGCGTGGTATGAACTGCTTGGTCTTTGTGAGGACGTAGCAAGGACGTAGTAGAAACGGGATGAACTTGGTGAGCGCGTATTGAGGACGTAGTGGAAACGTGAAGGACGTAGTAAGGACGTGGTGCGGACGTTATAAGGACGTGTCGGGGACGTAGTAAGGACGTAGTGGAAACTTAGAAATCCGAAATTGTTTCATTTTGACCCCGTCCTCGCCACGTTCTGGAATTTTTAGAACGTGGTAAGGACGTGGTGAGAACGTGGTCCAGTGTAGACGTAACATAAGTGAGAGTTACAGTTATACGCAAGCACATGACGTAGATACGTATGCGCATTACTGTAACTCGTGCTGTTTGGCCTTGTTACTCGAGTTACTTTTTGCGATCTCGCCACGGTGAGAGCGCATATATAATTGAACAGGGCTGGAATCTTGTTGTAAAATCGACCACACTTCCGGTCGTACTTGATTGGACAAGGCAGCTTCGATTGGGTCACACTAAATAGCGCATGCCGGCTCGGGTATGAAAGCTCACGTTGAACCGAGCTGTCAGAGTCTTTTCGGTCTGTGGTTATCGCCGTGGATTTATACGTGGTCATACAGTGAAATTAGTGCTGAGAGATCGCAAGCGTTTTGGAAACGCTTATACTTGTGTTACTCGGATAGTCATGTCGAAAATCCTCATTTTTCCCATGAGAAAATAAATGTCCAGTCGTGTGAACTGAGCAACAAAAGGAGACCGAACCTAAAGTTAACATCAATTAATACCGTCAGGTATGCATTGTCCCGGTATATTGTAAAGCTAATCAAACTTGGAAACCTGTCGAAATGTCATGTTTTAAGAATCAGTTATTATTATTGATATTGTTATTATTATTATTATTATTATTATTATTATTATTATTATTATTATTGATTAAGTTTTGCGTGCCTTAAAAGCCAATTATTTCACTCATTAACAAATCAGTAGGTGGGGCGAAAATAGGAGTACTCCAGGAAAAAGCACCTGACACACCTGCAAGCAGAACTTGACTTGTCCCACATGTGACCCGTGCGGGGCTCTAACCCTACACGGCGCTCGTGGGGATCGAACCCAGGACCTCTCGCTCCAGAGTGACAGTCTGACGCTCTACCGCTTCAGCTACCGCGCTCTACTAGCGGGGGCTGTGACTGGTATCTTTGTCCCTAGATCTCACAAGAAACGTTAAGCAATCATCTGGCACCTCAGCGGTAGACATCAGAGGGGGCATTTCAGGCCCTGATAATTTTAGGAAAGAAGCTATCCCAATAGATACTGTTCCATGTTATTTCCAAAGATTGGACCTGCGTTTTACTGTTATAATTTTCCCAGTCTTCAAATCGGCAACCGAAGAAATTTAAGAATTGGAGACAGTATCTTTTCCAATTATTTCTTACGTTTTCATTTGCTTCAGCTTCATTTAACCAGCGAAAAAAAAAAACTATATATATGCGAACAGTGCGATATGACGGACGCTGCGGACGAGGAACGTCCGAGTTCTCATCACTGCCGGTGATTAACGTGTGTTTATAGCATCCGTAATTGGGATAGATATGATCCCAATCAAACTAAAAGTTAAAAAACAACAATCATGTACTGTCTAGAATGAAGAAAATAAAGTTTTATTCCACCAAAATTTGGTTGCTCCCCGGCGACACACACAACTTGCCCGGAGACTCACCAAATAATCAATCACCCGGCTGAATCTCGATTTCCCCAGTCTTTTTTACAAATTTTGTGAAGGTTGATAATCAGGAGCTTACTTTTCTATATTCACCAATCTGAATTAAGGTTGTTTACATTCGTAATTCGATGTAAGCATAAAAAATAAACAAAAAATACAATCGAAAGTCAACTGAAATGTTTGAGTAGTAAAATGGGGCGCACTGTGGCGATTAAACAACATACATTTTCAACAATTTTAGGGTTTCCGGGGCTGCATCAAAGACCCTTACAGCTCCTGCAAGTGTTCGATTTGTTTTTATTTACTGCAGTATTTTTAGCTTTCGCTTCAAAATAGAAGTAAACACACAACATACCTTTTATCTAGTGCAAATCCCGATGTGTCACCGACACCTCGCCCGATGCTTCACATTTTTCCGATTAACCCCCGTTGATTCACCGTTTTTCTAATACACCGTTTCCATAGGTTGTTGTTTGCTAATTTAATCGATATATACAATAACTAATATTGCAGGTGATTACAGTGCCTCCCCCACCTGTTGGGCCTACTCTGGAACATCTGCCAGTGGCTCACCCAGCAAACAACTAGTCTTGGATGGGTAGGTAGAATGTGACTTTCTAAAACTATCAGTTACTGACTTTCTCAGTTACATTTTGTGTAACTGATAGAAAAAATGTAAGTCGTTATAATATGACACACGCCTATCCGAATGAAAATATGCTATCCTTTTAGTCAATAAAAAGCAACGCGGCTGCGAAGTATTAACGCAGATTAAACTCTCGGTCAAGATTAACTTGCCAGTGATCAGAATCAACCGTGGTTAGTTGTTCCTCTCGATACTCCCTATACTATTTTCATCTGCTTTTCCAGCTGCAGTCAGGATTCGGACATTCTTGGCGGTGATTTCGACAGCGTTGACACCAGTATTCCTCTCATCAAACGTTACTATGTGAACCTGTACGTGTTCAAGTTCTACAACAGCGATGACGTATTCTTCAAGTGTACAGTGAAGCTGTGTCCCAGTGGCTCCAGCGCTTGTGATATTGTAAGTTAATTCTTTAACAAAAGTGTCTACACTACTTTTGACTTCTAAAGCTACTGTCAACATCTGAAAGTAGTTAATAATGTGAAAGTAGGCAATGATCAGGAAAAGACGCAATCAGATTCCAACTCCAAAAATCGAGGTTGGAAAATTTTTAAAAATTAACGATAAGGTACAAATCATAAGAGTGACAGCTATTTTCCCAATAGGTGGCCACTGAAATACCTAAACTTAAAAAATATGGAAAACGCGCATAATTAGGTCCAAACAGCACAAAACTTCAACGCCAGGACATATAACAGTAAGAACCACCACTGAAGTATCGCCTTGGAACGATCAGTAATATAAAATTACTGTCGAGCTACATGTATACTAGTGGCATAAAGTTAAGCGTATTCCATTTGTGAACTTCACTCGGGATTTTGGAACGCTTAAGGATAAAATTATTTGAAAGATTTCAAAATTTTATGAATTATGACAAACAATAAAACAGCACTTCAATCAAGAAAAATGACCAATGCACAAGTTGGTAAAGGACTGTAACTGCACATAGAAACTTACCCATAGAATTGTAATAATTCAATAGAAAAATTCTGGAGGACAAAGGTGAGCACAACTTCTCAGAAAACATGACAGTGACGATGTTTTCTAAAAATAGTTTTATGCATCCAGTTTCAGAATATGCTGAAAAATCTCCAATAGCACCACAGAAAACTCGGCCACTTCCAGTTAACATTGTGTGTATCATCCCGTATGTCAATAACAATTTGGCACTTGCTGATCACTAATTTCATGCGCGTCTTTCACCTGGTTCCCTGTTTCTCTTCTCCAGCAGAGCCTGGTAAAGATCGGGAATATTGGACAAGACTGGTTCCCGGTTTCAAACTCGTCGGCCGAGCTCGTCCCACAAGTGATAGGTTGGGTTCAAAGTCTGGCGACGAGCTCTGACATGGAAGACTAGCGATCTTGTACTGATTTTTGTATTCCACGGTGAAGTCATGCATTATCATCTTGTAGTACCATATTGTTGTCGTTAGGGAAGTTGAGGAAGGACCTGACAACGGGTCCAAGAATCTTGTTCCGTTACTTTGGGAAATTCAATTTTAAATCAAGAATGTGGTCTGAAAAGAATGCACCCACACCATCTCTCCCAGCCACAGTTCCTTGCACACAGGGCCCAATTGAGCATTCACTAGGAAGGCGTCGAACATGGGCACGGCCGTCTGTAAGATACAGACAGATATGGCTCTCGTCTGACAAACTTTCTACCAGTTATATAGTCGCTTCATACTAGCCTCTCTCATGCCGACAATTTGCAATTTTCAATGAATTATCATTTTAGTACGCCCGTGTGCCTATATATCTTAAAAAAAAAAAAAAAAAAAAAAAAAAAAAAAAATTCAGAAGCTTTTTTGATAAAGGTGCTTGACCGATGTTCATATAGTCTTCCAATGAAATACTTAAAAACTGTTCCAACAGTGAAGAAATGAGTTTCTAAAATGCTACACTATAGTTTTCTTACACATTTTACAGAGCTGTGGAGCCCGTAAGAGACGAAGCGTGGGTATGACCCAGTCCCAGGGAGACGAGAAATCATTCACCACCTCCAGCATTATTCACATCATGCCAACCGGGAACGGAGCTTCGACTGTCATGGGTATGATACATTAGCATAACGGAGTCGTTGAATAGAAACATAGCATCACAGATTTGCTATAAATGATCCGCCTCATGAGAAAACCAACAATCTGCATATGCGAAAACAAAGGTGCAGATCAGCTTCGCGGTAACCGCGAAGCTGATCAGCGCCTTTGTTTTCGCTAAACGGATAGCACAATCCCTCTTCTACTTATATTCAAAATTTCTTGAACATCTAGCACTTTTCTGTGCTTGTGCAGCTCAGTTTGTGTCGAACCTGTTCAAAAACCATTGTTCGTTTTCCCACGAGGCGGCTCAAATATATCAATGAATGAATGTACTGTACACTGTATTTGACCGTAAATAGGAACGGGTGTCATTCATATATACCTACTGGAAAATGTATATAAGGGTATACTGGAAAATGTATATAAGGGTCTACTGGAAAATGTATATAAGGGTATGTCAGACGTGAGTCTACGATCGTCCGGGAATTATACACTCTTGCAAACGGCAATAGTTAACTCGCATTAATAAAACCACAGAAAACAAACACTTTGCCCAGTGATGTAAAACAAGCTCCGAGGTCAGGGCAGTCCAGATGTCTCGCCAAGTCTTACTTCTCCCTGTCCTACAGTCTAATACTTCTGTCATTAGCCCTACTTCTGTCTGTTCTCAACCCCATCTCGTATCATTTCTGATCACTCTTAGTTTCTGTCTATTACTTGGCGGGCGTCAGACTGCAGCGGGACCAATGACCAGGATTATGAGAGCTGAGGGTAGATAATGCCAACACAAAGGTAATCAGTCAAGTAGAGCCATTCAATCGTACAATCCAAATCTAGGCGGCCCTCATATGTGAGTGAATTATCGCTGTAGTTATATCCTATTCCTAGAAGTGCAGTTTAAATCGTGTACAAGTTCAAGCGAGAGTCGATGCTCGGTAGCGCTTTTATTACTACAATCGCGTCCAATCGTGGCTAAAATCGTGATAATCTTTGTCCTTAATTAACGTGAGATTTATCGCATTGAATCGTGTCCCGATGAACGTGTAGAAACGTAACCAAACAGAAACGTAACCAAACGTATCTGTGCAATCGTGTCAAATCGTAAACCCTTATCGTGATGATCGCAGCCGCTCAACCATGGCTTTATCGCATTAAATCGGAACAAATTGCATCAGCACGTATGAAGTCGCATCATTTCGTATCTAAATTGATTCTATACGATTGTCGAATCGTGTTGATCGCATCGGATCGCAATGAATCGCGTGCTTGTAGAAATCTGCTTACAATCACATAGGCTTTACTTGAAGCATTCTAGGCAGCGAATGCATTTCAGTCGGCACAGGTGAACCGTCAAGATGAAACTTACAATCTTTTTCTCTTTTGCAGGTGGCCTGTGGCTATGCTTGGCTAGCTTGGTGACCATGTACAAGATTTAGAAGTCTATGGCAATTACTTGTATCAACCAAATGTTGAAATATAATGTTAAATGGAAATATAATTAAATTATTTTTATAACATTATTTTCTTATGGTTTACGGCGCCAGTCATAAATTACGGTCATGTCACGAAGTTAATTTTTGGTTTTGAGTTGTGGTTTAATGTCCCAGTCGACAGCCATGGTCATGTCGGGACGTTTCCTCCATTTTAGGGGACTTATTACCCAAAACAAGATGTCATAACATCCAAAAAGTGCTTTAAATATAAACACCAAACTAAGCCAATACGACTTATATATTAGCCCCGTTTTGGAAAAGTGGGGCTATACTGGATTCACCTGTCCTTCCGTCATTCCGTCTTTCCGTGATTCCGTGAATATTTGGTTTCCACTCAATATCTTGAGAATGAATTGACAGAATCTGACCAAATATGAAATTTTGTATACACATCAACATTGACAAGATCTAGCTTGGGATTGTTTTTTTTTGCAAAATTTTAACAGTTATGGCGTCTTTTTTTTTTTTGCAAAATTTTAATAGTTATGGCCCTTGATTTACTTCAGAATTTCGTTTCAGCTCAATATCTTTGAGAACAAATAGACAGAATCTGACCGAATTTTGTATGCGCATCAGCATTGACAAGAGCAAGCCGTCATTTTACGCATAATTTTGACGGAGTTACGGCCCTTGATTTACATCAGAATTTCGTTTCCGCTCAATATCGAACGAATTGACAGAATCTGACCAAATTTTGTATGAACATTAAGAAGACCTAGCTTGGGATTGTTACCCGTCTCATACCGTGTACATCCATTTATCTCACTGACCGCACTTTACCCCCATTTTTTTTTTTTTTTTGGTGGGGGGAGGTGGGGGTTAGTGCGGTGCCCACTTGTGCTGTAATACATGCGCAGCTTATCAGTGTTGAGCTACCTCTCCTGGGCAATTATGTAAGGAATGGTGGGATTTACTATAATCTGATATATAGATTTCCAGGTATTTTACACTACAGGCCAAACCCCCCAAAATATTGTGGATTTTTCATCAAAATCCAATTTAATCAAAATAAATGAAATAATCATATTAAAAAATTAAGCGACATTACATTTTCAATGGTCTAAATCGGTTATGTATTAAGGATTTTATATGATCATTTGTACATGCTGATCAGAGCAGATGTTCCTTACCTGGAATTTCTTATCAGAGGCTGCTGAACTGAAATTGTCCCAGCTAATTGGTTTTACTGCCTTTTACACCATGGGTGTCTAAATTTCGGAGTGAAGAAAATGTACACACTTTTTTGTTTTGCAAACTTTTGACGGAATTACGGCCCTTTATTCATGTCAGAATTGTTTCCGCTCAATATCTCGAGAATAATTCAACAGAATCTGACCAAATTTAGATCTAGCTTGGGGATTGTTACCAGTCTTTTTTTTTTTCTGTGTTAAAATTTTGACAATTATGGTCCTTGATTTACATCAGAATTTCGTTTCCGCTCAATATCTTGAACGAGTTGGCAGAATCTGACCAACTTTTGGATGAACATCAATATTGACCAAATCTAGCTTGGGATTATTACCCATCATTTTCCGCAAAATTTTAAAATTCTCCATGATTACTTAGGAATTTCTTTTAATTACACATTAAATATCTATTTATGAACTAACGTTTTAATTTTACAAATATTTACCTTACCTACGATAAAATAATGGTTTATTATTAGCTCACCTGAGCCGTTAGGTTCACAAGGTGAGCTTATAGGATGGCCATGATCCGGCCTCCGTCCGTCGTCGTCGTCGTCCACCATTTTCAAAGATCTTCTCTGAAACCGCTTAGCCAGTCAAAGCCAAATTTTACATGAAGCATCTATAGGAAGGGGGTACCAATGTGTATATAAATAATCCAGGTCACATGACCAAAATGGCCACCACGCCCATATATGGTAAAAAACCTTTAAAATCTTCTCCAGAACCAAAGGCCTAGGATCTTGAAACTTGGCATGTAGCGTAAGAGACACAAGGTCCACAATGTGTATATAAGTTATGGCCTTGTGATGACCTTGACCTATTTTACGGCAAGGTCAAAATAGGTCACCAATGCATTTGAATGGCGAAAATTTTTAAAATATCATTTAAAGTGAAAGTCTTGCAGGAAATGGGCAGTAGGACTGAACATTAATGATTCTGAAAAGAAATGGACCCCAGGGGCTCATATGCCCCCACCCCGGGGCAATATACATGTATATCTCCATGATATTCAAACATCTTCTCCTCTGAGACCGCTTGGCCAATCAAAGCCAAATTTTATGTGAAGCATCCGTAGGAAGTGGTAACCAAAGTATATATAAATCTAGGTCACATGACCAAGATGGCCGCCATGCCCATATATGGTAAAAACCCTTCAAAAATCTTCTTCTCCAGAACCATTGGACGATTTCAATGAAACTTGGCATGAAGTATCGATGACTCAAGTACAACAATGTATATATAAATCATGACCGTTTAATGACCTTGACCTATTTTTACGGCAAGGTCGACATAGGTCGCCAATGTATTTGATTGGTGAAAACTTTTAATGTCATTTAAAGTGAAGTCTTGCAGGAAATGGGCAGTATAAGGACCCCAGGGGCATATGTCCCCACCCCGGGACATTATACATGTCAATGAAAAGTTACCAGTAAATCGGGTTCAATTAGCGGATGGCAATATTTGGCTCATTCTGTAAAGACAACTGCCGATACTTCAGCATTCATTTTCATGGCATAGGAGGCCATCCATTATTGCTATTGAAAATGGGGCTCATCACAGCCGAAAAGATTATACGCAGTCTGTGGCAAATGGTAGAAGCTTCCATTGAAATGTATGGAGAAATGCAAAATTTGGGTACTACCTAAAAGTAAGGTCCTCTATTTCGGCCGTCGATGGAGCAATTGAAACCAATTTGGTGGCGTTTTCACTGAAGATGTTGGAGGCTTGAAAAGACATGACCACTTGTCAAAACATGGCTTTCTAGTTCTCAAAAATTTCGAAAATCACAAATTGCACGTCGTGGTACACGTGCACCATTGTTCCAAGGCCAATGCAACTCTTGAATGTCTCAAATCAATTTGCTGTTGACCAGAATAAAAAATGAAACTACAATTTTTGAAAGAAATTTTATACGTTTCAAAATATCGAAATTTTATTGGTGGTAACTTTTCATTGACGCTGAGTATATATTACCATAATATTCAAACATCATCGCCTCTGAAACCGCTTGGCCAGTCAAAGCCAAATTTTATGTGAAGCATCTATATAATAGGGGAATCAATGTGTACATAAATAATCTAGGTCACATGACCAAGATGGCCGCCATGCCCATATATGGTGAAACCCCTTCTAAAATCTTCTTCTCCGGAACCGATGGACCGATTTGAAAGAAACTTGGCTAATGTACTACAATGTGTATATAAATCATGACCCTGTGGCGACCTTGACCTATTTAATGACAAGGTCAACATAGGTCGCCAATGCATTTGAATGGGGAAAACTTTTAAAGTCATTTGAGGTGTAAATCTTGCAGGAAATCATAGGAAAGAAAGACTGAATATTAATGATTCTAAAACAAAAATTGGACCCAAGGGCTCATATGTCCCCGCCCCGGGGCAGTATACATGTATATTACCATAATATTCAAACATCTCCTCTAAAACCACTTGGCCAATTGAAGCCAAATTTTATGGTGAAGCATCTATAGGATGGGTGAACCAATTTGTATATTAATAATATAGGTCACATGACCGAGATGGCCGCCATGCCCATATATGGTAAAAACCTTCAAAAATCTTCTTCTCTGAAACCAATAGACTGATTTCAATGAGACTTGGCGTGAAGCATCGATGGCTAAAGTAATACATTGTATATATAAATCATGACCCTGTGATGACCTTGACCCAGTTTATGGCAAGGTCAACATGGGTTGCCCATTTAATTGAGTGGGGAAAACTGTTAAAATGTCATTTGAAGGGAAAAGCCTGCAGGAAATTGGCGAATGGACAGAATATTGATTATTCTGAAAAAAGAAAATGGCCCAGGGGCTTCATCTGCCCCTGCACTGGGGTTAAATACCATAATATTCAAACATGTTTATTGGTATATGCAGCAGATCTCAGGTGAGCGTTTACAGGACCATTGGTCTATGGTATTGATTTGTGTTAGAATTTAGCATTTTTGACTTTTAAATTACGTAATTACATCAATTACTGATTTTTTCTCTTGACCCCGTCAAACTTCAATTTTGCTATATAAGTATAGGTTTGAAGGGGTAAGTTCCACATGGAGATGTTTCCATGATGCGACAGAATCTAACCAAATTTTGTATGTACAGCAACATTGACAAGATCTAGCCTTGGATTGTTGCCCGTCATTTTTCGCAAATTTTGACGGAGTTACGGCCCTTGATTGATGTTAGAATTTAGTTTCCGCTCAATATCTTGAGAACGAATTAACAGAATCTTACCAATCTTTTTATGTCCCAAGATCTAGCTTGGGATTGTTACCCGTCATAGTTTTTCTCACCCTTGAAAAAAGCTCAGAAGCGGGGCTATAGTCAGATCCTCTTACAATTCTAGTTGATTCAGGCCACCAGCCCATATCAATAAGGCTTGTGTATGGATGGTTTGACTTGAACAACCTTTCCTGAGCAGGCACCCAGGAGGCACATGACGTCATAATCACACCGTTCATCCAGATACAGCAAACGCGGAATGGTCTTCCAAACGCGGATATAAACAACTGTATCGTGGGAATACACAAGGTAAGAAAACTTAAACAAACAATATTTAAATTGATCCTATATAAAATGTGTTTATGCAGAGCTAATGCAAAATGGTTTATCTTGAGAATGGTAAAGTATCATAACAAAAGATTTGTGTAAACTATAGATACAAGCGATTTTAATTCGTAAATCATAATTTTCTCGCCTATTTCCCGATTCGTTTCATATTTGTAGAATTTAATTGTTTGGTTTCGTGCAAATATCTCTTCAATACTAATTTTCGACGTCTATGGAATATATAAATACCATGCATCAAACTTGAAAAGTTTTTTTGGGGTGGCGATATCCATGTTTAAAAATAGCCTTGTTTACTTCAAGGTACAACTTACCACGGACGTTGATACTACACAACGCGGATGACCCACATAATTTGGGTAAAACAAACACGGATTCGAAAATCTTGTTTTAACGTGCAAAACACTGACAGAACGTTTTCTAATTACAATACAAGGAAGAATCTAGATTTTTATAAAGTTAACGTGCTATAAATGCATCCTGTTGGCTTTTAGTCGGTTATTCATTTGATATATGATCGAATTCGGGGGTGGCATATAACATACATTGTATAACACCGCATTATAACATTTCTGCTAACATCTTTTTATCTATGGATAATTATTTCGTAGAATCAGAGAATATGCACCTGTAAAGGAATTTGTTTGTATGCTATGCTTGTGTAGCGAATAAACATCCCAGTTAACGACTCTTCAGCCGTGGATACTGACCAATTCTATGGAAATTAATATGTCTTTCCCAAAGACATAACACTGGTGCCAGCATGCCCCCCTCAACCCCGACTTGTCGGCTCAGGAGTCAAACTATGCCACGTTGCTATAAGTTTTTAGCTCACCTGAGCCGAAGGCTCACAAGGTGTGCTTAAATGATGGCCATGCTCCGTCGTTCGTCCGTCGTCGTCCACAATGTCAAAGATCTTCTCCTCTGAAACTGCTTGGCTAAACAAGAAGCATCCTATGGAAGGGGGAAATAAAGTTTAAGTTTATATAAATGGTCATGGTCACATGACAAAGATGGCCGCAATGGTTATATGGTTGAATAGCAAAAACCTTTAACAATCTTCTCCAGAACCAGAAGTCCTATGATTTTGAAACTTGGCATGGAACATCAGAGAGAGGAGCTCTTCAAAGTAAATATAAATCATGACCTTGGGGTGACCTTGACCTATTTTACGGCAAGGTCAAACATAGCGGCCCATGCATTTGAATGGGGAAAATTTTTAAAAGGTCATTTTAAGGGAAAAACTAATAGGAAATGGGTAAATGGCTGAAGATTTATGATTCATAAAAATTTTGGACCCTAGGGGCAGGTCTGCCACCACTCCGAGGCAATATACATGTGTTTTACCAAAACATTGAAATGCCTTCTTCTCTGAAACCGCTTGGCCAATCAAAGCCAAACTTTAGGTAGGGCATCCTTATGAAAGGGGAACGAACGAAAGTGTATATAAATGGTCCAGGTCACATAACCAAGATGGCCGCCATGTCTATAACTAGCAAAAACCTTTAAAATCTTCTCCTCCAGAACCAGAAGGCCTATGATTTTAAAACTTGACAAGAAGCATCAGTGAGAGGAGCTCTATAATATTTATATAAGTGACCCTGTGATGACCTTGACCTATTTTACGGCAAGGTGAATGTAGTTGGCCCATGCATTTGAATTGCGAATATTGTCAAAATATCATATGAAGAGAAAAATATGAAGGAAATGGGCAAATGGACTGAAGAGTTATGATTCTGAGAAAAAAAAGACCACAGGGGGTGGTCTGACCCCTTCCCGGGGTAATATATATGAATATCACCATAATATTCAAAGATCTTATCTGAAACCGCTTAGCCAATCTAAGCCAAATTTATATAAAGCATCTATATGAAGGGGGGACCAGTGGAACACGTAAATAATCCGGGTCACATGACCAAGATGGCCGCCATATATGGTAAAAAACCTTCAAAAATCGTCTTCTCCGGAGACGGTGGATCAATTTCAACAAAACTTGGCATATAGAATTGTCGTCTAGGGTACAACAATGTATATATGAATTGACCCTGTGATGACCTTGACCTATCTTACGGCAAGTTCAAAATAGGTCGTTCATGACCATAATAGTGAAACAAGTTAATTGGTATTTATCCCAGATCTCAGGTGAGCGTTTACATGACCATTGGTCCTTTAGTTGTTCTTTCATTACGTACAGGGTCAACGTTTACATGGAGAAGAACTCTTTAAGCTCTGGTTTCATTCTAATCCTTTTCGTCATGTACCTTTAACCAATGTATGTAGATATGTTATTTGTGAATCTGAGTAAAACAATTTAAACTAAAACTACAGGATCAACAGCCAAGGTCATATAGAGACGGTCAGTCATCGTCAGTTATTTTCACACCAAAAGCCATCCAGAGGCATGGTAACGAGTTCGTTGTGCACATAGTTTCACCACTAATAAATGCTCTTCTTGAATCTACGTAGTCTGTGTACGTTTATAATTTGTTGTCATATGGGACCTTTTTACAAAGGATTTCACTTCACCACACTTAAGAGTGAGAAAGACAATCATGATAAATATATTCTTGGCCATATATTCATGAAAGAAATGCACCCATACATACACCATATGTTTTACATGTAATAACCTACAAACTTGCGTAATTTAGTTGGTGTTTGAATATGAAAGGCGAAAGCATTTGAAGCTATGCATATATCTGTCACTATCAAACTTCATAAAGCTAGCTAAGGCTTTTAATTGTCGAATTTAAAGAACGGAAACAAAGGCACGGACAGTTTCTCGGTTAACATGCACCTGAAATGGGCCTTTCGCTCTATAAAACATGTTAACAGGGTTTCATGATGACGTGGCCAAAGCGAAGTGAAAGTGCTCATGAACCCACGTTCCTTGTGGTTTTAACACGCGATATTAAGCCATAATTGGTCTTCAACCAACCATCTATGGATTCTAAACCATACAAATTGGCTTTAACAATGAATGCATCCAGTTTTTCTTAAAATAAGGCGAGAATTTGCTTTTATTATCCGTGTTCGTTGCACCGAATGGTCCGAGTTTGTTTCACCTGCTTGAGAATTTGAACCGTGGTATGTTGCACCATATTAAATGATAGTACCCAATTTCAAATAGTTCTTATTGTTTATTCTCTTTCTATAATTTGGTGTGGGTTCTTGTAACGGTAACACTTGGAGCGATCCCTGATCCTCCGAAAAACATCAATTTGGTCATATTTTCGTGCTTTAATAATGGTTTACAGACATCCTTGCCAAGATTTTTCTCTTTTCGCGCATCCAAGTCAGATTTAGAAGCCTATATGTCTCGAACTAATACAATTTATGAGATAGGATTTTAGGTAAACACTTGCAAAGTTATGTACTGTTTCATGGTATGTCAAACAATAATCAACTCAGCCGATATTGATTATAATTAAAGATAATAAATACTCACTCTTCTTTCCCCGCCATTCAAAATACTATTGTTTATATCCGCGTTTGGAAGACCATTCCGCGTTTGTTGTATCTGGATGAACGGTGTGCTAATGGCGTCAGATCGACGTCGATGCGACGTCATGACGTCGCATCGACGTTGATATGACGTCATTATGACGTCATGTACCCGCTGGGTCAGACCTGAGCGGTTAATCAGTAAATAAGATCGTCGGTCAGTAGCGTAGAAGCTTTGCACTGAGGCACAAGCAACCAATCTTTCTTTTGGTCCCAAATTCCCACCCAGTCGCATATAATCATGGTGGTTATCATTTTCAATGAAAAAAAAAAAAAAAAAAAAAAAAAAAAAAAAAAAAAAACCTAATGCCAGTGGAATTCTAACTCGCATCACCTGTGTCGCCACACTTTTTTTTGTAAAGAAATAGGAAAACGTATCCATTTTTCTACAGTTTTAAAACATCACAATTTTAGGGTGTAGCGTTTCTTTTGTCAGTATACGCTGTTTTTCTGTGATGCTTATTATTAACTTAAGTCTTAAATTAAGCCTGACGTCCCTTTTGTGGGACATAGGCAAACAGTATAGCCCCAGATGTGACGCCGCAGAACGCGGCGTACGCGGCGTTCCATCTGGGGCTATTCTGTTTGCTTAGAGAATTTTCATCGAAAAAAAAAATATAATTTAAAAATCACTCCTAACACCCCTTAAAATGATAGTGGGCTCACCCAATTGATAATGATGGGAGAATCCATTCGTCAAACTATGGGTTAATTAATGTAGGAAGATAAAAGTGACCAATGATCAGGAAATGGCGCAATCAGAATTTCCCACTAAAAAACAGGTGGGAAAAACTTAATTAACAAACGGGTACTTGTACTAAGAGAACATATCGTAAGCAGTGAGCAGCTTTTTCGAATAGGCGGCCACTCAGTTACCCAAACATAACTAAAATTAAGAAAACGTACAAAAGGTGCAAGCAGCACAAAATTCAATTTCTTAAATAAAGATAAAAAAAAAAAAAAAAAAAAAAAAAAAAAAAAAAAAAAAAAAAAAACACTACAGAACCACAGCAGTATCACATTGGAACGATCGCTTTATATAAAATTAGTTTGGGTGGGGGTGGAGGGTGGCATAAACTAGTTAGGACAGTCTCTCATCCTCACCTTCTGCAGTAGTACATATCTATGGGCCCCGCCCATTGGGGCCTAAAGAAATTTATGGGCTGCTTGTGCCTCCAGGCAAAGCTTATACACTACTGATTGACCTGAGTACTGGTTAACCGCTCAGGTCTGAGCCTGCCCAAGGAAACGTGGTTCAAGTCAAACCATACGTATAAGCCTTTTATGTCTTAGTTGGATGGTAATATTTGAAGCACTTGTTGGAGGTCATAACATCTTCATTTTGGGTAAGCCCATGAAATTGAGTCTACGTCCCGACATGACCTAGGTTTTGCAATAAATCTAGTTTATATGGTCTTTATGAAGCAAATGTAACCAATACATCCTAGAAAATTTGGTTTGGCCTTCGTTGACAAAAAACCTAGTAAAAACCTATTGGAACTAAACACTACTTACATCTATGAGGTACAAGTAGGCAAAGATCAGGAAAAGGCGCAATCAAAAAAAGATTCACACTAAAAAGATTCCTACTCCAAAAACCGAGATGGGAAAAAACTAAATTAACAATCTGGGCCCAGTTGTTCAAAACATCGTTAGCTTAACGGTGTCGTTAAGCCCTAAATTTGTTAGCTAAATATTGACTTCAAAAGCAAATACACTGTTATTTTTTGTTGAAAAAATGTGAGAATCCTTTGCAATGCAAAGGATTCTCACATTTTTTCAACAAAAAATAACAGTGTATTTGTAATATTAATGTTTGAAATTTTAACGAAACGTTAACTAACGACATCGTTAGTTTTGAACAACTGGGTCCAGGTACTTAAACCATGAAAACATATCGTAAGCCGAATGGGCAGCTATTTTCCCAATAGGTGGCCACTCAGTTACCTAAGCTTAACTAAAAATATGAAAACATACATAAGGCGCCAACAGCACAAAAACTTTTAAACACCAAGACATAAAACGAAAGAACCACCTCAGAAGTATCGCCTTGGAACGATCAGTAATATAAAATTACTGGCGGGCTTAAATCGATTTTACATGTACCTAAGCTCACCCTCAGCCTCCGCAGTGGTTCATAACATTTAGTTAGTTCTTCGGTCCTCGTGGTGAATCTCTAACTAGTCAATGAATCACCAAGAACAAACAGATAAATCATGATAACCATCCTGATGAATCAAAAACGCCTCAACAGATTCAGTAAGCTGCCCGACGATGGAGATCCCTGGGCGCCGAATAACTTACTAACTCCGGAGCAGGATTGTGGCCACGTAAAATCGATTAAAGCCATCCATTAACTCAGTCTTTACGTAATGTAGGTGGTTCTGCTATGATTTATCTTCATGTTTTCTGTTTATTTATTCTGTTGTAGTTGTGTATTTTTGCTGATGCCAACCGAATGGCTTTCTCTTTGTTCATTTGTATTAACCCATATTTGACGACATTATCAATTGGGTGAGTCCACTTTCATCTAAGGGATGTTAGGAGTTATTTTAACTTTTATCTCATTTTTTTTTTTCGATGAAATTTCTCTGTGCAAACAGAATAGCCCAAGATAGCCCAAGATAGGACGCCGCGTTCTGCGGCGTCACGTCCTGGGCTATGCTGTTTGCATATGTCCCACAAAAAGGACGCCAGGCTTAAATGAGTTATGGTTTAACGGCCCATTCAACATTTTTTTTTTCAGTCGTGTCGGGACAGAAACATCGCTTCCTGGGGCCAGTTTCATCAAAGCGTTTAAGACAAAAATTTGTCCTGGAAGATGTCCCAGGACGTTTTAAAGACAAAAATCGTGTTTCATCAAACTCGCAAAATTTAGGAAGTTCTCAAATTTTGTCTTAAACGTAGGACAACTATTTCGGCGTCCTACCTGACAATTTTTGTCCTAAATTGTATACATGTACTAGAAATGGCTGCTGCCTTTCAATTGATATTGAGGCTGAAGAAGATGATGACCTACCCGTCCCCTACATGCAGACGTTAATTTAGTTAACGTATTTAGAGAAGGGCGCTCGTTTGCCATGGTCAATCTTCCACGAGGCCCTCAAAATCCATTAAATTGTGTACATATATATGTAGGCCTACTACCCGTGGCTGCTTCTTTTAAAGAGACGTTATTGGAGGCAGGTTATTATGTACAAGCTTAGGTTATCTTTGAAAGGTGGTGCCGACGTTGGGAAACACACACACAGATGGATGAACGTACAGACAGAGGGACAGAATTAATCCAACTCTGAATGAGAACCTCTCTATTAATCTTATGAAAATACAATGGCTCCTCAGACGTTTGAAGGCTCGTCGATCTTGAACATTTTAGTATCGATATTTTGAAGTTTGAATATGTTTCAACGTCTGTTGAACAACGTAAAATATCAAAATTGCACCTTGTGTCCAGAATTCTATTAATTTGACTGTGTCAGAAATAAATCAGGTTCAAAATATCCCCAATAAAAATCGAAAGCTCGAGCAATTTTATATCACTGACCGTCCCAATGCGGTTCTAATTATTTAATATTTTGGTGTTGAATGCTTTGTTTTTAGCACATTTTATACTGTGTGTTAATAAGTGTGACAGTATCTGACACTTTTGTTCTTGTGGATTCATAAGTCGGAAATTCAGATTTTAACATTTTGACAATATATATATATATATATATATATACTTTTTTTAACTGATTTTGAAAAGTTTAAACATGCAACGTCCTCAGTTTGCTTCTTAGGAAAAACGTTTGTTACGCATTTTCATAACGTCAAATTCAATCCTACTTTGTGACGTCGACGTCGTACCTCCATAAGATCCAAAATCGCAGAGAAAGTCACTCATGAGCGTGTTTTCTAATGAAAGAGACACAAGACAAAAACATTTGGGTGGAGATAGGCAGAGTAAGGAGCAGTCACATATTAGCGTATCACTGGAGACAAACGCGCGCCGGGCGCTGAAGATTTTGGACGTATTAAAATTGATTTGCTTCTTAAACTTCAATTAGCAGTCACATTTAGCGTGCGACTCAACCACGCTGAAAATTATGTAGTACGTTCAGACACATTAAGCAAATGCTCGAGGTGCGTATCAAACGTTAAACGCACGTCTTGTACGCGCTTGGGGCACGTTACTGGAGCGTTCGACAAGCACCCGAACCAATATCCCGTAAAATTGGAAAATCGAAACGCGCATATAGCGTTTTGGCACTAAACCTAGGAACATCTGTGATTATTAGATTAGCTGCCAACTTTGTGATATTAAGCAAATGTCAACTACTACGTCATTCAGCTGCCTTGTGATTGGTTGACGTATATAGGTGGTGCTGAGTGACTGACCTTTATTTTGATCGGCTAGCCATGACGTAAGTAGATGGCGCCTTGATAGCATAGAGGGCGCTTGGCCAGAGAGTATACGTGGGTTGGGATTTAAGTTCGTAGACTTTCTTTGTAAACGATCCGATGTCTGTCACAGAGAAATTAAAATGCTATAATCTGAAAATACATTCTTTTACCTATCATATAAGGTATAAAGCATTGTTCTACTCAAAATGGTATTCGCACAACAATGGATTCAACACAATGACCTTTCATCACCCGGGGCACGTCGTGGAAATTCTGACGTCAAAACTACGTCAAATTTCAATAACTGTCAGCATTAAAACGCCTTGTTTGTAACCAAACAACAAGCCATGCCTTTACTTATTTGCAAGATTTCCTTCAGTGATTTCGGAATTATTATTGTGGAAATACTGCGATCATCAGATATAGTTCTTATACATAACTTTCTATGCGTATCATGCTTATCAGTGTTTTAAACCAAGAATGTTTGCCGTAGCATTTGAAGACTAATTGTAGACGAGTGCATTTCTCATCGTTAAAATTCAAGTACCTGCATCTAAATCTCAAATACCATTTTAAAATACCACTGCACGATCCGTTCCACAACTGTACAACACATCCCTATCATTTTGAATGTTTCTGTGGGTATTTTGGCTAATCAAACATAAGATTTTATCAATGCTGTTGTTTCGACGTTGCCTGTTAACGCCATTTTTCTTTTCCAAGCAGCGTGACTGGCAATACGTTTTCTCCAATAACAAATCAAGTCGACATAATGCTTAAAAATTTAAACTGAGATAACAACATGATACTGCAATGCCTTAAGCTGATTTAACTCAAGTTTTATTTTACAATATGATAATTATTGATGTGTTCTTCAACGCCAGTTAACTTCAGAATTGTTAAAATTCGACATGCCCCGGGTTGCGAAACCTAGGTTGCTATGGAGACCATTTTATGAGCATTGCGCAAAGTGTCTTGAAAAATATTGTAAACACGAAACAAGGAGACGTTGTTTCTTTATAATAATGCATCAAATATCGGATAAATGCTGTAATATTCAATTAATAGCAAAAGTCTACGAACTTAAATCCCAACCCTCGTATAAGATGATTTTTCCGTGGGAGAGAAGATAACGTCCTTGAGGTGGGGACATGGATTAAGTCCGCTCGGCCCAGGATGACGTTAAAAGCCTGCACTTTACTACTACTACTGGGAGAGAAGATAACTTTTGATTACCACAATACGATTCTTCTATACTATTGTTTTACTAATGCTTGATGGAAATATAAATATTAATTAAATTGTGAACTTTTAACAAGACTTATCTATTGAGTGTTTGGGCCATCTGAGGTTCCCCCTTGAGTACTGACCCACAACTACGCTACAGATGAAAGGGGAGACTTTTAGGGCTAAAGTGGTTATTACCAGAAAACTATTTAATAATTTCATTGTTGTTTAAAATTTACAAAATATTCTCTGTATCAGTTCTTTTTCTTCGCAGTTTACACTGAGATTGATTAAACTTAATTAATTAAGTGCCACACCCTAAATAACGACAAATCGTCAATAACCATCCTAAATGCATAATTATCATGTAGCAATATACCCGCGCGAACCCTAAAAATAGCTCAATAGTAAAAACGCCCCCCCGGCTTTTTGAAAAAGATAAAACTTTATAACTATTACACAGCTAAAATAAGATCGCACGTGATCAAGCACATGATATTTATGGGGCCCAACAGAAGAGCATAGTTAAAGTAGGACACTTTTGATGAAACGCAGATTTAAGGCCGTAGGATATTTTAAGGACGTTTTGATGAAACCGACTTACACATGTCTCAGAAAATGTCCTGGGACACTTTAAAGATTTGTCCTAGGAACTTTTTTGATGAAACTGGACCCTGGGGTTTTATCAGTACGTTTTGGTAGGACACAACACAGTGCCGACAATGGAAATCGCACCAGGACAGATACTCTACCACTAATAACCGCAGTTTCTCAGACCTTGTCATTTTGCTCTATAAGTGTGTAGTAACATTTTTATGAGGTGTTTTGCTGTCCTTTCTTTCCCGCCTGATTTTAAATTTTATACATTCTCTGCCTTCTTTTCTAACTTTAAATACATCTATCACTTTTAAAACACAAATCAGTTTAAGTACAGTATTTTCTTTTATTCGATCTCTATCATGCGTAAAAACAGCAGTCACACTGTTGCGTATAACCCAAACGCGCGCCGGGCGTATGAAAAATCTCAACACGATGAAGACTTTGGGTGTATAAAAATTAATTTGTTCCTTTAACACGCTTTAGCAGTCACACATTAGCGCGCAACTGGGGCGTGTGCCGGACGTATAAAAAATCTCAAAGTTTTGGAGAACGGTTGTGATACGTCCCAGACACGCTAAGCACGCGCTACATGCGCGCATCGAACATTCAACGCGCGTTTCACACACGCTTGGGGCAAGCTACTGAAGCAACATCTAATAAAATCGGAACGCGCATGGAACGTACACTGGCGTGCTTCAAACCCGCGCCAAACGCGTTCAGAGCGTATTCAACGCGCCCGCAGCGCGCGTGGAACTTATTCGGGACGTATAAGTCACACGCCCGGGACACGCCGAGCTTTCAGAAAATTTTTAAGCATGTTTAAAATTTTTTTTTAGCCCAAACGCGCGCGAAACGCGCAGAGACTTCTAGCGATGTACAGCGACGCGCGCCGGACGTACACCAAGCGTACCCAACGCGCTTGTAGCGAGTTTTGAACGTGTTTCCGACGTGCGTCTGGCGTGTGAGGAATTTTGCTATTTTTTCAACACGCCCGGCGCGCGTTTCACTTATACGCTGATGTGTGACGGCTCTTTAAGCATTTCAGAGATTAAGATCGGCTTGCAATTCTGAAATTGCATGAAGCATATCTGACATCCAACTCTCACAGCAGATGTTGTTTCCGTGAAGACAATTCAGTTTCCTGCACAACTGCTCCGAGCATTCACATGACGCAGGTGTCGTAGATGGCGCTTGTGTAGTGGGTGCGGTTGTAGTCGGCGCATGCGTAGTAGACGTGGTTGTTGTCGGCGCCTGCGTAGTCGGCGCTTGCGTTGTTGGTGCAGCTGTAGTCGGCGCTTGTGTAGTGGGTGCCGTTGTTGTCGGCCCTTGCGTAGTTGGCGCAGTTGTCGGCGCATGCGTAGTAGGCGCTTGAGAAGGGTTGATAGGGGCATCGCAAATTGTGTCGCCTGCCACACAGTTTCCGAGGTAACAATACTACAAAACGCAATGTGATACACATACATCCATCTTTAATTAATTATTCTTTTTGACGTATATTCATTCTGGATGTGAAGACAAAAGTGTTGGTCCTGTGCACCATAAGCCATTTACAATGCATCTTATCGCACACTCGGCAAAGATGCAATGCGCGTGGTGGTTAAATCAGTTTATAAATAATTGACTCATCATCGGACAAGTCAAAACAGAAACATGCTTAGACACGTCGGGAGTATGATGTATGTGCTGTCCAATGGATATCACCAGAACGGATTTGCCTGTGTTATAAGGATTCGTTTTCGATGGTTATTGCTTATTTTGTGGTTAAAGAAAAATACTTCCGAGCACGCATATATGGTTACTCTAAAGCTATGTTCTCACTGTCCCGGTTTAGCTCCCCGGTTCACCCCGGTTTAACAAACCGCGGTAAACCGGTACGAACCGTGGCGAACCGGGGTAGAACCGTAGCGGCACCGTGGACAACCGGGGCAAACCGGGGCGAACCGGGGTGAACTGGCTTGCCTTGTCGGTCGTTTTAAAATGTTTAATAGAACCGGGGCGAACCGGGACAAGTGTCAAAAACCGTGATAAACCGGGGCGACACCGGGGCAAACCGTATCTCCGCCGGGGCGAACTGGGGCGACACCGTGATAAACCGGGGTAAACCGGGGCGTTTATTTTACCCCGGTTCGCCCCGGTGTTCGGCCGGTATCGCTACGGTTTATGCCGGTGGAGCTATGGTTTGACACGGTGTCGCCACGGTTCGCCCCGGTTAGTGGCGGTGCTACTACGGTTTGGCCCGGTCGAGTCCTGGTTCAATACGGTGTGTGCCGGTTCACCCCGGTACCGTTACGGTTTAGATGAAATTACATGCAAGTAGCTAAAATACACAGATTTTATCACTTGTATTCATGTTTTACACGAAATAGAATGAATTATCGAATAAACACCAATTGGAATAGACTACAACTTCTGCAGTACCAACTCCAGTTGACTAGTCAGCAAATGACATGTGCCGTGACTGTGGCAAGAGCTCAATCACTGATCGACTGGTTTCAGACTCGACTGCTAGAGGAATTGAGGCTTGAAGATGAGGCTTCCTTCCGAAACTTCCTTCGAATGATTCCAAGGATGTTTCATGATCTGCTACAGACGTTGCGCTGGAGTGTTGGCGTACATTGTCAATATGACGCATTGTGGTTGTTTATGGTTTTGTAGAAACGCCGAAAATAAACGCATTTTTCACATTTATATCAGCAATATCAGCATTAACTTTCAACGTATATGGCCAAGACGTAAGATTAAGATTTTGTATTAAATCCATCTGAACAACAGTAACATGCAAATGACAATATCTGTTTATACGGTTCAATGCTTAGGTCATAGACAATACTGTCAAAACATGTATTTTGTGTTGTGGTTTGAATAAGTATACTATCTTTCATTAATCTAGCAACGATGTCACAACGCGCAAAACACGCGTGTTAACTGTAGCTCGATAACGTTCAGAAATTCATTTGAGAATGATAACTATATGAAGTTCATAAATCTACCAATGGCATAAAATGCATGAAGAATTTTAACGGATATGTGCTTTTCGGCAAATTATTTCGTGAACCTAGCGAAAATGTCACACTGCCAAAAAAGCGCAACGTCTGCATGACGTTAATGAAAAGGGTTCAATACACATTGATGTTGGCTTATAAACTCCGAATCGAGAGGTCCCGGGTTCGATCCCCACTGGTGGCACCGTCTTGTGTCCTTGGGCAAGACAGATTAACTCTCCCAGAGTGCTGATTTTAACATTGGAAGCGGTGGCTCCGTTCCGACAAGAACGAAAAAATGCTGACTGGAAAGTTAAACCTTCTGTTATATTGATTTTACATCAGTTATCCTCCTGCGGTATTATTTATTCATTTTATAAACTTGCCCTTCTATTTAAGTGTTACCTCTGTTACCAAAGTACCAACATGCAAGCTCATATGCACGAACATGCACCGTATATAATTTTGTTTTCATGTGTATGAAGCCATCGTAGCAGCATTGGCTGATGAGGTAATTGACTGTCCTACAAACCGGGGTAAACCAGGACGAACCGTGGCGAACCGGGGTAGAACCGTGGCGCCACCGGCGCATACCGTAAGTCACCGGGCAGTCACCGGGACAGCACCGTGGACAACCGGGGCAACACCGGGCCTTACCGTAGTAGAACCGGGGCTAACCGGCATGCACCGGGATGAATCCGGGGTAGAACCGGGAAGAACCGTGGCTCCACCGGGGCCATTCGTTTCTAAAACCGTAGCTACACCGGGGTAACACCGGGAATGTGAGAACAAAATCATTTTTTAAGAAAATGTTCCCCGGTTTATGCCGGTAAACCGGCTTGCCTTCACCGGGGCAAACCGGGGTAGAACCGGGACAGTGAGAACGGGGCTTAAGAATTAACGTTGAATATGCTTCGTTGCAGGGTTATTATTATCATTACTTTCGCGCCTTATTCTACTTATAAACAACTATTCGATGGAATTAACTTAATTCTTTGAGAAACACTATATGAGCCGCCTCGTGAGAAAACCGGATTTTTGCCTATGCGAAAACAAAGGCGCTGATCAGCGCCTTTGTTTTCGCTACACGGCTAGTACAATTTCTCTTCTTCTTAAAACCGAAATCTCAATCTTCTATACTTTTTCTGAAACTGTACAGGCCGGTTTGTGTCGGACCTGTTCGGAAACCATATTGTTGGTTTTCCCACGAGGCGGTTCATATGATAACATACATAGTGTGTTGAAGGGTCGACACCAACACAAGGAGTACCGTCATAGACCAGTTGTATCATCTTCCTGTTACTGATGGTCTGATCCCCGTTGAGGCAACATTCGACTGACGACTGAGTCCAGCATTCCGAGGCAGTGGCTTTAACCTGAAGTGCAATTACGAAAACATGCCCATGCAAAATATAAAAGTTTTTGAAGCTGTCAAAGTTGAAAAAAAAAAAAAAAAAAAAAAAAAAAAAAAAAAAAAAAGTTGAAAAATCATATTTATATTGTGTTTGCTCAAAACATTGATTGTGGGTACACGTCAGTCACTGCACAGCTGATCAACGCGTTTGGTTTCGCTGCTCGAATAGTACAATCCCTTTTCTTGTAAAATTCGAAAATTAAAACCTCTAGCCGACTTCTGCGACTGCACAAACCGATTTGTGTCAGACCTGGTCGGAAACCGAAATACCTATTTTTTCGCTTCACGGCTAAAACATACCTGACTTGTGTCACAAGTTGCCCAGCCGGGCCCATGAGAAAGTTCACATTGTTCGTTCAATGATGTATATATTCCCCTGGGCCCGAGGCAGAACTTATCCAGAAAGTCGATCGGCACGCTATGAAGACAGTTCCCGTGGCTGGAAAAATAAAGTATCAATCAATCAATCAATCAATCAATCAATCAATCAATCAATCAATCAATCAAAATGAAAGTAACATCATGTGTTCTTCAATAAACTTCTTTGTATGCTGTTTCGTGACGTAAAACTCAACGTGTTGCAGTTTTTGCACCCAAAGCTAAATTGCCAATTTTAACACATCCCTCATTATGTCGCACTTAGAAGCTTCCATGGCGAAGTGGTTAATCCACTTGCCTCGTAAATCAGGGCTCTTGGGTGCGGTGTCGGGCCGGTTCCATTCTTTTGGCTGAGACTTTAAACCAAGGCCCCAGTGTCTCCGTATGACCTTAGCTGTTGAGTGGTACGTAAAACTACTAAACAAGCAAACCAACAATTTCTTACGTGTTCAGATGAGCAATGACCATATCTGACGAGCACTGGGAAAAGGTGTAGTACGTATCCTTGTTGCCCGCCGATATATCTGTGTAGGTAGTTTTACTCATGATGTGTGCACCGTTAGTGCAGCCGGCAGCCAGCGGTTGGTTGGCATTACCATCGTGTTTGACTCCTAGACTGAAATATTAACCCATATTTGACGAATGGAGTTTCCCACGATTATCATTTTCATTTTTAGGGGTGTTAGGAGTGATTTTTATTTTTTTTATCTCATTTTTCGATGAAATTTGTCTGTGCAAACAGAATAGCCCCAGATGGGACGCCGCAGAACATGGGACGCCGCGTTCTGCGGCGTCACATCTGGGGCTATACTGTTTGCCTATGTCCCACAAAAGGGACGCCAGGCTTAAATGAGTTAATAATAAAAAAATAAAGTTGTCTACCGCACATTCGTATATACTGAATCTTTCAAAGTTGTGCCCATTTTGTTCTCGGGTAAAACCATTGTCGTATTCTTCTATTTTTCTGATATTCATATCATTTCTGATAAAATTATGCAAAGTCATTTCTAAAAATTATCTCTTAATACATCCAACTTTTACCCTTTGTATTTTATACGTTACAGTGAAAACCAATGTACATGTATATCAAAACTAGATAAAACTGGTATTTTCATTGATATGAAATTTCACTGATATCAAATCTCATTGATGTCAAAAGTCACTAGTGACTGATATCAGCCTATATCTTCACTGTAGATGAGGAACTCCTTTTTTCAGTTTAAAGTATGAAATAATAAGAAAATTTGCCCTTTTTTCGGTGAATTCCAAATATATTTCATCTCGTGAGTTGAAAACATCAAAATTTTCACTCGTGCTGCGCACTCGTGAAAATTCTGATGTTTTCAACTCACTCGATGAATTATTTGGTATTCACCTAAAAAAAGCAAATAGCCTCTATTTACTACATCTCTATAACACCACTGGTGTTATTTAAGCACATTGGAACACCCTGCCTGTAACCATTGCAAGCCTGCCAAACCTTGAACCTTTCAAGATTGCAGTTAATGGGCTGCAACATTCTAGACCCTAGATCCTGAGTAGTTTGTTTATAACCTGCTTTTAATCTCATCTAAAAGAGCAGTCACACATCAGCGTATAAGTGAAACGCGCGCCGGGCGTGTTGAAAAAATAGCAAAATTCCACATACGCCAGACACACGTCGGAAACACGTTCAAAACTCACTACAAGCGCGTTGGGTACGCTTGGTGTACGTCCGGCGCGCGTCGCTGTACGTCGCTAAAAGTCTCTGCGCGTTTCGCGCGCGTTTGGGCTCAAAACATTTTTAAACATGCTTAAAAATTTTCTAAAAGCTCGGCGTGTCCCGGGCGTGTGACTTATACGTCCCGAATAAGTTCCACGCGCGCTGAACGCGTTTGGCGCGCGTTTGAAGCACGCCAGTGTACGTTCCATGCGCGTTCCGATTTTATCAGATGTTGCTTCAGTAGCGTGCCCCAAGCGTGTGTGAAACGCGCGTTTAACGTTCGATGCGCGCCTGTAGCGCGTGCTTAGCGTGTCTGGGACGTATCACAACCGTACTCCAAAACTTTGAGATTTTTTATACGTCCGGCACTCGCCCCAGTTGCGCGCTAATGTGTGACTGCTAAAGCGAGTAAAAAGAACAAATTAATTTTTATACGTCCAAAGTCTTCAGCGTGTTGAGATTTTTCATACGCCCGTCGCGCGTTTCACTTATACGCTGATGTGTGACTGCTGTTTAAACTATCATGGCATATCATATTTCATCCTCTCAGCTATCATAATTTAATCTTGAATTTACTTTTTCTATTAACATTCTTGTAACTCAGGCTAGCGCACCTGCCTAGAATGTCCGCGATGGCGTGTGGCAGAAGAAAGAAATGTGGTTTTTGAATACAGACAATGGCTTCTGAATGAGATCTACGTAAATAACTATCTTTTTTTTTTTCGGAATATGCATTTTCTGTATCGACTTACGCATGGCCAATCAGATGTGCTCCATTGTGGGCAAGGTTATAATCTAAATCCCTGGCAATCGAGACTTTCTTGTTATCTTGAGAATTGCATATTGTTCCTTGGTAAACAAGTCCTGTAAAATAGTTTATATCCAATCAATTTAAGTCTTAAAGCATTTTAGTCATGTCGGGACGGCACCAATGTTTTATACTGTGGTAATTCAACGCTGATTTGGTTTTTGGTTTAGTGGTTTAGCGTTCAACAATTTGTAAGTCTTGTCGAAACTGAGTCAACGCTCCCATCGTAGTACTAGTACAATGGGTTAGTACAGATCTCGAACATCAAAATAAGTGTGACTTAATTATTAATCTGAATCATATGTTTGTTCCTATTAGCCAAATGTATTTATTTCATTCATAATTATAATCATCAGGAAACCATGTCCGTGTAATGTTTACCCCCTTGAACCCCACTTTTATATAGCAAAACTGGGGTTTGCAAGGGTATACCTATTTTTCTTATTTTTGCTCCAAAACATAGATTGTGGGTACTCGTTAGAACCGCCTCGCCGAGGCGGTTCTAATGTGTACCCACAATCTATGTTTTGAGCAAAAATAAGAAAAATATCAAAGAATTTCTTCTGAAATTTTTCAATTTTACAACTTAAAAAAATCTCTGTATATTGCATAGGCGTGTTTTCGTAATGGGTAAATCTGTCACGTCATACTTCTGTTGATGTCGTTTGTGAGGCTTGTCAGCAGTATTAAAATTGACATAATTATACTGAACTTCCGAACTACATGTAAAGTCCAATTCGCATGCGCCAAAAATACACACGTGTAAATATACTCCGGTGTGCAAATTTTACTCGGGGTAAGTAAATGGCGCATGCGAACGCAAATACACACCGGAGTATATTTACATATGGGTAAATTTACACCTGGGTCTGACCAGATGCAAATTTTATTTTTACAAATACACGCGTGTAAATTTACTATTATGTCCCATGCGAACGCAAAGTAAAATTTACCCATGAGTATTTTTATTTCAAGTCAATATTCTGCTTTTAGAAAACGAATTTTCACATTTTTTGTTCCTACCTGATTATATGTCAGTTGCTGAAACTGTGGACATTGTTACTAAATAAGAGTTTATTGCCATTCATAACATTTTAGATCATATGGAGTGCAAACAGCCACACTTTTTCTTCATCATTCTTGGTTAGGATTCTTGGGGCATTTTAACAGTAATTCCTTGTAAAAGGATGAAAAAAGGGAACTGTATAACTGCTAAGGTTATGCCTGACCGTTACATGATTCCCCTCTGCTGCCAAAGTCTACATGAACACCTTGAAGCAGCCTCTTCTTGTTTTGCAAATACAGAAAACTTAAATGAACAGGTTTTAATCCAGAAATGATAAATTTACCTACAAAAATACTCCTGGCGATAAAACCCATGCGAACGCAATTTAAATTTACTCTCAGGTTGATTTGCACACCGGAGTATAAATACACACCGGAGTATATTTACACGTGTGTATTTTTTGCGCATGCGACTTGGACTTAAGACTCCAGGCGCTTAGTATAACGAATTTCAATACTACATGTAAACATAAAATAAAATATATCAATACGTAACGAGCTTTTTCCATGCGAGGTGGTCATCCGGTTAAATTCAAATAAAGTAAAGATAACATGGAAATATGATATAACAGAGAAGTAGACAGACGTAAGAGTTAACCCATCTGGAAAACATGTTCATAAAAAGTATACCCCCTTGAACCCCACTTTTATAGTAAAACTAGGGTTTACAGGGGTATACCTATTTTTCTTATTTTTTATCCAAAACATAGATTGGGGGTACTCGTTAGAACAACATCGGCGAGGCGGTTCGAACATGTACCCACATTCAATGTTTTGAGCAAATGTCTTAAAAAACGTCAACAATTAATTATCTTATGAAATTTTCCAATTTTACAGCAGAAAAAAATCTTGCAAAGGCAAGGTTTCATAGTGTAAATCTGTTACCACAGCTAATATGGTCATGAATTCTCAAAACGAAATACGGGATTAATCAAACTTTTGGAACATATTAATGGGGCGAGCGGCTAAAGTGATATTTCCTAAAAACAATCACAGAAATAGAAGTACCACATAATTATCACGGCTAACAAACCTTTAAATGCGTATCCGCCGGTTAAGAAAGCAAATCCGATTCACGCCCTTCCGGTTACGCATATGAGGACCAAGAAAAGGTAAACAAAATATACACTACTAGGATCGATTGATGATTATATTTTAGTACAGAAATATATCGATTATCTATGAATGCTATTTTGTCATTTATTTACTGTTACGAACTAGCGTAACTAGACAGGTACAGCGAAAAACAACCAAGTAATTTAAACTTAACAATATTTAATCAAACAAATAAATGCTGCAAATACATACAAACAAACAAACAGATAAGTAAATAAATAAATAAATAACTTACAAAGTTAATGTCAAATAAGTCCTTGTCCCTCAAATGTAAGTCCACAATCCAGTAACCAGAATATGAGCACATGTATATTTTAATCCACACTTTTATTCTAATCCAAAACACTAGTGAAACAACCAAAATTATATACTTTAAATCACTTCAAATTTCTGAATACCTACGACTGAATTGGGACCTATATTTATACATCTAAGGAAATTCTCCAGGTTTCTAGAGAATGATATAATAAACTTTTCTCTAGAAAAGAAACGAACTAAACGAAAGTTCTTTTAAATTCTCCAGAGAGAATTCAAGGCCGCAACGACCATCAAGGCTAAACGAGAGTCCACTAGACCCTTCGAGATCTCAGTATACATAGTCCAAATATATTTTTAACTTATGGTAAAAAAAAACACTCACTCCATTTTCATCTGGAATTATCCACAAAGTGCTCATAGAATTTTCTATACTTCTAAATTATATAACAGTGATAAAAATAATCAATGACATTCTTCTACAAAGTTCTAGATAATAAATTGTAGAAACATAAAAAGAAATATATATTAATTAATTGGGTTACTCCCCTTTGATTATATATATATAAATTATAAGTAATAGCTTTTAAAAGAATCAATATTATTGAATCAATTATATATAACACTTCCCCTCTTCAACGAAAAGAAAGTTTTGTGAAATAAAACTTTCTTTTGCAATACTCATATGCAAACATACAAGGCAAAACTGTCAAGCTCTTGAAAGGGTGTCTGGAATTATATTATCTCTACCTTTTATGTGTCTAATGTCAAGATTGTGCTCTTGCAACATGAGACTCCATCTGAGCAAACGCTGATTCTTGTTTTTCATTTTGTGTATGAAGGTCAGTGGATTGTGATCACTGAAGACGACAATTGGTGAATTTGCAGAAGACAGATACACTTGAAAGTGTTGAAGGGCAAGAATAAGAGATAGACATTCTTTCTCTATAGTAGAATAATTTCTTTGATGTTTGTCAAACTTCTTTGAAAAGTAACAAACAGGATGATCAACACCATTGTCATCTTCTTGTAACAATACACTGCCTGCACCAACATCACTTGCATCCACCGCCATTTTGAATTCTCTGTCAAAGCGTGGTGCTGATAGAACTGGAGCACTCTTAAGTATGGCCTTTAACTGATCAAAAGACTTCTGACAAGCCTCAGACCAAACATACCTGACCTTCTTACCAAGTAAATTTGTCAAAGGCTCAGCTATAACTGAAAAATTATTACAGAACTTTCTGTAATATCCAGCCATACCCAAAAAGCGCATCAGTTGCCGTTTTCCTGTAGGTACAGGAAAATCTGATATAGCCTCAACTTTGGCTTCTACAGGTCTGACCTGACCTTGTCCAACAATATGTCCTAGAAATGTCAAACTAGCATGGCAAAATTCACTTTTCGGTAAGTTTATTGTCAGTTTAGCATCACTGAGTCTTTTGAAGAATTCTCTGATGATCTCCAGGTGTTGTTTCCACTCTTCACTGTAGATGATGGCATCGTCGATGTAAGCTTTACACCCATCCAGACCGAAAATCAAACTATTAACCAAGCGTACCAAGCAACATTTCAGCGCTTTCAGTTTATTTTGAAATTGTCTTTCTGTAGTAGCAAATTCTAAAATCTCATTTGGACTGTCTGTAAATGAAATCTGCCAAAACCTTTTCAATAGATCGAATTTTGTCACATATTTGGCGTGACCAATGTTGTCGATGCAGTCATCAATTCTTGGTATGGGAAATGTGTCAGTTTTTGTGACAGAATTTACTTTTCTATAGTCTGTGCACATTCGAAATGTCCCATCAGATTTTGGCACAAGTATACAAGGAGAACTCCATTCACTTTGACTAGGTTCTATAAAGTCATTGTCCAGCAAATACTTAACTTCTTTCCTGAGATATTGTTGTCTTTCAGGATGAAGTCTATACGGATGTTGTTTCACCGGTTTTGCTCCTTCAATAATGTCTACATCATGGTAGATTTTATCGGTTCTGGATGGAATGTCCGGAAATAAGTGCTCATATTCAAGAATTAATTGTTTTAGTTCATGTTTCTTGTCCGGATCTAGATGTGACAGTTTCTGATCGAGGTCATGCAGAATGTCAGAATTCTGGAGTTTTGAGGATAATGGTTCACAGTTCACAGAGTTCATTTCTTCAAAGTCTGTCTGATTTTGTTCATGAGGGACAGAATTAACTATGCTTACTGAGGAAATAACTGAACTATCATTATCACTATCCCTATCAATGTACTTTTTAAGCATGTTAATATGACATAATTGTTTTTGCTTGCGCCTCCCAGGAGTGTTAACAATGTAATTTACATCACTTAGCCTTTTCTCAACAGTATATGGACCATAATATCTAGCTTGTAATGGCCTGCCAGGAATGGGCAAAAGAGCAATCACCTTGTCTCCAGAGTCAAAATTTCTGTTCTGGCATTTTCATCAAAATGCAACTTCATTTTGGTCTGAGCTGACTTAAGATTGGACCGAGCAACTTCCCAAGCTTTTGTCAATCTAGTTTTGAAGTCAGACACATACTGAAGTAAGTTCAAAGGACTGTCATTACTTGAAAGAAACTTCTCTTTCATAAGTTTTAAAGGTCCACGAACAGTGTGTCCGAAAACAAGTTCAAACGGACTGAACCCAAGAGACTCTTGTACTGACTCTCTGACAGCAAATAATAGCAAATGTATGCCTTCATCCCAATCTTTTTCGGTGTCAAAACAGTAAGATCTGATCATGTTCTTCAAAGTTTGATGGAATCTTTCCAAAGCACCTTGACTTTCAGGATGATAAGCTGATGACTTGTATTGTTTAATGCCAAGTTCATGCATTACTTGCTGAAATGTTCCTGACATAAAATTGGAACCCTGATCTGATTGGACTGATTTTGGAAGACCTACAAGTGTGAAAAACTTTACAAGGGCCTTAACTATTGTTTTCGTCTTGATATTCCTGAGTGGAATTGCTTCAGGAAAACGTGTTGAAGCACACATTATAGTCAAGAGATATTGGCAACCTGATTTAGTCTTGGGTAACGGACCTACACAGTCAATGATAATCCTACTAAATGGTTCATCAAATGCAGGAATAGGCTGTAAATTAGCTTTTGGAATAGTCTGATTAGGTTTTCCTACCATTTGACAAGTGTGACAGGATTTGCAATGTTGGGAAACATCAGATTTTAATCCTGGCCAGTAGAAATGCTTGAGAATTTTGTGGTAAGTCTTATTTATCCCTAAATGACCTGACATGGGAGTTTCATGGGCCAAGTTTAAGATTTCAGGACGATAAGCCTTAGGAACCACAATTTGGTGATTTATGGTCCATTCGTCTTCCGCTGAAACATCAGGAGGACGCCATTTTCTCATTAAGATGTCATTTTTGACATAAAAACAAACAGGAACCTGAGAAATTTCATTTTCATCTAAAGCCCTTTCAAATAAAGGCGAGATTTCAGGATCACTGTGCTGTTCTTGACAAAGTTGTGACCTTGACATTTGGTCGTGACCTTGGTCAAAAATTGAAGGTGAAAGGTCATTGTCTGACCTTTGATTGTTGAAGTCAGTTTGACTTGAAGAAAGAGATTTTGAAATCTCATCATGAAAAGACTGACCTATAAAAGTGTCAGTTAAGTCAATATCCTGTATCCCATCATTCAATTTGACTTTTTTTGCCATAGCCCTTGTAACGGCACATGAAGGGTAAAGATCAGGAATTTCCTGCTCAATGGGATCAGGCAATTGATCCTCACAAGGTGTATTGGTCAAAAGTGGGTTTACCACAACCTTATCTCCGGCTAAGTCATTGCCTAATAGCAAGTGAACACCTTTAAAAGGTAAAGAAGGCCTAATACCTACAGCCACAGGACAAGAAACTAAGTCTGAAGACAAATAAATGTTATGGAGCGGTACATTAACAAATCCACACTCTACTCCCTGAATAAGGACACTTGTCCCAGTTGAAGTCTTCTCGGAAAAAGGCAGGGTATCTGCTAAAATAAGAGACTGAGAAGCTCCGGTATCTCGTAAGATTTTAATAGGGGTAGACTGGGCAGAATCACTAGTAAGTGACACAAAACCTTCTGATAAGAATGGTTCATAAATCTCCATAATACAATCAGTCGCAGACGTTTTGGCCAAAATAGGATTTTCATCCTGAATAATCGACTGTGGTTTTGACCTTAAAGAAGTAAGACCTGTTGGTCTAGAATTATTTTGATTTTGTCTCTCTTTTCTTCTTTTCAAAGTTTCACATTCAGAAATGACGTGACCGTCACCTTTACAATAATTGCAAAACAGCCGGGGTGAGTATGAGGATCTTTGACCTTTGTTTTCACTAGTATCTTTATTTTTAGGATTATGTGAAGGACTGGAACTATCAGCTGTTAGTCCAGCTTGTGGTTGTGGATTAGGTTGAGGAGAATTATTTCTCTGTTGAGGGTTAAATGGTTTTGACTGAGGTGTATTAGGTTTAAATTGAGGGTTAAAAGGTTTCTTGTAAGGCTTATTTACAAAAGACACCTTATGAGTCAAAGCATAATCATCAGCTAATCGTGCTGCTACATCTAAAGTTTCTACTTCCCTTTCGTCAAGAAAAGATTTGACATCAGAGTGTATGCATCGTTTGAACTCTTCAACAAGCATGAGCTGTCTTAATTTTGCATGATCAGACTTTACATCCTTTGAAGAACACCACCTATCAAATAATTGCTCCTTAGTTCTAGCAAATTCTACATGGGTTTGGTCATGTTCTTTCCTACAATTTCTGAATTTCTGCCTATAAGCTTCAGGTACTAACTCATAAGCCTTAAGAATCAGATTTTTGACTGTGTCATAATCTGAACTTTGATCAAGTGGAAGCTGAGTGTAAATTTCTCGAGCTTTACCAATAACAACACTCTGTAGAAGCAAGGTCCAATGCTCTTTTGGCCATTTCAAATTTTCTGCTACCTTCTCAAAATGTAAAAAGTACTTATCTACCTCTTTTTCTTGAAATGGAGGAACGAGCCTGATATGCTTTGTAACATCAAATGTTTTACTAGGATCAAAGGACACAGGAGGCATTGATTTACTGCTCAATTCAAGCTCTTTCATTTTTAAACTATACTGCAGTTTTTCTTTTTCAACCTCAATTCTTTCTTCTTGCTCTAATTTTTCTTTTGCAAGCCTTTCTTCTAACTCTCTTTGTTTTTCTAATCTTTCTTTTTCAAGTCGTTCTTCCATTTCTCTTTGCTTTTGTTTTTCTTCTCTTTCAAATACTAATTTTTGTTTTTCAAGCTCTAACTTTTCTATTTGTATTCTTTCCTCCCTTTCAGCCTTATCTCTTGCAAGTTTTTCTTCCCTTTCAGCCTTATCTCTTGCAAGTTTTTCTTCCCTTTCTTCCTTATCTGCCCTTCTTTTTTCTTCAAACTCTAATCTTAATTTTTCCAATTCAAGATGCCTTTTTAATTCTAACTCTTTCAACTGTATGTCGGTTTGTGAGACCATAATATGAGATGTAGCTGAGGGTTCAAAAAATTCCTCATCAACAAGAAACTGAATGATAACATTCTTAATTTCACGTTTTAACATAGATGTTTTGACATCAGGTATGCTATAATGACTAGCAATGTCTAAAAGATCACTCTTTTTGGCCAAGTTTAACAGCTCTTGAGAAGGCGCAGCAATGAAATCTTCAAGTTTGAATAACATGGTTGCTTTTTGCTGGTATGACAAACAATAAATATCTTTTCAAATTCAGAATAAAATAGGTGCACAAAATGTTAAATCCCGGACGAGCCCCCAAAATCTGTTACGAACTAGCGTAACTAGACAGGTACAGCGAAAAACAACCAAGTAATTTAAACTTAACAATATTTAATCAAACAAATAAATGCTGCAAATACATACAAACAAACAAACAGATAAGTAAATAAATAAATAAATAACTTACAAAGTTAATGTCAAATAAGTCCTTGTCCCTCAAATGTAAGTCCACAATCCAGTAACCAGAATATGAGCACATGTATATTTTAATCCACACTTTTATTCTAATCCAAAACACTAGTGAAACAACCAAAATTATATACTTTAAATCACTTCAAATTTCTGAATACCTACGACTGAATTGGGACCTATATTTATACATCTAAGGAAATTCTCCAGGTTTCTAGAGAATGATATAATAAACTTTTCTCTAGAAAAGAAACGAACTAAACGAAAGTTCTTTTAAATTCTCCAAAGAGAATTTAGAATTCTCCAGAGAGAATTCAAGGCCGCAACGACCATCAAGGTTAAACGAGAGTCCACTAGACCCTTCGAGATCTCAGTATACATAGTCCAAATATATTTTTAACTTATGGTAAAAAAAAACACTCACTCCATTTTCATCTGGAATTATCCACAAAGTGCTCATAGAATTTTCTATACTTCTAAATTATATAACAGTGATAAAAATAATCAATGACATTCTTCTACAAAGTTCTAGATAATAAATTGTAGAAACATAAAAAGAAATATATATTAATTAATTGGGTTACTCCCCTTTGATTATATATATATAAATTATAAGTAATAGCTTTTAAAAGAATCAATATTATTGAATCAATTATATATAACATTACTATTATGTAGTTCGCAAAATAATTTAATGGACTTTGAGTTATTTATTCCCTCCTTCGAACCTGGTGTTACAACACGGCCAAAGTCGGCGAAATACAACTACCAATTGGACAATTTGCTCGTAAATATCAAATTTTAGTGATTGTTCCACGACAAATTTACAGATATATATTAACTGAATTGCAACTGATGTCTGTGCCAGTATTTTGTTTTCTTAGTGCCCGTTATTACCAATCTGAAGGGAAAGATAAAATGGTTACGCATTTAATCATTAAAATATGATGGGTATATTTCAAGATATGTTTGAAAACCTCTACCGGTTCAAGTCATGGTATTTAATTTTCTCTGTAAAGCGTTTTGAATGACATAAAGCCAGGAAAAAGCAAATTAAAGTATACAGAATGCTGTAATATCGTCGTCATGAACAGGAATATCATGCATGTGAATTATTGTATTACATGTATTGCATAGACGGTTTGTATTATTTCATATCAAACATTTTTGCTGCAAATATCGCAAACACGCCATTTGGAGTTAGAACACATTCAGGGAGGACGAGAGAATGTGACAATTAAAACTGGAGCGTAAAACTATTAACAAAAACAAAAACATGTGTTTTATGTTGATTATATTGCTATCATTCTAGTGATTAAACTCGTAACCGAATTGTTGACACAGCTTTTAATCATTATGCATGGAATGCAGTGGCCAGAGGCAACGAAATTGTCAACAGACCTCACACAATGTTAAAATCATCTGCACACTGTATTGCTTTCCGTTACTGTGGACGAAATGGGCGGATATCTAAAAACATCCCTGCGACTGACCCACATTTTCTTCATGTAGAATGCAGTCCCAACATCTATTTTGGAGGAGGGAATAAAAATCACGATTATAAAGAAAAGTTTCTGGAAATCCTTTGGGATCCAAATATAGCAATGTCTAACTGATAAAATAGCATTGAGAGAATTATAATATCTGTCTTGGAATCAAAATATTTTACTCGGAAACACGAGCTGCAAAAGTTTATTTACCTTTTGTTGGTCATCTGAGGACGTGAATCGGATTTCTTTTTTCAACCGCGGTTACGCATTTAAAGGTTTGTTAGCCGTGAGCTTACCGATATACCCAGTACTGGTTAGCTCCGACCTGAAATATGGTTAACAAAGACACATTTAATTGCACGACGTCCTGCATATACCAAACCTTAGTAGAGGCTAAATTGCGCTACACTTTGTTTGTAAAAAGATATTTACGCTTGAACATGTCACTTTTTGCAAACGTCGCAGATGGCTTCTTGGTTTGGTTGTCATGGTTACAAAAGTCAGAAATATTTTGAGATATGTTTTTCTTTTCAACAACAAAAGTTCTGAATTAAGACAACATATACACTGTTCACATATTTGTTTGTTGTTACACTTAGGAAATATTGGGGTTAGAAAATGTCGTTTTGTGGTAAAAGTTTTAACGATTCAATTGTTTGGTTGCCATGGTTACAAAATTGAAAACATTTTGAGTTTTTTTTTATTCTTTGCATTTGAATGAACAAGTGTTGGTTATTAAGGCACTATATATGCATAATTCATATACACTTGTGCTGTTAGGAGATAATTTGGTTTAAAAATGACATTTTTTTTGTAAAATTGCTGACGGTTCTATTGTTTGGTTGCCATGGTTACAAAAATTAGAAACATTTTGAGTTATTTTATTCTTTGTATTTCTAACACAAATGTTGGTTATTAATGCACTGTTTGCATAACTCATATACATCCTTGCTGTTATCAGATAAGTTTGCCCGAAAATATAATTTGTTTCTAAAATCGCTGAACTTTCCATAGTTTAGTTTCCATGGTTACGAAAAATAGAAACGTTTTGAATTATTTCATTTTGTGCTTTCGAAAAACAAAAGTTCGTCATCATTGCAACACAGACATTGTTCTTATACACATTTGTTGTAAGGAGATACGTTTGGTTTAAAATGTCAATTTTTGTTAAATCGCTAAGGGTTTCGCTAAGGGTTCCTTGGTTTGGTTGTCATGGTTACAAAAATTAGAGAGAATCAATTTCATTTATTTAGTCTTTGGAATTAAATCACCAAATGGCAGTTTACATTGTTCATATACACTTTTATTTGTAAAAAGATATATTCGTTTGAACATGTCACTTTTTGCAAAATCGCACGTGGCTACTTGATTTGGTGGTCATAGTTACAAAAGAAAGAAATTTTGAGTTATTTATTTTTTTAAAGTTCTGAATTAGGACAACATATACACTGTTCATATAATTGTTTGTTGTTAGGAAATATTTTGGTTAGAAAATGTCATTTTTGTCAAATTGTTGTGCCATGGCAACAAAAATTATAAACCTTCTGAAATATTTTATTCTTTGCATTTCAAAAGCAAGTGTTGCTTAAGACACTATGTGCATTCTTCATAAACACTTGCGCTGTTAAGAGATAATTTCGTTCGAAAATGTCATTTTTGCAAAAATGCTGACTGTCTCATTGTTTGGTTGCCATGGTTACAAAAATTAGAAACATTTTATGTTGTTTTATTCTTTGCATTTCAAAAGCAAGTGTAGGTTTCAAGGTATTTTATGTATAACTGGTATACACTTGTGCTGTTAGGGGATAATTTGGTTTGAAAATGTCAAAAAATCAGAAGTTTGAAATTTTGATTTATGCGGTTGTACTTATGTTGCTAGGCAACACAATGCAAATTTCATTTTTCAATTTGTAATACAATTTCAAACCAAAGGACCAATGGTCCTGTAAACGCTTACCTGAGATCTGCTTCATATACCAATAAACATATTTGAATATTATGGTATTTAACCCCAGTGCAGGGGCATGAAGCCCTTGGGCTATTTTCTTTTTTCAGAATAATCAATATTCTGTCAATTTGCCAATTTCCTGCTGATTTCCCCCATCAAATAACATTTTAAAAGCAGATGAACCCCTGGGATCCATTTTTTTCAGAATCATTAAATTTCAGTCCTACTGCCCATTTCCTGCAAGACTTTTAAAATGACATTTTAAAAGTTTTCCCCATTCAAATGCATTGACGACCTATGTTGACCTTGCCATAAAATAGGTCAAGGTCACCACAGGGTCATGTTTTATATATACATTGTAGTACTTGAGTCATCCATACTTCATGCAAAGTTTCGTTGAAATCGGTTCACCAGTTACTGAGAAGAAGATATTTTAAGGGTTTTTACCATATATGGGCATGGCGGCCATCCTGGTCATGTGACCTGGATTATTTATATATACATTGGTTCCCACTTCCTATAGATGCTTCATATAAAATTTGGCTTTGATTGGCCAAGTGGTTTCAGAGAAAAAAATCTTTGAAAAGTGTGTATGGACGACAGACCGGTCAAGGTCAAGAGATGACCTTGACCTAAATTAATCATATACCTTCATGTAATCCATTAGTTGTTTGCATCTACCACTTTTCAGATCTCGGGCTGCAATAGTTTTCAAAAAATAGCTAATTTCCACTTTTCCCATTATAAGTATATGGAAACTTAAAGTTACCATAGCAACCAGAGTTCTTATCCGACTGGAATAAAAAACACAAATTATGTAGAGGCTACTGTCAGGAACATGTATTCAAAGTACAGGATTCATCCACTTGATAGTTTCTGAGGAGAAGATTTTTGAATGTTTTTCTCAAAATTTTGCCCTTTATGGGGCCCCAGCAACCAATCAAAATAAAGGATTAGGACAAAACTCGCAAGAAACCTCAAACACTACTCAATAAACATTTCTGCAAAAACAAAATTCAAATGTCTGCAATTTTAGCGGAAAAATAGCCGATTTCCACTTTTACCATTATAAGTCTATAGAAACTTTAAGTTGCCATAGCAACCAGAGTTCTTATCCGCCTGGAATAAAAAACACAAATTATGTAGAGGCCACTGTCAGGAACATGTATACAAAGTACAGGCTTCATACCCTTGACAGTTTCTGAGAAGAAGATTTTTGAATGTTTTTCGAAATTTTGCCCTAAATGGGGCCCCTGCAACCAATCAAAATAAAGGATTAGGACAAAAGCCACATGAAACGTAGAGGACTGTGTACTCAATAAACATTTCTGCAAAAACAAAATTCAAATATCTCCAACAAGACAGCAAAAACTGGCAATTTTCACTTTTTCCATTATAAGTCTATGGGAAGCATAAGTTACCATAGTATCCAGAGTCCTTATCCGATCAAAACAAAAAACACAATTATTCTTTCCCCCTACCTGTAGATGGTGTATGTGTAATATGAGAACAATCGTCCCAGCAGTTTCAAAGAAGAAGATCTTTGAAATTGTGGACGACGGACGGACGCCGGAGCATGGGTATACTATAAGCTCACCTATGAGCCATCGGCTCAGGTGAGCTAATAAAAGTCATGACATGCTATTGACATAAGTACTAATATAGATATTCTAAACAATAATAATATATCAAATACCACCTCAAAAAGTGTCAATTTGCACGTTTTCCTTGAACGATTTTCTGCAGGTCTCGATGAATTTTTTATTTTTGGTATCCATGGCAACCGCTGTCAGAAAAAAAAAGAATGTTTTTTTTTTTGTGAAAGTTTTTTCAACAAGTTTGATTAAATGAATGTGAAATGAATGATTTCTGTGACTAGTCACTCATCGCCATCTGCATGATTCTTAGGGAGAATGTTAATTAAAATTGCTCAAAGGTTGATTTGCACACCGGAGCATTCTTGCACACTGTAGTAAATAAATTTAGCACATGCGAATTGGATTTGGGTATAAGTCAACGAGGAGTATGAGAAAACCAACAACCTGGGTTTCCGACCAGGTCCGACACAAACCGTCCTTAACAGTCTCAAAAGACGGCTAGAAGCTTAAAATTT
Source organism: Rugalucina vietnamica (assembly GCA_964017185.1). Lineage (NCBI taxonomy): Eukaryota > Metazoa > Mollusca > Bivalvia > Lucinida > Lucinidae > Rugalucina > Rugalucina vietnamica. Next base: position 42,847,305 of record OZ024880.1, read on the forward strand.
CGTACTTTTAGAAGATGAAACGTGACTGTACTATCTGTGTAGCGAAAACAAAGACGCTGATCAGCTGTGCAGTAACTGCACAGCTGATCAGCGTCTTTGTTTTTGCATATGTAGAAACGTTTTACTCATAATGCGGCTCCTTTGTCCATGAATAAGTAGTACCCTGTAATAAGCATCGCGTGGTGAGCGGTGCCCCCAGTAAAAAGAGCTTCAACTGCTGGTTCCTGATAGAAGTATGCAATACTGTTAGTGTCTGTACGGCCTTCACCGTCATACGCCATAAAAGAGAAGTCTTGGTTTTCCTACAACAGAAGTTAACTCAATTAATTCTAAATTTTCTATTCCACTTTTCGATAAAATTCCTCTAAGCAAACAGAATAGCCCCAGATGGGACGCCGCATACTTCGGCGTCACATGTGGGGCTATACTGTTTGTCTACATCCCATACTTATAATGTATTAACATATTAATTGTTTGAAGCTGTAAAAATAAGAATTAACTGATGCTAATTTATAATTTGTTTTACCTTGTTTGACAAACCAAAATTGCAGATTAGACCATAAAACCATGCAATACGTAGCTTTTATATTCCGCGGTACCCATAGGCTATCAACGAATGTGTGGTGTCTTAGTAAGTTAAAGATACATTAGCTTGCCATTTACAATGTCCCACGAAATATTATTAAACACTTATACTAGCGTTTGCATCTTTGTCTCGTGTTTGCATTGCTTTAAAATTGTTTATGGTTTTACTAAACATTCTCTAGGAGCTGGGTATCAGGCAAATATAAGAAGATTTGCTGCTCTGGGACGCATGTAACTCTATGGGGCGGTTAGTGTTGGAGCAATTTTAAAATGAATTCAGTGGAAGAGAAAAGTTCTGAAAATACATTCCTTACCGGTGGGTAGGGCGGCCCCTGTGGCCGAGTGGTTAAGAGCGCTGATATTTCATTATCGCACTTAACCATTCGATCATCTCACCGCTGTGTCTGGTGTGGGTTCGAGCCCCACTCTGGCCACATGTGAGACAAGCCAAGTTCTGCTTGCGGGTGTGTCAGGTGGTTTTTCTCGGGGTTCTCCCGTTTTCGCCCCACCTACTGATTGGCCCGTCTCATATGAGCTGAAATAATCTTGAAAGGGACGTTAAACTGAATAAATAAATAAAAAAAAAAAACAAAAAAAAAAAAAAAAAAAAAACTTACCGCTGGATATACGATTTCAGCTATGTTAACAACGACGTCAAGCCCGCCTGGATATTGCTTTAATGTCTGGTAACGATATGTCCACTGAAATGGTACCAGTGAATTGAATGAAAAATCGTCATAACTTCTTTGACGCACATATACCACAAAATTACTGATTGCATTGGCTTTTCGTCAATGGCTTTGTAGCTTTTAAACCGTATGAAATGTAGCGTACAGACTATCGTTTTGTTTTCATTCTCTATCTAATTAATTAAGACGTGAAAGGACGGCGACGTCAAATATGCTGTCTCACAATTAAATCATTTGTTCAAAATCGACAATGCCTGATATGTATATACACGTACCTCGTTTCCTACGAGAATACCATACTCTTCAACATCCTGAACTGCTGCAGCATAGTCCCCATTATTTATTGCTTTAAATCTGAAAATAAACTCTCAAATGGTTTTTTAGTTTATGCCCACAGGATGGACACCAAAACATTTGACACAGAAAAAAATCAGACGCAACCAGTCATTTCTGCATACTGTCGTTGAAAAAAAAACTGGCGCACTGAGGACAAGACAAATTTTCTGTAAATGCTCAGTGGAATGGCTCTATGCTAGCCAGTCTTTGAAACGAAGAAACGTTAATACAATGTACGAACTCGTATATCGTTTATTGTTTCGAAGTGCGTAAATTATCATCTGATTGAAAAACGTGTGTATAAATTATCATCTGATTGAAAAACGTGTGTATATATACCTGTCGGTAGCACTGGATCCAAATTGGATGCTTAAATGATATGCGGTAGATTTTATCATCAACAGTGCAAAATCCTATTTGTGCCTATCCTATATACATAGTACAAAAAGAAACGCAAAGTTTTGATTTTTATTTTTTTCACGTAAGTATATTATATTTTCAAAGTATAAGTGATTCTAAGGCTTTGCCATTCATATGAGAGTTTCACAACTGAGTTTCGTTGCGATTTGAAAGCGGGTGTAATGTTTAGGTGAAAACTTGTGAAATCAGCATTTTTCTCCCCAAAACACAATAAACACAAGAGAATAATTAAATAACATTCTACTTCGAGTATGATCATTGTGGTCCAGCAGATCAAAAAAACACAAAATTAATTGAATTTCATTAAAAGAAATAAAAAATGCAGGGATTTTTAAAAATGCGTTTTATGAAAAATAACAAGCTCTTTCGAAATTCGGCATTTTGTCTCCTTTTCGGTAAATGATGTCCCTATTCCGATTAAATAATGTTAGTTATATAAATGTGACTCTTAAAGCTTACCCTAAATTAACGTCTGGTCGTTTTTCAGAATTTTCGGTTCATTGAAAACAGTTTCTTTTGTTGATAAAATCAAGGTTAAGACAAGGATTTCGAATTTCGAATTTGATAGCATGAAACTTTAATAAAGTACTAGTATTCGATGCCAATTTAACGTAATTTACAATTTGCTAGTACCCGCGAATTAATTTTTAGACGTTCTTAAAATTTTGCCAATTTTGGTCAAAATGTAAGGTGCGTTACATTTTATGAACAGTATACAGCTGTGTTTTAGACAGTTTTATTCTTCTGAAAGAAGTGTTTACTCATATCATTTGCAGCCAAGCCCAATTTTAACGTATGACACAAAATTTTAAAGTGTGCCAGATTGACCATCGTTATGAGGATTTTGGCCACTTATTCATGTTGTTGACTATAGCAGCCAAAGATAGCCATAGTGACGCACAAACTCAATTCTGATTTATGAAAGGCAATCAAACTGATGAAGTACCGTTTTAAGGCAAAAAAAAGTGGACATATGAGGTTTTTAAATTGTTAAAAAGGCTTTTTGCGACTTTTGTTTATGGGTACTCTTTATTGACGCCAAAAAACATAACGTTTCCGTGTTCGAAAAAAATATGGAATTCAGTCTTCGGGTAGGAGACATGTCATTTTTCGTTTTCTGTAAATTTGAAATTTTGAATTTGCTCAAAACACGTTAAACCGCGTAACGAGTAACCACAATCTATATTATGGATAAAAATAATATATAAAATTTGGTTTCAAGGTGGGATGGGGGTATACATTTCATAGACATGTTTTCCTGATGATGTTCATACCTGTCCATAAAAACCTTATTGAAGTATAGGGCCACACTAATGACACTGGCGGTGTTTGAGGGCTCCGTGATCTGGCGTTTCTTTCGTATTTCTCGGGCATTTTGTCCATTAATTTGGATATCTGTAAGCAACACATACAGTTAAAAAGTGATTTTACACGAAAAATGCTTCATTTTATCTGTTTTTATAAATAAGTTCACTTTCTACATTAAGGTATAAATTACATTGAATGTTTTATTTTGAGTTCAGGTGCAAAATAAATGTATGCATTGTTTTCGAGTGGTGTTTTTTTTGCGTTCGCAAGTGTATGTGGGGCTTTTTGTTCCTGTACAGCTTTCTTTATTAATCCCATAATGATGTGTCTTTGGACACACGGAGTTGACACATGAGCATGGCGTCCTATTGAAGTGGCCCAGGCAAACAGTATAGCCCCAGATGTGACGCCACAGAAGCGGCGCCCCAACTGGGGCATCTGTTAGCTCAGAGAAATTTCGTCATACAATGTGATGAAAATTGAAAACCACACCTATACGCATCTTAACTTACAGTGGATTCCACTTATAATGATGGACCAGTCCATATAAAAAAATGAGCCTGTGCATGAGAAAACAAACAATTTGGGTTGCGACCAGGTCCAACACAAACCGGGCTTTACACAGAAGATGGTTAGAGGCTGGAAATTTCGGATTGAGAACGTAGAGGAATTGTACTATCCGTGTAGCGAAAACAAAGGCGCTGATCAGCTTCGCAGTTACTACTGCGAAGCTGATCTGCGCCTTTGTTTTCGCCTATGCAGATTGTTAGTTTTCCCATGCGGCGGCTCAAATTGGTATATCAAGAATAGATGACATACCAGTGTCGCCGTCCAGTACCAAGTCTTGTCCAATGTCAGCCTCGGCACAGAAAGCTCGACCGTCTTTGACGAAGCAGTTTTCATTCCCATCGTGAAGTATACCGACCTGAGAATGAAGCTCAATTATAATATAAGCCGCCTCATGAGAAGACCAACAATGTTGTTTCCGAGCAGGTCCGACACAAACCGGCCTGTACAGTGACAGAAACAGGCTAGAAGCTTGAAATTTCAGGTTTATGAAGAAGAAGGATTGTACTATCCGTGTAGCGAAAACAAAGACGCTGATCAGCTGTGCAGTTACTGCACAGCTGATCTGCGTCTTTGTTTTCGCATATGCAGATTGCTGGTTTTCCCATGCAGCGGCTCATATGACATAAAAAGGAGGTCCCTTTGATGGATGCTATTAATCACGAGCTGAATTTTAATTGTGCATGATACAAAATTTGTTTACTAATATTAGAACCCCAGACACTTTGTGCTAGACCATTCGATCATCTCACCGCTGTGTCTGGTGTGGGTTCGAGCCCCGCTTTGGCCACATGTGAGACAAGCCAAGTTCTGCTTGCGGGTGTGTCAGGTGGTTTTTCTCGGGGTTCTCCCGTTTTTGCCCCACCTACTGATTGGTCCGTCTCATATGAGCTGAAATAATCTTGAAAGGGACGTTAAACTGAATAATAATAATAATAATAATAATAATAATAATAATAATAATAATAATAATAACAACAAAACTTTGCTTTGTGCTAGTGTTACCTGATAATCCTCAAATCTCAGGGAGTGGTATATTTGTTCTCTAAAATTTTGAAATGCAACGTTGGTATTTGTTAGACCCTCAGTGCTCTACACACAGACAGGCTTGTGGCTTTTGTACAAAGCTAAGCACTCGCCCCAAGTGTCTATGATTAGAGCAGGTCCTAACAAATACCTTGACGGTACATTTCAGAATTTCAGAGAACAAATATACCCCTCCAGACTTGAGGATCTGTCAGTCCAATATGATGCAACTTCAGGAAAATCATTCAGTGATAACTGACATAACACCTATCTAACCGAATATTCATAAAATTCTATATCTATATCATTTATTTTATTTCCGTCTTTTATATGACTGCAAAACTGTTGACCGTGACGTTAAACCTCAATTCATTTTTGTACAAGCATACAAACTTACAATATCACACTTCATTCGACCCAGCACAGCTTTAGCCTTGCAAACAAAGGAGCCATTAGAACCAACATAGAATGCCATGTCCTGTGAAAAATAAAATCAAACGATATTAACATATACGCGCATAAAACGGTTAAATCGTATAGATGCGTTGAAGTGAGTGTCATGCAGATCAATTTAAGGCAAACAATACAGTGTTGGGGATATCCTGTGTCAAATGTATGTGAAGTAAGCAGTAGCAGTAGCAGTAGGCAGTATACTGCTGTATACTGCTGTACTGCTAGCAGTTGGCAGTATACTGCTGTACTGCTAGCAGTTGGCAGTATACTGCTGTCTCTACTGCTAGCAGTTGGCAGTATGCACACATGCGCATGCGCACATAATCACCAGTAAACGATTAGGATGTCGACTGAAATTAACGTTTTATTATTACAAATAAAAAAGTACAAGTATATAGGCAATGATCAGGAAATGACACAATCAGAAAGAAATTCCCACTCCATAAACCGAGGGGTGGGGAAAACAAAATGGCATTTAGGTGCTTGTGTACTTATACCAATACCAAGAAAACATATAGTAAGCCAAGAGAGCAGCTATTCCCCTATTCTCCACTCAGTTACCTGAGCTGAACTAAAATATGAAAACCTACATACATGTAAGGCTAAACAACACAAAAAATAAGTACAAATAGGAATAGAGAGATGAGGAATCCATTAATCCCAGCATACACGCAGACACCAGTAAGGGCAGCGCATAACAGTACAACCCATTGTTTTTCAACAATGTAGCTTTCCGTCTACTAGTTTTAATCGAGGAAGCGAGGTAGCCGGCGGCGAGGAAAATTTGTCCGTCCGAACACGCTTCCCTTCGTGTCATTTGCAGGAATGACATGCTACAGTGTGCCGTCCTTCGGATCGGGATGTTAACTGGAAGTCCCCTGTGCACGGACAGTCACCCCCTGTGCAGGTTAAAGATCCCTCCACAGGTTCTATCTATCCTAATGCATGTAGGCTCATCCTGCAAACACACCGGAGTGTACAATGTACACCTCCCAAGAATAATCAGAAATTGATTGATGGAAGAAACAAGAAAACAAAACAAACTAACATATAATAATAGTTTCGGATTAACTTTTTTAGCCTTTAGGGTAACGAATGAATGCAAAATAAATATGGACACGCCTTGATAGATTTATTTGTGTTTGCATGATAGGGATAGTTACGGATAACTTACGGATATAAAAATGCTGTAAAATAAGTTTGCGTCAACCGATTGATATGAAAATTTGTCCGAATAAACATTGATCGTTTGAAATTAAATGCCATTGTCATTTTAAAACAATGACGTGAGACGTTCTTGCACGAGACAGCGTCATGACGTCACTTCATGTGACTAGGCGCACCTGTACCCCATGGGTTGACTTTTTTTTAGTGTATTTGGGTGTTAGAAAAGTTGGTCTACAATTTTAAATGAAAAATAATTTTCTAACATTAATTGACCATTTTTTCGAAAACATACGGCATTGTGTTGCTTTATTTGTCGAAGACATCCCAGATCATTTTTACCTGCATCCGGGTTTTTCCCATATGGGAGATGAAAAAGGCAACAAACAGTATCTCTTTAAAAAGTACTTTAAGATTATGCTTTTTTTATACAAGCCACCATTGGTCCTTATTGTTATTCATTTTAATCACTTTTTGTGTGACGAAAGCTTTTGCAAAGAAAAATTAATATCTAAAATCTGCGGATTTTGAAATTTTATGATGCATGCAGGCCATCGTAGATAAGATGCGTTCGGATTTTCTCCATTAAATATAGGCGTGTTCAGTTCAAAGGCTCTGCTCAACAGAACGAGTCGTTTCGGTCCAGCGACTCTTAAGGACTCTCGCCGTAAGGACATTTGAAAAGCATTTCCTCTCAGTCATGTTATTCGTCATGCAATTCGTCAAATTATTTGAGCCCCGCCCCAAAATGCTAAAATACTTTACCCGAATATATCCCTGAATTATTAAAAACATGCTATAAATCATAGCAAAACCTTCGTTTTTGTAACTATCCATTCTAATGTCATTTCCACATGCAAAGAATGCGCCTTAAATATATACATGTAGTCTCACCAAGGGTTTCGGAGAGAAGGACCGTTTATTTCCAGGGAGCTGAGGAGAATGATAACGTATTTCATTTGTGCTGGAGAATGAGCATAACGTTTTGGATTATACGGAGCAGGGACCAGAAAGCTCAGGACTATTTTAAGGAGCCGATGAAAAGGGTCATTTCTCCTATCAGGCAGCAAGGAACTAAAATATGTCCTGGTAGGTCTCAAATAGTCATCAATGGTTCGATTTAGATAGAAATATAAAACATGTATCGTTGAACAAAGTAAAATATAGCGTTGTCAAATAAAGGGCAGCGTTTTCTTCGAAGTGGCCATCCTCGATTTTACAAATTCAAAAACTCAAATACAAATACATACTGCACTCAACAGGGGAAAGTTTATTTTACAAAATTTTGATACAAAATCAAAAAAAGGCCATTTTCAGATAGCTTTGAAACTATGGGCCATTTTCAAGTTAGCAGTACGTATAGTCAGAGAGCTTTGAAACTAATGAAATAGTACGTATAGTCAGAGAGTTTTGAAACTAATGAAATTTGGGTCAAACTTAGGACTGGTCAGGACCTTGAAACAGGGCAAGTTTAAAGAAAATCGTTCGCTCAGTTTTCGAGATATCGAAGTTCGAAATAGCCGACCCCATACCCAATATGGGCAGTATGGGCCATATTCAAGTTAGCAGATCGTATAGCACAGAGTTTTGAAACTAATGAAATTTGGGTCAAACTTAGGACTGGCCAGGACCTTGAAACTGGGCAAGTTTAAAGAAAATCGTTCGCTCAGTTTTCGAGATATCGAAGTTCGAAATAGCCGACCCCATACCCAATATGGGCAGTATGGGCCATTTTCAAGTTAGCAGTACGTATAGCACAGAGTTTTGAAACTAATGAAATTTGGGTCAAACTTAGGACTGGTCAGGACCTTGAAACAGGGCAAGTTTAAAGAAAATCGTTCGCTCAGTTTTCGAGATATCGAAGTTCGAAATAGCCGACCCCATACCCAATATGGGCAGTATGGGCCATTTTCAAGTTAGCAGTACGTATAGCACAGAGTTTTGAAACTAATGAAATTTGGGTCAAACTTAGGACTGGTCAGGACCTTGAAACTGGGCAAGTTTAAAGAAAATCGTTCGCTCAGTTTTCGAGATATCGAAGTTCGAAATAGCCGACCCCATACCCAATATGGGCAGTATGGGCCATTTTCAAGTTAGCAGTACGTATAGCACAGAGTTTTGAAACTAATGAAATTTGGGTCAAACTTAGGACTGGTCAAGACCTTAAAACTGGGCAAGTTTAAAGAAAATCGTTCGCTCAGTTTTTGAGATATCGAAGTTCGAAATAGCCGACCCCATACCCAATATGGGCAGTATGGGCCATTTTCAAGTTAGCAGTACGTATAGCACAGAGTTTTGAAACTAATGAAATTTGGGTCAAACTTAGGACTGGTCAGGACCTTGAAACAGGGCAAGTTTAAAGAAAATCGTTCGCTCAGTTTTCGAGATATCGAAGTTCGAAATAGCCGACCCCATACCCAATATGGGCAGTATGGGCCATATTCAAGTTAGCAGTACGTATAGCACAGAGTTTTGAAACTAATGAAATTTGGGTCAAACATAGGACTGGTCAGGACCTTGAAACTGGGCAAGTTTAAAGAAAATCGTTCGCTCAGTTTTCGAGATATCGAAGTTCGAAATAGCCGACCCCATACCCAATATGGGCAGTATGGGCCATTTTCAAGTTAGCAGTACGTATAGCACAGAGTTTTGAAACTAATGAAATTTGGGTCAAACTTAGGACTGGTCAAGACCTTAAAACTGGGCAAGTTTAAAGAAAATCGTTCGCTCAGTTTTTGAGATATCGAAGTTCGAAATAGCCGACCCCATACCCAATATGGGCAGTATGGGCCATTTTCAAGTTAGCAGTACGTATAGCACAGAGTTTTGAAACTAATGAAATTTGGGTCAAACTTAGGACTGGTCAGGACCTTGAAACTGGGCAAGTTTAAAGAAAATCGTTCGCTCAATTTTGGAGATATCGAAGTTCGAAATAGCCGACCCCATACCCAATATGGGCAGTATGGGCCATTTTCAAGTTAGCAGTACGTATAGCACAGAGTTTTGAAACTAATGAAATTTGAGTCAAACTTAGGACTGGTCAGGACCTTGAAACTGGGCAAGTTTAAAGAAAATCGTTCGCTCAGTTTTCGAGATATCGAAGTTCGAAATAGCCGACCCCATACCCAATATGGGCAGTATGGGCCATTTTCAAGTTAGCAGTACGTATAGCACAGAGTTTTGAAACTAATGAAATTTGGGTCAAACTTAGGACTGGTCAGGACCTTGAAACAGGGCAAGTTTAAAGAAAATCGTTCGTTCAGTTTTCGAGATATCGAAGTTCGAAATAGCCGACCCCATACCCAATATGGGCAGTATGGGCCATTTTCAAGTTAGCAGTACGTATAGCACAGAGTTTTGAAACTAATGAAATTTGGGTCAAACTTAGGACTGGTCAGGACCTTGAAACTGGGCAAGTTTAAAGAAAATCGTTCGCTCAGTTTTCGAGATATCGAAGTTCGAAATAGCCGACCCCATACCCAATATGGGCAGTATGGGCCATTTTCAAGTTAGCAGTACGTATAGCACAGAGTTTTGAAACTAATGAAATTTGGGTCAAACTTAGGACTGGTCAGGACCTTAAAACTGGGCAAGTTTAAAGAAAATCGTTCGCTCAGTTTTCGAGATATCGAAGTTCGAAATAGCCGACCCCATACCCAATATGGGCAGTATGGGCCATATTCAAGTTAGCAGTACGTATAGCACAGAGTTTTGAAACTAATGAAATTTGGGTCAAACTTAGGACTGGTCAGGACCTTGAAACTGGGCAAGTTTAAAGAAAATCGTTCGCTCAGTTTTCGAGATATCGAAGTTCGAAATAGCCGACCCCATACCCAATATGGGCAGTATGGGCCATATTCAAGTTAGCAGATCGTATAGCACAGAGTTTTGAAACTAATGAAATTTGGGTCAAACTTAGGACTGGCCAGGACCTTGAAACTGGGCAAGTTTAAAGAAAATCGTTCGCTCAGTTTTCGAGATATCGAAGTTCGAAATAGCCGACCCCATACCCAATATGGGCAGTATGGGCCATTTTCAAGTTAGCAGTACGTATAGCACAGAGTTTTGAAACTAATGAAATTTGGGTCAAACTTAGGACTGGTCAGGACCTTGAAACAGGGCAAGTTTAAAGAAAATCGTTCGCTCAGTTTTCGAGATATCGAAGTTCGAAATAGCCGACCCCATACCCAATATGGGCAGTATGGGCCATTTTCAAGTTAGCAGTACGTATAGCACAGAGTTTTGAAACTAATGAAATTTGGGTCAAACTTAGGACTGGTCAGGACCTTGAAACTGGGCAAGTTTAAAGAAAATCGTTCGCTCAGTTTTCGAGATATCGAAGTTCGAAATAGCCGACCCCATACCCAATATGGGCAGTATGGGCCATTTTCAAGTTAGCAGTACGTATAGCACAGAGTTTTGAAACTAATGAAATTTGGGTCAAACTTAGGACTGGTCAAGACCTTAAAACTGGGCAAGTTTAAAGAAAATCGTTCGCTCAGTTTTTGAGATATCGAAGTTCGAAATAGCCGACCCCATACCCAATATGGGCAGTATGGGCCATTTTCAAGTTAGCAGTACGTATAGCACAGAGTTTTGAAACTAATGAAATTTGGGTCAAACTTAGGACTGGTCAGGACCTTGAAACAGGGCAAGTTTAAAGAAAATCGTTCGCTCAGTTTTCGAGATATCGAAGTTCGAAATAGCCGACCCCATACCCAATATGGGCAGTATGGGCCATATTCAAGTTAGCAGTACGTATAGCACAGAGTTTTGAAACTAATGAAATTTGGGTCAAACATAGGACTGGTCAGGACCTTGAAACTGGGCAAGTTTAAAGAAAATCGTTCGCTCAGTTTTCGAGATATCGAAGTTCGAAATAGCCGACCCCTTACCCAATATGGGCAGTATGGGCCATTTTCAAGTTAGCAGTACGTATAGCACAGAGTTTTGAAACTAATGAAATTTGGGTCAAACTTAGGACTGGTCAAGACCTTAAAACTGGGCAAGTTTAAAGAAAATCGTTTGCTCAGTTTTTGAGATATCGAAGTTCGAAATAGCCGACCCCATACCCAATATGGGCAGTATGGGCCATTTTCAAGTTAGCAGTACGTATAGCACAGAGTTTTGAAACTAATGAAATTTGGGTCAAACTTAGGACTGGTCAGGACCTTGAAACTGGGCAAGTTTAAAGAAAATTGTTCGCTCAATTTTGGAGATATCGAAGTTCGAAATAGCCGACCCCATACCCAATATGGGCAGTATGGGCCATTTTCAAGTTAGCAGTACGTATAGCACAGAGTTTTGAAACTAATGAAATTTGAGTCAAACTTAGGACTGGTCAGGACCTTGAAACTGGGCAAGTTTAAAGAAAATCGTTCGCTCAGTTTTCGAGATATCGAAGTTCGAAATAGCCGACCCCATACCCAATATGGGCAGTATGGGCCATTTTCAAGTTAGCAGTACGTATAGCACAGAGTTTTGAAACTAATGAAATTTGGGTCAAACTTAGGACTGGTCAGGACCTTGAAACAGGGCAAGTTTAAAGAAAATCGTTCGCTCAGTTTTCGAGATATCGAAGTTCGAAATAGCCGACCCCATACCCAATATGGGCAGTATGGGCCATATTCAAGTTAGCAGATCGTATAGCACAGAGTTTTGAAACTAATGAAATTTGGGTCAAACTTAGGACTGGCCAGGACCTTGAAACTGGGCAAGTTTAAAGAAAATCGTTCGCTCAGTTTTCGAGATATCGAAGTTCGAAATAGCCGACCCCATACCCAATATGGGCAGTATGGGCCATTTTCAAGTTAGCAGTACGTATAGCACAGAGTTTTGAAACTAATGAAATTTGGGTCAAACTTAGGACTGGTCAAGACCTTAAAACTGGGCAAGTTTAAAGAAAATCGTTCGCTCAGTTTTTGAGATATCGAAGTTCGAAATAGCCGACCCCATACCCAATATGGGCAGTATGGGCCATTTTCAAGTTAGCAGTACGTATAGCACAGAGTTTTGAAACTAATGAAATTTGGGTCAAACTTAGGACTGGTCAGGACCTTGAAACAGGGCAAGTTTAAAGAAAATCGTTCGCTCAGTTTTCGAGATATCGAAGTTCGAAATAGCCGACCCCATACCCAATATGGGCAGTATGGGCCATATTCAAGTTAGCAGTACGTATAGCACAGAGTTTTGAAACTAATGAAATTTGGGTCAAACATAGGACTGGTCAGGACCTTGAAACTGGGCAAGTTTAAAGAAAATCGTTCGCTCAGTTTTTGAGATATCGAAGTTCGAAATAGCCGACCCCATACCCAATATGGGCAGTATGGGCCATTTTCAAGTTAGCAGTACGTATAGCACAGAGTTTTGAAACTAATGAAATTTGGGTCAAACTTAGGACTGGTCAAGACCTTAAAACTGGGCAAGTTTAAAGAAAATCGTTCGCTCAGTTTTTGAGATATCGAAGTTCGAAATAGCCGACCCCATACCCAATATGGGCAGTATGGGCCATTTTCAAGTTAGCAGTACGTATAGCACAGAGTTTTGAAACTAATGAAATTTGGGTCAAACTTAGGACTGGTCAGGACCTTGAAACTGGGCAAGTTTAAAGAAAATCGTTCGCTCAATTTTGGAGATATCGAAGTTCGAAATAGCCGACCCCATACCCAATATGGGCAGTATGGGCCATTTTCAAGTTAGCAGTACGTATAGCACAGAGTTTTGAAACTAATGAAATTTGAGTCAAACTTAGGACTGGTCAGGACCTTGAAACTGGGCAAGTTTAAAGAAAATCGTTCGCTCAGTTTTCGAGATATCGAAGTTCGAAATAGCCGACCCCATACCCAATATGGGCAGTATGGGCCATTTTCAAGTTAGCAGTACGTATAGCACAGAGTTTTGAAACTAATGAAATTTGGGTCAAACTTAGGACTGGTCAGGACCTTGAAACAGGGCAAGTTTAAAGAAAATCGTTCGTTCAGTTTTCGAGATATCGAAGTTCGAAATAGCCGACCCCATACCCAATATGGGCAGTATGGGCCATTTTCAAGTTAGCAGTACGTATAGCACAGAGTTTTGAAACTAATGAAATTTGGGTCAAACTTAGGACTGGTCAGGACCTTGAAACTGGGCAAGTTTAAAGAAAATCGTTCGCTCAGTTTTCGAGATATCGAAGTTCGAAATAGCCGACCCCATACCCAATATGGGCAGTATGGGCCATTTTCAAGTTAGCAGTACGTATAGCACAGAGTTTTGAAACTAATGAAATTTGGGTCAAACTTAGGACTGGTCAGGACCTTAAAACTGGGCAAGTTTAAAGAAAATCGTTCGCTCAGTTTTCGAGATATCGAAGTTCGAAATAGCCGACCCCATACCCAATATGGGCAGTATGGGCCATATTCAAGTTAGCAGTACGTATAGCACAGAGTTTTGAAACTAATGAAATTTGGGTCAAACTTAGGACTGGTCAGGACCTTGAAACTGGGCAAGTTTAAAGAAAATCGTTCGCTCAGTTTTCGAGATATCGAAGTTCGAAATAGCCGACCCCATACCCAATATGGGCAGTATGGGCCATATTCAAGTTAGCAGATCGTATAGCACAGAGTTTTGAAACTAATGAAATTTGGGTCAAACTTAGGACTGGCCAGGACCTTGAAACTGGGCAAGTTTAAAGAAAATCGTTCGCTCAGTTTTCGAGATATCGAAGTTCGAAATAGCCGACCCCATACCCAATATGGGCAGTATGGGCCATTTTCAAGTTAGCAGTACGTATAGCACAGAGTTTTGAAACTAATGAAATTTGGGTCAAACTTAGGACTGGTCAGGACCTTGAAACAGGGCAAGTTTAAAGAAAATCGTTCGCTCAGTTTTCGAGATATCGAAGTTCGAAATAGCCGACCCCATACCCAATATGGGCAGTATGGGCCATTTTCAAGTTAGCAGTACGTATAGCACAGAGTTTTGAAACTAATGAAATTTGGGTCAAACTTAGGACTGGTCAGGACCTTGAAACTGGGCAAGTTTAAAGAAAATCGTTCGCTCAGTTTTCGAGATATCGAAGTTCGAAATAGCCGACCCCATACCCAATATGGGCAGTATGGGCCATTTTCAAGTTAGCAGTACGTATAGCACAGAGTTTTGAAACTAATGAAATTTGGGTCAAACTTAGGACTGGTCAAGACCTTAAAACTGGGCAAGTTTAAAGAAAATCGTTCGCTCAGTTTTTGAGATATCGAAGTTCGAAATAGCCGACCCCATACCCAATATGGGCAGTATGGGCCATTTTCAAGTTAGCAGTACGTATAGCACAGAGTTTTGAAACTAATGAAATTTGGGTCAAACTTAGGACTGGTCAGGACCTTGAAACAGGGCAAGTTTAAAGAAAATCGTTCGCTCAGTTTTCGAGATATCGAAGTTCGAAATAGCCGACCCCATACCCAATATGGGCAGTATGGGCCATATTCAAGTTAGCAGTACGTATAGCACAGAGTTTTGAAACTAATGAAATTTGGGTCAAACATAGGACTGGTCAGGACCTTGAAACTGGGCAAGTTTAAAGAAAATCGTTCGCTCAGTTTTCGAGATATCGAAGTTCGAAATAGCCGACCCCTTACCCAATATGGGCAGTATGGGCCATTTTCAAGTTAGCAGTACGTATAGCACAGAGTTTTGAAACTAATGAAATTTGGGTCAAACTTAGGACTGGTCAAGACCTTAAAACTGGGCAAGTTTAAAGAAAATCGTTCGCTCAGTTTTTGAGATATCGAAGTTCGAAATAGCCGACCCCATACCCAATATGGGCAGTATGGGCCATTTTCAAGTTAGCAGTACGTATAGCACAGAGTTTTGAAACTAATGAAATTTGGGTCAAACTTAGGACTGGTCAGGACCTTGAAACTGGGCAAGTTTAAAGAAAATCGTTCGCTCAATTTTGGAGATATCGAAGTTCGAAATAGCCGACCCCATACCCAATATGGGCAGTATGGGCCATTTTCAAGTTAGCAGTACGTATAGCACAGAGTTTTGAAACTAATGAAATTTGAGTCAAACTTAGGACTGGTCAGGACCTTGAAACTGGGCAAGTTTAAAGAAAATCGTTCGCTCAGTTTTCGAGATATCGAAGTTCGAAATAGCCGACCCCATACCCAATATGGGCAGTATGGGCCATTTTCAAGTTAGCAGTACGTATAGCACAGAGTTTTGAAACTAATGAAATTTGGGTCAAACTTAGGACTGGTCAGGACCTTGAAACAGGGCAAGTTTAAAGAAAATCGTTCGCTCAGTTTTCGAGATATCGAAGTTCGAAATAGCCGACCCCATACCCAATATGGGCAGTATGGGCCATTTTCAAGTTAGCAGTACGTATAGCACAGAGTTTTGAAACTAATGAAATTTGGGTCAAACTTAGGACTGGTCAGGACCTTGAAACTGGGCAAGTTTAAAGAAAATCGTTCGCTCAGTTTTCGAGATATCGAAGTTCGAAATAGCCGACCCCATACCCAATATGGGCAGTATGGGCCATTTTCAAGTTAGCAGTACGTATAGCACAGAGTTTTGAAACTAATGAAATTTGGGTCAAACTTAGGACTGGTCAGGACCTTAAAACTGGGCAAGTTTAAAGAAAATCGTTCGCTCAGTTTTCGAGATATCGAAGTTCGAAATAGCCGACCCCATACCCAATATGGGCAGTATGGGCCATATTCAAGTTAGCAGTACGTATAGCACAGAGTTTTGAAACTAATGAAATTTGGGTCAAACTTAGGACTGGTCAGGACCTTGAAACTGGGCAAGTTTAAAGAAAATCGTTCGCTCAGTTTTCGAGATATCGAAGTTCGAAATAGCCGACCCCATACCCAATATGGGCAGTATGGGCCATTTTCAAGTTAGCAGTACGTATAGCACAGAGTTTTGAAACTAATGAAATTTGAGTCAAACTTAGGACTGGTCAGGACCTTGAAACTGGGCAAGTTTAAAGAAAATCGTTCGCTCAGTTTTCGAGATATCGAAGTTCGAAATAGCCGACCCCATACCCAATATGGGCAGTATGGGCCATTTTCAAGTTAGCAGTACGTATAGCACAGAGTTTTGAAACTAATGAAATTTGGGTCAAACTTAGGACTGGTCAGGACCTTGAAACGGGGCAAGTTTAAAGAAAATCGTTCGCTCAGTTTTCGAGATATCGAAGTTCGAAATAGCCGACCCCATACCCAATATGGGCAGTATGGGCCATTTTCAATTTAGCAGTACGTATAGCACAGAGTTTTGAAACTAATGAAATTTGGGTCAAACTTAGGACTGGCCAGGACCTTAAAACTGGGCAAGTTTAAAGAAAATCGTTCGCTCAGTTTTCGAGATATCGAAGTTCGAAATAGCCGACCCCATACCCAATATGGGCAGTATGGGCCATTTTCAAGTTAGCAGTACGTATAGCACAGAGTTTTGAAACTAATGAAATTTGGGTCAAACTTAGGACTGGTCAGGACCTTGAAACAGGGCAAGTTTAAAGAAAATCGTTCGCTCAGTTTTCGAGATATCGAAGTTCGAAATAGCCGACCCCATACCCAATATGGGCAGTATGGGCCATTTTCAAGTTAGCAGTACGTATAGCACAGAGTTTTGAAACTAATGAAATTTGGGTCAAACTTAGGACTGGTCAGGACGTTGAAACTGGGCAAGTTTAAAGAAAATCGTTCGCTCAGTTTTCGAGATATCGAAGTTCGAAATAGCCGACCCCATACCCAATATGGGCAGTATGGGCCATTTTCAAGTTAGCAGTACGTATAGCACAGAGTTTTGAAACTAATGAAATTTGAGTCAAACTTAGGACTGGTCAGGACCTTGAAACTGGGCAAGTTTAAAGAAAATCGTTCGCTCAGTTTTTGAGATATCGAAGTTCGAAATAGCCGACCCCATACCCAATATGGGCAGTATGGGCCATTTTCAAGTTAGCAGTACGTATAGCACAGAGTTTTGAAACTAATGAAATTTGGGTCAAACTTAGGACTGGTCAGGACCTTGAAACAGGGCAAGTTTAAAGAAAATCGTTCGCTCAGTTTTCGAGATATCGAAGTTCGAAATAGCCGACCCCATACCCAATATGGGCAGTATGGGCCATTTTCAAGTTAGCAGTACGTATAGCACAGAGTTTTGAAACTAATGAAATTTGGGTCAAACTTAGGACTGGTCAGGACCTTGAAACTGGGCAAGTTTAAAGAAAATCGTTCGCTCAGTTTTCGAGATATCGAAGTTCGAAATAGCCGACCCCATACCCAATATGGGCAGTATGGGCCATTTTCAAGTTAGCAGTACGTATAGCACAGAGTTTTGAAACTAATGAAATTTGGGTCAAACTTAGGACTGGTCAGGACCTTGAAACTGGGCAAGTTTAAAGAAAATCGTTCGCTCAGTTTTCGAGATATCGAAGTTCGAAATAGCCGACCCCATACCCAATATGGGCAGTATGGGCCATTTTCAAGTTAGCAGTACGTATAGCACAGAGTTTTGAAACTAATGAAATTTGGGTCAAACTTAGGACTGGTCAGGACCTTGAAACTGGGCAAGTTTAAAGAAAATCGTTCGCTCAGTTTTCGAGATATCGAAGTTCGAAATAGCCGACCCCATACCCAATATGGGCAGTATGGGCCATTTTCAAGTTAGCAGTACGTATAGCACAGAGTTTTGAAACTAATGAAATTTGGGTCAAACTTAGGACTGGTCAGGACCTTAAAACTGGGCAAGTTTAAAGAAAATCGTTCGCTCAGTTTTCGAGATATCGAAGTTCGAAATAGCCGACCCCATACCCAATATGGGCAGTATGGGCCATTTTCAAGTTAGCAGTACGTATAGCACAGAGTTTTGAAACTAATGAAATTTGGGTCAAACTTAGGACTGGTCAGGACCTTGAAACTGGGCAAGTTTAAAGAAAATCGTTCGCTCAGTTTTCGAGATATCGAAGTTCGAAATAGCCGACCCCATACCCAATATGGGCAGTATGGGCCATATTCAAGTTAGCAGTACGTATAGCACAGAGTTTTGAAACTAATGAAATTTGGGTCAAACTTAGGACTGGTCAGGACCTTGAAACTGGGCAAGTTTAAAGAAAATCGTTCGCTCAGTTTTCGAGATATCGAAGTTCGAAATAGCCGACCCCATACCCAATATGGGCTGTATGGGCCATTTTCAAGTTAGCAGTACGTATAGCACAGAGTTTTGAAACTAATGAAATTTGGGTCAAACTTAGGACTGGTCAGGACCTTGAAACAGGGCAAGTTTAAAGAAAATCGTTCGCTCAGTTTTCGAGATATCGAAGTTCGAAATAGCCGACCCCATACCCAATATGGGCAGTATGGGCCATTTTCAAGTTAGCAGTACGTATAGCACAGAGTTTTGAAACTAATGAAATTTGGGTCAAACTTAGGACTGGTCAGGACCTTGAAACTGGGCAAGTTTAAAGAAAATCGTTCGCTCAGTTTTCGAGATATCGAAGTTCGAAATAGCCGACCCCATACCCAATATGGGCAGTATGGGCCATATTCAAGTTAGCAGATCGTATAGCACAGAGTTTTGAAACTAATGAAATTTGGGTCAAACTTAGGACTGGCCAGGACCTTGAAACTGGGCAAGTTTAAAGAAAATCGTTCGCTCAGTTTTCGAGATATCGAAGTTCGAAATAGCCGACCCCATACCCAATATGGGCAGTATGGGCCATTTTCAAGTTAGCAGTACGTATAGCACAGAGTTTTGAAACTAATGAAATTTGGGTCAAACTTAGGACTGGTCAGGACCTTGAAACAGGGCAAGTTTAAAGAAAATCGTTCGCTCAGTTTTCGAGATATCGAAGTTCGAAATAGCCGACCCCATACCCAATATGGGCAGTATGGGCCATTTTCAAGTTAGCAGTACGTATAGCACAGAGTTTTGAAACTAATGAAATTTGGGTCAAACTTAGGACTGGTCAGGACCTTGAAACTGGGCAAGTTTAAAGAAAATCGTTCGCTCAGTTTTCGAGATATCGAAGTTCGAAATAGCCGACCCCATACCCAATATGGGCAGTATGGGCCATTTTCAAGTTAGCAGTACGTATAGCACAGAGTTTTGAAACTAATGAAATTTGGGTCAAACTTAGGACTGGTCAAGACCTTAAAACTGGGCAAGTTTAAAGAAAATCGTTCGCTCAGTTTTTGAGATATCGAAGTTCGAAATAGCCGACCCCATACCCAATATGGGCAGTATGGGCCATTTTCAAGTTAGCAGTACGTATAGCACAGAGTTTTGAAACTAATGAAATTTGGGTCAAACTTAGGACTGGTCAGGACCTTGAAACAGGGCAAGTTTAAAGAAAATCGTTCGCTCAGTTTTCGAGATATCGAAGTTCGAAATAGCCGACCCCATACCCAATATGGGCAGTATGGGCCATATTCAAGTTAGCAGTACGTATAGCACAGAGTTTTGAAACTAATGAAATTTGGGTCAAACATAGGACTGGTCAGGACCTTGAAACTGGGCAAGTTTAAAGAAAATCGTTCGCTCAGTTTTTGAGATATCGAAGTTCGAAATAGCCGACCCCATACCCAATATGGGCAGTATGGGCCATTTTCAAGTTAGCAGTACGTATAGCACAGAGTTTTGAAACTAATGAAATTTGGGTCAAACTTAGGACTGGTCAGGACCTTGAAACTGGGCAAGTTTAAAGAAAATCGTTCGCTCAATTTTGGAGATATCGAAGTTCGAAATAGCCGACCCCATACCCAATATGGGCAGTATGGGCCATTTTCAAGTTAGCAGTACGTATAGCACAGAGTTTTGAAACTAATGAAATTTGAGTCAAACTTAGGACTGGTCAGGACCTTGAAACTGGGCAAGTTTAAAGAAAATCGTTCGCTCAGTTTTCGAGATATCGAAGTTCGAAATAGCCGACCCCATACCCAATATGGGCAGTATGGGCCATTTTCAAGTTAGCAGTACGTATAGCACAGAGTTTTGAAACTAATGAAATTTGGGTCAAACTTAGGACTGGTCAGGACCTTGAAACAGGGCAAGTTTAAAGAAAATCGTTCGCTCAGTTTTCGAGATATCGAAGTTCGAAATAGCCGACCCCATACCCAATATGGGCAGTATGGGCCATTTTCAAGTTAGCAGTACGTATAGCACAGAGTTTTGAAACTAATGAAATTTGGGTCAAACTTAGGACTGGTCAGGACCTTGAAACTGGGCAAGTTTAAAGAAAATCGTTCGCTCAGTTTTCGAGATATCGAAGTTCGAAATAGCCGACCCCATACCCAATATGGGCAGTATGGGCCATTTTCAAGTTAGCAGTACGTATAGCACAGAGTTTTGAAACTAATGAAATTTGGGTCAAACTTAGGACTGGTCAGGACCTTAAAACTGGGCAAGTTTAAAGAAAATCGTTCGCTCAGTTTTCGAGATATCGAAGTTCGAAATAGCCGACCCCATACCCAATATGGGCAGTATGGGCCATATTCAAGTTAGCAGTACGTATAGCACAGAGTTTTGAAACTAATGAAATTTGGGTCAAACTTAGGACTGGTCAGGACCTTGAAACTGGGCAAGTTTAAAGAAAATCGTTCGCTCAGTTTTCGAGATATCGAAGTTCGAAATAGCCGACCCCATACCCAATATGGGCAGTATGGGCCATTTTCAAGTTAGCAGTACGTATAGCACAGAGTTTTGAAACTAATGAAATTTGAGTCAAACTTAGGACTGGTCAGGACCTTGAAACTGGGCAAGTTTAAAGAAAATCGTTCGCTCAGTTTTCGAGATATCGAAGTTCGAAATAGCCGACCCCATACCCAATATGGGCAGTATGGGCCATTTTCAAGTTAGCAGTACGTATAGCACAGAGTTTTGAAACTAATGAAATTTGGGTCAAACTTAGGACTGGTCAGGACCTTGAAACGGGGCAAGTTTAAAGAAAATCGTTCGCTCAGTTTTCGAGATATCGAAGTTCGAAATAGCCGACCCCATACCCAATATGGGCAGTATGGGCCATTTTCAAGTTAGCAGTACGTATAGCACAGAGTTTTGAAACTAATGAAATTTGGGTCAAACTTAGGACTGGCCAGGACCTTAAAACTGGGCAAGTTTAAAGAAAATCGTTCGCTCAGTTTTCGAGATATCGAAGTTCGAAATAGCCGACCCCATACCCAATATGGGCAGTATGGGCCATTTTCAAGTTAGCAGTACGTATAGCACAGAGTTTTGAAACTAATGAAATTTGGGTCAAACTTAGGACTGGTCAGGACCTTGAAACAGGGCAAGTTTAAAGAAAATCGTTCGCTCAGTTTTCGAGATATCGAAGTTCGAAATAGCCGACCCCATATATGGCAGTATGGGCCATTTTCAAGTTAGCAGTACGTATAGCACAGAGTTTTGAAACTAATGAAATTTGGGTCAAACTTAGGACTGGTCAGGACGTTGAAACTGGGCAAGTTTAAAGAAAATCGTTCGCTCAGTTTTCGAGATATCGAAGTTCGAAATAGCCGACCCCATACCCAATATGGGCAGTATGGGCCATTTTCAAGTTAGCAGTACGTATAGCACAGAGTTTTGAAACTAATGAAATTTGAGTCAAACTTAGGACTGGTCAGGACCTTGAAACTGGGCAAGTTTAAAGAAAATCGTTCGCTCAGTTTTTGAGATATCGAAGTTCGAAATAGCCGACCCCATACCCAATATGGGCAGTATGGGCCATTTTCAAGTTAGCAGTACGTATAGCACAGAGTTTTGAAACTAATGAAATTTGGGTCAAACTTAGGACTGGTCAGGACCTTGAAACAGGGCAAGTTTAAAGAAAATCGTTCGCTCAGTTTTCGAGATATCGAAGTTCGAAATAGCCGACCCCATACCCAATATGGGCAGTATGGGCCATTTTCAAGTTAGCAGTACGTATAGCACAGAGTTTTGAAACTTATGAAATTTGGGTCAAACTTAGGACTGGTCAGGACCTTGAAACTGGGCAAGTTTAAAGAAAATCGTTCGCTCAGTTTTCGAGATATCGAAGTTCGAAATAGCCGACCCCATACCCAATATGGGCAGTATGGGCCATTTTCAAGTTAGCAGTACGTATAGCACAGAGTTTTGAAACTAATGAAATTTGGGTCAAACTTAGGACTGGTCAGGACCTTGAAACTGGGCAAGTTTAAAGAAAATCGTTCGCTCAGTTTTCGAGATATCGAAGTTCGAAATAGCCGACCCCATACCCAATATGGGCAGTATGGGCCATTTTCAAGTTAGCAGTACGTATAGCACAGAGTTTTGAAACTAATGAAATTTGGGTCAAACTTAGGACTGGTCAGGACCTTGAAACTGGGCAAGTTTAAAGAAAATCGTTCGCTCAGTTTTCGAGATATCGAAGTTCGAAATAGCCGACCCCATACCCAATATGGGCAGTATGGGCCATTTTCAAGTTAGCAGTACGTATAGCACAGAGTTTTGAAACTAATGAAATTTGGGTCAAACTTAGGACTGGTCAGGACCTTAAAACTGGGCAAGTTTAAAGAAAATCGTTCGCTCAGTTTTCGAGATATCGAAGTTCGAAATAGCCGACCCCATACCCAATATGGGCAGTATGGGCCATTTTCAAGTTAGCAGTACGTATAGCACAGAGTTTTGAAACTAATGAAATTTGGGTCAAACTTAGGACTGGTCAGGACCTTGAAACTGGGCAAGTTTAAAGAAAATCGTTCGCTCAGTTTTCGAGATATCGAAGTTCGAAATAGCCGACCCCATACCCAATATGGGCAGTATGGGCCATATTCAAGTTAGCAGTACGTATAGCACAGAGTTTTGAAACTAATGAAATTTGGGTCAAACTTAGGACTGGTCAGGACCTTGAAACTGGGCAAGTTTAAAGAAAATCGTTCGCTCAGTTTTCGAGATATCGAAGTTCGAAATAGCCGACCCCATACCCAATATGGGCTGTATGGGCCATTTTCAAGTTAGCAGTACGTATAGCACAGAGTTTTGAAACTAATGAAATTTGGGTCAAACTTAGGACTGGTCAGGACCTTGAAACAGGGCAAGTTTAAAGAAAATCGTTCGCTCAGTTTTCGAGATATCGAAGTTCGAAATAGCCGACCCCATACCCAATATGGGCAGTATGGGCCATTTTCAAGTTAGCAGTACGTATAGCACAGAGTTTTGAAACTAATGAAATTTGGGTCAAACTTAGGACTGGTCAGGACCTTGAAACAGGGCAAGTTTAAAGAAAATCGTTCGCTCAGTTTTCGAGATATCGAAGTTCGAAATAGCCGACCCCATACCCAATATGGGCAGTATGGGCCATATTCAAGTTAGCAGATCGTATAGCACAGAGTTTTGAAACTAATGAAATTTGGGTCAAACTTAGGACTGGCCAGGACCTTGAAACTGGGCAAGTTTAAAGAAAATCGTTCGCTCAGTTTTCGAGATATCGAAGTTCGAAATAGCCGACCCCATACCCAATATGGGCAGTATGGGCCATTTTCAAGTTAGCAGTACGTATAGCACAGAGTTTTGAAACTAATGAAATTTGGGTCAAACTTAGGACTGGTCAGGACCTTGAAACAGGGCAAGTTTAAAGAAAATCGTTCGCTCAGTTTTCGAGATATCGAAGTTCGAAATAGCCGACCCCATACCCAATATGGGCAGTATGGGCCATTTTCAAGTTAGCAGTACGTATAGCACAGAGTTTTGAAACTAATGAAGTTTGGGTCAAACTTAGGACTGGTCAGGACCTTGAAACTGGGCAAGTTTAAAGAAAATCGTTCGCTCAGTTTTCGAGATATCGAAGTTCGAAATAGCCGACCCCATACCCAATATGGGCAGTATGGGCCATTTTCAAGTTAGCAGTACGTATAGCACAGAGTTTTGAAACTAATGAAATTTGGGTCAAACTTAGGACTGGTCAAGACCTTAAAACTGGGCAAGTTTAAAGAAAATCGTTCGCTCAGTTTTTGAGATATCGAAGTTCGAAATAGCCGACCCCATACCCAATATGGGCAGTATGGGCCATTTTCAAGTTAGCAGTACGTATAGCACAGAGTTTTGAAACTAATGAAATTTGGGTCAAACTTAGGACTGGTCAGGACCTTGAAAC
The DNA here is from genome assembly GCA_964017185.1 of Rugalucina vietnamica. Lineage (NCBI taxonomy): Eukaryota > Metazoa > Mollusca > Bivalvia > Lucinida > Lucinidae > Rugalucina > Rugalucina vietnamica. Next base: position 42,871,947 of record OZ024880.1, read on the forward strand.
TGGGCAAGTTTAAAGAAAATCGTTCGCTCAATTTTGGAGATATCGAAGTTCGAAATAGCCGACCCCATACCCAATATGGGCAGTATGGGCCATTTTCAAGTTAGCAGTACGTATAGCACAGAGTTTTGAAACTAATGAAATTTGAGTCAAACTTAGGACTGGTCAGGACCTTGAAACTGGGCAAGTTTAAAGAAAATCGTTCGCTCAGTTTTCGAGATATCGAAGTTCGAAATAGCCGACCCCATACCCAATATGGGCAGTATGGGCCATTTTCAAGTTAGCAGTACGTATAGCACAGAGTTTTGAAACTAATGAAATTTGGGTCAAACTTAGGACTGGTCAGGACCTTGAAACAGGGCAAGTTTAAAGAAAATCGTTCGCTCAGTTTTCGAGATATCGAAGTTCGAAATAGCCGACCACATACCCAATATGGGCAGTATGGGCCATTTTCAAGTTAGCAGTACGTATAGCACAGAGTTTTGAAACTAATGAAATTTGGGTCAAACTTAGGACTGGTCAGGACCTTGAAACTGGGCAAGTTTAAAGAAAATCGTTCGCTCAGTTTTCGAGATATCGAAGTTCGAAATAGCCGACCCCATACCCAAAATGGGCAGTATGGGCCATTTTCAAGTTAGCAGTACGTATAGCACAGAGTTTTGAAACTAATGAAATTTGGGTCAAACTTAGGACTGGTCAGGACCTTAAAACTGGGCAAGTTTAAAGAAAATCGTTCGCTCGGTTTTCGAGATATCGAAGTTCGAAATAGCCGACCCCATACCCAATATGGGCAGTATGGGCCATATTCAAGTTAGCAGTACGTATAGCACAGAGTTTTGAAACTAATGAAATTTGGGTCAAACTTAGGACTGGTCAGGACCTTGAAACGGGGCAAGTTTAAAGAAAATCGTTCGCTCAGTTTTCGAGATATCGAAGTTCGAAATAGCCGACCCCATACCCAATATGGGCAGTATGGGCCATTTTCAAGTTAGCAGTACGTATAGCACAGAGTTTTGAAACTAATGAAATTTGGGTCAAACTTAGGACTGGCCAGGACCTTAAAACTGGGCAAGTTTAAAGAAAATCGTTCGCTCAGTTTTCGAGATATCGAAGTTCGAAATAGCCGACCCCATACCCAATATGGGCAGTATGGGCCATTTTCAAGTTAGCAGTACGTATAGCACAGAGTTTTGAAACTAATGAAATTTGGGTCAAACTTAGGACTGGTCAGGACCTTGAAACAGGGCAAGTTTAAAGAAAATCGTTCGCTCAGTTTTCGAGATATCGAAGTTCGAAATAGCCGACCCCATACCCAATATGGGCAGTATGGGCCATTTTCAAGTTAGCAGTACGTATAGCACATAGTTTTGAAACTAATGAAATTTGGGTCAAACTTAGGACTGGTCAGGACGTTGAAACTGGGCAAGTTTAAAGAAAATCGTTCGCTCAGTTTTCGAGATATCGAAGTTCGAAATAGCCGACCCCATACCCAATATGGGCAGTATGGGCCATTTTCAAGTTAGCAGTACGTATAGCACAGAGTTTTGAAACTAATGAAATTGGAGTCAAACTTAGGACTGGTCAGGACCTTGAAACTGGGCAAGTTTAAAGAAAATCGTTCGCTCAGTTTTCGAGATATCGAAGTTCGAAATAGCCGACCCCATACCCAATATGGGCAGTATGGGCCATTTTCAAGTTAGCAGTACGTATAGCACAGAGTTTTGAAACTAATGAAATTTGGGTCAAACTTAGGACTGGTCAGGACCTTGAAACAGGGCAAGTTTAAAGAAAATCGTTCGCTCAGTTTTCGAGATATCGAAGTTCGAAATAGCCGACCCCATACCCAATATGGGCAGTATGGGCCATTTTCAAGTTAGCAGTACGTATAGCACAGAGTTTTGAAACTAATGAAATTTGGGTCAAACTTAGGACTGGTCAGGACCTTGAAACTGGGCAAGTTTAAAGAAAATCGTTCGCTCAGTTTTCGAGATATCGAAGTTCGAAATAGCCGACCCCATACCCAATATGGGCAGTATGGGCCATTTTCAAGTTAGCAGTACGTATAGCACAGAGTTTTGAAACTAATGAAATTTGGGTCAAACTTAGGACTGGTCAGGACCTTGAAACTGGGCAAGTTTAAAGAAAATCGTTCGCTCAGTTTTCGAGATATCGAAGTTCGAAATAGCCGACCCCATACCCAATATGGGCAGTATGGGCCATTTTCAAGTTAGCAGTACGTATAGCACAGAGTTTTGAAACTAATGAAATTTGGGTCAAACTTAGGACTGGTCAGGACCTTGAAACTGGGCAAGTTTAAAGAAAATCGTTCGCTCAGTTTTCGAGATATCGAAGTTCGAAATAGCCGACCCCATACCCAATATGGGCAGTATGGGCCATTTTCAAGTTAGCAGTACGTATAGCACAGAGTTTTGAAACTAATGAAATTTGGGTCAAACTTAGGACTGGTCAGGACCTTAAAACTGGGCAAGTTTAAAGAAAATCGTTCGCTCAGTTTTCGAGATATCGAAGTTCGAAATAGCCGACCCCATACCCAATATGGGCAGTATGGGCCATTTTCAAGTTAGCAGTACGTATAGCACAGAGTTTTGAAACTAATGAAATTTGGGTCAAACTTAGGACTGGTCAGGACCTTGAAACTGGGCAAGTTTAAAGAAAATCGTTCGCTCAGTTTTCGAGATATCGAAGTTCGAAATAGCCGACCCCATACCTAATATGGGCAGTATGGGCCATATTCAAGTTAGCAGTACCTATAGCACAGAGTTTTGAAACTAATGAAATTTGGGTCAAACTTAGGACTGGTCAGGACCTTGAAACTGGGCAAGTTTAAAGAAAATCGTTCGCTCAGTTTTCGAGATATCGAAGTTCGAAATAGCCGACCCCATACCCAATATGGGCTGTATGGGCCATTTTCAAGTTAGCAGTACGTATAGCACAGAGTTTTGAAACTAATGAAATTTGGGTCAAACTTAGGACTGGTCAGGACCTTGAAACAGGGCAAGTTTAAAGAAAATCGTTCGCTCAGTTTTCGAGATATCGAAGTTCGAAATAGCCGACCCCATACCCAATATGGGCAGTATGGGCCATTTTCAAGTTAGCAGTACGTATAGCACATAGTTTTGAAACTAATGAAATTTGGGTCAAACTTAGGACTGGTCAGGACGTTGAAACTGGGCAAGTTTAAAGAAAATCGTTCGCTCAGTTTTCGAGATATCGAAGTTCGAAATAGCCGACCCCATACCCAATATGGGCAGTATGGGCCATTTTCAAGTTAGCAGTACGTATAGCACAGAGTTTTGAAACTAATGAAATTGGAGTCAAACTTAGGACTGGTCAGGACCTTGAAACTGGGCAAGTTTAAAGAAAATCGTTCGCTCAGTTTTCGAGATATCGAAGTTCGAAATAGCCGACCCCATACCCAATATGGGCAGTATGGGCCATTTTCAAGTTAGCAGTACGTATAGCACAGAGTTTTGAAACTAATGAAATTTGGGTCAAACTTAGGACTGGTCAGGACCTTGAAACAGGGCAAGTTTAAAGAAAATCGTTCGCTCAGTTTTCGAGATATCGAAGTTCGAAATAGCCGACCCCATACCCAATATGGGCAGTATGGGCCATTTTCAAGTTAGCAGTACGTATAGCACAGAGTTTTGAAACTAATGAAATTTGGGTCAAACTTAGGACTGGTCAGGACCTTGAAACTGGGCAAGTTTAAAGAAAATCGTTCGCTCAGTTTTCGAGATATCGAAGTTCGAAATAGCCGACCCCATACCCAATATGGGCAGTATGGGCCATTTTCAAGTTAGCAGTACGTATAGCACAGAGTTTTGAAACTAATGAAATTTGGGTCAAACTTAGGACTGGTCAGGACCTTGAAACTGGGCAAGTTTAAAGAAAATCGTTCGCTCAGTTTTCGAGATATCGAAGTTCGAAATAGCCGACCCCATACCCAATATGGGCAGTATGGGCCATTTTCAAGTTAGCAGTACGTATAGCACAGAGTTTTGAAACTAATGAAATTTGGGTCAAACTTAGGACTGGTCAGGACCTTGAAACTGGGCAAGTTTAAAGAAAATCGTTCGCTCAGTTTTCGAGATATCGAAGTTCGAAATAGCCGACCCCATACCCAATATGGGCAGTATGGGCCATTTTCAAGTTAGCAGTACGTATAGCACAGAGTTTTGAAACTAATGAAATTTGGGTCAAACTTAGGACTGGTCAGGACCTTAAAACTGGGCAAGTTTAAAGAAAATCGTTCGCTCAGTTTTCGAGATATCGAAGTTCGAAATAGCCGACCCCATACCCAATATGGGCAGTATGGGCCATTTTCAAGTTAGCAGTACGTATAGCACAGAGTTTTGAAACTAATGAAATTTGGGTCAAACTTAGGACTGGTCAGGACCTTGAAACTGGGCAAGTTTAAAGAAAATCGTTCGCTCAGTTTTCGAGATATCGAAGTTCGAAATAGCCGACCCCATACCTAATATGGGCAGTATGGGCCATATTCAAGTTAGCAGTACCTATAGCACAGAGTTTTGAAACTAATGAAATTTGGGTCAAACTTAGGACTGGTCAGGACCTTGAAACTGGGCAAGTTTAAAGAAAATCGTTCGCTCAGTTTTCGAGATATCGAAGTTCGAAATAGCCGACCCCATACCCAATATGGGCTGTATGGGCCATTTTCAAGTTAGCAGTACGTATAGCACAGAGTTTTGAAACTAATGAAATTTGGGTCAAACTTAGGACTGGTCAGGACCTTGAAACAGGGCAAGTTTAAAGAAAATCGTTCGCTCAGTTTTCGAGATATCGAAGTTCGAAATAGCCGACCCCATACCCAATATGGGCAGTATGGGCCATTTTCAAGTTAGCAGTACGTATAGCACAGAGTTTTGAAACTAATGAAATTTGGGTCAAACTTAGGACTGGTCAGGACCTTGAAACAGGGCAAGTTTAAAGAAAATCGTTCGCTCAGTTTTTGAGATATCGAAGTTCGAAATAGCCGACCCCATACCCAATATGGGCAGTATGGGCCATTTTCAAGTTAGCAGTACGTATAGCACAGAGTTTTGAAACTAATGAAATTTGGGTCAAACTTAGGACTGGTCAGGACCTTGAAACAGGGCAAGTTTAAAGAAAATCGTTCGCTCAGTTTTCGAGATATCGAAGTTCGAAATAGCTTACCCCATACCCAATATGGGCAGTATGGGCCATTTTCAAGTTAGCAGTACGTATAGCACAGAGTTTTGAAACTAATGAAATTTGGGTCAAACTTAGGACTGGTCAGGACCTTGAAACAGGGCAAGTTTAAAGAAAATCGTTCACTCAGTTTTCGAGATATCGAAGTTCGAAATAGCCGACCCCATACCCAATATGGGCAGTATGGGCCATATTCAAGTTAGCAGTACGTATAGCACAGAGTTTTGAAACTAATGAAATTTGGGTCAAACTTAGGACTGGTCAGGACCTTGAAACTGGGCAAGTTTAAAGAAAATCGTTCGCTCAGTTTTGGAGATATCGAAGTTCGAAATAGCCGACCCCATACCCAATATGGGCAGTATGGGCCATTTTCAAGTTAGCAGTACGTATAGCACAGAGTTTTGAAACTAATGAAATTTGAGTCAAACTTAGGACTGGTCAGGACCTTGAAACTGGGCAAGTTTAAAGAAAATCGTTCGCTCAGTTTTCGAGATATCGAAGTTCGAAATAGCCGACCCCATACCCAATATGGGCAGTATGGGCCATTTTCAAGTTAGCAGTACGTATAGCACAGAGTTTTGAAACTAATGAAATTTGGGTCAAACTTAGGACTGGTCAGGACCTTGAAACAGGGCAAGTTTAAAGAAAATCGTTCGCTCAGTTTTCGAGATATCGAAGTTCGAAATAGCCGACCCCATACCCAATATGGGCAGTATGGGCCATTTTCAAGTTAGCAGTACGTATAGCACAGAGTTTTGAAACTAATGAAATTTGGGTCAAACTTAGGACTGGTCAGGACCTTAAAACTGGGCAAGTTTAAAGAAAATCGTTCGCTCAGTTTTCGAGATATCGAAGTTCGAAATAGCCGACCCCATACCCAATATGGGCAGTATGGGCCATTTTCAAGTTAGCAGTACGTATAGCACAGAGTTTTGAAACTAATGAAATTTGGGTCAAACTTAGGACTGGTCAGGACCTTGAAACAGAGCAAGTTTAAAGAAAATCGTTCGCTCAGTTTTCGAGATATCGAAGTTCGAAATAGCCGACCCCATACCCAATATGGGCAGTATGGGCCATATTCAAGTTAGCAGTACGTATAGCACAGAGTTTTGAAACTAATGAAATTTGGGACAAACTTAGGACTGGTCAGGACCTTGAAACTGGGCAAGTTTAAAGAAAATCGTTCGCTCAGTTTTCGAGATATCGAAGTTCGAAATAGCCGACGCCATACCCAATATGGGCAGTATGGGCCATTTTCAAGTTAGCAGTACGTATAGCACAGAGTTTTGAAACTAATGAAATTTGGGTCAAACTTAGGACTGGTCAAGACCTTAAAACTGGGCAAGTTTAAAGAAAATCGTTCGCTCACTTTTTGAGATATCGAAGTTCGAAATAGCCGACCCCATACCCAATATGGGCAGTATTGGCCATTTTCAAGTTAGCAGTACGTATAGCACATAGTTTTGAAACTAATGAAATTTGGGTCAAACTTAGGACTGGTCAGGACGTTGAAACTGGGCAAGTTTAAAGAAAATCGTTCGCTCAGTTTTGGAGATATCGAAGTTCGAAATAGCCGACCCCATACCCAATATGGGCAGTATGGGCCATTTTCAAGTTAGCAGTACGTATAGCACAGAGTTTTGAAACTAATGAAATTTGAGTCAAACTTAGGACTGGTCAGGACCTTGAAACTAAGCAAGTTTAAAGAAAATCGTTCGCTCAGTTTTCGAGATATCGAAGTTCGAAATAGCCGACCCCATACCCAATATGGGCAGTATGGGCCATTTTCAAGTTAGCAGTACGTATAGCACAGAGTTTTGAAACTAATGAAATTTGGGTCAAACTTAGGACTGGTCAAGACCTTGAAACAGGGCAAGTTTAAAGAAAATCGTTCGCTCAGTTTTCGAGATATCGAAGTTCGAAATAGCCGACCCCATACCCAATATGGGCAGTATGGGCCATTTTCAAGTTAGCAGTACGTATAGCACAGAGTTTTGAAACTAATGAAATTTGGGTCAAACTTAGGACTGGTCAGGACCTTGAAACTGGGCAAGTTTAAAGAAAATCGTTCGCTCAGTTTTTGAGATATCGAAGTTCGAAATAGCCGACCCCATACCCAATATGGGCAGTATGGGCCATTTTCAAGTTAGCAGTACGTATAGCACAGAGTTTTGAAACTAATGAAATTTGGGTCAAACTTAGGACTGGTCAGGACCTTGAAACTGGGCAAGTTTAAAGAAAATCATTCGCTCAGTTTTTGAGATATCGAAGTTCGAAATAGCCGACCCCATACCCAATATGGGCAGTATGGGCCATTTTCAAGTTAGCAGTACGTATAGCACAGAGTTTTGAAACTAATGAAATTTGGGTCAAACTTAGGACTGGTCAGGACCTTGAAACTGGGCAAGTTTAAAGAAAATCGTTTGCTCAGTTTTTGAGATATCGAAGTTCGAAATAGCCGACCCCATACCCAATATGGGCAGTATGGGCCATTTTCAAGTTAGCATTACGTATAGCACAGAGTTTTGAAACTAATGAAATTTGGGTCAAACTTAGGACTGGTCAGGACCTTGAAACTGGGCAAGTTTAAAGAAAATCGTTCGCTCAGTTTTGGAGATATCGAAGTTCGTAATAGCCGACCCCATACCCAATATGGGCAGAATGGGCCATTTTCAAGTTAGCAGTACGTATAGCACAGAGTTTTGAAACTAATGAAATTTGAGTCAAACTTAGGACTGGTCAGGACCTTGAAACTGGGCAAGTTTAAAGAAAATCGTTCGCTCAGTTTTTGAGATATCGAAGTTCGAAATAGCCGACCCCATACCCAATATGGGCAGTATGGGCCATTTTCAAGTTAGCAGTACGTATAGCACAGAGTTTTGAAACTAATGAAATTTGGGTCAAACTTAGGACTGGTCAGGACCTTGAAACAGGGCAAGTTTAAAGAAAATCGTTCGCTCAGTTTTCGAGATATCGAAGTTCGAAATAGCCGACCCCATACCCAATATGGGCAGTATGGGCCATTTTCAAGTTAGCAGTACGTATAGCACAGAGTTTTGAAACTAATGAAATTTGGGTCAAACTTAGGACTGGTCAGGACCTTAAAACTGGGCAAGTTTAAAGAAAATCGTTCGCTCAGTTTTCGAGATATCGAAGTTCGAAATAGCCGACCCCATACCCAATATGGGCAGTATGGGCCATTTTCAAGTTAGCAGTACGTATAGCACAGAGTTTTGAAACTAATGAAATTTGGGTCAAACTTAGGACTGGTCAGGACCTTGAAACAGAGCAAGTTTAAAGAAAATCGTTCGCTCAGTTTTCGAGATATCGAAGTTCGAAATAGCCGACCCCATACCCAATATGGGCAGTATGGGCCATATTCAAGTTAGCAGTACGTATAGCACAGAGTTTTGAAACTAATGAAATTTGGGACAAACTTAGATCTGGTCAGGACCTTGAAACTGGGCAAGTTTAAAGAAAATCGTTCGCTCAGTTTTCGAGATATCGAAGTTCGAAATAGCCGACCCCATACCCAATATGGGCAGTATGGGCCATTTTCAAGTTAGCAGTACGTATAGCACAGAGTTTTGAAACTAATGAAATTTGGGTCAAACTTAGGACTGGTCAAGACCTTAAAACTGGGCAAGTTTAAAGAAAATCGTTCGCTCACTTTTTGAGATATCGAAGTTCGAAATAGCCGACCCCATACCCAATATGGGCAGTATGGGCCATTTTCAAGTTAGCAGTACGTATAGCACAGAGTTTTGAAACTAATGAAACTTGGGTCAAACTTAGGACTGGTCAGGACGTTGAAACTGGGCAAGTTTAAAGAAAATCGTTCGCTCAGTTTTGGAGATATCGAAGTTCGAAATAGCCGACCCCATACCCAATATGGGCAGTATGGGCCATTTTCAAGTTAGCAGTACGTATAGCACAGAGTTTTGAAACTAATGAAATTTGAGTCAAACTTAGGACTGGTCAGGACCTTGAAACTAAGCAAGTTTAAAGAAAATCGTTCGCTCAGTTTTCGAGATATCGAAGTTCGAAATAGCCGACCCCATACCCAATATGGGCAGTATGGGCCATTTTCAAGTTAGCAGTACGTATAGCACATAGTTTTGAAACTAATGAAATTTGGGTCAAACTTAGGACTGGTCAGGACCTTGAAACAGGGCAAGTTTAAAGAAAATCGTTCGCTCAGTTTTTGAGATATCGAAGTTCGAAATAGCCGACCCCATACCAAATATGGGCAGTATGGGCCATTTTCAAGTTAGCAGTACGTATAGCACAGAGTTTTGAAACTAATGAAATTTGGGTCAAACTTAGGACTGGTCAGGACCTTGAAACTGGGCAAGTTTAAAGAAAATCGTTCGCTCAGTTTTTGAGATATCGAAGTTCGAAATAGCCGACCCCATACCCAATATGGGCAGTATGGGCCATTTTCAAGTTAGCAGTACGTATAGCACAGAGTTTTGAAACTAATGAAATTTGGGTCAAACTTAGGACTGGTCAGGACCTTGAAACTGGGCAAGTTTAAAGAAAATCGTTTGCTCAGTTTTCGAGATATCGAAGTTCGAAATAGCCGACCCCATACCCAATATGGGCAGTATGGGCCATTTTCAAGTTAGCATTACGTATAGCACAGAGTTTTGAAACTAATGAAATTTGGGTCAAACTTAGGACTGGTCAGGACCTTGAAACTGGGCAAGTTTAAAGAAAATCGTTCGCTCAGTTTTCGAGATATCGAAGTTCGATATAGCCGACCCCATACCCAATATGGGCAGTATGGGCCATTTTCAAGTTAGCAGTACGTATAGCACAGAGTTTTGAAACTAATGAAATTTGGGTCAAACTTATGCCTAGGTCACACTAGCAATTACGTACGCTGCGGATAGTTGTGGATACTAAACGTAACAATCCGCAGGAATTAGTGGGCGGGGCTAACTGTTTTTAATGAATTTACTTAATTATAATTACCTTTAAATACGGATTCATACGGTATAGTTGCGGATATATTCGGATACATACGGAAAGTAACTTGTCTACATACCTTTCGATACCATCTGTTACGTTTAGACACGGACATGCACCTTCAGATACGCATTTGTTACGCTTTCTTGCGTATAAAACGCTGCAATGTGATGCAACTACTCGCTGTTTATTGTCAAAGTACAGTCACACTAGCACATACGGATACGACGGACGCTACGGACATGTCATACGTATCTATCCGTTATATCCGTAACAATTCGCATCGTATACGTATATGACCGTAGCTGTACGTGTTGTATCCGCAGGGTCCGTAGAATCCGCGCACAAATTTTGAAAAAAGTCAAACTTTCGATACGGACGAAACATCCGTATCTGCACGTGAAGAAATTGTAGAACATAATATGCTTTGATTGATTGTTTGTTTGATCAATTGGTCGGTCGATTGATTGCTCGATCGCGATCGATCTCTCGGTCGATCGATAGACTGATTGATCATGATCGATCAATTGATTGATCGAGTGAAAGTTCGAGTGATCGATCAAGACCGATCGGCTGATAGATCGATTGAGTGATCGTTCTTTCGATCATCGAGTGATTGATCGATGCGATCGATCGATTGATTGAATCTTGACGGATATGTCGAGTGATTGATCAATCGAGTGATAGTCGTAAAACAATTTCTCATAAAACTATAATTTGAGTAACATTTGTGTGTTTGCTTTTCCGTTCCCAGCAGGCACATGACGTCACAATGACGTCAGATCGACGTCGATGCGACGTCATGACGTCGCATCGACGTTGATATGACGTCATTCTTACTTCATGTGCCCGATGGGTTTGTTGGTTCTCCATGTTTTCTTAGATATTGCAGCCTGCTTCTCAACTATTGAAAGCAATGCAAAATCTCCTTCTGAGGAATCCGTATTTTTAGCTCACCTGAGCCGTAGGCTCACAAGGTGAGCTTATGGGATGGCAATGCTCCGTCCGTCGTCCGTCGTCGTCCGTCGTGGTCGTCCGTCCACAATTTCAAAGATCTTCTCCTCTGAAACCGCTTTGTCAATCAAAGCCAAACTTCATATGGAGCATCCTTGGGAAGGTCGAAAGGAAGTTTATACAAGTGGTCATGGTCACATGACCAAGATGGCTGCCATGGCTATAAATAGAAAAAAAACTTTAAAAATCTTCTTCTCCAGAACCAGAAGGCCAATGATTTTGAAACTTGGTGTGAAGCATCAGGGAATAGAGCTCTACAAAGTTTATATAAATCATGTCCCTGGGATGACCATGACCTATTTTACGGCAAGGTCAACATAGGTCGCTCATGCATTTGAATGGGGAAAAGTGTTAAAATGTCATTTGTAGGAAAAAACTTGTAGGAAATGGGAAAATGGACTTCAGATTGATGATTCTGAAAAAATTTGGACCCCGGGGCAATATACATGTATATTACAGTGATATTCAAAGATCTTCTTCTCTGAAACTGCTTGGCTAATCAAAGCCAAACTTTATATGGAGCATTGTTAGGAAGTGGGAATGAAAGTGTATGTAAATGGTCAAGGTCACATGTCCAAGATGGCCGCCATGGCTATAAATAGTAAAAACTTAAAAAAAAAATCTTCTTTTCCAGAACCAGAAGGCCTATGTTTTTGAAACTAAGCATGAAGCATCAGGAAGAGGAGCTCTACAAAGTTTATATAAATCATGACCCTGGGATGACCTTGACCTATTTTATGGCAAGGTCAGCTGAGGTCGCATATCCCAGATCTCAGGTGAGCCTTTACAGGACCATTTGTCCTCTGGTTGTTAGTTATTCGTACTGGCTAAAGGAATGCATTGAAAGCACGAGCACATTTGTGAGCATTTGGACGCACGGGCGATTCAGTGAGTAAGCTGTATACTTTTCGTCACATAACTGTTCGCCGACAAAGACCGTAACCGAACAAAATAGCACATATGAAACAGTATCGATCCGCAACAAATGCTTACGATAAGATACGTTTAGTTACGGAATAGATACGGTTTTCGATACCGATTAGATACGGACAATTACGGGTTTTTCATCCGTTTCTGATTTTTGACAATTCTCAAAGCTTAGCTGCGGATCTTCCGTGCCCTGAAAATAATGCACGTACAGATACAGACTTTTACGGATATGATACGAATCGTTACGGACAGGACGGACAAATACGGAAGCCCTATCCGCAGCGTACGCAGTGACCGTAAGTGCTAATGTGACCTAGGCATTAGGACTGGTCAGGACCTTGAAACTGGGCAAGTTTAAAGAAAATCGTTCGCTCAGTTTTTGAGATATCGAAGTTCGAAATAGCCGACCCCATACCCAATATGGGCAGTATGGGCCATTTTCAAGTTAGCAGTACGTATAGCACAGAGTTTTGAAACTAATGAAATTTAGGTCAAACTTAGGACTGGTCAGGACCTTGAAACTGGGTTATTTTAAAGAAAATCGTTCGCTCAGTTTTTGAGATATCGAAGTTCGAAATAGCCGACCCCATACCCAATATGAACAGTATGGGCCATTTTCAAGTTAGCAGTACGTATAGTCAGAGAGTTTTGAAACTAATGAAATTTGGGTCAAACTTAGGACTGGTCAGGACCTTGAAACTGGGCAAGTTTAAAGAAAATCGTTCGCTCAGTTTTCGAGATATCGAAGTTCGAAATAGCCGACCCCATACCCAATATGGGCAGTATGGGCCATTTTCAAGTTAGCAGTACGTATAGTCAGAGAGTTTTGAAACTAATGAAATTTGGGTCAAACTTAGGACTGAAAATGAAAATGGACTGACTGACTGACTGACTGGACTGACTTTCAGGACTGACTGACTTGAAAATGGCCCATACTGCCCATATTCGGTATGGGGTCGGCTATCTCGAACACCGATATCTCAAAAACTGAGCGAACGATTTTCTTTAAACTCGCCCAGTTTCAAGGTCCTGACCAGTCCTAAGCTTGACCAAAATTTCATTTGTTTCAAAACTCTCTGACTATACGTACTGCTAACTTGAAAATGGCCCATACTGTCCTTATTGGGTATGGGGTCGGCTATCTCGAACACCGATATCTCGAAAACTGAGCGAACGATTTTCTTTAAACTCGCCCAGTTACAAGGTCCTGACCAGTCCTAAGTTTGACCAAAATTTCATTAGTTTCAAAACTCTCTAATATGCGTACTGCTAACTTGAAAATGGCCCATACTGCCCATACTGGGTATGGCGTAGGCTATCTCGAACACCGATATCTCGAAAACTGAGCGAACGATTTTCTTTTAACTCGCCCAGTTTCAAGGTACTGACCAGTCCTAAGATTGACCAAAATTTCATTTGTTTCAAAACTCTCTGACTATACGTACTGGTAACTTGAAAATGGCCCATACTGTCCATATTCGGTATGGGGTCGGCTATCTCGAACACCGATATCTCGAAAACTGAGCGAACGATTTTCTTTAAACTCGCCCAGTTTCAAGGTCCTGACCAGTCCTAAGTTTGACCCAAATTTCATTAGTTTCAAAACTCTCTAATATGCATACTGCTCACTTGAAAATGGCCCATAATGCCCATATTGGGTATGGCGTCGGCTATCTCGAACACCGATATCTCGAAAACTGAGCGAACGATTTTCTTTAAACTCGCCCAGTTTCAAGGTCCTGACTAGTCCTAAGTTTTGACCAAAATTTCATTAGTTTCAAAACTCTCTGACTATACGTACTGCTAAATTGAAAATGGTCCATACTGTCCATATTGGGTATGGGGTCGGCTATCTCGAACACCGATATCTCAAAAACTGAGCGAACGATTCTCTTTAAACTCGCCCAGTTTCAAGGTCCTGACCAGTCCTAAGTTTGACCAAAATTTCATTAGTTTCAAAACTCTGTGCTATACGCACTGCTAACTTGAAAATGGCCCATACTGTCCATATTCGGTATGGGGTCGGCTATCTCGAACACCGATATCTCAAAAACTGAACGAACGATTTTCTTTAAACTCGCCCAGTTTTAAGGTCCTGACCAGTCCTAAGTTTGACGAAAATTTCATTTGTTTCAAAACTCTCTAATATGCGTACTGCTAACTTGAAAATGGCCCATACTGTCCATATTCGGTATGGGGTCGGCTATCTCGAACACCGATATCTCGAAAACTGAGCGAACGATTTTCTTTAAACTCGCCCAGTTTCAAGGTCCTGACCAGTCCTAAGTTTGACCAAAATTTCATTTGTTTCAAAACTCTCTAATATGCGTACTGCTAACTTGAAAATGGCCCATACTGCCCATATTGGGTATGGCGTCGGCTATCTCGAACACCGATATCACGAAAACTGAGCGAACGATTTTCTTTAAACTCGCCCAGTTTCAAGGTCCTGACCAGTCCTAAGTTTGACCAAAATTTCATTAGTTTCAAAACTCTCTGACTATACGTACTGCTAACTTGAAAATGGCCCATACTGTCCATATTCGGTATGGGGTCGGCTATCTCGAACACCGATATCTCGAAAACTGAGCGAACGATTTTCTTTAATCTCGCCCAGTTTTAAGGTCCTGACCAGTCCTAAGTTTGACCAAAATTTCATTTGTTTCAAAACTCTCTAATATGCGTACTGCTAACTTGAAAATGGCCCATACTGCCCATATTGGGTATGGCGTCGGCTATCTCGAACACCGATATCTCGAAAACTGAGCGAACGTTTTTCTTTAAACTCGCCCAGTTTCAAGGTCCTGACCAGTCCTAAGTTTGACCAAAATTTCATTTGTTTCAAAACTCTCTAATATGCGTACTGCTAACTTGAAAATGGCCCATACTGTCCATATTCGGTATGGGGTCGGCTATCTCGAACACCGATGTCTCGAAAACTGAGCGAACGATTTTCTTTAAACTCGCCCAGTTTCAAGGTTTTGACCAGTCCTATGTTTGACCAAAATTTCATTTGTTTCAAAACTCTCTAATATGCGTACTGCTAACTTGAAAATGGCCCATACTGCCCATATTGGGTATGGCGTCGGCTATCTCGAACACCGATATCACAAAAACTGAGCGAACGATTTTCTTTAAACTCGCCCAGTTTCAAGGTCCTGACCAGTCCTAAGTTTGACCAAAATTTCATTAGTTTCAAAACTCTCTGACTATACGTACTGCTAACTTGAAAATGGCCCATACTGTCCATATTCGGTATGGGGTCGGCTATCTCGAACACCGTTATCTCGAAAACTGAGCGAACGATTTTCTTTAAACTCGCCCAGTTTCAAGGTCCTGACCAGTCCTAAGTTTGACCAAAATTTCATTTGTTTCAAAACTCTCTAATATGCGTACTGCTAACTTGAAATTGGCCCATACTGCCCATATTGGGTATGGCGTCGGCTATCTCGAACACCGATATCTCGAAAACTGAGCGAACGATTTTCATTAAACTCGCCCAGTTTCAAGGTCCTGACCAGTCCTAAGTTTGACCAAAATTTCATTAGTTTCAAAACTCTCTGACTATACGTACTGCTAACTTGAAAATGGCCCATACTGTCCATATTCGGTATGGGGTCGCCTAACTCGAACACCGATATCTCAAAAACTGAGCGAACGATTTTCTTTAAACTCGCGAGTTTTAAGGTCCTGACCAGTCCTAAGTTTGACCAAAATTTCATTGGTTTCAAAACTCTCTAATATGCGTACTGCTAACTTGAAAATGGCCCATACTGCCCATATTGGGTATGGCGTCGGCTATCTCGAACACCGATATCTCGAAAAATGAGCGAACGATTTTCTTTAAACTCGCCCAGTTTCAAGGTCCTGACCAGTCCTAAGTTTGACCAAAATTTCATTTGTTTCAAAACTCTCTAATATGCGTACTGCTAACTTGAAAATGGCCCATACTGTCCATATCCGGTATGGGGTCGGCTATCTCGAACACCGATATCTCGAAAACTGAGCGAACGATTTTCTTTAAACTCGCCCAGTTTCAAGGTCCTGACCAGTCCTAAGTTTGACAAAAATGTCATTTGTTTCAAAACTCTCTAATATGCGTACTGCTAACTTGAAAATGGCCCATACTGTCCATATTGGGTATGGCGTCGGCTATCTCGAACACCGATATCACGAAAACTGAGCGAACGATTTTCTTTAAACTCGCCCAGTTTCAAGGTCCTGACCAGTCCTAAGTTTGACCAAAATTTCATTAGTTTCAAAACTCTCTGACTATACGTACTGCTAACTTGAAAATGGCCCATACTGTCCATATTCGGTATGGGGTCGGCTATCTCGAACACCGATATCTCGAAAACTGAGCGAACGATTTTCTTTAAACTCGCCCAGTTTTAAGGTCCTGACCAGTCCTAAGTTTGACCAAAATTTCATTTGTTTCAAAACTCTCTAATATGCGTACTGCTAACTTGAAAATGGCCCATACTGCCCATATTGGGTATGGCGTCGGCTATCTCGAACACCGATATCTCGAAAACTGAGAGAACGATTTTCTTTAAACTCGCCCAGTTTCAAGGTCCTGACCAGTCCTAAGTTTGACCAAAATTTCATTTGTTTCAAAACTCTCTAATATGCGTACTGCTAACTTGAATATGGCCCATACTGTCCATATTCGGTATGGGGTCGGCTATCTCGAACACCGATATCTCGAAAACTGAGCGAACGATTTTCTTTAAACTCGCCCAGTTTCAAGGTCCTGACCAGTCCTAAGTTTGACCAAAATTTCATTTGTTTCAAAACTCTCTAATATGCGTACTGCTAACTTGAAAATGGCCCATACTGCCCATATTGGGTATGGCGTCGGCTATCTCGAACACCGATATCACGAAAACTGAGCGAACGATTTTCTTTAAACTCGCCCAGTTTCAAGGTCCTGACCAGTCCTAAGTTTGACCAAAATTTCATTAGTTTCAAAACTCTCTGACTATACGTACTGCTAACTTGAAAATGGCCCATACTGTCCATATTCGGTATGGGGTCGGCTATCTCGAACACCGATATCTCGAAAACTGAGCGAACGATTTTCTTTAAACTCGCCCAGTTTCAAGGTCCTGACCAGTCCTAAGTTTGACCCAAATTTCATTTGTTTCAAAACTCTCTTATATACGTATTGCTAACTTGAAATTGGCCCATACTGCCCATATTGGGTATGGCGTCGGCTATCTCGAACACCGATATCTCAAAAACTGAGCGAACGATTTTCTTTAAACTCGCCCAGTTTCAAGGTCCTGACCAGTCCTAAGTTTGACCAAAATTTCATTAGTTTCAAAACTCTCTGACTATACGTACTGCTAACTTGAAAATGGCCCATACCGTCCATATTCGGTATGGGGTCGGCTAACTCGAACACCGATATCTCAAAAACTGCGCGAACGATTTTCTTTAAACTCGCCCAGTTTTAAGGTCCTGACCAGTCCTAAGTTTGACCAAAATTTCATTGGTTTCAAAACTCTCTAATATGCGTACTGCTAACTTGAAAATGGCCCATACTGCCCATATTGGGTATGGCGTCGGCTATCTCGAACACCGATATCTCGAAAACTGAGCGAACGATTTTCTTTAAACTCGCCCAGTTTCAAGGTACTGACCAGTCCTAAGTTTGACCAAAATTTCATTTGTTTCAAAACTCCCTTATATGCGTACTGCTAACTTGAATATGGCCCATACTGTCCATATTCGGTATGGGGTCGGCTATCTCAAACACCGATATCTCGAAAACTGAGCGAACGATTTTCTTTAAACTCGCCCAGTTTCAAGGTACTGACCAGTCCTAAGTTTGACCAAAATTTCATTTGTTTCAAAACTCTCTAATATACGTACTGCTAACTTGAAAATGGCCCATACTGCCCATATTGGGTATGGCGTCGGCTATCTCGAACACCGATATCACGAAAACTGAGCGAACGATTTTCTTTAAACTCGCCCAGTTTCAAGGTCCTGACCAGTCCTAAGTTTGACCAAAATTTCATTAGTTTCAAAACTCTCTGACTATACGTACTGCTAACTTGAAAATGGCCCATACTGTCCATATTCGGTATGGGGTCGGCTATCTCGAACACCGATATCTCGAAAACTGAGCGAACGATTTTCTTTAAACTCGCCCAGTTTTAAGGTCCTGACCAGTCCTAAGTTTGACCAAAATTTCATTTGTTTCAAAACTCTCTAATATGCGTACTGCTAACTTGAAAATGGCCCATACTGCCCATATTGGGTATGGCGTCGGCTATCTCGAACACCGATATCTCGAAAACTGAGCGAACGATTTTCTTTAAACTCGCCCAGTTTCAAGGTCCTGACCAGTCCTAAGTTTGACCAAAATTTCATTTGTTTCAAAACTCTCTAATATGCGTACTGCTAACTTGAAAATGGCCCATACTGTCCATATTCGGTATGGGGTCGGCTATCTCGAACACCGATATCTCGAAAACTGAGCGAACGATTTTCTTTAAACTCGCCCAGTTTCAAGGTCCTGACCAGTCCTAAGTTTGACCAAAATTTCATTTGTTTCAAAACTCTCTAATATGCGTACTGCTAACTTGAAAATGGCCCATACTGTCCATATTGGGTATGGCGTCGGCTATCTCGAACACCGATATCACGAAAACTGAGCGAACGATTTTCTTTAAACTCGCCCAGTTTCAAGGTCCTGACCAGTCCTAAGTTTGACCAAAATTTCATTAGTTTCAAAACTCTCTGACTATACGTACTGCTAACTTGAAAATGGCCCATACTGTCCATATTCGGTATGGGGTCGCCTAACTCGAACACCGATATCTCAAAAACTGAGCGAACGATTTTCTTTAAACTCGCGAGTTTTAAGGTCCTGACCAGTCCTAAGTTTGACCAAAATTTCATTGGTTTCAAAACTCTCTAATATGCGTACTGCTAACTTGAAAATGGCCCATACTGCCCATATTGGGTATGGCGTCGGCTATCTCGAACACCGATATCTCGAAAACTGAGCGAACGATTTTCTTTAAACTCGCCCAGTTACAAGGTCCTGACCAGTCCTAAGTTTGACCAAAATTTCATTTGTTTCAAAACTCTCTAATATGCGTACTGCTAACTTGAAAATGGCCCATACTGTCCATATTCGGTATGGGGTCGGCTATCTCGAACACCGATATCTCGAAAACTGAGCAAACGATTTTCTTTAAACTCGCCCAGTTTCAAGGTCCTGACCAGTCCTAAGTTTGACCAAAATTTCATTTGTTTCAAAACTCTCTAATATGCGTATTGCTAACTTGAAAATGGCCCATACTGCCCATATTGGGTATGGCGTCGGCTATCTCGAACACCGATATCACGAAAACTGAGCGAACGATTTTCTTTAAACTCGCCCAGTTTCAAGGTCCTGACCAGTCCTAAGTTTGACCAAAATTTCATTAGTTTCAAAACTCTCTGACTATACGTACTGCTAACTTGAAAATGGCCCATACTGTCCATATTCGGTATGGGGTCGGCTATCTCGAACACCGATATCTCGAAAACTGAGCGAACGATTTTCTTTAAACTCGCCCAGTTTTAAGGTCCTGACCAGTCCTAAGTTTGACCCAAATTTCATTTGTTTCAAAACTCTCTAATATGCGTACTGCTAACTTGAAAATGGCCCATTCTGCCCATATTGGGTATGGCGTCGGCTATCTCGAACACCGATATCTCGAAAACTGAGCGAACGATTTTCTTTAAACTCGCCCAGTTTCAAGGTCCTGACCAGTCCTAAGTTTGACCAAAATTTCATTTGTTTCAAAACTCTCTAATATGCGTACTGCTAACTTGAAAATGGCCCATACTGTCCATATTCGGTATGGGGTCGGCTATCTCGAACACCGATATCTCGAAAACTGAGCGAACGATTTTCTTTAAACTCGCCCAGTTTCAAGGTACTGACCAGTCCTAAGTTTGACCAAAATTTCATTTGTTTCAAAACTCTCTAATATGCGTACTGCTAACTTGAAAATGGCCCATACTGCCCATATTGGGTATGGCGTCGGCTATCTCGAACACCGATATCACGAAAACTGAGCGAACGATTTTCTTTAAACTCGTCCAGTTTCAAGGTCCTGACCAGTCCTAAGTTTGACCAAAATTTCATTAGTTTCAAAACTCTCTGACTATACGTACTGCTAACTTGAAAATGGCCCATACTGTCCATATTCGGTATGGGGTCGGCTATCTCGAACACCGATATCTCGAAAACTGAGCGAACGATTTTCTTAAAACTCGCCCAGTTTCAAGGTCCTGACCAGTCCTAAGTTTGACCCAAATTTCATTTGTTTCAAAACTCTCTAATATGCGTACTGCTAACTTGAAATTGGCCCATACTGCCCATATTGGGTATGGCGTCGGCTATCTCGAACACCGATATCTCGAAAACTGAGCGAACGATTTTCTTTAAACTCGCCCAGTTTCAAGGTCCTGACCAGTCCTAAGTTTGACCAAAATTTCATTTGTTTCAAAACTCTCTGACTATACGTACTGCTAACTTGAAAATGGCCCATACCGTCCATATTCGGTATGGGGTCGGCTAACTCGAACACCGATATCTCAAAAACTGAGCGAACGATTTTCTTTAAACTCGCCCAGTTTTAAGGTCCTGACCAGTCCTAAGTTTGACCAAAATTTCATTGGTTTCCAAACTCTCTAATATGCGTACTGCTAACTTGAAAATGGCCCATACTGCCCATATTGGGTATGGCGTCGGCTATCTCGAACACCGATATCTCGAAAACTGAGCGAACGATTTTCTTTAAACTCGCCCAGTTTCAAGGTCCTGACCAGTCCTAAGTTTGACCAAAATTTCATTTGTTTCAAAACTCCCTAATATGCGTACTGCTAACTTGAAAATGGCCCATACTGTCCATATTCGGTATGGGGTCGGCTATCTCGAACACCGATATCTCGAAAACTGAGCCAACGATTTTCTTTAAACTCGCCCAGTTTCAAGGTACTGACCAGTCCTAAGTTTGACCAAAATTTCATTTGTTTCAAAACTCTCTAATATGCGTACTGCTAACTTGAAAATGGCCCATACTGCCCATATTGGGTATGTCGTCGGCTATCTCGAACACCGATATCACGAAAACTGAGCGAAAGATTTTCTTTAATCTCGCCCAGTTTCAAGGTCCTGACCAGTCCTAAGTTTGACCAAAATTTCATTAGTTTCAAAACTCTCTGACTATACGTACTGCTAACTTGAAAATGGCCCATACTGTCCATATTCGGTATGGGGTCGGCTATCTCGAACACCGATATCTCGAAAACTGAGCGAACGATTTTCTTTAAACTCGCCCAGTTTTAAGGTCCTGACCAGTCCTAAGTTTGACCAAAATTTCATTTGTTTCAAAACTCTCTAATATGCGTACTGCTAACTTGAAAATGGCCCATACTGCCCATATTGGGTATGGCGTCGGCTATCTCGAACACCGATATCGCGAAAACTGAGCGAACGATTTTCTTTAAACTCGCCCAGTTTCAAGGACCTGACCAGTCCTAAGTTTGACCAAAATTTCATTTGTTTCAAAACTCTCTAATATGCGTACTGCTAACTTGAAAATGGCCCATACTGTCCATATTGGGTATGGCGTCGGCTATCTCGAACACCGATATCTCGAAAACTGAGCGAACGATTTTCTTTAAACTCGCCCAGTTTCAAGGTCCTGACCAGTCCTAAGTTTGACCAAAATTTCATTAGTTTCAAAACTCTCTGACTATACGTACTGCTAACTTGAAAATGGCCCATACTGTCCATATTCGGTATGGGGTCGCCTAACTCGAACACCGATATCTCAAAAACTGAGCGAACGATTTTCTTTAAATTCGCGAGTTTTAAGGTCCTGACCAGTCCTAAGTTTGACCAAACTTTCATTGGTTTCAAAACTCTCTAATATGCGTACTGCTAACTTGAAAATGGCCCATACTGCCCATATTGGGTATGGCGTCGGCTATCTCGAACACCGATATCTCGAAAACTGAGCGAACGATTTTCTTTAAACTCGCCCAGTTTCAAGGTCCTGACCAGTCCTAAGTTTGACCAAAATTTCATTTGTTTCAAAACTCTCTAATATGCGTACTGCTAACTTGAAAATGGCCCATACTGTCCATATTCGGTATGGGGTCGGCTATCTCGAACACCGATATCTCGAAAACTGAGCAAACGATTTTCTTTAAACTCGCCCAGTTTCAAGGTCCTGACCAGTCCTAAGTTTGACCAAAATTTCATTTGTTTCAAAACTCTCTAATATGCGTATTGCTAACTTGAAAATGGCCCATACTGCCCATATTGGGTATGGCGTCGGCTATCTCGAACACCGATATCACGAAAACTGAGCGAACGATTTTCTTTAAACTCGCCCAGTTTCAAGGTCCTGACCAGTCCTAAGTTTGACCAAAATTTCATTAGTTTCAAAACTCTCTGACTATACGTACTGCTAACTTGAAAATGGCCCATACTGTCCATATTCGGTATGGGGTCGGCTATCTCGAACACCGATATCTCGAAAACTGAGCGAACGATTTTCTTTAAACTCGCCCAGTTTTAAGGTCCTGACCAGTCCTAAGTTTGACCAAAATTTCATTTGTTTCAAAACTCTCTAATATGCGTACTGCTAACTTGAAAATGGCCCATACTGCCCATATTGGGTATGGCGTCGGCTATCTCGAACACCGATATCTCGAAAACTGAGCGAACGATTTTCTTTAAACTCGCCCAGTTTCAAGGTCCTGACCAGTCCTAAGTTTGACCAAAATTTCATTTGTTTCAAAACTCTCTAATATGCGTACTGCTAACTTGAATATGGCCCATACTGTCCATATTCGGTATGGGGTCGGCTATCTCGAACACCGATATCTCGAAAACTGAGCGAACGATTTTCTTTAAACTCGCCCAGTTTCAAGGTCCTGACCAGTCCTAAGTTTGACCAAAATTTCATTTGTTTCAAAACACTCTAATATGCGTACTGCTAACTTGAAAATGGCCCATACTGTCCATATTGGGTATGGCGTCGGCTATCTCGAACACCGATATCACGAAAACTGAGCGAACGATTTTCTTTAAACTCGCCCAGTTTCAAGGTCCTGACCAGTCCTAAGTTTGACCAAAATTTCATTAGTTTCAAAACTCTCTGACTATACGTACTGCTAACTTGAAAATGGCCCATACCCTCCATATTCGGTATGGGGTCGGCTAACTCGAACACCGATATCTCAAAAACTGAGCGAACGATTTTCTTTAAACTCGCCCAGTTTTAAGGTCCTGACCAGTCCTAAGTTTGACCAAAATTTCATTGGTTTCAAAACTCTCTAATATGCGTACTGCTAACTTGAAAATGGCCCATACTGCCCATATTGGGTATGGCGTCGGCTATCTCGAACACCGATATCTCGAAAACTGAGCGAACGATTTTCTTTAAACTCGCCCAGTTTCAAGGTCCTGACCAGTCCTAAGTTTGACCAAAATTTCATTTGTTTCAAAACTCCCTAATATGCGTACTGCTAACTTGAAAATGGCCCATACTGTCCATATTCGGTATGGGGTCGGCTATCTCGAACACCGATATCTCGAAAACTGAGCGAACGATTTTCTTTAAACTCGCCCAGTTTCAAGGTACTGACCAGTCCTAAGTTTGACCAAAATTTCATTTGTTTCAAAACTCTCTAATATGCGTACTGCTAACTTGAAAATGGCCCATACTGCCCATATTGGGTATGGCGTCGGCTATCTCGAACACCGATATCACGAAAACTGAGCGAACGATTTTCTTTAAACTCGCCCAGTTTCAAGGTCCTGACCAGTCCTAAGTTTGACCAAAATTTCATTAGTTTCAAAACTCTCTGACTATACGTACTGCTAACTTGAAAATGGCCCATACTGTCCATATTCGGTATGGGGTCGGTTATCTCGAACACCGATATCTCGAAAACTGAGCGAACGATTTTCTTTAAACTCGCCCAGTTTTAAGGTCCTGACCAGTCCTAAGTTTGACCAAAATTTCATTTGTTTCAAAACTCTCTAATATGCGTACTGCTAACTTGAAAATGGCCCATACTGCCCATATTGGGTATGGCGTCGGCTATCTCGAACACCGATATCTCGAAAACTGAGCGAACGATTTTCTTTAAACTCGCCCAGTTTCAAGGTCCTGACCAGTCCTAAGTTTGACCAAAATTTCATTTGTTTCAAAACTCTCTAATATGCGTACTGCTAACTTGAATATGGCCCATACTGTCCATATTCGGTATGGGGTCGGCTATCTCGAACACCGATATCTCGAAAACTGAGCGAACGATTTTCTTTAAACTCGCCCAGTTTCAAGGTCCTGACCAGTCCTAAGTTTGACCAAAATTTCATTTGTTTCAAAACTCTCTAATATGCGTACTGCTAACTTGAAAATGGCCCATACTGCCCATATTGGGTATGGCGTCGGCTATCTCGAACACCGATATCACGAAAACTGAGCGAACGATTTTCTTTAAACTCGTCCAGTTTCAAGGTCCTGACCAGTCCTAAGTTTGACCAAAATTTCATTAGTTTCAAAACTCTCTGACTATACGTACTGCTAACTTGAAAATGGCCCATACTGTCCATATTCGGTATGGGGTCGGCTATCTCGAACACCGATATCTCGAAAACTGAGCGAACGATTTTCTTTAAACTCGCCCAGTTTCAAGGTCCTGACCAGTCCTAAGTTTGACCCAAATTTCATTTGTTTCAAAACTCTCTAATATGCGTACTGCTAACTTGAAATTGGCCCATACTGCCCATATTGGGTATGGCGTCGGCTATCTCGATCACCGATATCTCAAAAACTGAGCGAACGATTTTCTTTAAACTCGCCCAGTTTCAAGGTCCTGACCAGTCCTAAGTTTGACCAAAATTTCATTAGTTTCAAAACTCTCTGACTATACGTACTGCTAACTTGAAAATGGCCCATACCGTCCATATTCGGTATGGGGTCGGCTAACTCGAACACCAATATCTCAAAAACTGAGCGAACGATTTTCTTTAAACTCGCCCAGTTTTAAGGTCCTGACCAGTCCTAAGTTTGACCAAAATTTCATTGGTTTCAAAACTCTCTAATATGCGTACTGCTAACTTGAAAATGACCCATACTGCCCATATTGGGTATGGCGTCGGCTATCTCGAACACCGATATCTCGAAAACTGAGCGAACGATTTTCTTTAAACTCGCCCAGTTTCAAGGTCCTGACCAGTCCTAAGTTTGACCAAAATTTCATTTGTTTCAAAACTCCCTAATATGCGTACTGCTAACTTGAAAATGGCCCATCCTGTCCATATTCGGTATGGGGTCGGCTATCTCGAACACCGATATCTCGAAAACTGAGCGAACGATTTTCTTTAAACTCGCCCAGTTTCAAGGTACTGAACAGTCCTAAGTTTGACCAAAATTTCATTTGTTTCAAAACTCTCTAATATGCGTACTGCTAACTTGAAAATGGCCCATACTGCCCATAATGGGTATGGCGTAGGCTATCTCGAACACCGATATCATGAAAACTGAGCGAACGATTTTCTTTAAACTCGCCCAGTTTCAAGGTCCTGACCAGTCCTAAGTTTGACCAAAATTTCATTAGTTTCAAAACTCTCTGACTATACGTACTGCTAACTTGAAAATGGCCCATACTGTCCATATTCGGTATGGGGTCGGCTATCTCGAACACCGATATCTCGAAAACTGAGCGAACGATTTTCTTTAAACTCGCCCAGTTTCAAGGTCCTGACCAGTCCTAAGTTTGACCCAAATTTCATTTGTTTCAAAACTCTCTAATATGCGTACTGCTAACTTGAAATTGGCCCATACTGCCCATATTGGGTATGGCGTCGGCTATCTCGAACACCGATATCTCGAAAACTGAGCGAACGATTTTCTTTAAACTCGCCCAGTTTCAAGGTCCTGACCAGTCCTAAGTTTGACCCAAATTTCATTAGTTTCAAAACTCTCTGACTATACGTACTGCTAACTTGAAAATGGCCCATACCGTCCATATTCGGTATGGGGTCGGCTAACTCGAACACCGATATCTCAAAAACTGAGCGAACGATTTTCTTTAAACTCGCCCAGTTTTAAGGTCCTGACCAGTCCTAAGTTTGACCAAAATTTCATTGGTTTCAAAACTCTCTAATATGCGTACTGCTAACTTGAAAATGGCCCATACTGCCTATATTGGGTATGGCGTCGGCTATCTCGAACACCGATATCTCGAAAACTGAGCGAACGATTTTCTTTAAACTCGCCCAGTTTCAAGGTCCTGACCAGTCCTAAGTTTGACCAAAATTTCATTTGTTTCAAAACTCCCTAATATGGGTACTGCTAACTTGAAAATGGCCCATACTGTCCATATTCGGTATGGGGTCGGCTATCTCGAACACCGATATCTCGAAAACTGAGCGAACGATTTTCTTTAAACTAGCCCAGTTTCAAGGTACTGACCAGTCCTAAGTTTGACCAAAATTTCATTTGTTTCAAAACTCTCTAATATGCGTACTGCTAACTTGAAAATGGCCTATACTGCCCATATTGGGTATGGCGTCGGCTATCTCGAACACCGATATCACGAAAACTGAGCGAACGATTTTCTTTAAACTCGCCCAGTTTCAAGGTCCTGACCAGTCCTAAGTTTGACCAAAATTTCATTAGTTTCAAAACTCTCTGACTATACGTACTGCTAACTTGAAAATGGCCCATACTGTCCATATTCGGTATGGGGTCGGCTATCTCGAACACCGATATCTCGAAAACTGAGCGAACGATTTTCTTTAAACTCGCCCAGTTACAAGGTCCTGACCAGTCCTAAGTTTGACCAAAATTTCATTTGTTTCAAAACTACTGCTAACTTGAAAATGGCCCATACTGTCCATATTCGGTATGGGGTCGGCTATCTCGAACACCGATATCTCGAAAACTGAACGAACGATTTTCTTTAAACTCGCCCAGTTTCAAGGTCCTGACCAGTCCTAAGTTTGACCAAAATTTCATTTGTTTCAAAACTCTCTAATATGCGTACTGCTAACTTGAAAATGGCCCATACTGTCCATATTGGGTATGGCGTCGGCTATCTCGAACACCGATATCAGGAAAACTGAGCGAACGATTTTCTTTAAACTCGCCCAGTTTCAAGGTCCTGACCAGTCCTAAGTTTGACCAAAATTTCATTAGTTTCAAAACTCTCTGACTATACGTACTGCTAACTTGAAAATGGCCCATACCGTCCATATTCGGTATGGGGTCGGCTAACTCGAACACCGATATCTCAAAAACTGAGCGAACGATTTTCTTTAAACTCGCCCAGTTTTAAGGTCCTGACCAGTCCTAAGTTTGACCAAAATTTCATTGGTTTCAAAACTCTCTAATATGCGTACTGCTAACTTGAAAATGGCCCATACTGCCCATATTGGGTATGGCGTCGGCTATCTCGAACACCGATATCTCGAAAACTGAGCGAACGATTTTCTTTAAACTCGCCCAGTTTCAAGGTCCTGACCAGTCCTAAGTTTGACCAAAATTTCATTTGTTTCAAAACTCCCTAATATGCGTACTGCTAACTTGAAAATGGCCCATACTGTCCATATTCGGTATGGGGTCGGCTATCTCGAACACCGATATCTCGAAAACAGAGCGAACGATTTTCTTTAAACTCGCCCAGTTTCAAGGTACTGACCAGTCCTAAGTTTGACCAAAATTTCATTTGTTTCAAAACTCTCTAATATGCGTACTGCTAACTTGAAAATGGCCCATACTGCCCATATTGGGTATGGCGTCGGCTATCTCGAACACCGATATCACGAAAACTGAGCGAACGATTTTCTTTAAACTCGCCCAGTTTCAAGGTCCTGACCAGTCCTAAGTTTGACCAAAATTTCATTAGTTTCAAAACTCTCTGACTATACGTACTGCTAACTTGAAAATGGCCCATACTGTCCATATTCGGTATGGGGTCGGCTATCTCGAACACCGATATCTCGAAAACTGAGCGAACGATTTTCTTTAAACTCGCCCAGTTACAAGGTCCTGACCAGTCCTAAGTTTGACCAAAATTTCATTTGTTTCAAAACTGTCTAATATGCGTACTGCTAACTTGAAAATGGCCCATACTGCCCATATTGGGTATGGCGTCGGCTATCTCGAACACCGATATCTCGAAAACTGAGCGAACGATTTTCTTTAAACTCGCCCAGTTTCAAGGTCCTGACCAGTCCTAAGTTTGACCAAAATTTCATTTGTTTCAAAATTCTCTAATATGCGTACTGCTAACTTGAATATGGCCCATACTGTCCATATTCGGTATGGGCTCGGCTATCTCGAACACCGATATCTCCAAAACTGAGCGAACGATTTTCTTTAAACTCGCCCAGTTTCAAGGTCCTGACCAGTCCTAAGTTTGACCAAAATTTCATTAATTTCAAAACTCTCTGACTATACGTACTGCTAACTTGAAAATGGCCCATACTGTCCATATTGGGTATGGCGTCGGCTATCTCGAACACCGATATCACGAAAACTGAGCGAACGATTTTCTTTAATCTCGCCCAGTTTCAAGGTCCTGACCAGTCCTAAGTTTGACCAAAATTTCATTAGTTTCAAAACTCTCTGACTATACGTACTGCTAACTTGAAAATGGCCCATACCGTCCATATTCGGTATGGGGTCGGCTAACTCGAACACCGATATCTCAAAAACTGAGCGAACGATTTTCTTTAAACTCGCCCAGTTTTAAGGTCCTGACCAGTCCTAAGTTTGACCAAAATTTCATTGGTTTCAAAACTCTCTAATATGCGTACTGCTAACTTGAAAATGGCCCATACTGCTCATATTGGGTATGGCGTCGGCTATCTCGAACACCGATATCTCGAAAACTGAGCGAACGATTTTCTTTAAACTCGCCCAGTTTCAAGGTCCTGACCAGTCCTAAGTTTGACCAAAATTTCATTTGTTTCAAAACTCCCTCATATGCGTACTGCTAACTTGAAAATGGCCCATACTGTCCATATTCGGTATGGGGTCGGCTATCTCGAACACCGATATCTCGAAAACTGAGCGAACGATTTTCTTTAAACTCGCCCAGTTTCAAGGTACTGACCAGTCCTAAGTTTGACCAAAATTTCATTAGTTTCAAAACTCTCTAATATGCGTACTGCTAACTTGAAAATGGCCCATACTGCCCATATTGGGTATGGCGTCGGCTATCTCGAACACCGATATCACGAAAACTGAGCGAACGATTTTCTTTAAACTCGCCCAGTTTCAAGGTCCTGACCAGTCCTAAGTTTGACCAAAATTTCATTAGTTTCAAAACTCTCTGACTATACGTACTGCTAACTTGAAAATGGCCCATACTGTCCATATTCGGTATGGGGTCGGCTATCTCGAACACCGATATCTCGAAAACTGAGCGAACGATTTTCTTTAAACTCGCCCAGTTTCAAGATCCTGACCAGTCCTAAGTTTGACCAAAATTTCATTCGTTTCAAAACTCTCTAATATGCGTACTGCTAACTTGAAAATGGCCCATACTGCCCATATTGGGTATGGCGTCGGCTATCTCGAACACCGATATCTCGAAAACTGAGCGAACGATTTTCTTTAAAGTCGCCCAGTTTCAAGGTCCTGACCAGTCCTAAGTTTGACCAAAATTTCATTTGTTTCAAAACTCTCTAATATGCGTACTGCTAACTTGAATATGGCCCATACTGTCCATATTCGGTATGGGGTCGGCTATCTCGAACACCGATATCTCGAAAACTGAGCGAACGATTTTCTTTAAACTCGCCCAGTTTCAAGGTCCTGACCAGTCCTAAGTTTGACCAAAATTTCATTTGTTTCAAAACTCTCTAATATGCGTACTGCTAACTTGAAAATGGCCCATACTGTCCATATTGGGTATGGCGTCGGCTATCTCGAACACCGATATCACGAAAACTGAGCGAACGATTTTCTTTAAACTCGCCCAGTTTCAAGGTCCTGACCAGTCCTAAGTTTGACCAAAATTTCATTAGTTTCAAAACTCTCTGACTATACGTACTGCTAACTTGAAAATGGCCCATACCGTCCATATTCGGTATGGGGTCGGCTAACTCGAACACCGATATCTCAAAATCTGAGCGAACGATTTTCTTTAAACTCGCCCAGTTTTAAGGTCCTGACCAGTCCTAAGTTTGACCAAAATTTCATTGGTTTCAAAACTCTCTAATATGCGTACTGCTAACTTGAAAATGGCCCATACTGCCCATATTGGGTATGGCGTCGGCTATCTCGAACACCGATATCTCGAAAACTGAGCGAACGATTTTCTTTAAACTCGCCCAGTTTCAAGGTCCTGACCAGTCCTAAGTTTGACCAAAATTTCATTTGTTTCAAAACTCCCTAATATGCGTACTGCTAACTTGAAAATGGCCCATACTGTCCATATTCGGTATGGGGTCGGCTATCTCGAACACCGATATCTCGAAAACTGAGCGAACGATTTTCTTTAAACTCGCCCAGTTTCAAGGTACTGACCAGTCCTAAGTTTGACCAAAATTTCATTTGTTTCAAAACTCTCTAATATGCGTACTGCTAACTTGAAAATGGCCCATACTGCCCATATTGGGTATGGCGTCGGCTATCTCGAACACCGATATCACGAAAACTGAGCGAACGATTTTCTTTAAACTCGCCCAGTTTCAAGGTCCTGACCAGTCCTAAGTTTGACCAAAATTTCGTTAGTTTCAAAACTCTCTGACTATACGTACTGCTAACTTGAAAATGGCCCATACTGTCCATATTCGGTATGGGGTCGGCTATCTCGAACACCGATATCTCGAAAACTGAGCGAACGATTTTCTTTAAACTCGCCCAGTTTCAAGGTCCTGACCAGTCCTAAGTTTGACCAAAATTTCATTTGTTTCAAAACTCTCTAATATGCGTACTGCTAACTTGAAAATGGCCCATACTGCCCATATTGGGTATGGCGTCGGCTATCTCGAACACCGATATCTCGAAAACTGAGCGAACGATTTTCTTTAAACTCGCCCAGTTTCAAGGTCCTGACCAGTCCTAAGTTTGACCAAAATTTCATTTGTTTCAAAACTCTCTAATATGCGTACTGCTAACTTGAATATGGCCCATACTGTCCATATTCGGTATGGGGTCGGCTATCTCGAACACCGATATCTCGAAAACTGAGCGAACGATTTTCTTTAAACTCGCCCAGTTTCAAGGTCCTGACCAGTCCTAAGTTTGACCAAAATTTCATTTGTTTCAAAACACTCTAATATGCGAACTGCTAACTTGAAAATGGCCCATACTGTCCATATTGGGTATGGCGTCGGCTATCTCGAACACCGTTATCACGAAAACTGAGCGAACGATTTTCTTTAAACTCGCCCAGTTTCAAGGTCCTGACCAGTCCTAAGTTTGACCAAAATTTCATTAGTTTCAAAACTCTCTGACTATACGTACTGCTAACTTGAAAATGGCCCATACCGTCCATATTCGGTATGGGGTCGGCTAACTCGAACACCGATATCTCAAAAACTGAGCGAACGATTTTCTTTAAACTCGCCCAGTTTTAAGGTCCTGACCAGTCCTAAGTTTGACCAAAATTTCATTGGTTTCAAAACTCTCTAATATGCGTACTGCTAACTTGAAAATGGCCCATACTGCCCATATTGGGTATGGCGTCGGCTATCTCGAACACCGATATCTCGAAAACTGAGCGAACGATTTTCTTTAAACTCGCCCAGTTTCAAGGTCCTGACCAGTCCTAAGTTTGACCAAAATTTCATTTGTTTCAAAACTCCCTAATATGCGTACTGCTAACTTGAAAATGGCCCATACTGTCCATATTCGGTATGGGGTCGGCTATCTCGAACACCGATATCTCGAAAACTGAGCGAACGATTTTCTTTAAACTCGCCCAGTTTCAAGGTACTGACCAGTCCTAAGTTTGACCAAAATTTCATTTGTTTCAAAACTCTCTAATATGCGTACTGCTAACTTGAAAATGACCCATACTGCCCATATTGGGTATGGCGTCGGCTATCTCGAACACCGATATCACGAAAACTGAGCGAACGATTTTCTTTAAACTCGCCCAGTTTCAAGGTCCTGACCAGTCCTAAGTTTGACCAAAATTTCATTAGTTTCAAAACTCTCTGACTATACGTACTGCTAACTTGAAAATGGCCCATACCGTCCATATTCGGTATGGGGTCGGCTAACTCGAACACCGATATCTCAAAAACTGAGCGAACGATTTTCTTTAAACTCGCCCAGTTTTAAGGTCCTGACCAGTCCTAAGTTTGACCAAAATTTCATTTGTTTCAAAACTCTCTAATATGCGTACTGCTAACTTGAAAATGACCCATACTGCCCATATTGGGTATGGCGTCGGCTATCTCGAACACCGATATCACGAAAACTGAGCGAACGATTTTCTTTAAACTCGCCCAGTTTCAAGGTCCTGACCAGTCCTAAGTTTGACCAAAATTTCATTAGTTTCAAAACTCTCTGACTATACGTACTGCTAACTTGAAAATGGCCCATACTGTCCATATTCGGTATGGGGTCGGCTATCTCGAACACCGATATCTCGAAAACTGAGCGAACGATTTTCTTTAAACTCGCCCAGTTTCAAGGTCCTGACCAGTCCTAAGTTTGACCAAAATTTCATTTGTTTCAAAACTCTCTAATATGCGTACTGCTAACTTGAAAATGGCCCATACTGCCCATATTGGGTATGGCGTCGGCTATCTCGAACACCGATATCTCGAAAACTGAGCGAACGATTTTCTTTAAACTCGCCCAGTTTCAAGGTCCTGACCAGTCCTAAGTTTGACCAAAATTTCATTTGTTTCAAAACTCTCTAATATGCGTACTGCTAACTTGAATATGGCCCATACTGTCCATATTCGGTATGGGGTCGGCTATCTCGAACACCGATATCTCGAAAACTGAGCGAACGATTTTCTTGAAACTCGCCCAGTTTCAAGGTCCTGACCAGTCCTAAGTTTGACCAAAATTTCATTAGTTTCAAAACTCTCTGACTATACGTACTGCTAACTTGAAAATGGCCCATACCGTCCATATTCGGTATGGGGTCGGCTAACTCGAACACCGATATCTCAAAAACTGAGCGAACGATTTTCTTTAAACTCGCCCAGTTTTAAGGTCCTGACCAGTCCTAAGTTTGACCAAAATTTCATTGGTTTCAAAACTCTCTAATATGCGTACTGCTAACTTGAAAATGGCCCATACTGCCCATATTGGGTATGGCGTCGGCTATCTCGAACACCGATATCTCGAAAACTGAGCGAACGATTTTCTTTAAACTCGCCCAGTTTCAAGGTCCTGACCAGTCCTAAGTTTGACCAAAATTTCATTTGTTTCAAAACTCCCTAATATGCGTACTGCTAACTTGAAAATGGCCCATACTGTCCATATTCGGTATGGGGTCGGCTATCTCGAACACCGATATCTCGAAAACTGAGCGAACGATTTTCTTTAAACTCGCCCAGTTTCAAGGTACTGACCAGTCCTAAGTTTGACCAAAATTTCATTTGTTTCAAAACTCTCTAATATGCGTACTGCTAACTTGAAAATGGCCCATACTGCCCATATTGGGTATGGCGTCGGCTATCTCGAACACCGATATCACGAAAACTGAGCGAACGATTTTCTTTAAACTCGCCCAGTTTCAAGGTCCTGACCAGTCCTAAGTTTGACCAAAATTTCATTAGTTTCAAAACTCTCTGACTATACGTACTGCTAACTTGAAAATGGCCCATACCGTCCATATTCGGTATGGGGTCGGCTAACTCGAACACCGATATCTCAAAATCTGAGCGAACGATTTTCTTTAAACTCGCCCAGTTTTAAGGTCCTGACCAGTCCTAAGTTTGACCAAAATTTCATTGGTTTCAAAACTCTCTAATATGCGTACTGCTAACTTGAAAATGGCCCATACTGCCCATATTGGGTATGGCGTCGGCTATCTCGAACACCGATATCTCGAAAACTGAGCGAACGATTTTCTTTAAACTCGCCCAGTTTCAAGGTCCTGACCAGTCCTAAGTTTGACCAAAATTTCATTTGTTTCAAAACTCCCTAATATGCGTACTGCTAACTTGAAAATGGCCCATACTGTCCATATTCGGTATGGGGTCGGCTATCTCGAACACCGATATCTCGAAAACTGAGCGAACGATTTTCTTTAAACTCGCCCAGTTTCAAGGTACTGACCAGTCCTAAGTTTGACCAAAATTTCATTTGTTTCAAAACTCTCTAATATGCGTACTGCTAACTTGAAAATGGCCCATACTGCCCATATTGGGTATGGCGTCGGCTATCTCGAACACCGATATCACGAAAACTGAGCGAACGATTTTCTTTAAACTCGCCCAGTTTCAAGGTCCTGACCAGTCCTAAGTTTGACCAAAATTTCATTAGTTTCAAAACTCTCTGACTATACGTACTGCTAACTTGAAAATGGCCCATACCGTCCATATTCGGTATGGGGTCGGCTAACTCGAACACCGATATCTCAAAATCTGAGCGAACGATTTTCTTTAAACTCGCCCAGTTTTAAGGTCCTGACCAGTCCTAAGTTTGACCAAAATTTCATTGGTTTCAAAACTCTCTAATATGCGTACTGCTAACTTGAAAATGGCCCATACTGCCCATATTGGGTATGGCGTCGGCTATCTCGAACACCGATATCTCGAAAACTGAGCGAACGATTTTCTTTAAACTCGCCCAGTTTCAAGGTCCTGACCAGTCCTAAGTTTGACCAAAATTTCATTTGTTTCAAAACTCCCTAATATGCGTACTGCTAACTTGAAAATGGCCCATACTGTCCATATTCGGTATGGGGTCGGCTATCTCGAACACCGATATCTCGAAAACTGAGCGAACGATTTTCTTTAAACTCGCCCAGTTTCAAGGTACTGACCAGTCCTAAGTTTGACCAAAATTTCATTTGTTTCAAAACTCTCTAATATGCGTACTGCTAACTTGAAAATGGCCCATACTGCCCATATTGGGTATGGCGTCGGCTATCTCGAACACCGATATCACGAAAACTGAGCGAACGATTTTCTTTAAACTCGCCCAGTTTCAAGGTCCTGACCAGTCCTAAGTTTGACCAAAATTTCGTTAGTTTCAAAACTCTCTGACTATACGTACTGCTAACTTGAAAATGGCCCATACTGTCCATATTCGGTATGGGGTCGGCTATCTCGAACACCGATATCTCGAAAACTGAGCGAACGATTTTCTTTAAACTCGCCCAGTTTCAAGGTCCTGACCAGTCCTAAGTTTGACCAAAATTTCATTTGTTTCAAAACTCTCTAATATGCGTACTGCTAACTTGAAAATGGCCCATACTGCCCATATTGGGTATGGCGTCGGCTATCTCGAACACCGATATCTCGAAAACTGAGCGAACGATTTTCTTTAAACTCGCCCAGTTTCAAGGTCCTGACCAGTCCTAAGTTTGACCAAAATTTCATTTGTTTCAAAACTCTCTAATATGCGTACTGCTAACTTGAATATGGCCCATACTGTCCATATTCGGTATGGGGTCGGCTATCTCGAACACCGATATCTCGAAAACTGAGCGAACGATTTTCTTTAAACTCGCCCAGTTTCAAGGTCCTGACCAGTCCTAAGTTTGACCAAAATTTCATTTGTTTCAAAACACTCTAATATGCGAACTGCTAACTTGAAAATGGCCCATACTGTCCATATTGGGTATGGCGTCGGCTATCTCGAACACCGATATCACGAAAACTGAGCGAACGATTTTCTTTAAACTCGCCCAGTTTCAAGGTCCTGACCAGTCCTAAGTTTGACCAAAATTTCATTAGTTTCAAAACTCTCTGACTATACGTACTGCTAACTTGAAAATGGCCCATACCGTCCATATTCGGTATGGGGTCGGCTAACTCGAACACCGATATCTCAAAAACTGAGCGAACGATTTTCTTTAAACTCGCCCAGTTTTAAGGTCCTGACCAGTCCTAAGTTTGACCAAAATTTCATTGGTTTCAAAACTCTCTAATATGCGTACTGCTAACTTGAAAATGGCCCATACTGCCCATATTGGGTATGGCGTCGGCTATCTCGAACACCGATATCTCGAAAACTGAGCGAACGATTTTCTTTAAACTCGCCCAGTTTCAAGGTCCTGACCAGTCCTAAGTTTGACCAAAATTTCATTTGTTTCAAAACTCCCTAATATGCGTACTGCTAACTTGAAAATGGCCCATACTGTCCATATTCGGTATGGGGTCGGCTATCTCGAACACCGATATCTCGAAAACTGAGCGAACGATTTTCTTTAAACTCGCCCAGTTTCAAGGTACTGACCAGTCCTAAGTTTGACCAAAATTTCATTTGTTTCAAAACTCTCTAATATGCGTACTGCTAACTTGAAAATGACCCATACTGCCCATATTGGGTATGGCGTCGGCTATCTCGAACACCGATATCACGAAAACTGAGCGAACGATTTTCTTTAAACTCGCCCAGTTTCAAGGTCCTGACCAGTCCTAAGTTTGACCAAAATTTCATTAGTTTCAAAACTCTCTGACTATACGTACTGCTAACTTGAAAATGGCCCATACCGTCCATATTCGGTATGGGGTCGGCTAACTCGAACACCGATATCTCAAAAACTGAGCGAACGATTTTCTTTAAACTCGCCCAGTTTTAAGGTCCTGACCAGTCCTAAGTTTGACCAAAATTTCATTTGTTTCAAAACTCTCTAATATGCGTACTGCTAACTTGAAAATGACCCATACTGCCCATATTGGGTATGGCGTCGGCTATCTCGAACACCGATATCACGAAAACTGAGCGAACGATTTTCTTTAAACTCGCCCAGTTTCAAGGTCCTGACCAGTCCTAAGTTTGACCAAAATTTCATTAGTTTCAAAACTCTCTGACTATACGTACTGCTAACTTGAAAATGGCCCATACTGTCCATATTCGGTATGGGGTCGGCTATCTCGAACACCGATATCTCGAAAACTGAGCGAACGATTTTCTTTAAACTCGCCCAGTTTCAAGGTCCTGACCAGTCCTAAGTTTGACCAAAATTTCATTTGTTTCAAAACTCTCTAATATGCGTACTGCTAACTTGAAAATGGCCCATACTGCCCATATTGGGTATGGCGTCGGCTATCTCGAACACCGATATCTCGAAAACTGAGCGAACGATTTTCTTTAAACTCGCCCAGTTTCAAGGTCCTGACCAGTCCTAAGTTTGACCAAAATTTCATTTGTTTCAAAACTCTCTAATATGCGTACTGCTAACTTGAATATGGCCCATACTGTCCATATTCGGTATGGGGTCGGCTATCTCGAACACCGATATCTCGAAAACTGAGCGAACGATTTTCTTGAAACTCGCCCAGTTTCAAGGTCCTGACCAGTCCTAAGTTTGACCAAAATTTCATTAGTTTCAAAACTCTCTGACTATACGTACTGCTAACTTGAAAATGGCCCATACCGTCCATATTCGGTATGGGGTCGGCTAACTCGAACACCGATATCTCAAAAACTGAGCGAACGATTTTCTTTAAACTCGCCCAGTTTTAAGGTCCTGACCAGTCCTAAGTTTGACCAAAATTTCATTGGTTTCAAAACTCTCTAATATGCGTACTGCTAACTTGAAAATGGCCCATACTGCCCATATTGGGTATGGCGTCGGCTATCTCGAACACCGATATCTCGAAAACTGAGCGAACGATTTTCTTTAAACTCGCCCAGTTTCAAGGTCCTGACCAGTCCTAAGTTTGACCAAAATTTCATTTGTTTCAAAACTCCCTAATATGCGTACTGCTAACTTGAAAATGGCCCATACTGTCCATATTCGGTATGGGGTCGGCTATCTCGAACACCGATATCTCGAAAACTGAGCGAACGATTTTCTTTAAACTCGCCCAGTTTCAAGGTACTGACCAGTCCTAAGTTTGACCAAAATTTCATTTGTTTCAAAACTCTCTAATATGCGTACTGCTAACTTGAAAATGGCCCATACTGCCCATATTGGGTATGGCGTCGGCTATCTCGAACACCGATATCACGAAAACTGAGCGAACGATTTTCTTTAAACTCGCCCAGTTTCAAGGTCCTGACCAGTCCTAAGTTTGACCAAAATTTCATTAGTTTCAAAACTCTCTGACTATACGTACTGCTAACTTGAAAATGGCCCATACCGTCCATATTCGGTATGGGGTCGGCTAACTCGAACACCGATATCTCAAAATCTGAGCGAACGATTTTCTTTAAACTCGCCCAGTTTTAAGGTCCTGACCAGTCCTAAGTTTGACCAAAATTTCATTGGTTTCAAAACTCTCTAATATGCGTACTGCTAACTTGAAAATGGCCCATACTGCCCATATTGGGTATGGCGTCGGCTATCTCGAACACCGATATCTCGAAAACTGAGCGAACGATTTTCTTTAAACTCGCCCAGTTTCAAGGTCCTGACCAGTCCTAAGTTTGACCAAAATTTCATTTGTTTCAAAACTCCCTAATATGCGTACTGCTAACTTGAAAATGGCCCATACTGTCCATATTCGGTATGGGGTCGGCTATCTCGAACACCGATATCTCGAAAACTGAGCGAACGATTTTCTTTAAACTCGCCCAGTTTCAAGGTACTGACCAGTCCTAAGTTTGACCAAAATTTCATTTGTTTCAAAACTCTCTAATATGCGTACTGCTAACTTGAAAATGGCCCATACTGCCCATATTGGGTATGGCGTCGGCTATCTCGAACACCGATATCACGAAAACTGAGCGAACGATTTTCTTTAAACTCGCCCAGTTTCAAGGTCCTGACCAGTCCTAAGTTTGACCAAAATTTCATTAGTTTCAAAACTCTCTGACTATACGTACTGCTAACTTGAAAATGGCCCATACCGTCCATATTCGGTATGGGGTCGGCTAACTCGAACACCGATATCTCAAAATCTGAGCGAACGATTTTCTTTAAACTCGCCCAGTTTTAAGGTCCTGACCAGTCCTAAGTTTGACCAAAATTTCATTGGTTTCAAAACTCTCTAATATGCGTACTGCTAACTTGAAAATGGCCCATACTGCCCATATTGGGTATGGCGTCGGCTATCTCGAACACCGATATCTCGAAAACTGAGCGAACGATTTTCTTTAAACTCGCCCAGTTTCAAGGTCCTGACCAGTCCTAAGTTTGACCAAAATTTCATTTGTTTCAAAACTCCCTAATATGCGTACTGCTAACTTGAAAATGGCCCATACTGTCCATATTCGGTATGGGGTCGGCTATCTCGAACACCGATATCTCGAAAACTGAGCGAACGATTTTCTTTAAACTCGCCCAGTTTCAAGGTACTGACCAGTCCTAAGTTTGACCAAAATTTCATTTGTTTCAAAACTCTCTAATATGCGTACTGCTAACTTGAAAATGGCCCATACTGCCCATATTGGGTATGGCGTCGGCTATCTCGAACACCGATATCACGAAAACTGAGCGAACGATTTTCTTTAAACTCGCCCAGTTTCAAGGTCCTGACCAGTCCTAAGTTTGACCAAAATTTCGTTAGTTTCAAAACTCTCTGACTATACGTACTGCTAACTTGAAAATGGCCCATACTGTCCATATTCGGTATGGGGTCGGCTATCTCGAACACCGATATCTCGAAAACTGAGCGAACGATTTTCTTTAAACTCGCCCAGTTTCAAGGTCCTGACCAGTCCTAAGTTTGACCAAAATTTCATTTGTTTCAAAACTCTCTAATATGCGTACTGCTAACTTGAAAATGGCCCATACTGCCCATATTGGGTATGGCGTCGGCTATCTCGAACACCGATATCTCGAAAACTGAGCGAACGATTTTCTTTAAACTCGCCCAGTTTCAAGGTCCTGACCAGTCCTAAGTTTGACCAAAATTTCATTTGTTTCAAAACTCTCTAATATGCGTACTGCTAACTTGAATATGGCCCATACTGTCCATATTCGGTATGGGGTCGGCTATCTCGAACACCGATATCTCGAAAACTGAGCGAACGATTTTCTTTAAACTCGCCCAGTTTCAAGGTCCTGACCAGTCCTAAGTTTGACCAAAATTTCATTTGTTTCAAAACACTCTAATATGCGAACTGCTAACTTGAAAATGGCCCATACTGTCCATATTGGGTATGGCGTCGGCTATCTCGAACACCGATATCACGAAAACTGAGCGAACGATTTTCTTTAAACTCGCCCAGTTTCAAGGTCCTGACCAGTCCTAAGTTTGACCAAAATTTCATTAGTTTCAAAACTCTCTGACTATACGTACTGCTAACTTGAAAATGGCCCATACCGTCCATATTCGGTATGGGGTCGGCTAACTCGAACACCGATATCTCAAAAACTGAGCGAACGATTTTCTTTAAACTCGCCCAGTTTTAAGGTCCTGACCAGTCCTAAGTTTGACCAAAATTTCATTGGTTTCAAAACTCTCTAATATGCGTACTGCTAACTTGAAAATGGCCCATACTGCCCATATTGGGTATGGCGTCGGCTATCTCGAACACCGATATCTCGAAAACTGAGCGAACGATTTTCTTTAAACTCGCCCAGTTTCAAGGTCCTGACCAGTCCTAAGTTTGACCAAAATTTCATTTGTTTCAAAACTCCCTAATATGCGTACTGCTAACTTGAAAATGGCCCATACTGTCCATATTCGGTATGGGGTCGGCTATCTCGAACACCGATATCTCGAAAACTGAGCGAACGATTTTCTTTAAACTCGCCCAGTTTCAAGGTACTGACCAGTCCTAAGTTTGACCAAAATTTCATTTGTTTCAAAACTCTCTAATATGCGTACTGCTAACTTGAAAATGACCCATACTGCCCATATTGGGTATGGCGTCGGCTATCTCGAACACCGATATCACGAAAACTGAGCGAACGATTTTCTTTAAACTCGCCCAGTTTCAAGGTCCTGACCAGTCCTAAGTTTGACCAAAATTTCATTAGTTTCAAAACTCTCTGACTATACGTACTGCTAACTTGAAAATGGCCCATACCGTCCATATTCGGTATGGGGTCGGCTAACTCGAACACCGATATCTCAAAAACTGAGCGAACGATTTTCTTTAAACTCGCCCAGTTTTAAGGTCCTGACCAGTCCTAAGTTTGACCAAAATTTCATTTGTTTCAAAACTCTCTAATATGCGTACTGCTAACTTGAAAATGACCCATACTGCCCATATTGGGTATGGCGTCGGCTATCTCGAACACCGATATCACGAAAACTGAGCGAACGA
Organism: Rugalucina vietnamica; assembly: GCA_964017185.1. Lineage (NCBI taxonomy): Eukaryota > Metazoa > Mollusca > Bivalvia > Lucinida > Lucinidae > Rugalucina > Rugalucina vietnamica. The sequence goes on from OZ024880.1 coordinate 42,913,424, forward strand.
TTTTCTTTAAACTCGCCCAGTTTCAAGGTCCTGACCAGTCCTAAGTTTGACCAAAATTTCATTAGTTTCAAAACTCTCTGACTATACGTACTGCTAACTTGAAAATGGCCCATACTGTCCATATTCGGTATGGGGTCGGCTATCTCGAACACCGATATCTCGAAAACTGAGCGAACGATTTTCTTTAAACTCGCCCAGTTTCAAGGTCCTGACCAGTCCTAAGTTTGACCAAAATTTCATTTGTTTCAAAACTCTCTAATATGCGTACTGCTAACTTGAAAATGGCCCATACTGCCCATATTGGGTATGGCGTCGGCTATCTCGAACACCGATATCTCGAAAACTGAGCGAACGATTTTCTTTAAACTCGCCCAGTTTCAAGGTCCTGACCAGTCCTAAGTTTGACCAAAATTTCATTTGTTTCAAAACTCTCTAATATGCGTACTGCTAACTTGAATATGGCCCATACTGTCCATATTCGGTATGGGGTCGGCTATCTCGAACACCGATATCTCGAAAACTGAGCGAACGATTTTCTTGAAACTCGCCCAGTTTCAAGGTCCTGACCAGTCCTAAGTTTGACCAAAATTTCATTTGTTTCAAAACACTCTAATATGCGTACTGCTAACTTGAAAATGGCCCATACTGTCCATATTGGGTATGGCGTCGGCTATCTCGAACACCGATATCACGAAAACTGAGCGAACGATTTTCTTTAAACTCGCCCAGTTTCAAGGTCCTGACCAGTCCTAAGTTTGACCAAAATTTCATTAGTTTCAAAACTCTCTGACTATACGTACTGCTAACTTGAAAATGGCCCATACCGTCCATATTCGGTATGGGGTCGGCTAACTCGAACACCGATATCTCAAAAACTGAGCGAACGATTTTCTTTAAACTCGCCCAGTTTTAAGGTCCTGACCAGTCCTAAGTTTGACCAAAATTTCATTGGTTTCAAAACTCTCTAATATGCGTACTGCTAACTTGAAAATGGCCCATACTGCCCATATTGGGTATGGCGTCGGCTATCTCGAACACCGATATCTCGAAAACTGAGCGAACGATTTTCTTTAAACTCGCCCAGTTTCAAGGTCCTGACCAGTCCTAAGTTTGACCAAAATTTCATTTGTTTCAAAACTCCCTAATATGCGTACTGCTAACTTGAAAATGGCCCATACTGTCCATATTCGGTATGGGGTCGGCTATCTCGAACACCGATATCTCGAAAACTGAGCGAACGATTTTCTTTAAACTCGCCCAGTTTCAAGGTACTGACCAGTCCTAAGTTTGACCAAAATTTCATTTGTTTCAAAACTCTCTAATATGCGTACTGCTAACTTGAAAATGGCCCATACTGCCCATATTGGGTATGGCGTCGGCTATCTCGAACACCGATATCACGAAAACTGAGCGAACGATTTTCTTTAAACTCGCCCAGTTTCAAGGTCCTGACCAGTCCTAAGTTTGACCAAAATTTCATTAGTTTCAAAACTCTCTGACTATACGTACTGCTAACTTGAAAATGGCCCATACCGTCCATATTCGGTATGGGGTCGGCTAACTCGAACACCGATATCTCAAAATCTGAGCGAACGATTTTCTTTAAACTCGCCCAGTTTTAAGGTCCTGACCAGTCCTAAGTTTGACCAAAATTTCATTGGTTTCAAAACTCTCTAATATGCGTACTGCTAACTTGAAAATGGCCCATACTGCCCATATTGGGTATGGCGTCGGCTATCTCGAACACCGATATCTCGAAAACTGAGCGAACGATTTTCTTTAAACTCGCCCAGTTTCAAGGTCCTGACCAGTCCTAAGTTTGACCAAAATTTCATTTGTTTCAAAACTCCCTAATATGCGTACTGCTAACTTGAAAATGGCCCATACTGTCCATATTCGGTATGGGGTCGGCTATCTCGAACACCGATATCTCGAAAACTGAGCGAACGATTTTCTTTAAACTCGCCCAGTTTCAAGGTACTGACCAGTCCTAAGTTTGACCAAAATTTCATTTGTTTCAAAACTCTCTAATATGCGTACTGCTAACTTGAAAATGGCCCATACTGCCCATATTGGGTATGGCGTCGGCTATCTCGAACACCGATATCACGAAAACTGAGCGAACGATTTTCTTTAAACTCGCCCAGTTTCAAGGTCCTGACCAGTCCTAAGTTTGACCAAAATTTCATTAGTTTCAAAACTCTCTGACTATACGTACTGCTAACTTGAAAATGGCCCATACCGTCCATATTCGGTATGGGGTCGGCTAACTCGAACACCGATATCTCAAAATCTGAGCGAACGATTTTCTTTAAACTCGCCCAGTTTTAAGGTCCTGACCAGTCCTAAGTTTGACCAAAATTTCATTGGTTTCAAAACTCTCTAATATGCGTACTGCTAACTTGAAAATGGCCCATACTGCCCATATTGGGTATGGCGTCGGCTATCTCGAACACCGATATCTCGAAAACTGAGCGAACGATTTTCTTTAAACTCGCCCAGTTTCAAGGTCCTGACCAGTCCTAAGTTTGACCAAAATTTCATTTGTTTCAAAACTCCCTAATATGCGTACTGCTAACTTGAAAATGGCCCATACTGTCCATATTCGGTATGGGGTCGGCTATCTCGAACACCGATATCTCGAAAACTGAGCGAACGATTTTCTTTAAACTCGCCCAGTTTCAAGGTACTGACCAGTCCTAAGTTTGACCAAAATTTCATTTGTTTCAAAACTCTCTAATATGCGTACTGCTAACTTGAAAATGGCCCATACTGCCCATATTGGGTATGGCGTCGGCTATCTCGAACACCGATATCACGAAAACTGAGCGAACGATTTTCTTTAAACTCGCCCAGTTTCAAGGTCCTGACCAGTCCTAAGTTTGACCAAAATTTCGTTAGTTTCAAAACTCTCTGACTATACGTACTGCTAACTTGAAAATGGCCCATACTGTCCATATTCGGTATGGGGTCGGCTATCTCGAACACCGATATCTCGAAAACTGAGCGAACGATTTTCTTTAAACTCGCCCAGTTTCAAGGTCCTGACCAGTCCTAAGTTTGACCAAAATTTCATTTGTTTCAAAACTCTCTAATATGCGTACTGCTAACTTGAAAATGGCCCATACTGCCCATATTGGGTATGGCGTCGGCTATCTCGAACACCGATATCTCGAAAACTGAGCGAACGATTTTCTTTAAACTCGCCCAGTTTCAAGGTCCTGACCAGTCCTAAGTTTGACCAAAATTTCATTTGTTTCAAAACTCTCTAATATGCGTACTGCTAACTTGAATATGGCCCATACTGTCCATATTCGGTATGGGGTCGGCTATCTCGAACACCGATATCTCGAAAACTGAGCGAACGATTTTCTTTAAACTCGCCCAGTTTCAAGGTCCTGACCAGTCCTAAGTTTGACCAAAATTTCATTTGTTTCAAAACACTCTAATATGCGAACTGCTAACTTGAAAATGGCCCATACTGTCCATATTGGGTATGGCGTCGGCTATCTCGAACACCGATATCACGAAAACTGAGCGAACGATTTTCTTTAAACTCGCCCAGTTTCAAGGTCCTGACCAGTCCTAAGTTTGACCAAAATTTCATTAGTTTCAAAACTCTCTGACTATACGTACTGCTAACTTGAAAATGGCCCATACCGTCCATATTCGGTATGGGGTCGGCTAACTCGAACACCGATATCTCAAAAACTGAGCGAACGATTTTCTTTAAACTCGCCCAGTTTTAAGGTCCTGACCAGTCCTAAGTTTGACCAAAATTTCATTGGTTTCAAAACTCTCTAATATGCGTACTGCTAACTTGAAAATGGCCCATACTGCCCATATTGGGTATGGCGTCGGCTATCTCGAACACCGATATCTCGAAAACTGAGCGAACGATTTTCTTTAAACTCGCCCAGTTTCAAGGTCCTGACCAGTCCTAAGTTTGACCAAAATTTCATTTGTTTCAAAACTCCCTAATATGCGTACTGCTAACTTGAAAATGGCCCATACTGTCCATATTCGGTATGGGGTCGGCTATCTCGAACACCGATATCTCGAAAACTGAGCGAACGATTTTCTTTAAACTCGCCCAGTTTCAAGGTACTGACCAGTCCTAAGTTTGACCAAAATTTCATTTGTTTCAAAACTCTCTAATATGCGTACTGCTAACTTGAAAATGGCCCATACTGCCCATATTGGGTATGGCGTCGGCTATCTCGAACACCGATATCACGAAAACTGAGCGAACGATTTTCTTTAAACTCGCCCAGTTTCAAGGTCCTGACCAGTCCTAAGTTTGACCAAAATTTCATTAGTTTCAAAACTCTCTGACTATACGTACTGCTAACTTGAAAATGGCCCATACCGTCCATATTCGGTATGGGGTCGGCTAACTCGAACACCGATATCTCAAAAACTGAGCGAACGATTTTCTTTAAACTCGCCCAGTTTTAAGGTCCTGACCAGTCCTAAGTTTGACCAAAATTTCATTTGTTTCAAAACTCTCTAATATGCGTACTGCTAACTTGAAAATGACCCATACTGCCCATATTGGGTATGGCGTCGGCTATCTCGAACACCGATATCACGAAAACTGAGCGAACGATTTTCTTTAAACTCGCCCAGTTTCAAGGTCCTGACCAGTCCTAAGTTTGACCAAAATTTCATTAGTTTCAAAACTCTCTGACTATACGTACTGCTAACTTGAAAATGGCCCATACTGTCCATATTCGGTATGGGGTCGGCTATCTCGAACACCGATATCTCGAAAACTGAGCGAACGATTTTCTTTAAACTCGCCCAGTTTCAAGGTCCTGACCAGTCCTAAGTTTGACCAAAATTTCATTTGTTTCAAAACTCTCTAATATGCGTACTGCTAACTTGAAAATGGCCCATACTGCCCATATTGGGTATGGCGTCGGCTATCTCGAACACCGATATCTCGAAAACTGAGCGAACGATTTTCTTTAAACTCGCCCAGTTTCAAGGTCCTGACCAGTCCTAAGTTTGACCAAAATTTCATTTGTTTCAAAACTCTCTAATATGCGTACTGCTAACTTGAATATGGCCCATACTGTCCATATTCGGTATGGGGTCGGCTATCTCGAACACCGATATCTCGAAAACTGAGCGAACGATTTTCTTGAAACTCGCCCAGTTTCAAGGTCCTGACCAGTCCTAAGTTTGACCAAAATTTCATTTGTTTCAAAACACTCTAATATGCGTACTGCTAACTTGAAAATGGCCCATACTGTCCATATTGGGTATGGCGTCGGCTATCTCGAACACCGATATCACGAAAACTGAGCGAACGATTTTCTTTAAACTCGCCCAGTTTCAAGGTCCTGACCAGTCCTAAGTTTGACCAAAATTTCATTAGTTTCAAAACTCTCTGACTATACGTACTGCTAACTTGAAAATGGCCCATACCGTCCATATTCGGTATGGGGTCGGCTAACTCGAACACCGATATCTCAAAAACTGAGCGAACGATTTTCTTTAAACTCGCCCAGTTTTAAGGTCCTGACCAGTCCTAAGTTTGACCAAAATTTCATTGGTTTCAAAACTCTCTAATATGCGTACTGCTAACTTGAAAATGGCCCATACTGCCCATATTGGGTATGGCGTCGGCTATCTCGAACACCGATATCTCGAAAACTGAGCGAACGATTTTCTTTAAACTCGCCCAGTTTCAAGGTCCTGACCAGTCCTAAGTTTGACCAAAATTTCATTTGTTTCAAAACTCCCTAATATGCGTACTGCTAACTTGAAAATGGCCCATACTGTCCATATTCGGTATGGGGTCGGCTATCTCGAACACCGATATCTCGAAAACTGAGCGAACGATTTTCTTTAAACTCGCCCAGTTTCAAGGTACTGACCAGTCCTAAGTTTGACCAAAATTTCATTTGTTTCAAAACTCTCTAATATGCGTACTGCTAACTTGAAAATGGCCCATACTGCCCATATTGGGTATGGCGTCGGCTATCTCGAACACCGATATCACGAAAACTGAGCGAACGATTTTCTTTAAACTCGCCCAGTTTCAAGGTCCTGACCAGTCCTAAGTTTGACCAAAATTTCATTAGTTTCAAAACTCTCTGACTATACGTACTGCTAACTTGAAAATGGCCCATACCGTCCATATTCGGTATGGGGTCGGCTAACTCGAACACCGATATCTCAAAATCTGAGCGAACGATTTTCTTTAAACTCGCCCAGTTTTAAGGTCCTGACCAGTCCTAAGTTTGACCAAAATTTCATTGGTTTCAAAACTCTCTAATATGCGTACTGCTAACTTGAAAATGGCCCATACTGCCCATATTGGGTATGGCGTCGGCTATCTCGAACACCGATATCTCGAAAACTGAGCGAACGATTTTCTTTAAACTCGCCCAGTTTCAAGGTCCTGACCAGTCCTAAGTTTGACCAAAATTTCATTTGTTTCAAAACTCCCTAATATGCGTACTGCTAACTTGAAAATGGCCCATACTGTCCATATTCGGTATGGGGTCGGCTATCTCGAACACCGATATCTCGAAAACTGAGCGAACGATTTTCTTTAAACTCGCCCAGTTTCAAGGTACTGACCAGTCCTAAGTTTGACCAAAATTTCATTTGTTTCAAAACTCTCTAATATGCGTACTGCTAACTTGAAAATGGCCCATACTGCCCATATTGGGTATGGCGTCGGCTATCTCGAACACCGATATCACGAAAACTGAGCGAACGATTTTCTTTAAACTCGCCCAGTTTCAAGGTCCTGACCAGTCCTAAGTTTGACCAAAATTTCGTTAGTTTCAAAACTCTCTGACTATACGTACTGCTAACTTGAAAATGGCCCATACTGTCCATATTCGGTATGGGGTCGGCTATCTCGAACACCGATATCTCGAAAACTGAGCGAACGATTTTCTTTAAACTCGCCCAGTTTCAAGGTCCTGACCAGTCCTAAGTTTGACCAAAATTTCATTTGTTTCAAAACTCTCTAATATGCGTACTGCTAACTTGAAAATGGCCCATACTGCCCATATTGGGTATGGCGTCGGCTATCTCGAACACCGATATCTCGAAAACTGAGCGAACGATTTTCTTTAAACTCGCCCAGTTTCAAGGTCCTGACCAGTCCTAAGTTTGACCAAAATTTCATTTGTTTCAAAACTCTCTAATATGCGTACTGCTAACTTGAATATGGCCCATACTGTCCATATTCGGTATGGGGTCGGCTATCTCGAACACCGATATCTCGAAAACTGAGCGAACGATTTTCTTTAAACTCGCCCAGTTTCAAGGTCCTGACCAGTCCTAAGTTTGACCAAAATTTCATTTGTTTCAAAACACTCTAATATGCGAACTGCTAACTTGAAAATGGCCCATACTGTCCATATTGGGTATGGCGTCGGCTATCTCGAACACCGATATCACGAAAACTGAGCGAACGATTTTCTTTAAACTCGCCCAGTTTCAAGGTCCTGACCAGTCCTAAGTTTGACCAAAATTTCATTAGTTTCAAAACTCTCTGACTATACGTACTGCTAACTTGAAAATGGCCCATACCGTCCATATTCGGTATGGGGTCGGCTAACTCGAACACCGATATCTCAAAATCTGAGCGAACGATTTTCTTTAAACTCGCCCAGTTTTAAGGTCCTGACCAGTCCTAAGTTTGACCAAAATTTCATTGGTTTCAAAACTCTCTAATATGCGTACTGCTAACTTGAAAATGGCCCATACTGCCCATATTGGGTATGGCGTCGGCTATCTCGAACACCGATATCTCGAAAACTGAGCGAACGATTTTCTTTAAACTCGCCCAGTTTCAAGGTCCTGACCAGTCCTAAGTTTGACCAAAATTTCATTTGTTTCAAAACTCTCTAATATGCGTACTGCTAACTTGAATATGGCCCATACTGTCCATATTCGGTATGGGGTCGGCTATCTCGAACACCGATATCTCGAAAACTGAGCGAACGATTTTCTTGAAACTCGCCCAGTTTCAAGGTCCTGACCAGTCCTAAGTTTGACCAAAATTTCATTTGTTTCAAAACACTCTAATATGCGTACTGCTAACTTGAAAATGGCCCATACTGTCCATATTGGGTATGGCGTCGGCTATCTCGAACACCGATATCACGAAAACTGAGCGAACGATTTTCTTTAAACTCGCCCAGTTTCAAGGTCCTGACCAGTCCTAAGTTTGACCAAAATTTCATTAGTTTCAAAACTCTCTGACTATACGTACTGCTAACTTGAAAATGGCCCATACCGTCCATATTCGGTATGGGGTCGGCTAACTCGAACACCGATATCTCAAAAACTGAGCGAACGATTTTCTTTAAACTCGCCCAGTTTTAAGGTCCTGACCAGTCCTAAGTTTGACCAAAATTTCATTGGTTTCAAAACTCTCTAATATGCGTACTGCTAACTTGAAAATGGCCCATACTGCCCATATTGGGTATGGCGTCGGCTATCTCGAACACCGATATCTCGAAAACTGAGCGAACGATTTTCTTTAAACTCGCCCAGTTTCAAGGTCCTGACCAGTCCTAAGTTTGACCAAAATTTCATTTGTTTCAAAACTCCCTAATATGCGTACTGCTAACTTGAAAATGGCCCATACTGTCCATATTCGGTATGGGGTCGGCTATCTCGAACACCGATATCTCGAAAACTGAGCGAACGATTTTCTTTAAACTCGCCCAGTTTCAAGGTACTGACCAGTCCTAAGTTTGACCAAAATTTCATTTGTTTCAAAACTCTCTAATATGCGTACTGCTAACTTGAAAATGGCCCATACTGCCCATATTGGGTATGGCGTCGGCTATCTCGAACACCGATATCACGAAAACTGAGCGAACGATTTTCTTTAAACTCGCCCAGTTTCAAGGTCCTGACCAGTCCTAAGTTTGACCAAAATTTCATTAGTTTCAAAACTCTCTGACTATACGTACTGCTAACTTGAAAATGGCCCATACCGTCCATATTCGGTATGGGGTCGGCTAACTCGAACACCGATATCTCAAAATCTGAGCGAACGATTTTCTTTAAACTCGCCCAGTTTTAAGGTCCTGACCAGTCCTAAGTTTGACCAAAATTTCATTGGTTTCAAAACTCTCTAATATGCGTACTGCTAACTTGAAAATGGCCCATACTGCCCATATTGGGTATGGCGTCGGCTATCTCGAACACCGATATCTCGAAAACTGAGCGAACGATTTTCTTTAAACTCGCCCAGTTTCAAGGTCCTGACCAGTCCTAAGTTTGACCAAAATTTCATTTGTTTCAAAACTCCCTAATATGCGTACTGCTAACTTGAAAATGGCCCATACTGTCCATATTCGGTATGGGGTCGGCTATCTCGAACACCGATATCTCGAAAACTGAGCGAACGATTTTCTTTAAACTCGCCCAGTTTCAAGGTACTGACCAGTCCTAAGTTTGACCAAAATTTCATTTGTTTCAAAACTCTCTAATATGCGTACTGCTAACTTGAAAATGGCCCATACTGCCCATATTGGGTATGGCGTCGGCTATCTCGAACACCGATATCACGAAAACTGAGCGAACGATTTTCTTTAAACTCGCCCAGTTTCAAGGTCCTGACCAGTCCTAAGTTTGACCAAAATTTCGTTAGTTTCAAAACTCTCTGACTATACGTACTGCTAACTTGAAAATGGCCCATACTGTCCATATTCGGTATGGGGTCGGCTATCTCGAACACCGATATCTCGAAAACTGAGCGAACGATTTTCTTTAAACTCGCCCAGTTTCAAGGTCCTGACCAGTCCTAAGTTTGACCAAAATTTCATTTGTTTCAAAACTCTCTAATATGCGTACTGCTAACTTGAAAATGGCCCATACTGCCCATATTGGGTATGGCGTCGGCTATCTCGAACACCGATATCTCGAAAACTGAGCGAACGATTTTCTTTAAACTCGCCCAGTTTCAAGGTCCTGACCAGTCCTAAGTTTGACCAAAATTTCATTTGTTTCAAAACTCTCTAATATGCGTACTGCTAACTTGAATATGGCCCATACTGTCCATATTCGGTATGGGGTCGGCTATCTCGAACACCGATATCTCGAAAACTGAGCGAACGATTTTCTTTAAACTCGCCCAGTTTCAAGGTCCTGACCAGTCCTAAGTTTGACCAAAATTTCATTTGTTTCAAAACACTCTAATATGCGAACTGCTAACTTGAAAATGGCCCATACTGTCCATATTGGGTATGGCGTCGGCTATCTCGAACACCGATATCACGAAAACTGAGCGAACGATTTTCTTTAAACTCGCCCAGTTTCAAGGTCCTGACCAGTCCTAAGTTTGACCAAAATTTCATTAGTTTCAAAACTCTCTGACTATACGTACTGCTAACTTGAAAATGGCCCATACCGTCCATATTCGGTATGGGGTCGGCTAACTCGAACACCGATATCTCAAAATCTGAGCGAACGATTTTCTTTAAACTCGCCCAGTTTTAAGGTCCTGACCAGTCCTAAGTTTGACCAAAATTTCATTGGTTTCAAAACTCTCTAATATGCGTACTGCTAACTTGAAAATGGCCCATACTGCCCATATTGGGTATGGCGTCGGCTATCTCGAACACCGATATCTCGAAAACTGAGCGAACGATTTTCTTTAAACTCGCCCAGTTTCAAGGTCCTGACCAGTCCTAAGTTTGACCAAAATTTCATTTGTTTCAAAACTCCCTAATATGCGTACTGCTAACTTGAAAATGGCCCATACTGTCCATATTCGGTATGGGGTCGGCTATCTCGAACACCGATATCTCGAAAACTGAGCGAACGATTTTCTTTAAACTCGCCCAGTTTCAAGGTACTGACCAGTCCTAAGTTTGACCAAAATTTCATTTGTTTCAAAACTCTCTAATATGCGTACTGCTAACTTGAAAATGGCCCATACTGCCCATATTGGGTATGGCGTCGGCTATCTCGAACACCGATATCACGAAAACTGAGCGAACGATTTTCTTTAAACTCGCCCAGTTTCAAGGTCCTGACCAGTCCTAAGTTTGACCAAAATTTCGTTAGTTTCAAAACTCTCTGACTATACGTACTGCTAACTTGAAAATGGCCCATACTGTCCATATTCGGTATGGGGTCGGCTATCTCGAACACCGATATCTCGAAAACTGAGCGAACGATTTTCTTTAAACTCGCCCAGTTTCAAGGTCCTGACCAGTCCTAAGTTTGACCAAAATTTCATTTGTTTCAAAACTCTCTAATATGCGTACTGCTAACTTGAAAATGGCCCATACTGCCCATATTGGGTATGGCGTCGGCTATCTCGAACACCGATATCTCGAAAACTGAGCGAACGATTTTCTTTAAACTCGCCCAGTTTCAAGGTCCTGACCAGTCCTAAGTTTGACCAAAATTTCATTTGTTTCAAAACTCTCTAATATGCGTACTGCTAACTTGAATATGGCCCATACTGTCCATATTCGGTATGGGGTCGGCTATCTCGAACACCGATATCTCGAAAACTGAGCGAACGATTTTCTTTAAACTCGCCCAGTTTCAAGGTCCTGACCAGTCCTAAGTTTGACCAAAATTTCATTTGTTTCAAAACACTCTAATATGCGAACTGCTAACTTGAAAATGGCCCATACTGTCCATATTGGGTATGGCGTCGGCTATCTCGAACACCGATATCACGAAAACTGAGCGAACGATTTTCTTTAAACTCGCCCAGTTTCAAGGTCCTGACCAGTCCTAAGTTTGACCAAAATTTCATTAGTTTCAAAACTCTCTGACTATACGTACTGCTAACTTGAAAATGGCCCATACCGTCCATATTCGGTATGGGGTCGGCTAACTCGAACACCGATATCTCAAAAACTGAGCGAACGATTTTCTTTAAACTCGCCCAGTTTTAAGGTCCTGACCAGTCCTAAGTTTGACCAAAATTTCATTGGTTTCAAAACTCTCTAATATGCGTACTGCTAACTTGAAAATGGCCCATACTGCCCATATTGGGTATGGCGTCGGCTATCTCGAACACCGATATCTCGAAAACTGAGCGAACGATTTTCTTTAAACTCGCCCAGTTTCAAGGTCCTGACCAGTCCTAAGTTTGACCAAAATTTCATTTGTTTCAAAACTCCCTAATATGCGTACTGCTAACTTGAAAATGGCCCATACTGTCCATATTCGGTATGGGGTCGGCTATCTCGAACACCGATATCTCGAAAACTGAGCGAACGATTTTCTTTAAACTCGCCCAGTTTCAAGGTACTGACCAGTCCTAAGTTTGACCAAAATTTCATTTGTTTCAAAACTCTCTAATATGCGTACTGCTAACTTGAAAATGGCCCATACTGCCCATATTGGGTATGGCGTCGGCTATCTCGAACACCGATATCACGAAAACTGAGCGAACGATTTTCTTTAAACTCGCCCAGTTTCAAGGTCCTGACCAGTCCTAAGTTTGACCAAAATTTCATTAGTTTCAAAACTCTCTGACTATACGTACTGCTAACTTGAAAATGGCCCATACCGTCCATATTCGGTATGGGGTCGGCTAACTCGAACACCGATATCTCAAAATCTGAGCGAACGATTTTCTTTAAACTCGCCCAGTTTTAAGGTCCTGACCAGTCCTAAGTTTGACCAAAATTTCATTGGTTTCAAAACTCTCTAATATGCGTACTGCTAACTTGAAAATGGCCCATACTGCCCATATTGGGTATGGCGTCGGCTATCTCGAACACCGATATCTCGAAAACTGAGCGAACGATTTTCTTTAAACTCGCCCAGTTTCAAGGTCCTGACCAGTCCTAAGTTTGACCAAAATTTCATTTGTTTCAAAACTCCCTAATATGCGTACTGCTAACTTGAAAATGGCCCATACTGTCCATATTCGGTATGGGGTCGGCTATCTCGAACACCGATATCTCGAAAACTGAGCGAACGATTTTCTTTAAACTCGCCCAGTTTCAAGGTACTGACCAGTCCTAAGTTTGACCAAAATTTCATTTGTTTCAAAACTCTCTAATATGCGTACTGCTAACTTGAAAATGGCCCATACTGCCCATATTGGGTATGGCGTCGGCTATCTCGAACACCGATATCACGAAAACTGAGCGAACGATTTTCTTTAAACTCGCCCAGTTTCAAGGTCCTGACCAGTCCTAAGTTTGACCAAAATTTCATTAGTTTCAAAACTCTCTGACTATACGTACTGCTAACTTGAAAATGGCCCATACCGTCCATATTCGGTATGGGGTCGGCTAACTCGAACACCGATATCTCAAAATCTGAGCGAACGATTTTCTTTAAACTCGCCCAGTTTTAAGGTCCTGACCAGTCCTAAGTTTGACCAAAATTTCATTGGTTTCAAAACTCTCTAATATGCGTACTGCTAACTTGAAAATGGCCCATACTGCCCATATTGGGTATGGCGTCGGCTATCTCGAACACCGATATCTCGAAAACTGAGCGAACGATTTTCTTTAAACTCGCCCAGTTTCAAGGTCCTGACCAGTCCTAAGTTTGACCAAAATTTCATTTGTTTCAAAACTCCCTAATATGCGTACTGCTAACTTGAAAATGGCCCATACTGTCCATATTCGGTATGGGGTCGGCTATCTCGAACACCGATATCTCGAAAACTGAGCGAACGATTTTCTTTAAACTCGCCCAGTTTCAAGGTACTGACCAGTCCTAAGTTTGACCAAAATTTCATTTGTTTCAAAACTCTCTAATATGCGTACTGCTAACTTGAAAATGGCCCATACTGCCCATATTGGGTATGGCGTCGGCTATCTCGAACACCGATATCACGAAAACTGAGCGAACGATTTTCTTTAAACTCGCCCAGTTTCAAGGTCCTGACCAGTCCTAAGTTTGACCAAAATTTCGTTAGTTTCAAAACTCTCTGACTATACGTACTGCTAACTTGAAAATGGCCCATACTGTCCATATTCGGTATGGGGTCGGCTATCTCGAACACCGATATCTCGAAAACTGAGCGAACGATTTTCTTTAAACTCGCCCAGTTTCAAGGTCCTGACCAGTCCTAAGTTTGACCAAAATTTCATTTGTTTCAAAACTCTCTAATATGCGTACTGCTAACTTGAAAATGGCCCATACTGCCCATATTGGGTATGGCGTCGGCTATCTCGAACACCGATATCTCGAAAACTGAGCGAACGATTTTCTTTAAACTCGCCCAGTTTCAAGGTCCTGACCAGTCCTAAGTTTGACCAAAATTTCATTTGTTTCAAAACTCTCTAATATGCGTACTGCTAACTTGAATATGGCCCATACTGTCCATATTCGGTATGGGGTCGGCTATCTCGAACACCGATATCTCGAAAACTGAGCGAACGATTTTCTTTAAACTCGCCCAGTTTCAAGGTCCTGACCAGTCCTAAGTTTGACCAAAATTTCATTTGTTTCAAAACACTCTAATATGCGAACTGCTAACTTGAAAATGGCCCATACTGTCCATATTGGGTATGGCGTCGGCTATCTCGAACACCGATATCACGAAAACTGAGCGAACGATTTTCTTTAAACTCGCCCAGTTTCAAGGTCCTGACCAGTCCTAAGTTTGACCAAAATTTCATTAGTTTCAAAACTCTCTGACTATACGTACTGCTAACTTGAAAATGGCCCATACCGTCCATATTCGGTATGGGGTCGGCTAACTCGAACACCGATATCTCAAAAACTGAGCGAACGATTTTCTTTAAACTCGCCCAGTTTTAAGGTCCTGACCAGTCCTAAGTTTGACCAAAATTTCATTGGTTTCAAAACTCTCTAATATGCGTACTGCTAACTTGAAAATGGCCCATACTGCCCATATTGGGTATGGCGTCGGCTATCTCGAACACCGATATCTCGAAAACTGAGCGAACGATTTTCTTTAAACTCGCCCAGTTTCAAGGTCCTGACCAGTCCTAAGTTTGACCAAAATTTCATTTGTTTCAAAACTCCCTAATATGCGTACTGCTAACTTGAAAATGGCCCATACTGTCCATATTCGGTATGGGGTCGGCTATCTCGAACACCGATATCTCGAAAACTGAGCGAACGATTTTCTTTAAACTCGCCCAGTTTCAAGGTACTGACCAGTCCTAAGTTTGACCAAAATTT
This sequence comes from Rugalucina vietnamica, assembly GCA_964017185.1. NCBI lineage: Eukaryota > Metazoa > Mollusca > Bivalvia > Lucinida > Lucinidae > Rugalucina > Rugalucina vietnamica. The sequence goes on from OZ024880.1 coordinate 42,928,550, forward strand.
CATTTGTTTCAAAACTCTCTAATATGCGTACTGCTAACTTGAAAATGGCCCATACTGCCCATATTGGGTATGGCGTCGGCTATCTCGAACACCGATATCACGAAAACTGAGCGAACGATTTTCTTTAAACTCGCCCAGTTTCAAGGTCCTGACCAGTCCTAAGTTTGACCAAAATTTCATTAGTTTCAAAACTCTCTGACTATACGTACTGCTAACTTGAAAATGGCCCATACCGTCCATATTCGGTATGGGGTCGGCTAACTCGAACACCGATATCTCAAAAACTGAGCGAACGATTTTCTTTAAACTCGCCCAGTTTTAAGGTCCTGACCAGTCCTAAGTTTGACCAAAATTTCATTTGTTTCAAAACTCTCTAATATGCGTACTGCTAACTTGAAAATGACCCATACTGCCCATATTGGGTATGGCGTCGGCTATCTCGAACACCGATATCACGAAAACTGAGCGAACGATTTTCTTTAAACTCGCCCAGTTTCAAGGTCCTGACCAGTCCTAAGTTTGACCAAAATTTCATTAGTTTCAAAACTCTCTGACTATACGTACTGCTAACTTGAAAATGGCCCATACTGTCCATATTCGGTATGGGGTCGGCTATCTCGAACACCGATATCTCGAAAACTGAGCGAACGATTTTCTTTAAACTCGCCCAGTTTCAAGGTCCTGACCAGTCCTAAGTTTGACCAAAATTTCATTTGTTTCAAAACTCTCTAATATGCGTACTGCTAACTTGAAAATGGCCCATACTGCCCATATTGGGTATGGCGTCGGCTATCTCGAACACCGATATCTCGAAAACTGAGCGAACGATTTTCTTTAAACTCGCCCAGTTTCAAGGTCCTGACCAGTCCTAAGTTTGACCAAAATTTCATTTGTTTCAAAACTCTCTAATATGCGTACTGCTAACTTGAATATGGCCCATACTGTCCATATTCGGTATGGGGTCGGCTATCTCGAACACCGATATCTCGAAAACTGAGCGAACGATTTTCTTGAAACTCGCCCAGTTTCAAGGTCCTGACCAGTCCTAAGTTTGACCAAAATTTCATTTGTTTCAAAACACTCTAATATGCGTACTGCTAACTTGAAAATGGCCCATACTGTCCATATTGGGTATGGCGTCGGCTATCTCGAACACCGATATCACGAAAACTGAGCGAACGATTTTCTTTAAACTCGCCCAGTTTCAAGGTCCTGACCAGTCCTAAGTTTGACCAAAATTTCATTAGTTTCAAAACTCTCTGACTATACGTACTGCTAACTTGAAAATGGCCCATACCGTCCATATTCGGTATGGGGTCGGCTAACTCGAACACCGATATCTCAAAAACTGAGCGAACGATTTTCTTTAAACTCGCCCAGTTTTAAGGTCCTGACCAGTCCTAAGTTTGACCAAAATTTCATTGGTTTCAAAACTCTCTAATATGCGTACTGCTAACTTGAAAATGGCCCATACTGCCCATATTGGGTATGGCGTCGGCTATCTCGAACACCGATATCTCGAAAACTGAGCGAACGATTTTCTTTAAACTCGCCCAGTTTCAAGGTCCTGACCAGTCCTAAGTTTGACCAAAATTTCATTTGTTTCAAAACTCCCTAATATGCGTACTGCTAACTTGAAAATGGCCCATACTGTCCATATTCGGTATGGGGTCGGCTATCTCGAACACCGATATCTCGAAAACTGAGCGAACGATTTTCTTTAAACTCGCCCAGTTTCAAGGTACTGACCAGTCCTAAGTTTGACCAAAATTTCATTTGTTTCAAAACTCTCTAATATGCGTACTGCTAACTTGAAAATGGCCCATACTGCCCATATTGGGTATGGCGTCGGCTATCTCGAACACCGATATCACGAAAACTGAGCGAACGATTTTCTTTAAACTCGCCCAGTTTCAAGGTCCTGACCAGTCCTAAGTTTGACCAAAATTTCATTAGTTTCAAAACTCTCTGACTATACGTACTGCTAACTTGAAAATGGCCCATACCGTCCATATTCGGTATGGGGTCGGCTAACTCGAACACCGATATCTCAAAATCTGAGCGAACGATTTTCTTTAAACTCGCCCAGTTTTAAGGTCCTGACCAGTCCTAAGTTTGACCAAAATTTCATTGGTTTCAAAACTCTCTAATATGCGTACTGCTAACTTGAAAATGGCCCATACTGCCCATATTGGGTATGGCGTCGGCTATCTCGAACACCGATATCTCGAAAACTGAGCGAACGATTTTCTTTAAACTCGCCCAGTTTCAAGGTCCTGACCAGTCCTAAGTTTGACCAAAATTTCATTTGTTTCAAAACTCCCTAATATGCGTACTGCTAACTTGAAAATGGCCCATACTGTCCATATTCGGTATGGGGTCGGCTATCTCGAACACCGATATCTCGAAAACTGAGCGAACGATTTTCTTTAAACTCGCCCAGTTTCAAGGTACTGACCAGTCCTAAGTTTGACCAAAATTTCATTTGTTTCAAAACTCTCTAATATGCGTACTGCTAACTTGAAAATGGCCCATACTGCCCATATTGGGTATGGCGTCGGCTATCTCGAACACCGATATCACGAAAACTGAGCGAACGATTTTCTTTAAACTCGCCCAGTTTCAAGGTCCTGACCAGTCCTAAGTTTGACCAAAATTTCGTTAGTTTCAAAACTCTCTGACTATACGTACTGCTAACTTGAAAATGGCCCATACTGTCCATATTCGGTATGGGGTCGGCTATCTCGAACACCGATATCTCGAAAACTGAGCGAACGATTTTCTTTAAACTCGCCCAGTTTCAAGGTCCTGACCAGTCCTAAGTTTGACCAAAATTTCATTTGTTTCAAAACTCTCTAATATGCGTACTGCTAACTTGAAAATGGCCCATACTGCCCATATTGGGTATGGCGTCGGCTATCTCGAACACCGATATCTCGAAAACTGAGCGAACGATTTTCTTTAAACTCGCCCAGTTTCAAGGTCCTGACCAGTCCTAAGTTTGACCAAAATTTCATTTGTTTCAAAACTCTCTAATATGCGTACTGCTAACTTGAATATGGCCCATACTGTCCATATTCGGTATGGGGTCGGCTATCTCGAACACCGATATCTCGAAAACTGAGCGAACGATTTTCTTTAAACTCGCCCAGTTTCAAGGTCCTGACCAGTCCTAAGTTTGACCAAAATTTCATTTGTTTCAAAACACTCTAATATGCGAACTGCTAACTTGAAAATGGCCCATACTGTCCATATTGGGTATGGCGTCGGCTATCTCGAACACCGATATCACGAAAACTGAGCGAACGATTTTCTTTAAACTCGCCCAGTTTCAAGGTCCTGACCAGTCCTAAGTTTGACCAAAATTTCATTAGTTTCAAAACTCTCTGACTATACGTACTGCTAACTTGAAAATGGCCCATACCGTCCATATTCGGTATGGGGTCGGCTAACTCGAACACCGATATCTCAAAATCTGAGCGAACGATTTTCTTTAAACTCGCCCAGTTTTAAGGTCCTGACCAGTCCTAAGTTTGACCAAAATTTCATTGGTTTCAAAACTCTCTAATATGCGTACTGCTAACTTGAAAATGGCCCATACTGCCCATATTGGGTATGGCGTCGGCTATCTCGAACACCGATATCTCGAAAACTGAGCGAACGATTTTCTTTAAACTCGCCCAGTTTCAAGGTCCTGACCAGTCCTAAGTTTGACCAAAATTTCATTTGTTTCAAAACTCCCTAATATGCGTACTGCTAACTTGAAAATGGCCCATACTGTCCATATTCGGTATGGGGTCGGCTATCTCGAACACCGATATCTCGAAAACTGAGCGAACGATTTTCTTTAAACTCGCCCAGTTTCAAGGTACTGACCAGTCCTAAGTTTGACCAAAATTTCATTTGTTTCAAAACTCTCTAATATGCGTACTGCTAACTTGAAAATGGCCCATACTGCCCATATTGGGTATGGCGTCGGCTATCTCGAACACCGATATCACGAAAACTGAGCAAACGATTTTCTTTAAACTCGCCCAGTTTCAAGGTCCTGACCAGTCCTAAGTTTGACCAAAATTTCGTTAGTTTCAAAACTCTCTGACTATACGTACTGCTAACTTGAAAATGGCCCATACTGTCCATATTCGGTATGGGGTCGGCTATCTCGAACACCGATATCTCGAAAACTGAGCGAACGATTTTCTTTAAACTCGCCCAGTTTCAAGGTCCTGACCAGTCCTAAGTTTGACCAAAATTTCATTTGTTTCAAAACTCTCTAATATGCGTACTGCTAACTTGAAAATGGCCCATACTGCCCATATTGGGTATGGCGTCGGCTATCTCGAACACCGATATCTCGAAAACTGAGCGAACGATTTTCTTTAAACTCGCCCAGTTTCAAGGTCCTGACCAGTCCTAAGTTTGACCAAAATTTCATTTGTTTCAAAACTCTCTAATATGCGTACTGCTAACTTGAATATGGCCCATACTGTCCATATTCGGTATGGGGTCGGCTATCTCGAACACCGATATCTCGAAAACTGAGCGAACGATTTTCTTTAAACTCGCCCAGTTTCAAGGTCCTGACCAGTCCTAAGTTTGACCAAAATTTCATTTGTTTCAAAACACTCTAATATGCGAACTGCTAACTTGAAAATGGCCCATACTGTCCATATTGGGTATGGCGTCGGCTATCTCGAACACCGATATCACGAAAACTGAGCGAACGATTTTCTTTAAACTCGCCCAGTTTCAAGGTCCTGACCAGTCCTAAGTTTGACCAAAATTTCATTAGTTTCAAAACTCTCTGACTATACGTACTGCTAACTTGAAAATGGCCCATACCGTCCATATTCGGTATGGGGTCGGCTAACTCGAACACCGATATCTCAAAAACTGAGCGAACGATTTTCTTTAAACTCGCCCAGTTTTAAGGTCCTGACCAGTCCTAAGTTTGACCAAAATTTCATTGGTTTCAAAACTCTCTAATATGCGTACTGCTAACTTGAAAATGGCCCATACTGCCCATATTGGGTATGGCGTCGGCTATCTCGAACACCGATATCTCGAAAACTGAGCGAACGATTTTCTTTAAACTCGCCCAGTTTCAAGGTCCTGACCAGTCCTAAGTTTGACCAAAATTTCATTTGTTTCAAAACTCCCTAATATGCGTACTGCTAACTTGAAAATGGCCCATACTGTCCATATTCGGTATGGGGTCGGCTATCTCGAACACCGATATCTCGAAAACTGAGCGAACGATTTTCTTTAAACTCGCCCAGTTTCAAGGTACTGACCAGTCCTAAGTTTGACCAAAATTTCATTTGTTTCAAAACTCTCTAATATGCGTACTGCTAACTTGAAAATGGCCCATACTGCCCATATTGGGTATGGCGTCGGCTATCTCGAACACCGATATCACGAAAACTGAGCGAACGATTTTCTTTAAACTCGCCCAGTTTCAAGGTCCTGACCAGTCCTAAGTTTGACCAAAATTTCATTAGTTTCAAAACTCTCTGACTATACGTACTGCTAACTTGAAAATGGCCCATACCGTCCATATTCGGTATGGGGTCGGCTAACTCGAACACCGATATCTCAAAATCTGAGCGAACGATTTTCTTTAAACTCGCCCAGTTTTAAGGTCCTGACCAGTCCTAAGTTTGACCAAAATTTCATTGGTTTCAAAACTCTCTAATATGCGTACTGCTAACTTGAAAATGGCCCATACTGCCCATATTGGGTATGGCGTCGGCTATCTCGAACACCGATATCTCGAAAACTGAGCGAACGATTTTCTTTAAACTCGCCCAGTTTCAAGGTCCTGACCAGTCCTAAGTTTGACCAAAATTTCATTTGTTTCAAAACTCCCTAATATGCGTACTGCTAACTTGAAAATGGCCCATACTGTCCATATTCGGTATGGGGTCGGCTATCTCGAACACCGATATCTCGAAAACTGAGCGAACGATTTTCTTTAAACTCGCCCAGTTTCAAGGTACTGACCAGTCCTAAGTTTGACCAAAATTTCATTTGTTTCAAAACTCTCTAATATGCGTACTGCTAACTTGAAAATGGCCCATACTGCCCATATTGGGTATGGCGTCGGCTATCTCGAACACCGATATCACGAAAACTGAGCGAACGATTTTCTTTAAACTCGCCCAGTTTCAAGGTCCTGACCAGTCCTAAGTTTGACCAAAATTTCATTAGTTTCAAAACTCTCTGACTATACGTACTGCTAACTTGAAAATGGCCCATACCGTCCATATTCGGTATGGGGTCGGCTAACTCGAACACCGATATCTCAAAATCTGAGCGAACGATTTTCTTTAAACTCGCCCAGTTTTAAGGTCCTGACCAGTCCTAAGTTTGACCAAAATTTCATTGGTTTCAAAACTCTCTAATATGCGTACTGCTAACTTGAAAATGGCCCATACTGCCCATATTGGGTATGGCGTCGGCTATCTCGAACACCGATATCTCGAAAACTGAGCGAACGATTTTCTTTAAACTCGCCCAGTTTCAAGGTCCTGACCAGTCCTAAGTTTGACCAAAATTTCATTTGTTTCAAAACTCCCTAATATGCGTACTGCTAACTTGAAAATGGCCCATACTGTCCATATTCGGTATGGGGTCGGCTATCTCGAACACCGATATCTCGAAAACTGAGCGAACGATTTTCTTTAAACTCGCCCAGTTTCAAGGTACTGACCAGTCCTAAGTTTGACCAAAATTTCATTTGTTTCAAAACTCTCTAATATGCGTACTGCTAACTTGAAAATGGCCCATACTGCCCATATTGGGTATGGCGTCGGCTATCTCGAACACCGATATCACGAAAACTGAGCGAACGATTTTCTTTAAACTCGCCCAGTTTCAAGGTCCTGACCAGTCCTAAGTTTGACCAAAATTTCGTTAGTTTCAAAACTCTCTGACTATACGTACTGCTAACTTGAAAATGGCCCATACTGTCCATATTCGGTATGGGGTCGGCTATCTCGAACACCGATATCTCGAAAACTGAGCGAACGATTTTCTTTAAACTCGCCCAGTTTCAAGGTCCTGACCAGTCCTAAGTTTGACCAAAATTTCATTTGTTTCAAAACTCTCTAATATGCGTACTGCTAACTTGAAAATGGCCCATACTGCCCATATTGGGTATGGCGTCGGCTATCTCGAACACCGATATCTCGAAAACTGAGCGAACGATTTTCTTTAAACTCGCCCAGTTTCAAGGTCCTGACCAGTCCTAAGTTTGACCAAAATTTCATTTGTTTCAAAACTCTCTAATATGCGTACTGCTAACTTGAATATGGCCCATACTGTCCATATTCGGTATGGGGTCGGCTATCTCGAACACCGATATCTCGAAAACTGAGCGAACGATTTTCTTTAAACTCGCCCAGTTTCAAGGTCCTGACCAGTCCTAAGTTTGACCAAAATTTCATTTGTTTCAAAACACTCTAATATGCGAACTGCTAACTTGAAAATGGCCCATACTGTCCATATTGGGTATGGCGTCGGCTATCTCGAACACCGATATCACGAAAACTGAGCGAACGATTTTCTTTAAACTCGCCCAGTTTCAAGGTCCTGACCAGTCCTAAGTTTGACCAAAATTTCATTAGTTTCAAAACTCTCTGACTATACGTACTGCTAACTTGAAAATGGCCCATACCGTCCATATTCGGTATGGGGTCGGCTAACTCGAACACCGATATCTCAAAAACTGAGCGAACGATTTTCTTTAAACTCGCCCAGTTTTAAGGTCCTGACCAGTCCTAAGTTTGACCAAAATTTCATTGGTTTCAAAACTCTCTAATATGCGTACTGCTAACTTGAAAATGGCCCATACTGCCCATATTGGGTATGGCGTCGGCTATCTCGAACACCGATATCTCGAAAACTGAGCGAACGATTTTCTTTAAACTCGCCCAGTTTCAAGGTCCTGACCAGTCCTAAGTTTGACCAAAATTTCATTTGTTTCAAAACTCCCTAATATGCGTACTGCTAACTTGAAAATGGCCCATACTGTCCATATTCGGTATGGGGTCGGCTATCTCGAACACCGATATCTCGAAAACTGAGCGAACGATTTTCTTTAAACTCGCCCAGTTTCAAGGTACTGACCAGTCCTAAGTTTGACCAAAATTTCATTTGTTTCAAAACTCTCTAATATGCGTACTGCTAACTTGAAAATGGCCCATACTGCCCATATTGGGTATGGCGTCGGCTATCTCGAACACCGATATCACGAAAACTGAGCGAACGATTTTCTTTAAACTCGCCCAGTTTCAAGGTCCTGACCAGTCCTAAGTTTGACCAAAATTTCATTAGTTTCAAAACTCTCTGACTATACGTACTGCTAACTTGAAAATGGCCCATACCGTCCATATTCGGTATGGGGTCGGCTAACTCGAACACCGATATCTCAAAAACTGAGCGAACGATTTTCTTTAAACTCGCCCAGTTTTAAGGTCCTGACCAGTCCTAAGTTTGACCAAAATTTCATTTGTTTCAAAACTCTCTAATATGCGTACTGCTAACTTGAAAATGACCCATACTGCCCATATTGGGTATGGCGTCGGCTATCTCGAACACCGATATCACGAAAACTGAGCGAACGATTTTCTTTAAACTCGCCCAGTTTCAAGGTCCTGACCAGTCCTAAGTTTGACCAAAATTTCATTAGTTTCAAAACTCTCTGACTATACGTACTGCTAACTTGAAAATGGCCCATACTGTCCATATTCGGTATGGGGTCGGCTATCTCGAACACCGATATCTCGAAAACTGAGCGAACGATTTTCTTTAAACTCGCCCAGTTTCAAGGTCCTGACCAGTCCTAAGTTTGACCAAAATTTCATTTGTTTCAAAACTCTCTAATATGCGTACTGCTAACTTGAAAATGGCCCATACTGCCCATATTGGGTATGGCGTCGGCTATCTCGAACACCGATATCTCGAAAACTGAGCGAACGATTTTCTTTAAACTCGCCCAGTTTCAAGGTCCTGACCAGTCCTAAGTTTGACCAAAATTTCATTTGTTTCAAAACTCTCTAATATGCGTACTGCTAACTTGAATATGGCCCATACTGTCCATATTCGGTATGGGGTCGGCTATCTCGAACACCGATATCTCGAAAACTGAGCGAACGATTTTCTTGAAACTCGCCCAGTTTCAAGGTCCTGACCAGTCCTAAGTTTGACCAAAATTTCATTTGTTTCAAAACACTCTAATATGCGTACTGCTAACTTGAAAATGGCCCATACTGTCCATATTGGGTATGGCGTCGGCTATCTCGAACACCGATATCACGAAAACTGAGCGAACGATTTTCTTTAAACTCGCCCAGTTTCAAGGTCCTGACCAGTCCTAAGTTTGACCAAAATTTCATTAGTTTCAAAACTCTCTGACTATACGTACTGCTAACTTGAAAATGGCCCATACCGTCCATATTCGGTATGGGGTCGGCTAACTCGAACACCGATATCTCAAAAACTGAGCGAACGATTTTCTTTAAACTCGCCCAGTTTTAAGGTCCTGACCAGTCCTAAGTTTGACCAAAATTTCATTGGTTTCAAAACTCTCTAATATGCGTACTGCTAACTTGAAAATGGCCCATACTGCCCATATTGGGTATGGCGTCGGCTATCTCGAACACCGATATCTCGAAAACTGAGCGAACGATTTTCTTTAAACTCGCCCAGTTTCAAGGTCCTGACCAGTCCTAAGTTTGACCAAAATTTCATTTGTTTCAAAACTCCCTAATATGCGTACTGCTAACTTGAAAATGGCCCATACTGTCCATATTCGGTATGGGGTCGGCTATCTCGAACACCGATATCTCGAAAACTGAGCGAACGATTTTCTTTAAACTCGCCCAGTTTCAAGGTACTGACCAGTCCTAAGTTTGACCAAAATTTCATTTGTTTCAAAACTCTCTAATATGCGTACTGCTAACTTGAAAATGGCCCATACTGCCCATATTGGGTATGGCGTCGGCTATCTCGAACACCGATATCACGAAAACTGAGCGAACGATTTTCTTTAAACTCGCCCAGTTTCAAGGTCCTGACCAGTCCTAAGTTTGACCAAAATTTCATTAGTTTCAAAACTCTCTGACTATACGTACTGCTAACTTGAAAATGGCCCATACCGTCCATATTCGGTATGGGGTCGGCTAACTCGAACACCGATATCTCAAAATCTGAGCGAACGATTTTCTTTAAACTCGCCCAGTTTTAAGGTCCTGACCAGTCCTAAGTTTGACCAAAATTTCATTGGTTTCAAAACTCTCTAATATGCGTACTGCTAACTTGAAAATGGCCCATACTGCCCATATTGGGTATGGCGTCGGCTATCTCGAACACCGATATCTCGAAAACTGAGCGAACGATTTTCTTTAAACTCGCCCAGTTTCAAGGTCCTGACCAGTCCTAAGTTTGACCAAAATTTCATTTGTTTCAAAACTCCCTAATATGCGTACTGCTAACTTGAAAATGGCCCATACTGTCCATATTCGGTATGGGGTCGGCTATCTCGAACACCGATATCTCGAAAACTGAGCGAACGATTTTCTTTAAACTCGCCCAGTTTCAAGGTACTGACCAGTCCTAAGTTTGACCAAAATTTCATTTGTTTCAAAACTCTCTAATATGCGTACTGCTAACTTGAAAATGGCCCATACTGCCCATATTGGGTATGGCGTCGGCTATCTCGAACACCGATATCACGAAAACTGAGCGAACGATTTTCTTTAAACTCGCCCAGTTTCAAGGTCCTGACCAGTCCTAAGTTTGACCAAAATTTCATTAGTTTCAAAACTCTCTGACTATACGTACTGCTAACTTGAAAATGGCCCATACCGTCCATATTCGGTATGGGGTCGGCTAACTCGAACACCGATATCTCAAAATCTGAGCGAACGATTTTCTTTAAACTCGCCCAGTTTTAAGGTCCTGACCAGTCCTAAGTTTGACCAAAATTTCATTGGTTTCAAAACTCTCTAATATGCGTACTGCTAACTTGAAAATGGCCCATACTGCCCATATTGGGTATGGCGTCGGCTATCTCGAACACCGATATCTCGAAAACTGAGCGAACGATTTTCTTTAAACTCGCCCAGTTTCAAGGTCCTGACCAGTCCTAAGTTTGACCAAAATTTCATTTGTTTCAAAACTCCCTAATATGCGTACTGCTAACTTGAAAATGGCCCATACTGTCCATATTCGGTATGGGGTCGGCTATCTCGAACACCGATATCTCGAAAACTGAGCGAACGATTTTCTTTAAACTCGCCCAGTTTCAAGGTACTGACCAGTCCTAAGTTTGACCAAAATTTCATTTGTTTCAAAACTCTCTAATATGCGTACTGCTAACTTGAAAATGGCCCATACTGCCCATATTGGGTATGGCGTCGGCTATCTCGAACACCGATATCACGAAAACTGAGCGAACGATTTTCTTTAAACTCGCCCAGTTTCAAGGTCCTGACCAGTCCTAAGTTTGACCAAAATTTCGTTAGTTTCAAAACTCTCTGACTATACGTACTGCTAACTTGAAAATGGCCCATACTGTCCATATTCGGTATGGGGTCGGCTATCTCGAACACCGATATCTCGAAAACTGAGCGAACGATTTTCTTTAAACTCGCCCAGTTTCAAGGTCCTGACCAGTCCTAAGTTTGACCAAAATTTCATTTGTTTCAAAACTCTCTAATATGCGTACTGCTAACTTGAAAATGGCCCATACTGCCCATATTGGGTATGGCGTCGGCTATCTCGAACACCGATATCTCGAAAACTGAGCGAACGATTTTCTTTAAACTCGCCCAGTTTCAAGGTCCTGACCAGTCCTAAGTTTGACCAAAATTTCATTTGTTTCAAAACTCTCTAATATGCGTACTGCTAACTTGAATATGGCCCATACTGTCCATATTCGGTATGGGGTCGGCTATCTCGAACACCGATATCTCGAAAACTGAGCGAACGATTTTCTTTAAACTCGCCCAGTTTCAAGGTCCTGACCAGTCCTAAGTTTGACCAAAATTTCATTTGTTTCAAAACACTCTAATATGCGAACTGCTAACTTGAAAATGGCCCATACTGTCCATATTGGGTATGGCGTCGGCTATCTCGAACACCGATATCACGAAAACTGAGCGAACGATTTTCTTTAAACTCGCCCAGTTTCAAGGTCCTGACCAGTCCTAAGTTTGACCAAAATTTCATTAGTTTCAAAACTCTCTGACTATACGTACTGCTAACTTGAAAATGGCCCATACCGTCCATATTCGGTATGGGGTCGGCTAACTCGAACACCGATATCTCAAAAACTGAGCGAACGATTTTCTTTAAACTCGCCCAGTTTTAAGGTCCTGACCAGTCCTAAGTTTGACCAAAATTTCATTGGTTTCAAAACTCTCTAATATGCGTACTGCTAACTTGAAAATGGCCCATACTGCCCATATTGGGTATGGCGTCGGCTATCTCGAACACCGATATCTCGAAAACTGAGCGAACGATTTTCTTTAAACTCGCCCAGTTTCAAGGTCCTGACCAGTCCTAAGTTTGACCAAAATTTCATTTGTTTCAAAACTCCCTAATATGCGTACTGCTAACTTGAAAATGGCCCATACTGTCCATATTCGGTATGGGGTCGGCTATCTCGAACACCGATATCTCGAAAACTGAGCGAACGATTTTCTTTAAACTCGCCCAGTTTCAAGGTACTGACCAGTCCTAAGTTTGACCAAAATTTCATTTGTTTCAAAACTCTCTAATATGCGTACTGCTAACTTGAAAATGGCCCATACTGCCCATATTGGGTATGGCGTCGGCTATCTCGAACACCGATATCACGAAAACTGAGCGAACGATTTTCTTTAAACTCGCCCAGTTTCAAGGTCCTGACCAGTCCTAAGTTTGACCAAAATTTCATTAGTTTCAAAACTCTCTGACTATACGTACTGCTAACTTGAAAATGGCCCATACCGTCCATATTCGGTATGGGGTCGGCTAACTCGAACACCGATATCTCAAAAACTGAGCGAACGATTTTCTTTAAACTCGCCCAGTTTTAAGGTCCTGACCAGTCCTAAGTTTGACCAAAATTTCATTTGTTTCAAAACTCTCTAATATGCGTACTGCTAACTTGAAAATGACCCATACTGCCCATATTGGGTATGGCGTCGGCTATCTCGAACACCGATATCACGAAAACTGAGCGAACGATTTTCTTTAAACTCGCCCAGTTTCAAGGTCCTGACCAGTCCTAAGTTTGACCAAAATTTCATTAGTTTCAAAACTCTCTGACTATACGTACTGCTAACTTGAAAATGGCCCATACTGTCCATATTCGGTATGGGGTCGGCTATCTCGAACACCGATATCTCGAAAACTGAGCGAACGATTTTCTTTAAACTCGCCCAGTTTCAAGGTCCTGACCAGTCCTAAGTTTGACCAAAATTTCATTTGTTTCAAAACTCTCTAATATGCGTACTGCTAACTTGAAAATGGCCCATACTGCCCATATTGGGTATGGCGTCGGCTATCTCGAACACCGATATCTCGAAAACTGAGCGAACGATTTTCTTTAAACTCGCCCAGTTTCAAGGTCCTGACCAGTCCTAAGTTTGACCAAAATTTCATTTGTTTCAAAACTCTCTAATATGCGTACTGCTAACTTGAATATGGCCCATACTGTCCATATTCGGTATGGGGTCGGCTATCTCGAACACCGATATCTCGAAAACTGAGCGAACGATTTTCTTGAAACTCGCCCAGTTTCAAGGTCCTGACCAGTCCTAAGTTTGACCAAAATTTCATTTGTTTCAAAACACTCTAATATGCGTACTGCTAACTTGAAAATGGCCCATACTGTCCATATTGGGTATGGCGTCGGCTATCTCGAACACCGATATCACGAAAACTGAGCGAACGATTTTCTTTAAACTCGCCCAGTTTCAAGGTCCTGACCAGTCCTAAGTTTGACCAAAATTTCATTAGTTTCAAAACTCTCTGACTATACGTACTGCTAACTTGAAAATGGCCCATACCGTCCATATTCGGTATGGGGTCGGCTAACTCGAACACCGATATCTCAAAAACTGAGCGAACGATTTTCTTTAAACTCGCCCAGTTTTAAGGTCCTGACCAGTCCTAAGTTTGACCAAAATTTCATTGGTTTCAAAACTCTCTAATATGCGTACTGCTAACTTGAAAATGGCCCATACTGCCCATATTGGGTATGGCGTCGGCTATCTCGAACACCGATATCTCGAAAACTGAGCGAACGATTTTCTTTAAACTCGCCCAGTTTCAAGGTCCTGACCAGTCCTAAGTTTGACCAAAATTTCATTTGTTTCAAAACTCCCTAATATGCGTACTGCTAACTTGAAAATGGCCCATACTGTCCATATTCGGTATGGGGTCGGCTATCTCGAACACCGATATCTCGAAAACTGAGCGAACGATTTTCTTTAAACTCGCCCAGTTTCAAGGTACTGACCAGTCCTAAGTTTGACCAAAATTTCATTTGTTTCAAAACTCTCTAATATGCGTACTGCTAACTTGAAAATGGCCCATACTGCCCATATTGGGTATGGCGTCGGCTATCTCGAACACCGATATCACGAAAACTGAGCGAACGATTTTCTTTAAACTCGCCCAGTTTCAAGGTCCTGACCAGTCCTAAGTTTGACCAAAATTTCATTAGTTTCAAAACTCTCTGACTATACGTACTGCTAACTTGAAAATGGCCCATACCGTCCATATTCGGTATGGGGTCGGCTAACTCGAACACCGATATCTCAAAATCTGAGCGAACGATTTTCTTTAAACTCGCCCAGTTTTAAGGTCCTGACCAGTCCTAAGTTTGACCAAAATTTCATTGGTTTCAAAACTCTCTAATATGCGTACTGCTAACTTGAAAATGGCCCATACTGCCCATATTGGGTATGGCGTCGGCTATCTCGAACACCGATATCTCGAAAACTGAGCGAACGATTTTCTTTAAACTCGCCCAGTTTCAAGGTCCTGACCAGTCCTAAGTTTGACCAAAATTTCATTTGTTTCAAAACTCCCTAATATGCGTACTGCTAACTTGAAAATGGCCCATACTGTCCATATTCGGTATGGGGTCGGCTATCTCGAACACCGATATCTCGAAAACTGAGCGAACGATTTTCTTTAAACTCGCCCAGTTTCAAGGTACTGACCAGTCCTAAGTTTGACCAAAATTTCATTTGTTTCAAAACTCTCTAATATGCGTACTGCTAACTTGAAAATGGCCCATACTGCCCATATTGGGTATGGCGTCGGCTATCTCGAACACCGATATCACGAAAACTGAGCGAACGATTTTCTTTAAACTCGCCCAGTTTCAAGGTCCTGACCAGTCCTAAGTTTGACCAAAATTTCGTTAGTTTCAAAACTCTCTGACTATACGTACTGCTAACTTGAAAATGGCCCATACTGTCCATATTCGGTATGGGGTCGGCTATCTCGAACACCGATATCTCGAAAACTGAGCGAACGATTTTCTTTAAACTCGCCCAGTTTCAAGGTCCTGACCAGTCCTAAGTTTGACCAAAATTTCATTTGTTTCAAAACTCTCTAATATGCGTACTGCTAACTTGAAAATGGCCCATACTGCCCATATTGGGTATGGCGTCGGCTATCTCGAACACCGATATCTCGAAAACTGAGCGAACGATTTTCTTTAAACTCGCCCAGTTTCAAGGTCCTGACCAGTCCTAAGTTTGACCAAAATTTCATTTGTTTCAAAACTCTCTAATATGCGTACTGCTAACTTGAATATGGCCCATACTGTCCATATTCGGTATGGGGTCGGCTATCTCGAACACCGATATCTCGAAAACTGAGCGAACGATTTTCTTTAAACTCGCCAAGTTTCAAGGTCCTGACCAGTCCTAAGTTTGACCAAAATTTCATTTGTTTCAAAACACTCTAATATGCGAACTGCTAACTTGAAAATGGCCCATACTGTCCATATTGGGTATGGCGTCGGCTATCTCGAACACCGATATCACGAAAACTGAGCGAACGATTTTCTTTAAACTCGCCCAGTTTCAAGGTCCTGACCAGTCCTAAGTTTGACCAAAATTTCATTAGTTTCAAAACTCTCTGACTATACGTACTGCTAACTTGAAAATGGCCCATACCGTCCATATTCGGTATGGGGTCGGCTAACTCGAACACCGATATCTCAAAATCTGAGCGAACGATTTTCTTTAAACTCGCCCAGTTTTAAGGTCCTGACCAGTCCTAAGTTTGACCAAAATTTCATTGGTTTCAAAACTCTCTAATATGCGTACTGCTAACTTGAAAATGGCCCATACTGCCCATATTGGGTATGGCGTCGGCTATCTCGAACACCGATATCTCGAAAACTGAGCGAACGATTTTCTTTAAACTCGCCCAGTTTCAAGGTCCTGACCAGTCCTAAGTTTGACCAAAATTTCATTTGTTTCAAAACTCCCTAATATGCGTACTGCTAACTTGAAAATGGCCCATACTGTCCATATTCGGTATGGGGTCGGCTATCTCGAACACCGATATCTCGAAAACTGAGCGAACGATTTTCTTTAAACTCGCCCAGTTTCAAGGTACTGACCAGTCCTAAGTTTGACCAAAATTTCATTTGTTTCAAAACTCTCTAATATGCGTACTGCTAACTTGAAAATGGCCCATACTGCCCATATTGGGTATGGCGTCGGCTATCTCGAACACCGATATCACGAAAACTGAGCGAACGATTTTCTTTAAACTCGCCCAGTTTCAAGGTCCTGACCAGTCCTAAGTTTGACCAAAATTTCGTTAGTTTCAAAACTCTCTGACTATACGTACTGCTAACTTGAAAATGGCCCATACTGTCCATATTCGGTATGGGGTCGGCTATCTCGAACACCGATATCTCGAAAACTGAGCGAACGATTTTCTTTAAACTCGCCCAGTTTCAAGGTCCTGACCAGTCCTAAGTTTGACCAAAATTTCATTTGTTTCAAAACTCTCTAATATGCGTACTGCTAACTTGAAAATGGCCCATACTGCCCATATTGGGTATGGCGTCGGCTATCTCGAACACCGATATCTCGAAAACTGAGCGAACGATTTTCTTTAAACTCGCCCAGTTTCAAGGTCCTGACCAGTCCTAAGTTTGACCAAAATTTCATTTGTTTCAAAACTCTCTAATATGCGTACTGCTAACTTGAATATGGCCCATACTGTCCATATTCGGTATGGGGTCGGCTATCTCGAACACCGATATCTCGAAAACTGAGCGAACGATTTTCTTTAAACTCGCCCAGTTTCAAGGTCCTGACCAGTCCTAAGTTTGACCAAAATTTCATTTGTTTCAAAACACTCTAATATGCGAACTGCTAACTTGAAAATGGCCCATACTGTCCATATTGGGTATGGCGTCGGCTATCTCGAACACCGATATCACGAAAACTGAGCGAACGATTTTCTTTAAACTCGCCCAGTTTCAAGGTCCTGACCAGTCCTAAGTTTGACCAAAATTTCATTAGTTTCAAAACTCTCTGACTATACGTACTGCTAACTTGAAAATGGCCCATACCGTCCATATTCGGTATGGGGTCGGCTAACTCGAACACCGATATCTCAAAAACTGAGCGAACGATTTTCTTTAAACTCGCCCAGTTTTAAGGTCCTGACCAGTCCTAAGTTTGACCAAAATTTCATTGGTTTCAAAACTCTCTAATATGCGTACTGCTAACTTGAAAATGGCCCATACTGCCCATATTGGGTATGGCGTCGGCTATCTCGAACACCGATATCTCGAAAACTGAGCGAACGATTTTCTTTAAACTCGCCCAGTTTCAAGGTCCTGACCAGTCCTAAGTTTGACCAAAATTTCATTTGTTTCAAAACTCCCTAATATGCGTACTGCTAACTTGAAAATGGCCCATACTGTCCATATTCGGTATGGGGTCGGCTATCTCGAACACCGATATCTCGAAAACTGAGCGAACGATTTTCTTTAAACTCGCCCAGTTTCAAGGTACTGACCAGTCCTAAGTTTGACCAAAATTTCATTTGTTTCAAAACTCTCTAATATGCGTACTGCTAACTTGAAAATGGCCCATACTGCCCATATTGGGTATGGCGTCGGCTATCTCGAACACCGATATCACGAAAACTGAGCGAACGATTTTCTTTAAACTCGCCCAGTTTCAAGGTCCTGACCAGTCCTAAGTTTGACCAAAATTTCATTAGTTTCAAAACTCTCTGACTATACGTACTGCTAACTTGAAAATGGCCCATACCGTCCATATTCGGTATGGGGTCGGCTAACTCGAACACCGATATCTCAAAAACTGAGCGAACGATTTTCTTTAAACTCGCCCAGTTTTAAGGTCCTGACCAGTCCTAAGTTTGACCAAAATTTCATTTGTTTCAAAACTCTCTAATATGCGTACTGCTAACTTGAAAATGACCCATACTGCCCATATTGGGTATGGCGTCGGCTATCTCGAACACCGATATCACGAAAACTGAGCGAACGATTTTCTTTAAACTCGCCCAGTTTCAAGGTCCTGACCAGTCCTAAGTTTGACCAAAATTTCATTAGTTTCAAAACTCTCTGACTATACGTACTGCTAACTTGAAAATGGCCCATACTGTCCATATTCGGTATGGGGTCGGCTATCTCGAACACCGATATCTCGAAAACTGAGCGAACGATTTTCTTTAAACTCGCCCAGTTTCAAGGTCCTGACCAGTCCTAAGTTTGACCAAAATTTCATTTGTTTCAAAACTCTCTAATATGCGTACTGCTAACTTGAAAATGGCCCATACTGCCCATATTGGGTATGGCGTCGGCTATCTCGAACACCGATATCTCGAAAACTGAGCGAACGATTTTCTTTAAACTCGCCCAGTTTCAAGGTCCTGACCAGTCCTAAGTTTGACCAAAATTTCATTTGTTTCAAAACTCTCTAATATGCGTACTGCTAACTTGAATATGGCCCATACTGTCCATATTCGGTATGGGGTCGGCTATCTCGAACACCGATATCTCGAAAACTGAGCGAACGATTTTCTTGAAACTCGCCCAGTTTCAAGGTCCTGACCAGTCCTAAGTTTGACCAAAATTTCATTTGTTTCAAAACACTCTAATATGCGTACTGCTAACTTGAAAATGGCCCATACTGTCCATATTGGGTATGGCGTCGGCTATCTCGAACACCGATATCACGAAAACTGAGCGAACGATTTTCTTTAAACTCGCCCAGTTTCAAGGTCCTGACCAGTCCTAAGTTTGACCAAAATTTCATTAGTTTCAAAACTCTCTGACTATACGTACTGCTAACTTGAAAATGGCCCATACCGTCCATATTCGGTATGGGGTCGGCTAACTCGAACACCGATATCTCAAAAACTGAGCGAACGATTTTCTTTAAACTCGCCCAGTTTTAAGGTCCTGACCAGTCCTAAGTTTGACCAAAATTTCATTGGTTTCAAAACTCTCTAATATGCGTACTGCTAACTTGAAAATGGCCCATACTGCCCATATTGGGTATGGCGTCGGCTATCTCGAACACCGATATCTCGAAAACTGAGCGAACGATTTTCTTTAAACTCGCCCAGTTTCAAGGTCCTGACCAGTCCTAAGTTTGACCAAAATTTCATTTGTTTCAAAACTCCCTAATATGCGTACTGCTAACTTGAAAATGGCCCATACTGTCCATATTCGGTATGGGGTCGGCTATCTCGAACACCGATATCTCGAAAACTGAGCGAACGATTTTCTTTAAACTCGCCCAGTTTCAAGGTACTGACCAGTCCTAAGTTTGACCAAAATTTCATTTGTTTCAAAACTCTCTAATATGCGTACTGCTAACTTGAAAATGGCCCATACTGCCCATATTGGGTATGGCGTCGGCTATCTCGAACACCGATATCACGAAAACTGAGCGAACGATTTTCTTTAAACTCGCCCAGTTTCAAGGTCCTGACCAGTCCTAAGTTTGACCAAAATTTCATTAGTTTCAAAACTCTCTGACTATACGTACTGCTAACTTGAAAATGGCCCATACCGTCCATATTCGGTATGGGGTCGGCTAACTCGAACACCGATATCTCAAAATCTGAGCGAACGATTTTCTTTAAACTCGCCCAGTTTTAAGGTCCTGACCAGTCCTAAGTTTGACCAAAATTTCATTGGTTTCAAAACTCTCTAATATGCGTACTGCTAACTTGAAAATGGCCCATACTGCCCATATTGGGTATGGCGTCGGCTATCTCGAACACCGATATCTCGAAAACTGAGCGAACGATTTTCTTTAAACTCGCCCAGTTTCAAGGTCCTGACCAGTCCTAAGTTTGACCAAAATTTCATTTGTTTCAAAACTCCCTAATATGCGTACTGCTAACTTGAAAATGGCCCATACTGTCCATATTCGGTATGGGGTCGGCTATCTCGAACACCGATATCTCGAAAACTGAGCGAACGATTTTCTTTAAACTCGCCCAGTTTCAAGGTACTGACCAGTCCTAAGTTTGACCAAAATTTCATTTGTTTCAAAACTCTCTAATATGCGTACTGCTAACTTGAAAATGGCCCATACTGCCCATATTGGGTATGGCGTCGGCTATCTCGAACACCGATATCACGAAAACTGAGCGAACGATTTTCTTTAAACTCGCCCAGTTTCAAGGTCCTGACCAGTCCTAAGTTTGACCAAAATTTCGTTAGTTTCAAAACTCTCTGACTATACGTACTGCTAACTTGAAAATGGCCCATACTGTCCATATTCGGTATGGGGTCGGCTATCTCGAACACCGATATCTCGAAAACTGAGCGAACGATTTTCTTTAAACTCGCCCAGTTTCAAGGTCCTGACCAGTCCTAAGTTTGACCAAAATTTCATTTGTTTCAAAACTCTCTAATATGCGTACTGCTAACTTGAAAATGGCCCATACTGCCCATATTGGGTATGGCGTCGGCTATCTCGAACACCGATATCTCGAAAACTGAGCGAACGATTTTCTTTAAACTCGCCCAGTTTCAAGGTCCTGACCAGTCCTAAGTTTGACCAAAATTTCATTTGTTTCAAAACTCTCTAATATGCGTACTGCTAACTTGAATATGGCCCATACTGTCCATATTCGGTATGGGGTCGGCTATCTCGAACACCGATATCTCGAAAACTGAGCGAACGATTTTCTTTAAACTCGCCAAGTTTCAAGGTCCTGACCAGTCCTAAGTTTGACCAAAATTTCATTTGTTTCAAAACACTCTAATATGCGTACTGCTAACTTGAAAATGGCCCATACTGTCCATATTGGGTATGGCGTCGGCTATCTCGAACACCGATATCACGAAAACTGAGCGAACGATTTTCTTTAAACTCGCCCAGTTTCAAGGTCCTGACCAGTCCTAAGTTTGACCAAAATTTCATTAGTTTCAAAACTCTCTGACTATACGTACTGCTAACTTGAAAATGGCCCATACCGTCCATATTCGGTATGGGGTCGGCTAACTCGAACACCGATATCTCAAAATCTGAGCGAACGATTTTCTTTAAACTCGCCCAGTTTTAAGGTCCTGACCAGTCCTAAGTTTGACCAAAATTTCATTGGTTTCAAAACTCTCTAATATGCGTACTGCTAACTTGAAAATGGCCCATACTGCCCATATTGGGTATGGCGTCGGCTATCTCGAACACCGATATCTCGAAAACTGAGCGAACGATTTTCTTTAAACTCGCCCAGTTTCAAGGTCCTGACCAGTCCTAAGTTTGACCAAAATTTCATTTGTTTCAAAACTCCCTAATATGCGTACTGCTAACTTGAAAATGGCCCATACTGTCCATATTCGGTATGGGGTCGGCTATCTCGAACACCGATATCTCGAAAACTGAGCGAACGATTTTCTTTAAACTCGCCCAGTTTCAAGGTACTGACCAGTCCTAAGTTTGACCAAAATTTCATTTGTTTCAAAACTCTCTAATATGCGTACTGCTAACTTGAAAATGGCCCATACTGCCCATATTGGGTATGGCGTCGGCTATCTCGAACACCGATATCACGAAAACTGAGCGAACGATTTTCTTTAAACTCGCCCAGTTTCAAGGTCCTGACCAGTCCTAAGTTTGACCAAAATTTCGTTAGTTTCAAAACTCTCTGACTATACGTACTGCTAACTTGAAAATGGCCCATACTGTCCATATTCGGTATGGGGTCGGCTATCTCGAACACCGATATCTCGAAAACTGAGCGAACGATTTTCTTTAAACTCGCCCAGTTTCAAGGTCCTGACCAGTCCTAAGTTTGACCAAAATTTCATTTGTTTCAAAACTCTCTAATATGCGTACTGCTAACTTGAAAATGGCCCATACTGCCCATATTGGGTATGGCGTCGGCTATCTCGAACACCGATATCTCGAAAACTGAGCGAACGATTTTCTTTAAACTCGCCCAGTTTCAAGGTCCTGACCAGTCCTAAGTTTGACCAAAATTTCATTTGTTTCAAAACTCTCTAATATGCGTACTGCTAACTTGAATATGGCCCATACTGTCCATATTCGGTATGGGGTCGGCTATCTCGAACACCGATATCTCGAAAACTGAGCGAACGATTTTCTTTAAACTCGCCCAGTTTCAAGGTCCTGACCAGTCCTAAGTTTGACCAAAATTTCATTTGTTTCAAAACACTCTAATATGCGAACTGCTAACTTGAAAATGGCCCATACTGTCCATATTGGGTATGGCGTCGGCTATCTCGAACACCGATATCACGAAAACTGAGCGAACGATTTTCTTTAAACTCGCCCAGTTTCAAGGTCCTGACCAGTCCTAAGTTTGACCAAAATTTCATTAGTTTCAAAACTCTCTGACTATACGTACTGCTAACTTGAAAATGGCCCATACCGTCCATATTCGGTATGGGGTCGGCTAACTCGAACACCGATATCTCAAAAACTGAGCGAACGATTTTCTTTAAACTCGCCCAGTTTTAAGGTCCTGACCAGTCCTAAGTTTGACCAAAATTTCATTGGTTTCAAAACTCTCTAATATGCGTACTGCTAACTTGAAAATGGCCCATACTGCCCATATTGGGTATGGCGTCGGCTATCTCGAACACCGATATCTCGAAAACTGAGCGAACGATTTTCTTTAAACTCGCCCAGTTTCAAGGTCCTGACCAGTCCTAAGTTTGACCAAAATTTCATTTGTTTCAAAACTCCCTAATATGCGTACTGCTAACTTGAAAATGGCCCATACTGTCCATATTCGGTATGGGGTCGGCTATCTCGAACACCGATATCTCGAAAACTGAGCGAACGATTTTCTTTAAACTCGCCCAGTTTCAAGGTACTGACCAGTCCTAAGTTTGACCAAAATTTCATTTGTTTCAAAACTCTCTAATATGCGTACTGCTAACTTGAAAATGACCCATACTGCCCATATTGGGTATGGCGTCGGCTATCTCGAACACCGATATCACGAAAACTGAGCGAACGATTTTCTTTAAACTCGCCCAGTTTCAAGGTCCTGACCAGTCCTAAGTTTGACCAAAATTTCATTAGTTTCAAAACTCTCTGACTATACGTACTGCTAACTTGAAAATGGCCAATAGTTTCAAAGCTATCTGAAAATGGCTCATATTTTGTTTTTGTATCAAAAGTTTGTGAAACAAACGTTCCCCTGTTGAATGCTGTGTGAATTTATATTTGGGTTTTTGAATTTGTAAAATCGAGGATGGCCAGGATGGCCACTTCGAAGAAAACGCTGCCCTTTATTTGAATGCCGAAACCCTTGGTGGGACTCGTGTATTTTAGGCGGATTCTTTGCATGTTGAATTGACATTGGAATAGATAGTGATTTATGGGCATGTTTTCTTTTTATTGTATTTACCTCTCTTTTGTGCACGTCATATTTGGCTTTAGTTGTTGTAAGCCCGGGCTAGGTCACATTAATGATTCGGGGATAGTTTCGGGTGAAGTCTTTTAGTATTTTCTGCCAGTTAATGTACAGTCAATTAGTACGTGGAGTGATCGGAAAGTAAAATTGTTGTCATTTCTTTCGTTTTTGTTATTTCGAGATGAAATTTCATCAATATATTCGAGTATATAGGCTGTTATTCCATTGCAATAACGTTGAAGCTGTCGTTATTCGCCTAACGTTATGTGACGCAACGTAACGTCGAAGTTTTATTCTTATGTTAAACTTCTTTGTTCAAAGTTTTGTAACGCCCCCGTTTCAATTGCGTTTGTCAGCATATTATATAATACTTATTAAATGCAACGTACAAGCTACGAGGATGCTTATCGAATGGATTTGTCTCTATAGAGTCTCGCAAATACCGACTCTTAAGATTAAAGAACATATTTCATTTTCGGGAAGTCATTTTTATAAGTACATGTACGTATATATTTACTGCAAGCTCGAAACATTCTAGTTTTTGCCAGTCTTTTCTTTTTATCATTTCGTTAAACATAGGCTAGAAAACAAGATACATTCAGTTTAGGTTTACAAAATGAAATCAAAATTCTTGCATATTTTAGGCTAAGTTCGCCGTATTAGTAGATAAAGCATCAGAATGCCGTATGTTTTCGAAAAAAATAATGTTAGAAAAATTAATATTCATTAAAAAATATCAACCAACTTTTAAAAAATAATATTCATTAAAAAATATCAACCAACTTTTCAAACACGCCAAATACACTAAAAAAAGTCAACCCAGGGATACAGGTGCGCCGGGTCACATGAAGTGACGTCATTACGCTGTCTCGTGCATGAACGCCTCACGTCATTGTTTTAAAATGCCAATGGTATTTAATTACAAACGATCAATGTTTATTCGTACAATTTCATATCAATCGGTCGACGCAAACTTATTTTACAGCACTTTTATACGTACTTTCCGATCGCCCCTCGTACATATGGTTGCATGCGGATAGGCCATTCGCATTCTATTAGTCACATCCGTAACAATTCTTTTCTTATTCATAATCAACCTTAAGTTTAGGAATCGTATTTGCAACAATGACATCCGTATCTGTGTGTATAATATCCGCAGCATCTGTTAGGTCAGCGAACACATTTTGAAAATAGTCAAACTTCAGACAATGATGAAAATCTAAACCGATGGATAATACCACGTTGCTAAAGGCCCTACGGACGATTCTTAAGGTACGATTCTTGCTACGAATATGACGGACAGATACGGAAGACTTATCAGCAAGCATCTGTATTTGCTAGTGTGACTGTTCTATGACCAATAGGAGTGGTTGCTGAAACCATAGCGAACGTCTCCATATACGCAAGTGACTGGTAATATGTAATATCCGTAACTTATCCGTATATATCCGTGGCTGTCCCTATCATGCAAATACAAATAAATCTATCAATGCTTGTCCATA
Organism: Rugalucina vietnamica; assembly: GCA_964017185.1. Classification (NCBI taxonomy): domain Eukaryota; kingdom Metazoa; phylum Mollusca; class Bivalvia; order Lucinida; family Lucinidae; genus Rugalucina; species Rugalucina vietnamica. The sequence goes on from OZ024880.1 coordinate 42,953,968, forward strand.
TTTATTTGGCATTCATTCGTTACTTTAGCCCCGCCCTTTACAGCTAAAAAAATAATCCTAAACTATTATTATATGTTAGTTAAACCTAGCCCTCAGACGGAAAGCTACATGTAACTTGTTGAGAGAGAGAGCGTGTCCTCCTCTTCATACAAGTTGCTGAAAAATAATGGGCTGTACTGTTATGCGCTGTCCTTACTGTTGTCTGCATGTAAGCTGGGATTTTGAATGTAATTGTATGGATTCCTCATCTCTCTATTCCTATTTGTAATTATTTTTGTGTTGTTTTAGCCTTATGTACGTTTTCATATTTTAGTTCAGTTCAGGTAACTGAGTGGCCGCCTATTGGGGAATAGCTGCTCACTCGGCTTACTATATGTTTTGTTGGTATTGGTATAAGTAGTGTCATTTTGTTTTTTCCAACCCCTCGGTTTATGGAGTGGGAATTTCTTTCTGATTGTGCCATTTCCTGATCATTGCCTATATACTTGTATCTTTTTATTTGTAATAATAAAACGTTAATTTCAGTCGACATCCTAATCGTGTACTGGTGATTATGTGCGTATGCGCATATGTGCGTACTGCCAACTGCTAGCAGTACAGACAGCAGTATACTGCCAACTGCTAGCAGTACAGCAGTATACTGCCTACTGCTACTGCTACTGCTGACTTCCTACCGGTCTGTGTCAAAGGGTTTTCACTCAGCTAAGGGAGCGACTTTTATTGGGAGAGGGCAGGAAGAATTAAAAAACAAATGTTCGAAAAATAAAATATATATACTGATGTCAATAAAAAACGCCTCATCGAAAATGTTGCAAAACTTGGTCAATAGATATACAATATAAACGAAATTTGCATTTTCCTTATTTGTACGTTCCCTCTCATTGTATAGCATAAAACAAATTTGGTTAAGATGCGCATTTTTCTCAAAACTTGCGTGGGCGCACCATTTTGAAAAATGCATCCTGAGGTCATTATACAGACGTGTTTGACGTGAAAATTCTTGAAAGCCGTGCAAAGTCGATTTACAAACTTAAGAACATGAAAATTTTGAAACGTAACATTGCTGGACTACGTGAAGTTGAAATACCGAATAAAACATTGGGACTTTTCACAAGAAAAGAAACAGACGGAACGAAAAAATGATCTTGTTCGGTTTCTGTAGTTCGAAGTGACTCCAAAGTCCGGGACCATCGTTCGCTTTGGTATAAAATTCCCTCTATCGATTTTTGTGACCGTAGCTCTTTCACCGATGCTTCTGTAGCAAAATCTTTTTGACGTCGACGTCTCTAATGCTTACGGATTCTAATGATGAAACATTTCAAAAACGATGTCGTTATATTCGGATGCACACCTTGAGTTAATTTTCATAACGTAATCGCATTATTTCAAATGAATAGCCAAGAATGGAGCAATGGTATTCTGACGCTTATTTTAATAGACGCCAAATACACGTTATTCGTTAGGACGTTCGTTTCACGCTGAAAGGCAGGAGAAATAACAATAGAAACTATTCTTTGTCTGATAGCCATGCCAGGATAGCCTTTAAAAACTTTTTGACCATTTTGACGGCGATTACCATTCATTAGCTGCAGTGATGTCAATAAAGCTAGAGAACAAAATTCGGCTTTCAAAAAATGTGTTTCAACAACATATGGTCACGTGTGGATATCCCACTCTATGGCGTATGTGTTGGTATGGCAACGGAGACTTTCAGTAATCGAAAGAAGCGATGCCTGATAGACCGGTTCATGAACAGAATAGGGATTTTGCGAGGGGTGTGCGTTTTCAACAGCATGTCATTTTTCAAGCAATTGTCTGAATAATTCCATTTCAGCATTTCCGAATGCGTAAAAGGTTCGTAAAAGACATGATCAATATTTAGAATAATTTAAAGTGTTAATCTTGGCAGTATGACGTGTCAAAGTTGACTGAGGCGTTTTTTGTTGACGTCAGTATATCTAGGATTGATAAATGCTATCGTAACCATTGTATACTTGAATAATACATATATAATAAAAGAGAGGATCGCACCGAGAGTGAAGAATATATTTTGGCCCGAAAACATCTTCCAACACCCCCATAAAATCGAATGGTCGCTCCATCATCTCGATTATATTAACTTACATCAGCTTTATTGGTATTACCTTCAAATTCTTCCGTTGTTTTCGTTCAGCACGCCCAGCGTTCAGCTGTTCGATGATTGGTAGTCGCACATTTTGTATCTCTGCTCCAAGAAAATGAAACCGCCCTTTGCCAGTAACGTCAAAGTTTCCTTCGATAGTCCGGGGAAACCGAATTTGGCCATTGTCACTTCGTAATTCGGCAATCACGTTTCTCATACGGGCAAATCTTTCCACAACTTTACCACGCGGAAATATAGCTGCAAGCAATCAATCAATCAATCAATCAATCAATCAATCAATCAATCAATCAATCAATCAATCAATCAATCAATCAATCAATCAATCAAATCAAATCTTAATTGAGCTAGCGAATTAAGACAAAAGTAAAGCGAATGCATAAAAAGGTACAAGTAGGCAAAGATCAGGAAAAGGCGCATTCAGAAAAAGATTCCCACTCCAAAAACCGAGATGGGAAAAAAACTAAACTAACAATCAGGTACTTATACCATGAAAACATATCGTAAGCCGAATGGGCAGCTATTTTCCCCAATAGGTGGCCACTCAGTCACCTAAACTTAAGTAAAAATATGAAAACATACATAAGGCGCCAACAGCACAAAAAGTTTAGACACCAAGTTTAAAGATAATAAAAATATACTGAGATCCTTTAAGAGAAGTGAACATATTAATGAGATAGGGTATGGGTCATACTGTCATTTTCTTCTTTGCTATGTTCTAAATCAGAACAGTCTCTAAATAATTCCGCCGCCGAACACTTAAAGGTACTGGATGTGACCAGGTCTGTGATTAATTGTCTTTCCTTAAACATGTATGTAACAAATCATCCACCTCTTTTTAGAAAAGTTGCAGGCAAGGCTCAAGTCTATGAAACCTGTTTCCATGACTTCGCTACGGAGCCCGACTACATGAAAATATATAGGCATAGAGAAGAGGCGGGCTCTTACCTGACGATGTCACGAGAATACTGCCTAGAACGGCCAAGAAAACTAGTTGTCCGAGATGTTTTAACCCCATTATCTGAAAAATGAAAAATGAGCCGCCTCGTGGGAAAACCAACAATGTGATTTCCGAACAGGTCCTTCACAAACCGACTTTTACAAGCACAGAAAAGAGCTAGAAACTTGAAATTTCGGATTTAAGAAGAAGACGAATTGTACTATCCGAGTAGCGAAAACAAAGGCGTTGATCAGCTTCGATCTGCACCTTTGGTTTCGCATATGCAGATTGTTGGTTTTCCCATGAGGCGGCTCAAATATTACTTATTATTTTGACATTAGTTAATTATGGAAACTTATATACTGTAGAAAGGCGCCAATTGAAACTCCTAACGTTTATCAGAGCTGTTTGCACGAACAATTGTACTTATTTGGTCAAGAAAAAACAGTTTCGCTTACTCCTCTTTCAAGTCCACTTTTGTGACCTACACAAAACAAATTGGGACTTTAAACACATCAGAAAACCCCATATTTTTTCATGGACTCAAATTGCAAGCGATGATTTCATGGTAAAAATGTATTTCATGATAAAATGCCTTTTAGGGAGAAATACGAAATACGGGAATTTCGGAGAGAAAAAAATGAGCTGTGGGGATAAAACATACTCCAGGCAAAACTCCAGTTTCTTTATTTTTTTATTTTTTTTTATTTTTTTATTTTTTTTTTTTTCTAAAAAATAGGAGTTGGCCACAAAGATAAAACATCAAAATTACCGCCTTACAACGAGCTTTAAGTGTTTCGGTACCCTAAATTTAAGTGCTCTTCAAATTAAAGGGCTTCATAAGCCATGCATTTTGATATAAATTAGACGAAAATTGGTCGGCGGACAAGAAATACGGGTAATTTAGTATGAAACAAATATGGACGGCCGCCATAATGTTGCAAAGAGTCTACAATTTGCGATTAAGTCGAAACTAAAGATTCCTTTTAGATAGAATGTGTGTTAATTCAGGTAACACTATAACGTATTACTAGAAATAAGCAAATGTCAAAATTTGATACAAAAATATTCTAAAACATTTGATTTAATCTGATTTTTCAATTATGATTGAGACCTCTTGCATCACAAAAATTAGACTCCTGGCGGCCATTTTGAAAAATTTCAAACTGCTGTCATTGCTCTATTACTGTGTCGAGTTTTAAAATCCTTTCTCCAGATAACTAGCTGGCCCCCTAGCTCAAAGGGCTTATTTAAGCGTATATTCTATTTCGGTTAAGTGTTTTATTTGGATTTATATAAAAAAAAATATGAAAACTAACCGAGAAAACAAAATGGTGGAACCCATCCAGCAAGTTAAATTGCCTATAACTTTATGATTCTTCAACCGATTTTCATAATCTTTGAATTAAAATCAATGATTTCAAATGCTATTTCATTCGAAATACATCATAATAAAGGGTGATATGAAGGGTTGTTGCATTATAAACATACATATATATCAGTTTTATAAAACTTAAGATTATATTGTTATCTAGCCGCCGTTTGGCTTATAAAACACTGTAAAGTAAAACATTAAACTTGAAAAAGTCTTAACTTTCATATGGAATATTATTCCAAATGCCAGCACCAGAATATAAAAGTTTGGTTTGAGCAAAATTAAGTAAATAAAGAATTAACAAACTTTACTCGCGTTTTCGTATTGATGAGAATTTGTGGTCTTGAAGCTATTGCAAAGTTTGCATTCAGAATAAAGCACTGAGTGAGGATGAATCATAAATGAGCCTGTGCATGAGAAAACCAACAATTTGGTTTTCGAACCAGGTCCGACACAAACCAGGCTGTACAGTCACAGCATAAACCTAGAAGCTTGAAACTTTGGATATAAGTAGAAGAGGAATAGTAATATCTGTGTGGCGAAAACAAAGGCACTGATCAGCTGTGCAAATAATGCACAGCTGATCTGTGCTTTTGTTTTCGCATATGCAAATCGTTTTTTTTTTTGTTTTTTTTGTTTTGTTTTTTTTTTTCATGCGAAGGCTCAACTATTTTTGTTTAACCCTTTTGCGACATATGGACTTAACCATCATTTAATATATTTTATGTGAGACTACTTTTGTCTTAGGGTTTCAGAAGTGTTCTTATTCACTTTTTCGATGAAACTCTTGTTAGCAAACAGAATAGCCCCAGATGGGTCGCCGCGTTCTGCTTGCTCATGTCACATAAGGAGGACACCATGCTTAGGTGGTTTTAAAGAAAAAGAAATATTGGCATTATTTGTTGCGTTCTTAATATGCCATATTCATATATGAAACAATAACAAAAGTGTCAGATAAACATTTGATTAATGTATTATCAAAATATATTAATTAATGACATTTTTAACTCGTTTATGATGCATCGCAGTGACTTGAACAGGACATGTAGGCATGCCATGAGCCAAAAGCGACTAATCGATAGACCGTTTGGTGGACCCTTTACATACATCCGCTGGGCCCAGAATTACGACGCTCCCTTAAAGTTAAGGCTCATCTTAGCTATAGATCCTGGAAAGTTTTATGGAAACCATTATAAACAAATACAATCGACTCATCCACGTTTTAGGATTTCACTACAAACTTTTACATAATTATTATTTTGTTTATTTCAAAAAGAAACGATATCCACAATGATACTGTAGAGTGCGTCGGTACGGATTACATTATTTACTGTGATATCCCTGTCCGTGCGAAAAATGGTTTAGCCTTATTACCATGCATCTTTGAATTATCTGTAAGGTGACAATTTTGGATCGATATTTTACCGTTAAAGTCAATAACCGTTTTTACAAAAAAAATATATATGTGTATAAAATTAAATGTCTTTTAACATAATAAAACCAAAACGCATGATTTTAAACTGAGTTCCACAGCCAACGCAACTTTATTTTTTCATCTCATCTTTTAAATTGGCCCCTTAGAAAATGACTTCCCAACGAGTACTATCCCCTACCATCGCATGTCGAAACTTTTCCAGTTATATCCAAAACTGATGAAAGAATAAATTATTCCATCAGTTTTTCTTATTCAAGACATTCGTGTTGTTACATTGTTACAATTTAGGTTTTCCATATACGACCAAAAATGTAACAATGAAACAAAATCTAAACTTTCTCTTCCAAACTACTAGCGTTTCCTAACCCTTTTCCTTTGTAAAGTTTTGAAAAGAAAATTAGCTACTTTGCTGGCTGCGGGGTACATCAGGATAACCAGTCTATAATCAGATATTGAATACCAAAGACTTAAACAGTAAGTGATTTTGGCCCGGGATTTTGGCCATTTGTTACCACTTGGGAAGGAAAAATCTATACATGTGTTTTGTCGATGAGCCTGATAAGTACAGAGGATTTTTCAGTATGATAGCTGTCTCATATCGATATCTTTTGTCCTAAAAAATCGTATTTCGACATGTACCCAAGTTCGTCACTTTCAATTAAGACAATATGGTGTACCTACGAAATCAGACATATCTTACATGTACAAGCTATTATCCTTAACATGTGAATATGGTACCAAGTTAAGGTTTAGGCGCTGAACCTTTGTCTAGTTGTCATACACGTAAATTATCTAATTTGCATACTCATTAATATTAAAGAAAACTTAAAAAATAAGATGCAAACTATGGAAAAACGAAAATCTTCGTATGTTACTCATTTTAGTCAGTCCTATATTACCTACAGTTTATCATAGACAATGGAATTTGGTATGGCGCGACAGGGGCGCGAACCCGCGATCTACCACTCTCGAAGTGGACGCTCTAACCACTGAGCTATCTTGCTATAATTTGTTTATTTGTGTATTGAATGGAGCATCTCCGTCAGTGTCCCAAATTCATTGTATTACTCCCGACGGAGACGCCATTGCACATGTACACATGCAGCGTAAACTTAGAGATACCAATTAAACTTGGAAACTTGGAAAAGGAGTACGAGCTTTCTTCTGTGACATCGAGTCTGGCCTGGAGGTCTTAAAAGACGACGGAAGCCATATCGACACCGGAGCATGCTGAACTGGTGAGTACAACAAACTTTCCCCTACTCGAAATGAACATCATTTTTGCGTATTTATGCATGTTAATGATCATTTATAAGTACGTCTACAGTCAATCATATACGACTAAAACTGTTTATTTATTACAAAATGGGTTGTAGACAGCTAGAATATCCCATTTTGTAAAAAATATTTTTGTTACATTTTGGACCGACAGCGTCGACAGAGAAAAAAATGCCCAAAATGTAACTGTTGTTACATTACATTGTTACATTTTGGGTCGATAGGTACTCTATCGACCCAGAATGTAACAAAACAAATGTTACATGATTGTTACATTTCTGGTCGTCGTTGTCGGCCCTGAAAATGTAACAAACTGCCCAAAATGTAACAAGTGTTACATTGTTACATTTCTGGTTGAAACAACCGTCACATCCATTACGCAAACCTGCCAATGCAGTGCGGGATTTTTCAAACTATGCATCATTTCTTATTTACGAATTTTCATATTCGTAAGACCTTAAATTTGGGCGCCTAAATAGTCCTCCGTCAAACCATCCACCATTAGTATTCATTTTTATATTGACCATTCAAATCAGCACATTAGCTAACGGTATATGACGGTTAGACAACAAGGGGGTATTACTGTAGACAAACAAACCAACACGTGCTTTTCACAGGTAAATAGGTGCAAAAACACAATGGTTGTCTGAGGAAATAGGGGTGGGCGTGGTTATACCTTGCTGGCGGAGGAGTCTGTTGTAAAGGCCAGCCATAAAATGTAAATATATTTGGAAAGAGTAATGTTTTGTCTTTCAAAAACTATAAATTTTAAAGATTTACTACTTAAAATGCAAACTTGATTAGTGCATACGTGAACAAGCTTGGGGGTGGGGGTCTAATTGGACAAAAATTAGAGATTTTTCAACATTGTTTAGTGAAAATATCCGGAATGGCATTTCTATTACGGCTTCTGTCTTGTGTATGGTAGCTGATTAATTTTCTGTTAGAATGTCCTAGAGCCGCGAACAAATTCTATGTCACTAACACCAAAGTACACACACACACACACACACACACACACACACACACACGCACGCACGCACGCATATATATATATATATATATATATATATATATATATATATATATATATATATATATATATATATATATATATATATATATATATATATATATATATATATATATATATATATATATATAATATGAGATTTAGGTAATATACATCAAACAATCAAACCCTGTGGTAGCACTGGATCCAATTTGGATGCTAAAATGATATGCGGTAAGTATATATGGAGATTTTATCATCAACAGTGCAAAATCCTATTTGTGCCTGAGCGCACTTTCGCCTTTCGGCTTCTTCAGAGGCTTACTAAATACTACATAATAAGAGTGTGGTATCTACATCTGCCTGTCATAGGCAGTCAAAAACTAGGAGACAAAATGTAATCTAAAAATTCTACATACTACTCATAACATTGTAAAACCTTATATAACTACATATAAATAAACACACCGCTACAAACTAGAAAAATGTAACTACAGCAAAATGGCTACGGAATTTTGAAAATGAAGAAATTTGGAAAATTAAACCGAAATTTAACAAAATTCTGATTTTTGTAGGCTAATACATCTTGGAGAGGTTGGAAACAGTGTTGGAACTGTCAAAGTTGAAAATAAAAAGTACTAAATGGCGTAAAATCGTATAACTGAAATTGAGAGAATTTCGTGACCGTTCACCTGTAGGATTATCGGACATCTGAAGCGTCACCTGTAAGATTATCGGATTTCTATAGCGTCAGTCGTAAACACACCGCTACAAATGTAAATTATAAGAACAGCTAATAGGTAAGGTACAGGTGAAGGCAGAGTCTCTATGTGCAAAATGAAGGAGTAAAGCCTATCAGGATATGGATAGACAGTGTGTAAAGGGGGATGAAGTCCAAAACGGAACATCAAATCGGATCAAATATCCATGTTAGGCTAACTATACATGCTGGCCTATTGCACTATGCTGTAACACTACTGTGTTTAATCACCTTTATTGATACCATGTGGCTGGAGTGTGTTCAGGCGTCTGATCCAATACGTTTCACGAGCTCTTCTTGCCGAATCAGACCAGTTGATGTCATGGTCAAGACAGCATAGAGCAACGTGGCTGTTAAAGTCATGTCCAGGTAAAGTGAAGTGTTCCGCTACCGGTGCCCTTTGAAACCTCCGGTGTTTCCAATCAGAGCGGTGACCATTGATACGCTTATGGAGGGGCTGTCCAGTCTCACCTATATACTGCTTGTTGCACTTTGTGCAGGTGATCAGATAAACCACATTCTTGGATTTGCAGTTTGTCTGGTGTTTGAGTTTCACTGGCGCGCCGTTGGACGACTTGGCAACCTGAGTAGGTGTCATGACCTTGCAACAAGAACATGCCCTTCCCCCACAAGGCTTCGACTCCCCAGGTGGGGTGTTGTCCATAGGGTCTTGTGGTAGTCTAGCTTTGACTAGAAGGTCCCTGAGACTCTTAGGGCGTCTATATGCCATCACGGGCTTCTTAGGAAATACCTTCTTCAGGCGTTCTGAGGAATCAATGATAGACCAGTGTTTGTTGACGATTTCCTTAACTTTGGGTAGTTCAGGATGATATGTCATAACAAAAGGGGTGGCCGTATCTGTCGACTCCTCTTTGGGTCTGTAAGATAGTAGATCCCCTCTTTTGTGTGATCTGGCTTTGGCGATAGCAGTACTAATTTCCTGTAAGCTGTAACCCCGTCTTTTCAGATGGCTGGTCAATTCCTTGACCCTGTTCTCAAATGCATCCGTTGTAGAGCATATGCGTCTGATGCGCAAGGCAAGGCTGTACGGAATGTTACGGCATATGTGTTTGGGATGACAACTGGTGGGAAGGAGGTATTGGTGAGTGTCAGTGGGCTTGGTATACAAGTCCACCTGGATGCTATCACCTACCAGGGTAGAGTTGGTGTCTAGGAACACATGGTTGTCATTGGAGGTTTCGGCCGTGAACTTTATGGTTGGGTGAAAGTTGTTGGCCTCCTCCAAGAAGGTTTTGAGATTGTCCCGACCATGACCCCATTTCATGTCGATGTCGTCGATGAACCGGAGCCATGAAAAGGGTTTTAGTTGTACTGTCCGGAGAAGCTGGCCTTCTAACTTTCCCATGAATATATTTGCATAGGCTGGTGCCATTTTTGTTCCCATTGCAGTCCCTTGTACTTGAAGGTAATGTCTACCATTGAACTCGAAGTTATTACACTTCAAGATTATTGTAAGAAGCTCTACCAGTGTTTTAGTTGGAGGGTCTTTGACATGTCTCCTATCCCATGCCTCCTCACAGGCTTGAATGCCGTCTTGGTGAGGTATGTTCGTATACAGGGCTGTAACGTCAAGGGATACTAGGAGAGTTTCTTGGGAGACCGGACCCGCTTCGTCCAATTTTCTTAAATAATCTGTGGTATCTTTCAGGTGAGACGGTAGATCTAGGACATGGGGCTGCAAGTGGAGATCTACAAATTCAGAGATCTTCTCTGTAGGATGCCCATTAGCAGAGACTATAGGGCGTCCAGGGTTGCCAGCCTTGTGTATTTTAGGGAGTAGATAGAATCGTCCGGCTCTTGGTCGATCAACAATGAGAAAGTCCATATTCTTCTCAGAGATATGACCATCTTCATACATGGAATGAACAGCCAAAGAGACTTTCGTGGCGAATTCATCTGTTGGGTCATGATCAAGGGGCTTGTAGTGCCTGGAGTCCGACAATTGCCTCTCTGCCTCGGAGATATAGTGCTCTCTATCCATAACAACAACAGCCGAGCCTTTGTCAGCCGGTTTAATGACAATGTCATTGTTTCTTTGTAGAGAAAAGAGAGCTTGGCGTTCGGCCTTGGTAAGGTTGTCATGTATTGGATTATTTGGCTTGTGTGAAGTAATATCTGACTCGACACTTGAAATGAAGGTCTCAAGATCTCGACCCTGCTTGGGAGGTTGCCATGAACTTTTGAGGACAAACTTAGGGTATTTCTCCTTTGGGCGATCCGGCATGTTCATAAATGTAGTAAGCTGTGTGGCTATGCTTGCATTAGAATCATCTGGATCGTCATCAGAGACAGAGCTCATGTCATTGTCTGTGGTTTGTACCTTTGTAAAGTGTGACTTGAGCCTCATTCTGCGGCTAAATGCCACTGTGTCCTCAACTAGTTTTCCGCGATCGTAACTTTTTGGGCGTGGGCAGAAACCCAACACCCCACCTGGGGAGTCGAAGCCTTGTGGGGAAGGGCATGTTCTTGTTGCAAGGTCATGACACCTACTCAGGTTGCCAAGTCAGTCGTCCAACGGCGCGCCAGTGAAACTCAAACACCAGACAAACTGCAAATCCAAGAATGTGGTTTATCTGATCACCTGCACAAAGTGCAACAAGCAGTATATAGGTGAGACTGGACAGCCCCTCCATAAGCGTATCAATGGTCACCGCTCTGATTGGAAACACCGGAGGTTCCAAAGGGCACCGGTAGCGGAACACTTCACTTTACCTGGACATGACTTTAACAGCCACGTTGCTCTATGCTGTCTTGACCATGACATCAACTGGTCTGATTCGGCAAGAAAAGCTCGTGAAACGTATTGGATCAGACGCCTGAACACACTCCAGCCACATGGTATCAATAAAGGTGATTAAACACAGTAGTGTTACAGCATAGTGCAATAGGCCAGCATGTATAGTTAGCCTAACATGGATATTTGATCCGATTTGATGTTCCGTTTTGGACTTCATCCCCCTTTACACACTGTCTATCCATATCCTGATAGGCTTTACTCCTTCATTTTGCACATAGAGACTCTGCCTTCACCTGTACCTTACCTATTAGCTGTTCTTATAATTTACATTTGTAGCGGTGTGTTTACGACTGACGCTATAGAAATCCGATAATCTTACAGGTGACGCTTCAGATGTCCGATAATCCTACAGGTGAACGGTCACGAAATTCTCTCAATTTCAGTTATACGATTTTACGCCATTTAGTACTTTTTATTTTCAACTTTGACAGTTCCAACACTGTTTCCAACCTCTCCAAGATGTATTAGCCTACAAAAATCAGAATTTTGTTAAATTTCGGTTTAATTTTCCAAATTTCTTCATTTTCAAAATTCCGTAGCCATTTTGCTGTAGTTACATTTTTCTAGTTTGTAGCGGTGTGTTTATTTATATGTAGTTATATAAGGTTTTACAATGTTATGAGTAGTATGTAGAATTTTTAGATTACATTTTGTCTCCTAGTTTTTGACTGCCTATGACAGGCAGATGTAGATACCACACTCTTATTATGTAGTATTTAGTAAGCCTCTGAAGAAGCCGAAAGGCGAAAGCGCGCTCAGGCACAAATAGGATTTTGCACTGTTGATGATAAAATCTCCATATATATATAACTTCAACCTTAAGCAGACTATATATAGGCATTAGGCAGACTGGGAAATTAGGCATACCAAATCGAGTCTGCCTTATACTTCAACGGCTATCATTATAACATTAATGATTCGATGTGCATTTTTTTGTGTATTTTCCATGTATTATTATTATTTCTGATGAGTTCAATGAGTTGTTTGAAAATTGATTAAAAAACAATACCGGTTTCAGAAGTCTTAAAAGTTGACAATGTATAAATTCAAGAATGTTAGTTTGCAGCTTAGGCAGACCATTTATAAACCTATGTTCTCAAGCCAAGATAAGCATATGATGTTTTTTTTACTTTATGGTACTTCATTTTCTCGTGTTTACTTCATACTGACGATATCAAAATATAAAAAAATAGAATATTTATGAAATTGAAATTTTGTGACCTATCAGTTAATTGATTCAAAATTCAAATTCTGACACGACCAAGAGAGGGTAAAAGCCGGACCTTATTCCGGTAATCGGAACCAAACATTGAACGTAGCTGTAGTGAACACTGTTGTCGCTATTTTATCCTTATTATAAATTGGTTTTAGATGTAATATTTGATAGCTTTACAGCATTTTGTTCATAATTTTGAAAAGTTTATTGTCTTAATAACCCTCGCTGACACATCTTTTTATAAAGATATTACTTGTATACAATAAATCTGTGACGTCACTCTGCAAAGTACAAGTGCGGCCATTAAAAAAATGGATACAACAATATTCTTTATTCTTTCTGAATATTTCTGTAATGTTGGAGTCCGCCAAGGAGATGTTCTTAGTCCTAATTTATTTAAGATTTTTATTAATGATTTACCTGTTTACTTAAGTAAAACCCCTGATCCAGTTTTTGTTAATGGCATTCCACTTCACTGTCTAATGTATGCGGATGATATTGTGTTGTTATCTACATCTGCGTCTGGCTTACAAGAGAAACTGAATAAATTAAATGACTTTTGTCAGGATTGGTGCTTGGAAGTGAATGTAATAAAAACAAAAGTTTTAATTTTTAATAAACTTGGAAGGCTTTTAGATAGTAAATTCTATTTTAAGGAAACATGTTTAGAAAATGTTAGACACTATCGTTATTTGGGTGTACATTTCTCGGCAAGTGGTATTTTCAATTTTGCTCAAGACGACATTTTTAAGAAATCAATGAAGGCATCATTTAAACTCACTAAATTAATAACAACTGGCGAACCTAGCATAAACACAAGTCTTCATTTGTATGATCATTTGGTAAAACCCATAGTGCTATATGGGTCAGAGATCTGGGGAACCTTCAAGACTAATATTGCAGCATGTAAAAAGTCAAGTTGCTTTGCATTTGAGGAGATTTATCGAAATAACATCGCTGATAAGTCACAGATAAAATACTTAAAATACATTTTAGGGGTGAATAAGCATTCCTCAAATCTTGCTGTTATGTCGGAAACAGGTCGTTTCCCAATGTATTTTTCCATTGTCCTTTCAATTGTGAAATATTTGCATCGATTAGAAAACACCTCAAATTTGCTACTGAAAGAAGCATATTGCTTATCTAAGGCTCTACATAATAAAGGAATTCAAACTTGGTACACTTCAGCGATATATATTCTTCAGTTGTTAAAAATTGATATTACTTCGTGTCGTAATTTTAGTGTTAATCAGTTAGTTTGTATGGTTAAAAAGAAGTTAATGAGGGGGTTTAAAACATTTTGGAATAAGCAGAGAAGCGATTATGACGGAAAATTAGATACATACTTCACGTTTAAACAAGAATTCAAGACTGAGCCATATTTAAAGCTAGAAAAGTTTCATTTGAGAAAAGCTATTTGTAAATTAAGAATTAGTGCTCACAGCCTTATGATTGAAGCTGGTAGATATACAAAATCGAAACGTTTGTCGCGCTCAGAAAGGCTATGTAAACATTGTAACTTAAATTGTATAGAAAATGAGTTTCACTTTATCACGCAGTGCTCATTTTATGATTCAGAAAGAACAGATTTATATAATCAGATACAGTTTAAAAACAACAATTTCATATCATTATGTGATAATGACAAAGCCATTTGGCTTCTTTTGCAAGAAGATGAAGATATTTTATTTGCTTTTGGTACATATATACATAATTGTTTTGAAAAAAGAAATAAGAAATGAAATATGTGTTAATTCTAAGGCCGCTAGCGTTACCAGTCATTTTCATATCATTCTCACCTTTAAAATTTCACATTAGCATTCATGTCTCAATTTATTGCTAATTTGGTATTTTGTATGTTTGTTAATGATGTTTGTTGTATGTAATCAGATATATGTATGTTTTGTTTGATGCCCGAAAGGGTCCTTGATTGGAAATAAAATTATTCTATTCTATTCTATTCTATTCTATTCTTTCTGAATAGTAATTCACGCCATAAATCAAAGGGTAAAAAGTGTTTCATTATGTAAATATTGTTGTATGTTCATTCAATCTACTGCAGATTGTCACATTTTGGGGATTCATTGCAACATACGGAGTCAAGAGCTGTTCGAAACCGCGGGATGTGTAGAACTACAGTAGCATCGGCAGTAATCCGAGTCTTCTCTGGCTGCAAACCCATAAAGGGTCTGACAGTAATAGCCGCCAGTCAAGATAATCGAAGGCTATTTATGTCAGAGAAGTCTCAGATTACATCGGCAGATCAGAGATTCCCTAGCGGCAAAAGTTTTTCAGAAGCACCTACATGTATCAGTATTTTCCCCCAGAGGGGGGGCGGGGGGAGGGGGGCAGGCGGCGGGGATGCAGGGGGAATTAGACAGCAAAGATTATCTAGACAGAGCATGACGACCTTGGGGAGGGAAAATAGATACTTCCCAAGTCCAAGAAATTCTGTATTGAATTAGGGATATACCAAATTTGACTCTCCGCCCTGGGGATTTTGGACACAAAAAATTAGCCCATGGGATTGAAATTAGACACCTGTTTTTTCTAATTCCCCCGGGTAATCCCGCCGCCACCCCTCTGGGGAAAATACTGATAGGTGCATTAACCCGTCGAAATGTATGCATGTGGTCTGGCTGTCGCCAGGCGGAAACACAGTGCTCGAATCATACCGTAGACCCCCTTCCCACAAAACAAAAAAAAATCCAATTCTTTTTTCTTTGTTCTGAAATGAAAAAAAAATATTAAAAAATAACACTTTTAATGTTTTTTTCATTTCAGAACAAAAAAAAAAAAAAAGAATTGGATTTTTTTTTTCTTTTCTTTTTTAGCTCGACTGCACGAAGTCCATAGAGCTATTGCAGTCACCCCGGTCGTCCACGTTCCCGTTCCCATGCGCGTTCCCGTGCGTGTGCGCGTGCGCGTCACACTTGCGTTAAAGTTTTCTAGAAGTCCATATCTTGGCAACCACTCATCAGAAAGCATTCATACTTGGACCATAGATACCCTGTAGGGTTAGCTTTCATTCCATGGCATCGGGCCCCTGGGTCCAGGCCAGGGGGTGGGGCTGGAGGTTAAAAACCCTACTTTAAAACCGGACTGTACTAGTACACCTGTATATGACACCTTCCTGGACATGGTCAATGACTTCAATTTTATTCAAATGGTTACACAACCAACTCGACTGGGAAACATTTTGGACTTATTTTTGACCACAAACCCTACCCTCGTTCAACAGGTAACTTGCCAGGCTGGTCTAAGTGATCATGATATGGTCATGGCTCAATGTGCTCTCAAACCCAGTACCCAAAAGTGTAAACCCCGCAAAGTTCCCCTCTTCCGTAAAGCAAATTGGCCTAAATTTAAGTCCCTTATGAAAGACTACCAGCAAAAGTTCTTGACCAGCCACATTGGCAGGTCTGTAGATGAACTTTGGAATGATTTCACCTCCACACTGGACATGTTTTCTTCCCAGTGTATCCCGGTCAGAACCTTTTCGGGAAAGAAATCATTGCCTTGGATAACTCAAGAAATTAAGCGCAAAATTCGAAAAAGAGACCATTTATACAGACAATTTAAGAAAACTGGAGACCAGGTATTTAGAAATAAGTTTTTGGAATTAAGAAAGTCAATTAAAGGTAAAATAAAACTTTCATATGAAACCTACCTTGAAGGTCTCCTTGGGTTAAATGATGAAAATTCCGCCTGCAACAATAAGAAGTTATTCTCCTTTCTAAAGAGCTCAAAGCAGGATCAGCTTGGCACCCCTGCCCTAAATCACAGAAACCGACTTGTAACCGAGACAGCTGAGAAGGCTGACGTTCACAATCAGCAATTTCAGTCTGTCTTTACTGCCAAGGAACCACTATCACTCTCTAGACTTTGTAAAATGACACTACAGAACGCGGCTGACTCTGGTGTGATACCCCCTAGGACTTTGCCTGCAGGGGTGCTGAAGACTACTCCAGTCATGGAAGACTTCAGCATCTCTGTGGCTGGTATACTTAAGCTCCTGCAAAACCTCAAGCCCGGTAAAGCTGCTGGCCCGGATAGACTTAAACCAGTACTGCTCAAGGAATTGCGTGAAGAAATCCCCCCATAGTACAAATCATCTTCGAGCGCTCTATCCAAACTGGCAAACTTCTGACAGAGTGGTGTCGTGCCCAGGTCACCCCCATTTTCAAAAAAGGCGACAAATCATCAGCTGCAAATTACAGACCAATCTCCCTCACATGCATTCTTTGCAAGATCCTTGAACATATAATGGCATCCAATATGGTAAAGCACCTCAACAAGCATGACCTTCTATATGATTTGCAACATGGATTTAGAGAAAAAAAGGTCATGTGAAACCCAGCTTACCATGTTGTTCGAGGATCTTGCTAGGAATGCAAGTGCAGGCAAACAGACTGATCTGATACTGTTGGACTTCTCAAAGGCCTTTGATAAAGTTAAACACTCAAAGCTCCTTTGGAAGCTCCACCAGTATGGGATCAGAGGTAATGCACTCTCTTGGATCTGTGCCTTCCTCGGTAACCGGTCACAGACTGTTGTTCTTGAGGGAGAGGAATCAGGGTCGGTCCCGGTGACATCTGGGGTACCCCAGGGGTCAGTTTTGGGACCTATCCTGTTTCTCATTTATATTAATGATCTTCCTGAAGAATTGTCATCACAAGTGCGCCTGTTTGCTGATGACACGGCCGTGTACCTGACAGTTGGGGGCTCGGATGATGAGAGGGTGCTACAGGACGACCTTGACAGACTATCTTTGTGGGAGGACCAGTGGGACATGGAGTTCAACCCCTCTAAGTGCCAGGTGGTACGGGTGACAACTTCCAAGAAAATCATAAATTCAGTGTACACTTTACATGGTCAGATATTGGAGGTTGTCACAAGTGCCAGGTACTTGGAGGTTGACATCTCCAGTGGCCTGTCCTGGAATTCCCACATAGACCGTATAACCGGAAACGCTAATAGAACACTAGGGTACATTCGGCGTAACAACTAACATCAAGACCAAAAACCCAAAGGTGAGAGAAACAGCCTACAATGCGCTTGGCTGGAGTACTCCTCTCCGATTTGGGACCGTCATACTGATGATAAAACTCTCCAGCTTGAGAAAATCCAAAGGAGAGCGGCACGCTGGACGACCAGTAATTATGATTATAGGTCGAGTGTTACAGCAATGCTCGATCAGCTTGGTTGGAGATCCCTTGCTCAAAGACGAGCTGACGCTCGTCTTTGTCTTTTTTATAAAATTGTTCACGGACTTGTGGCAGTACCTCTCCCAGACTATATCATACCTACACATAGAGTATCCAGGTACTGTCACTCAATGACCTTTCGGCAAATTCACACTGGTACAAATTATTATAAGTATTAATTTTTTCCACTGGCAATAGTACAGTGGAATGCTCTCCCAGAAGCTGTTGTCAGTTTGCAGGACCTTGACTCATTCAAGGTCGCAGTAAGCAAACTGCAACACTCACGGCCCTAGATCCAGACTGTTGTTTATAACCTGATTTTAAACTCCGCTTTACTATTTTAACCTATCATCTTTTATCTCCTGCACTATTTGCTTTTATCCTTTTCTTTTCAGCTAACCAGCTCGACAGCGCACACCTGCCAAAAATGTCCGCGAGGGCGTATGGCATTATATAGAGATAGATAGATAGATAGAACACCTTCAAAAATGGCCATTCTTGTGTTAAAGTTTTCCAGAAGTCCATATCTTGACAACCACTCATCAGAAAGCATTGATACTTGAGCCATTGACACCCTGTAGGGTCGGCTTTCATTCCATAGCATCAGATCCCTGGGTCCATGCCAGGGGGTGGGGCTAGAGGTTAAAATCTAGAACACCATTAATAATAATGGCTTTTCTGTGATATAGTATTCTAGAAGTCTATATCTTGAAAACTTTTTATCAGAGGGCTTTCATACTCGGATCATAGGTACCCTGTAGGGTTTAGTTTCATTTCATGGCATCGGATCTCTGGGTCCATGCCTGGGGGGTGGGGCTGGAGGTTAAAAACTAGAACACTGTAAAAAATAGATGTACTGCTGTGTAACTTTTACAAGGAGTCCATATCTTGACAACAACTTATCATAAAGCATTCATACTTCATACACTTTAGGTTCCATGACATCGGACCTCTGGGTCAGAGTCAGGGGGCGGGGCTAGAGGTCAAAATCTAGAACTCTCCAATTTTTTTTCTTTTTATGTCTTAATAGAAACAACTTAGGAAGATGGTTGGTCATTCATCTTTGACTTTGTGACACTGACTTGTGTGTCATGACGGTAAGGGTCGGTTGACCTACTTTCCATGGTTCAGTGATTTTGCCTTATATCCTGACACTCAATTAGTATATTTTCTTACTTCTTTCAGATTATGAGTGAGTACGACCAGGCCTTTGACCCCAATATACTTATAGGTCACTGTGACCTAATTTCACGGTTCAGTGATTTTGCCTTATATCTTGACACTCAATTAGTATATTTTCATACTTTTTTCAGATTATGAGTGAGAATGACCAGACCTTTGACCCCAATATACTTATAGGTCACTGTGACCTAATTTCACGGTTCAGTGACTTTGCCTTATATTTCGGTACTCAAATGGTTTATGAACAAACTTCTTTCAAAGTATGTTTGCGTATGACAAGACCTTTGACCCTGAAGTAGTCCTAGGTCACTGTGACCCAATTTCACGCTTCAGTGATTTTGCCTTATATCTTGACACTCAATTAGTATATTTTCATACTTTTTTCAGATAATAGGTGAGTATGACCAGACCTTTGACCCCAATATACTTATAGGTCACTGTGACAATATTTCACGGTTCAGTGATTTTGCCTTATATCTCGGCACTCAAATGGTTTATGAACAAACTTCTTTCAAAGTATGTTTGCGTATGACAAGACCTTTGACCCTGAAGTAGTCCTAGGTCACTGTGACCTAATTTCATGGTTCAGTGATTTTGCCTTATATCTTGACACTCAATTAGTATATTTTCATACTTTTTTTCATATTATGAGTGAGTATGACCAGACCTTTGACCCCAATATACTTATAGGTCACTGTGACCTAATTTCACGGTTCAGTGACTTTGCCTTATATCTCGGCACTCAAGTGGTTTATGAACAAACTTCTTTCACACTATGTTTGCGTATGACAAGAGCTTTGACCCTTAAGTAGTCCTAGGTCAATATGACCTAATTTCACGGTTCAGTGATTTTCCTTTATATCTCGGCACTCAATTGGTATATGAACATACTTCCTTCACGATATGTATGAGTATGACAAGACCATTGACCGTAAAGTATTCCTGGGTCACTGTGACCTAATTTCATGGTTCAGTGATTTTGCCTTATATCTCGACACTCAGTTGGTATTTTTTCATACTTCTTTCTGATTATGAATGAGTATGACCAGACCTTTAAGGATGTTCGCTGCCAATGAAAAAGTATTCAAACTTTTTTTCTAACCACTCTTTTTATATTCCAAAATACAACACAAGACATTTGAAAACAAAACAAATATAGGGTAGTGTGCATTTTTGCAAGCTACAGGCCTCTGAATGATACCTCTGAGCACCATGTTTTAAATTTGGTAAAATTAATTTAATTTTTAATTCTTTAAAACATAGCTGTCTTGAACAAAAATACACCTAGAATGCTTTCAAAAGTCATAATATTTTAGACCAAAAGCATAGAAAAAATTTGCAACTTGGAGTGGATGACAAAATTTTACGATTCCTTTTCTAACCCTACCCCCATACTTGAAAAGTGGGAAAAAATCAATATTTTGAAATGTACCAAACCCATATTTGTTGATTCAAACTTTTTCTGGTGTTTTCACACAACATAGAACTTGGTAATATTGTTCGAATAAAAGAAAGAAATATATAGGGTAGTGAGCATATAAGAGAGAACCAACAACTTGAAAATCGCCATTTTCAGCCTTTTTTCGGCTGTTTTGTTTCTAAAAGCCCATTTCATAAAACCACCTTAAATTTTAAAACCAGCACACCAAAGACACAAAGAATGACTTAGAAGACCATGTACACATATACTGCTGCTAAAATAAACATCAAACTAGTGCAATTAATTTGAAGATGTGTAATATTCAAGTTTAATCTACCCTACCCCCTAAATTTTACTGACAACTAAAATTTTCTGAAAAGTTGCAGAAAATGGGGTGAAAAAATGAAGTTTCTTTGATTGACAATTTTCATGGCTCATTTGATGCATATTATCAATATGTATCCAAATATAAAATATTAGGAAAATATCTGCAACCGTTTACGAGATATTCAAGAAAAGAAAAACCGGAAGTTCCGAAATGTCAAATGTTAGCAGCGAACATCCTTAACCCAAACATACTTATAGGTCACTATGACCTAATTTCATGGTTCAGTGATTTTGCTTTATATCTCAACACTGAATGCTTATAATATGATCATATTTCTTTCACATTATGAATAAGTATCACTAGACCTTTGACCCTGAAATACTTATAGGTCAGTGTGACCTTATTTCACGGTTCAGTGATTTTGCCTTGTGTTGGTATATGAACACATTTCTTTCACAATATGAGTGAGACCTTTAAATCTTAGGTAGTTATAGTTAACTTTCATGGTTCAGTGATTTTGCCTTATTGCATATGCAAAGCAAAAAGATGTATGAGCATAATGCTTTGGTTTACTGGTCGGGTTTGGCCTTATGTTTGACAAAGGTCAGAAGCAGTCGAGCACGCTGTCCTGCGACAGCTCTTATTTTTTTTTGTGTGTGTGTGTGGGGGGGTCTAGGATATGATTCAAGCACCTGTGGGCAGAAACGGTGGTTTCACAGGCATATCTCGGGGGTGGGGGGGGGAAGGGGGGGGGGAGGCGCGGAGATTTGTCCGGCTTTCTTCCACCTCAGGCAACCCTCATCACTGTTGTATCTGGGAAACGGGCTTTGGGTTGCATAGTGTGCACAACAGTGTGGTTGGGTAAAAAAGACCATGCAGAGCCCGAGCTGCCTAGCTTCTCATCTTTAGTAAAAAAAAACTTTAACCATTATGGCGGGGCAGTCCCCGTTGACGAGTGGTTAAGTGCGCTGACTTCAGTGCTCTCGATCATTCGATCATCTCACCGCTGTGGGTTTGCGCCTCACTCTGGGCGCGGGTCACATGTGAGACAAGCCAAGTTCTGCTTGCGGGTGTGTCAGGTGGTTTTTCGCGGGGTATCCCACTTTCGCTCCACCTACGAATTGATTGGTCTCGATATGAGAGAAAAATAATCTTGAAAGATACGTAAAACTGAATAAAAAAGATTTAATATGGCGGGACATTCGAAATTTGTGGCAATTCGAAATTCGGGGTATTTTGTGTTTCTCACAATTCTCTCTGAAAGGGAAGCTTTTAGATAAGCGGTTAAGTTGACTTAGCTTATGACCTCCATTATCAAATTCCAGAAACGGGCAGCAAGGTCAATTCTAGATAAGCCAATAGAAACTCCATCAGAAGAACTCTTTGCCGAGTTGAAATGGATGACCTTCCCAGAGAGAGTTATGTACCAGAAAGCAATACTCATGTACAAAATTATGCATAACTTAACCCCTGCTTACCTTACAAATATGTTTACTTTTTCAAAAGAGGTCCATGACAGAACCCTTAGGTCTACAGCAGACAATCTTTTGTACATCCCAAAACCAAATATTGAACATTATAGAAACAGCCTTGCATACTCAGGATCAAAAATATGGAACTCCATTCCAAACCATCTCAGAAATGCAGTCTCCCTTCAACAATTTAGGAAAGGATATCTTGAATGGGCAGCCACACAAGAACATTCTTTACTTTAGGAACAGAACTCTATTTTGTATTTGCTTAAATGTAAATTTTCTATGTTGTATATAATTGTATGTATATGTTGTTTTGATAGAGGACCTCAGGGAAGATTGGACTTGTCCAACTGAGCCTCCTCTTTAAATAAAGTCATTATTATTATTATTATTATTATTAAGCCAGATGTTTGCACTTGAAAATGGTATATAAATTGTGTCTGAGATACAGTTTTGAATAGCAACAGAAACATTTATATTCATACTCACTTATTTTCAACAATAGACTTAAACAAAAGCTAAGAAAAATTTACATAGAGTAAATGTTAAACAAAGCCAAACTAAGCAATAGAAACAATTTCAAATATCACAATTATTTTGGGGAAATTGTTGAATTTCTGGTGCAGTATCATGCTATGACCTGGATCTTATAAAACATAGAGGACTACTCAATTAACATTTCTGCAAAAAAATTTAAATATCTGCTAAGAGACGGCAGAAATTGGCAATTTTCATTTTTTCCCATTATAACACCAAGGCAAGGACAACTTAGGTTACCTGTGTATTTGAATGGGGAAAATTGGTAAAATGTCATTTGATGGGGGAAACTTGCTGGGAAATGGGCAAATGGACAGAAAATTTGTGTTTATGAAAAACATTTGGCCCCAGGGGGTTGTCTGCCCCTGCCCCGGGGCTATAAATACATGTATATGACCAAAATATTCAAACCTTTTCTTCTCTGAAACCACTTGGTTAGTCAAAGCCAAATTTTATAGGAAGCCTCTATAGGAAGGGGGAATGAAAGTGTATATAAATAATCCAGGTCACATTACCAAGATGGGGGCCATGCTCATATATGGTAAAAGTCTTTAAAAATCTTCTTCTCCAGGACCCAAAAGCCTTGAGGATCTTGAAACTTAGCATGTAGCATAAGGGACTCAAGGCCCACAATGTGTATATAATTTATGACCTTAGGATGACCTTGACCTATTTTACTGCAAGGTCAACTTGGATTGCATATGCATTTGAATGGGGAAAATTGGTAAAATGACATTTGTTGTGGGAAACTTGCTGGGAAATATGCAAATTGACAGAAGATTTGTGTTTATGAAAAAACCTTGTCCCCAGGGGGTTGTCTGCCCCTGTCCCAGTGCAGGTATGAAAGTATTTTCATATATACCAAATCTCAGGTGAGCGTTTACAGGACCATTGGTGCTCTGGTAAGCATTAGGAATCTTTCTAAATAGTATTTTCTGGACAATTTCAAGATTTATGTTTTTTTTTTAAATTCAGTTTTACGTCCCTTTCAAGATTATTTCAGCTCATATGAGACAGTTGATAGATGGTACCAGTTGGTAGATGGGGTGAAAACGGGAGAACCCCGAGAAAAACCACCTGGCACACTCACAAGCAGAACTTGGCTTGTCTCACATTTTGCCCAGTGCGGGGCTCGAACCCACACCAGACACAGCGGTGAGATGATCGAGTGATTAAGAAACTGCGTTCTTAACCACTTGGCCATGGCGGCCGCCACAAGATAAATGGTACTTTTTTAAAAAGGTAACAATAGGCAACGATCAGGAAAAGGCGCAATCAGAAAGCAAGTCCTACCCCAAAAACCCGAGGTGGGAAACAACCAAATTGAAACTCTAGTACTTTGAAAACATTTAGTAAGCCGAGTGAGCGGCTATTTCCCACTAGGCGGCCACTCAGCTACCTGAACTTAACTAAAATATGAAAACGCACAAAAGGTTAAAAAAGTAGAAAAGTTCAACTAGACAACATAAAACAAATAGAACCACCACAGAAGTACCGACTTGGAACGGTCAGTAATATAAAATTACTGGGGGGCTTAAATCTAAAATGCAAACTGATTGCAAGCAATCCCTGAGGATTGGAAAAATAAGAGCATTAAATGGATGTACGGGGAGTCTTTTTAGGGCCGCCACGCGGCACAACCACAAGAACTCTGATATGTCGGAATAGATTTTTCAGTATTCCTTTTTTTGAACTGGTTTTATGCATTCAATTTATTTAATGCTTTATTGCAGCTGAAACGTTTGTGCCCAGATTCCGAAGCTGAGTTTTACATTCAGGCTGGGATTGACAAGGAGGGATTTGAGGTTAAATATATATCCGATTATAAAGGTATTTCCGCGACACGAGAAAACAAACATTGTGGTTTTTGACCAGGTCTGACACAAACTGGGCTGTGCAGCCACAGAGAATAGCTAGAGATTTGAATTTGGGGTATTAAAAGTAGAACAAGTGGCATATAAATGGGGGGGGGGGGGGGGCTTATATGCTACTTGAAGTAGAAGGATAGTTCTATCCATGGAGTGAAAACAAAGGCGCTGATTAGCTTCGGGGTTACAGCGAAGCTGATCTGCATCTTTGTTTTCGCATATGCAGAATGTTGTTTTTCTCGTGATGCGGCTCATATATTCAGTGCATTGTTATAATTTGGGCCATTGGAAGGCACATTGGATGGTTCTTAGTAATGACTAAACTGCAATGTTTTAATATAAACTCAGTAAACTGTATTATAACAGCTCTTCAATGAAAGCTGAGTAAAAGTAGTGAACAGTGTATGAAATGATTATGGCATAGATTAAATTAACACTTTCTTTGGACTTAAAAAAATCTTAAAATCAAAATCAGGGAGCGCGGTAGCTCAAGTGGTAGGGGGTTGGACTCCGGAGCAAGAGGTCCTTGGTTCGATCCCCACGAGCGCCGTAAGGTGTCCCTGAGCAAGACACTTGAAGCTCCCCACAGTACTGGTTAACTACCCAAAAACGGTGGCTCCATCCCAACATGACTGAAAAATTGTGGACCGGGACGTAAAGCTACAACAAAACAAAACAAAAAAAATCTAAATGAAACTATATGCAAATAAAAAAGGGCTAAAAACACTAGCTGCAAAAGTCTTTGGGCGTTGTTCGGTCTGGTATGACCAAAATGATTTAGTACAGTAAATGGTCCTAGTTATATAGTAATCAGCTTTCATGAATCATAACCATGGGGTAGACTTTTATACCTAATACAGAGTACTGGTTTAGTGGTTGGGCTGCTTGCATTGTAAACCAAGGGTCATGATTTTCGGCTTATCCTTAAACTGATGTCTGACAGTCTGGTAACGAATCTCGATTAGCTACCAGGGGCCAGTTGTTCAAAACTTCATTAGCTTGTCATTAACTGATTAAGACATCAATTTGATATTAAAGTACATACTAACTACAAAAGCAAATACACTAATACACTGTCATTTTTTGCTGAAAAATGTCAATCCCCTGCATTCACTGTTATTTTTTTACAATGCAAAGGATTTCTCACATTTTTTAACAAAAATTAACTGTGTATTACATTCTGTTCCACTTTCTAATTGGCTATAAGACCAGATATCACCGCTGCGTATGTGGGAGTCTGTAAGAATGTCGAAAACAGAACCTGTGTTTCAAAGCTTTTAAAGAGAAGCAAAAAAATAATTAAAAAAAAAATGCAGTTTTGGTTGTTTGTATCACCACACAGAGTTCAGCATTTTATCACATGGTATTTTTTCCACTTTCTGATTGGCTAGAAGACTAGGTATCAGTGCTGCGGGACGCAGGATTCTGTAAGGTCAAAAAGCTGAAAAACTGAATCTGCAAAAAACTGCAGGTTCAGCATTTTGTACTTTAGGCCGACGATATGATTTAATTGACCAAAGGGAAGCTGTCATTGGTTTCATGGTTTCAATTTCTTATACACTTCAGGATTCGGCGTTTTTTCCAAACAAGAATGGTCAGTTGGTGATTTCTTGCTAGAGTATGTAGGTGATAGAATATCCTCTGAAGAAGCTGAATATAGAATGAAAAAAGACAACGTATAGATTCGATGAAGGTATGTGGATATTCATTGTCATGGTCATTTCAGTGTCTTTAAGTGTTCTAGCGTCTGGTTTCAGCCTGAGTGTTCTTGGATCATTGGTTGATTTTATATCACATAACCAGAAGCCTCCGTTGCCTGGTGGTTAATAATAAAAAAAAAAAAAATAAAAAATAAATAAATATTAAAACTGAGATCCTTCAAGAGCAACTTGAGAATATTTTGATTACATCATGCTCGTATCTGCCAAATGCTTTTTAATGAAAAATGAAATGTCTGCCTATGGATGAGTATAATTTTATATATGAGTCTGCCTAAGGATGAATATATGTGATGAATAATTTTATTATCACACCTGCGTAGCAGGATGCACTATAGGAGTTCAATTTTCATAAGTCCAACTGTCTGTCTGTCTGTATATCCGTCTGTCAACATTTCACATCATAGTTATTTGTACTCTTCCAGTCCCTTGGTAAGCCAGAATCTGAAAAACAGGATGACACAGACCTAGAAACACTCACACAGGTAGAGAAGATGGGAAAGCACAAAATTCTAATTACATCATGCTCGTACTTGCCAAATGCTTATTTTTATGAAAAATGAAATGTCTGCCTCAGGATGAGTATAATTTTATATATGAGTCTGCCTAAAGATGAATATATGTGTTAGTACTATTGAATGTCTGCATAGGGATGAATATTTTTAGCTCGCCTGCACGAAGTGCATAGAGCTATTGTAGTCACCTCGGTCGTCCCCGTTTACGTGTACGTTTACGTGTACGTCCGCGTCACACTTTCGGTTAAAGTTTTTTATAAGTCTATATCTCTTGACCATGTTGATGGATCAAGTTGATACTTTGCATGTTGCTAGATATTGGTCTGAAGTTTTACGCAGTACCATCATGACTCACCCTGGGTGACCTTAAGGTCAAGGTCACGGACTTAAAGATTTTGTGTATAAGTTTTTGGTTAAAGTTTTTTTTGGTTAAAGTTTTGTAAGTCTATATCTCTTGACCATTTTGATGGATTGAGTTGATACTTTGCATGTTACTGGATATTGGTCTGAAGTTTTAAGCAGTACCATCATAATCCACCCTGGGTGACCTTGAGGTCAAGGTCACAGACTTAGAAATTTTGTGTTTAAGTTTTTGGTTAAAGTTTTTGTAAGTCTATATCTCTTGACCATATTGATGGATTGAGTTGATACTTTGCATGTTGCTAGATATTGGTCTGAAGTTTTATGCAGTACCATCATGACCCACTCTTGGTGACCTTGAGGTCAAGGTCACAGACTTAGAAATTTTGTGTTAAAGTATTTGTAAGTCTATATCTCTTGACCATGTTGATTGATCGAGTTGATACTTTGCATGTTGGTAGATATTGGTCTGAAGTTTTATGCAGTACCATCATGACCTAACCTGGTTGACCTTGAGGTCAAGGTCACAGACTTAGAAATTTTGTGTTTAAGTTTTTGGTTAAAGTCTAAATCTCTTGAACATGTTGATGGATAAAGTTGATACTTGCATGTTGATAGATATTGGTCTGAGGTTTTATGCTGTACATCACAACTCACCTGGATGACCTTGAGGTCAGGGTCACGGACTTGGAAGCTTTGTGTTTAAGTTTTGGTTAATGTTTTTATAAGTCTACATCTCTTGAACATGTAGATTGATCAAGTTGATACTTTGCATTGGTCTGAAGTTTTATGTTGTACCGTCATGACCCACCTGAGTGACCTTGAGGTCAAGGTCATGGGTCATATATTTTAACAGATGTAGTGGCAAAGCACAAGTCAGGCGAGCTAGGCTGTCCTGCGACAGCTCTTATTATTATAGCACCGTGTAGCAGGATGCGATATTTGAGTTCGATGGGAGAGCACTAAAATCTGATTACATCATGCTCGTACCTGCCAAATGCTGTTTTTATGAAAAATGAAATGTCTGCCTAAGGATGAGTATAATTTTATATATGAGTCTGCCTAAAGATGACTATATGTGTTAGTACTATTTGAGGTCTGCATAAGGATGAATATTTTTATTATAGCACCTTGTAGCAGGATGCGATATTAGAGTTCAAATTTCGTCTGTCCGTCTGTCAACATCATAGTTATTAATACTCTTCCAGCCCCTTGGTAAGCCAGAATCTGGAAACCAGGATGACACAGACCTAGAAACACTCAAACAGGAAGAAGAGACAGACACCATGTCAAAGGTGAGACAGTAGCCCTGATAGACTGTTTGTTAGCTCACATGAGCCATTAGGCTCACAAGGTGAGCTTATAGTATACCCATGCTCCGGCGTCCGCCCGTCGTCTGTCCGTCCACAATTTCAAAGATCTTCTCTGAAACCGCTGGGCCAATCAAAGCTAAATTTTACATGAAGCATCTATGGGAAGGGGGAACCAATGTGTATTATATATAAATATTCCAGGTCATGTGTCAGATGGCTGCCATGCCCAAATATGGTAAAAACTTTCAAAAATCTTCCCCGGAACCACTGGACCAATTACAACGAAACTTGACATGAAGCATAGATGACTAATGTACTACAATGTGTATATAAATCATGACCCTGTGATGACCTTGACCTATTTAACGGCAAGGTCAACTTAGGTCGCCTTTGCATTTGAATGGGAAAAATTGTTAAATTGTCATTTAAAGGAAAAATCTTGCAGAAAATGAGCAGTAGAACTGAATATTAATGATTCTGAAAAAAAATTGGGACCAAGGGGCTCATCTGCCCCCACCCCAGGGCAATATATACATATATATTATCATAATATTCAAACATCTTCTTCTCTAAAACTGCTTGGCCAATCATAGCCAAATTTTCTGTGAAGCATCTGTAGGAAGGGGGAATCAATGTGTATATAAATAATCCAGGTCACTTGACCAAAATGGCCGCCATGCCCATATATGGTAAAAACTCTTCAAAAATCTTCTTCTCCGGAACCACTAGACCGATTTCAATGAAACTTGGCATGACTCAGGTACTACAATGTGTATATAAACCATGACCCTATGATGACCTTGACCTATTTTATGGCAAGGTCATTATAGGTCGCATATGCATTTGAATTGGGAAAATTGTTAAAATTGTCATTCAAAGGAAACATTTTGCAGAAAATGAGCAGTAGGACTGAATATTAATGATTCTGAACAAAAATTGGGCCCCAGGGGCTCATCTGCCCCCACCCCGGGGCAATATACATGAATATTGCCATAATATTCAAACATCTTCTTCTCTGAAACCGCTTGGCCAATCAAAGCCAAATTTTATATGAAGCATCTGTAGTAAGAGGGAATCAATGTGTATATAAATAATCCAGGTCACATGACCAAGATGGCCACCATGCCCATATATGGTAAAACTCTTCAAAAATCTTCTCAAGAACTGGTAGACTGATTTCAGCGAAACTTGGTATGAAGCATCAATGACTTCAAGTAATACAGTGTTTATATAAATCATGACCCTGTGATGACCTTGACCTACTTTTCAACAAGGTCAACATAGTTCAATATTGATTATTCTGAAAAAATAGCCCAGGGCTTAAGTCATCTTCCCATTTGCTGGGGCTATTTGGCATAATATTCAAACATGTTTATTGGCATATACAGCAGATCTCAGGTGAGTATTTACAGGACCATTGGTCCTCTGGTTCTAGATGGTTTGATGGGAGAGCACTAAGATCTGATTACATCATGCTCATACCTGCCTAATGCTGTTTTAATGAAAAATGAACTGTCCGCCTAATGTTACTTCTACACTGGACCACGTTTTCACCACATCCTTACCACATTCTACAAATTCAAGAACGTGGCGAGGACGGGGTCAAAAAGAAACAATTTCGGATTTCTAAGTTCCCACTACGTCCTTACTACGTCTCCGCCACATCCTTATTACGTCCGTACCACATCCTTAATACATTCTTCACGTTTCCACTACGTCCTCAATACGCGCTCACGAAGGTCATCCCGTTTCCACTATGTCCATGCTACGTCCTCACAAAGACCAAGCAGTTCATACCACGCGTGAACTACGTTTCCAGCACATTCTAACTGTAAATATATTAATCTGACGTAAAACATAAGAGTCAGATAAGTTGCGAAACAGCTTGAAACTGCAATAAGAAAATGCCATACTGAAGCCTTCTTTCAGCTGATAGCCAAGGACGCACCCAACAAGATCTTGTCCTTCTATTCCTCCTTCTGTGAAATAGCACAAGTGCAGCCTGTGCACCAAGTAAGGCATGGTCTCCTTGAAGGAGAGCTAGTTGCAAGAGTGCTTCTTTGTTCATGTTTCGATTTCGATATGGTTTAAATAAAAGCGAAAGCAATTGCTTGAGGGTACGGGACAATTAATACAAAGTTAATAAAACGTAGAGGACGTAGTTCGAACCTGGTGTGAACGTGATAAGAACCTACCAAGGACGTGTTAGGAACCGCTAGGGCGTGATAAGAACGCAGTGCAGTCTTCTAGGAAGCGGTAAGGACGTACAAGAAGCACGGCATGGTCTTGTCGAGAACTTGATGGTCGTATCAAGGACATAGTAGAAGCGTAGTGAGGTCTTGATGGTCTGCAACAAATTTGCATCGCATGCTCCACGTTCTTTCTACGTCCTACAAGTTCCTACTACGTCCTTACCACGTCCTTCCTACGTCCTTACTGCGTTCTAATTCCACCCCGTCCTCGCCACGTTTCTTTTGAGCATGTTCAAAATTTGACCAAGACCTCCGTGTCCATCAAGACTTCGCTACGTCCTTACTACGTTCCTACCACGTCTTACAAGATGTACCACGTCCTCACTACGTCCTTAACTTTTTAGGACATAGTAAGGACGTAGTGAGAACGTGGCCCAGTGTAGACGTAACACAAGAATGAGTATAATTTTATATATAAGTCTGCCTAAGGATGAATATATGTGTTGGAACTATGGAATGTCTGCATAAGGATGAATAATTTTATTATCACACCTGCGTAGCAGGATGCATTATAGGAGTTCAATTTTCGTACGTCCAACTGTCATAGTTATGTTAATCTGCATCTGTGATATCTGCGAGGTTGAAACCTTGCATATTAATTGTCCTCGACATACCAATCAAGCATGCACCTTGAACCAGTGACATTGACCTATATTTCGCAGTCCAATAACTTTAGCAATATATGTTATAGTTTTGTTTCTCTGCACCTGTGAGGTTGAAACCTTGCATAATAACTAAAAGGGATAATGAAGTTGTACTCTTTCAGCCCCTTGGTAAGCCAGAATCTGGAAACCAGGATGACACAGACATAGAAACACTCACACAGGAAGAAGAGACAGACACCATGTCAAAGGTGAGACAGTAGCCCTAATAGACTGTTTGTTTTAGATGGTTTGATGGGAGAGAACTAAAATCTGATTACATCATGCTCGTACCTGCCTAATGCTGTTTTAATGAAATACAAACTGTCTGCCTAAGGATGAGTATAATTTTATATGAGTCTGCCTAATGATGGATATATGTGTTAGTACTATAGAATGCCTGCAAAAGGATGAATATTTTTATTATTGCATGTACATAGCAGGATTGGATATAGGAGTTCAAATTTCCGTCAGTGTGTGCGTCTGTACGTCAATCTGTCAACAATTCATGTCATAATTTTGATTCTCTGCATCTGAGATAGCTGCACGGTTGAAACCTTGCATATTAATTGCCCTTGACATACCAATCAAGCATGTACCATGAACTGGTTACCTGGACCTATATTTCACGGTCAAGCAACTGTAGCAATATTCATGTCATAGTTTTTTTTCTCTGCATCTTTGATGGCTGAGAGGTTGAAACCTTGCATTGTAATTTATTTTTGACTTACAAATCAAGCACACACCTTGAACAGATGGCCTTGACCTATATTTCATGGTCCAGTAACTTAAGAAATATTCACACTTTGCATTTTTGGCCCAATGCAGGTGCGATATCGACCTCTGTGACATTCTTGGTGAGTACTATAAAATGTGTGCCTAAATAAGAGGAAATGTACTATCCGTGTAGCGAAAACATAGGCACTGATTAGTTTCATGGTTACCATGAAGCTGATCTGTGTCTTTGTTTTTGCATATGCAGATTGCTGGTTTTCTCACGAGGCAGCTCAAAAATTGAATTGGGGTAGTCTGGGTTTCTAGTCAAATTTGCAGGTCCTTTCCCCTGATAACAACAAAAATTCTTCGCTTGCTTCTCCATTTTAAGGGGAAATAGAAAAAAAGATTTGTGGTCATAAATGTGAATAACCATGAATGTAACTGTTTGTAGGTACTGGGACAAGGTATATGTAGTGCTAGATGGAGCGTCATTGTCATGTTATAAAGACCAGAAACATGCTAAACAGGTTAGTGACACCAGAAATAGTATCCCAATAGATAATCACAATAGGAATTGCCGCTGCATGACTATTCAGATGTCAATGAATTTATAAAACAAACATCTAGCATGGGAGTGTAGAGCACAGACTTTGGATTGAAATTAACCTTTGTCTGTTGTGTAGTGTACTCAGAGCAAGAATCACACTTTAAGCTCCCCAGTATAGTGGTTAACTCGTATTAGCCTGGCATCCTTTTTGTGGGACAGAGGCATGCAGTATAGCCCCAGATGTGACGCCGCAAAACGCGGCGTCCCATCTGTAGCTATTCTGTTTGCTTTGAAGATTTTCTTGGAAAAATTGAATAATATTTCAAAATCACACCTGATGTCCCTAAAAATGAAGCAGACTTGTCCAAATGATAACGATGGGAAAGTCCATTCGGCATGAATGGGTTAAAACCCAGGAGGCAGTGGCTATGTTCTGACGACTGAAAAATTGTTGAAGGGGATGGTAAGCCAAACCTAAAGTAGTGAATTTTAATTGAGAGATTACTTTCTGACGTCAAGGCCTTGTCACACATAGGAGAAAATCTCTCGTCGCAGACTTGCGTTTGTGAAAAATAGTTTTTGTTTGTTTGATTTATTGTTAGCTCACCTGAGCGGAAGGCTCACAAGGTGAGCTTATAGTATACTAATGGTCTGTCGTCCGTCGTCGTCCGTCCGTCCGTCCGTCCGTCCACAATTTCAAAGAAGAATATTTCTAAAGCTAGTGGGCCGATCTTGATCAAATTTAATGTGAACCATCATTGGACTGAGGGATTGATTTCGTTAGGTTTTGGAGCAGATTGTATCAAAATTGTGGTTTCCATGGCAACAGATAGGTCCCATAGACTTACAATGGGAAAAACTAAAAAAAAATTCTTCTCTGAAACCACAAGGCCCACAGCTTTGATATTTGGTATGTAGCAATGGCTAATGGTCCTCTACATAAATTGTGCCATTCATGCCCCTGGGGTCAAATTTGGCCACACCCCGGGGGTCGATAGTCTCTATAGACTTACTACGGGAAAACATTCAAACATCAATATCTCCAAAGCCAGTTGGCAGATCTTGTTCAAATTACACACACAGTGTCACTGGGCAGTAGAAAAGGTTGCATACTGTTTTTGGGCTGATCGGACTGGAACTCTGGTTGCCATGGCAACATACAAATCTTAATGGAAAAAAAAAAAATCAAAAATCATCTTTTTGAAACCACAGGGCCCACAGCTTTGATATTTGGTATGTGGCAATGGCTAATGGTTCTCTACATAAATTGTGCCAGCCATGCCCCTGGGGTCAACTTTGGCCATGCCCCGGGGGTCAATAGTCTCCATAGACTTACAATGGGAAAAACTTAAAATTTCTTCTTCTCTGAAACCACAAGTCCCAGAGCTTCTATAGTTAGTTAGCAATGTTTGTTAGTCCTTATCATAAATTGTGCCAATCGTGCCCCTGGGGTCAAATGTGGCCACTCCCCAGGGGTCGTTAGTCTCCATAGACTTACTATAGAAAACAATTCAAAATTCAATATCCCCAAAGCCAGTAGGTGGATCTACACAGCGTCATTGGGCAGTAGGAAAGGTTGCATATTGCTTTTAAGCAGATAAAACTGGAACTCTGGTTGCCATGGCAACATACATGTTTTAATGAAAAAAAAATCATAAATCTTCTTCTCTGAAACCACAAGGCCCTCAGCTTTGATATTTGGTATACGACAATGGCTAACGGTTCTCTACATAAATTGTGCCAGCCATGCCCCTGGTGTCAAATTGGGCCACGCCCCAGGGTCAATAGTCTCCATAATCTTACAATGGGAAAAACTAAAAAAATCTTTTTCTCTGAAACCACAAGGCCCAGAGCTTCTATATTTCAAAGATCCCTCAGGTGAGCGATCGTTGCCCTTGGGCTACTTGTTTTACATCCCAGTAAACAGTTATGGTCATGTTGGGGTGTGAGCTGTTTAAAAGGACGGAAAGCAATACATCAAACAATCAAGAATTCCTTTTTGCAATAAAACACAAGTCTGTGTCGAGGGATTTTCGCTTATGTATGACGTGTCCTTTTCATGTATGTTTTAGAAATATACGGTTCTAAATTTAAATTATTTTTGGCAACAAGATGGGATAATTTCATTTTTCTAGGAGCCTAATGTTCGTATACGCCATGAGCCAGCCCTGGATTTAGCTGGGGGTGAGTGTCAGCCAGCGGCCTACTATACAAAGAGGCCACATGTGTTCCGGTTAAAACTTGCCATAGGTGCTGAGTACCTCTTCATGGCCAAAGATGAGGTAAGATATCATTTCATAGGTTTCCTATGGGGATATGACGTAACATGATTAGAACTTGTTTCCAACCCCAAAACTGCTTAGAGTTTAGGTGTGAGCATGTTGCACTGAATAAAGCATGGTGTTTCATTTTCTGAGGACTTTGTGAC
This sequence comes from Rugalucina vietnamica, assembly GCA_964017185.1. NCBI lineage: Eukaryota > Metazoa > Mollusca > Bivalvia > Lucinida > Lucinidae > Rugalucina > Rugalucina vietnamica. The sequence continues at coordinate 42,989,450 of OZ024880.1, forward strand.
CTAGATCACTTGTCATAAACATTTTTTTTTACTAAGCTTTGTATGTTTTGTTAAGACATTTTAAAATTTCAGACTAAAGCTTTTTCAAGAAGTAACTTCTTTGGAGTATGTGTTTTGAAGACTCTTTGTGCAACTGGCAGTAACTTGTTGGGTAACGTTATGATTTTCTACCCTCAGGTTGAGATGGTACACTGGGTGAATCGTATCAACGCTACAACCGAGTCTGCCAGTCCCAGGCGGTCACAGACACTTCCTGTGCGCACAGAGGAACAAAAAAAGATTATTCACCATGAAGAATAAATAGAAACAAATTTATTCGAGGCTTTTCAATTATTTTTCAATTTTTTTTTCTGAAGGACATTTGACTTTTTTTAATTGCTTATATATTAAGCTTTAAATATGAAAGAAGGTCAAAGTCTTGGTTGTTTTAAATGGGAACCCCCTACTGTGTGAGTAGGGCCAGGGACAGCTCCCTCCTGGAGGAAGTGCATAAAATGTTTACACGGTTATGCCAAGTTGGGTGTTAGAGGTGACTTTACAGGACAAGGCGGAAAATTCACTTGTTCAGGATTATTGGTTGTGGACCAAGTAAAATAATGCAAGCTATTTATTCAATATGCATGATGGCCACGGGGGTTCCCTCTTCTTCTTAAATCCGAAAATTTCAAGCCTCTAACCATATTCTTTGACTGTATAGCCTGGTTTGTGTCGGACCTGGTCGGAACCCAGTGTTGGTTTTCTCATGCACAGGCTCAATTATTAAGTTTTGGGATTTGCATACTACTGATCAAAAATTACTTCAAAATTTTCTGTTCAAGTCACTTACTTGAAACTATAATAACCTTTTGGATTTAACAAGAGGAGAGACTGTACTATTGATGTAGCGAAAAGAATGGCGCTGATCAGCTGTGCATTTACTGCACAGCTGATCTGCGCCTTTGTTTTCGCACGGGCAAAATCCGTTTTTCTAGTGACTGAGCTCACTACTGACAATCACGTGGTATTGTTTACACACAAAACGATAAATGACCGGTGACACACACTGCGATTTAGACCGAAAATTAGGTTAGATTTTAGAATTTTCTCCTATAGCATTTACTCTACTGACTGAAAGATAGGCTCCGTCCATGCAAAAATGGACCATTTATTGAAATAAAATAACATAAGAAATCCCGATCAATTCGTTTTCGCAAACACTTCATCCCCATTGTGAAATAATCATGGGGGACGAAGTGTTTGCGAAAACGAAATAAGCTATATTCCTCATCTTACTTTCATTCAATACATGATAAATTTCTGCATGAACTGCACCTACCTATAAGTCAATAGAGCAAAAGCTATAAGAGAAAACTCGATTTTTTCAGCTCAACTTCATTCTCTATGACATTGTGCGTCATCCAGTCTGTATCACGTTTACCAGCTGTGGAGCTCATTATTAATCTTGCTAGCAGATCAAACTGGTTGATGCAATTTTTAGCTCATCTGAGTCGTTTAGCTCACAAGGTGAGCTTATAGTATAGCCATGTTTCGTCGTCCGTCCATTCACATTTTCAAAGATCTTCTCCTCTGAAACTGCATGGCCAATCAAAACCAAATTTTATATGAAGCATCTATGGGGAGGGGGAACCAATGTGTATATAAATAATCCAGGTCACATAACCAAGATGGCCACCATGCCCATATATGGTAAAAACCGTTCAAAATCTCCGGAACCACTGGACAGATTTCAACGAAACTTTGCATGAAGCATTGATGACTCAAGTACTACAATGTGTATACAAATTATGACCCTGTGGATTAGGAGATCGAAAGTTTTTGGAATAGTCCTGGTCACATAACCAAGATGGCTACTATGCCAATATATTGCAAAAACCTGAAAAAAATCTTTACTGGAACCACTGCTGATGACCTTGGGTACCTGGTCCCTTCATAGTTTATTTCTTATGGTGACCTTGGAGGTTGTATCTATTTTACAGGAAGGTCGAAAGTGCTGTTTTTGCATATATTTTGATAAAACTTTCACAGAAATTTTCCTTATTAAGTCGATCCTCTACATGATATACCACCTTTGTCCAAATGAGATATTCTGTGTGGTTGTCATGGCAAACAAATGAAAAAATATTAAAAAGACATCTCAGAAACGAAACTGCTTGACAGAGTGAAGTCAAATTTCATGTGAAACCTCTTAGGGTATCCACATACGATCTCTGCTGGTGAAATCTTTTTCTTTAAAAGATTTATTATCAAAATAATTCAGGTGAGCTACAGGACAATTGGTCCTCTGGTTAAAGATACTAGTTAAGTTCAAAACTCTGAGCCTTTCTTGCAGCCTGTTCATATTTTTGCTGAATAATATAAAGCTTTTTTTAAAGATCTACGTCTTTTTCATTTGGCTACAGAGCCATTCCACATGCTCATGAGCCCCTAGCTGCACTTTTCTACTTAAGGGGAACATTTCATTTTTACATGACTGAACGGAGTGCATATTGTGCATATCTATTGTAGTCACCTCGGTCTTTTGTGTTCCCGTCCGTCACAATGTGATAGTTTTCTAGAGGTCCATATCTTGACAACAACTTACCAGAAAGCATTCATACTTGGACCATAGGTACCCTGTAGGGTTTGCTTTAATCCTGTACTTCATTGTCCAACGACTATAAATTTTACATCCACCATGCACATTGACAATATTTATTCACACTTAGATTATTTCGCCCGATGCAGTTGCGATATTGACCTCTGTGGCATTCGTGTTGCTCGACAAATCACTACGAGAGCTGTCCATTTCTTGAATTAAAATTTCTTGTCCATAAGCTTGGATGTTACCCTGAGCTGTTGTGTGAACTCCATGGAACAGTCGAGACCTTCTGGCATTGAGTAGCCAGAGTGAAACTAGAGTGGGCGCCTAGTTATTAAATGCTTTTGAGCCAGGCCATGAGAAAATGTACATCTGTACAGTCTGATAAATTCCTTTGTTGTTTGCTGCTAAGATCCATGAACTATTATTATATCTCTTTTAGATCCATGAACTATTATTATATCTCTATTTTGTACATGAAATAATTGGAGACTAGTTGGCATGTTGTTTGAATCTTGCTTTGATACATTTGCTCATTCCCTGGCTCCTTTATATATTGCAATGTCAAATATTGTAATATATATGCATGCATGACCTCCTACTGTTAACTTTGTTAACCTAAATAAAGAATTGAACAAAATTTCCAGGCTTTCGTTTTATCATTTGCTCAACTAAGCCGTGAGGCTAAGCTCACCTGAGCCATTTGGCTCACTCGGTGAGCTTATAGTATAGCCATGATCCGGCGTCCGTTTGTCGTTGTCTGTCCGTTTGTTTTTATTGTATATGTTTTAATGTGATCATAATTATTATTATTTTAATTTTCAATGCAAAGAACTTCTCTCATGAATTAATTTTTGTAAATTTATATTCATGGAATAGTTTGTTAATGCCTTTTATCCTATTGGCTGAAACTATTCATTTCCCAGTACTTAGTACTACCCTTCTTGCTTCAGACTATAAAGATTCAAGAAAAGTGTGGTTTGGTTCGCTGCTCATCCTGCAATGACTGCAGCCAAATTGTATGTTAAAACAGCCAAAACAACTAATCAAGCAAACTGGATGAAGTTAATTAGTTAAAGATCATCATTAGGCAGACTGAATGATGTATGTATATAGTCCTCATAATGATGGTCTACTTAATGACTAAATTGTATATACCAAAATTTAGGCAGACACATAAGCATGTATATCTGTTCTTCATGGCCGCATGCCTTTGATACTAAAACAGCCTTTTCCTGAGTTTATTTTAGGATTAATTTAACTACAGCCATAATGTTTCTGAATAAAATGCTCAAGTCTGCCTAAGTCTGGTCTTTGTCTGCCTAAGGGTGATTTTACATATTTGTCTGCCTAAGGTTGAAAAAAGAATTATATATATATATATATATATATATATATATATATATATATATATATATATATATATATATATATATATATATATATATATATATATATATATATATATATGTGTGTGTCGGTGTTGATAGGAAAAAAGAAAGAAATGAAGTAGCAGCAACAATTTATTTCAGTCCTGAAAAAAGAAAAAAATGAAGTGACAGCAAAAATTTATTTCAGTCCTGAAAAAAGAAAGAAATGAAGTAATAGCAACAATATATTTCATACCTGGAAATAAAGAATATATACATGTATATATTCAACACACAAACTTCTTCTTCTTGCCGTTGTATATTCCGCCTGTATACTAGGCGCACGTGGTATCCTCCGTTCTGGATGTCCACTAAATACTGCTCAGTAAAAATGTATGGTTAGCAGGAGGGGTTGACAGCCACCTAATACTCAATAAATGACATCTGGACATCTGCAGTACCACACAAACACTCAGGATAACATGTACAGTGTAATGCATACCACTTATACCCCACTTTTAAATAGTAAAACTGGGGTTTACAGTGGTATACATATTTTTCTTATTTTTGTTCCAAAACATTAATTGTGGACACTCGTTAGAACCGACTCAAGCAAAATTAAGAAAAAAAAAAATACCAAAAGTTTTCTGTTGAAAGTTTTCATTTTTATAGCTTAAAAAATCTCTGTATGTTGTTTGGACAAGTAGCTGTGGTAATTATTTTAGTCTTAATATGAAAAGCAGGAACCAAGCAAGCCGGTCTAAGTTTCTAATTCGAACATTTGCCAAGTTGATATCTAATACTGTTTATGTGCATAAAAAGCAGTTTCGTTGAAAGGATGGGTTAATGAACTCGTAACAAAAGTAACGCGGTATTATATGTCATTTTGACAAAGGCTTGAAGTAAGACTGGGATTTTAGAATTTGTATTTCTTGGATTTAGATAGTGCAGGTTCACAAAATCAGCAACTTCAGAATCGAAAAAAAAAATGAGCCGTCTCGTGGGAAAACCAACATTGTGATTTCCGACCAGGTCCGACATCACACTGGTAAATGTAAAAGTACTGGAGCTAGTTGCAACGCACTGGTGCAGATTAAATTACGAACTGGAGTAAGATTAAAATGTCGGAAAAGGTATACAAAACTTGTACCTCTCTTCATTATCATTCCCTTATAAATTTGTGCATGTGTTATTTGCCATGTCACCTGGCGCAGAGAAGGGCGGACGCGTTGTAGATTATGATTTTATCACGCAATATGTGATTCATTTCATGGATTAGAAGCCAAATCCGATACAGTTTTACCAACGTGACTGGTGGCATGTGTTTTCGTGCCAAAATTGAGGGAAAAATGCATGTCTGAGCATAATTTTTGTTATATTATCATATAGTTATGAATAAACATTCAAGAAACACGATTTTCGATCGTCATTTTTTTTCTTGGTACCGAATCAAACGTTTTATTGAGTATTTTCTATTACAACGCACCGGGAGCATTTTTGAAGCATTTGTACAACGCACTGGTGGTTACACAAACTTGCTTCAGGGTTGCGTTTAACTCGTCCAGAAAAATAGAGACATTATTTTACAGTGATCAATTAAAAAAGGCCGTAACACTAAATTATCATACATTGATGACATTGACAACAGCTGTGTTTTCATTACCCTATCTATTATGCAAAGACTTACAAGGCTGTTAGTTTAAAATTTGATTTTTGTTCTCATCTTGCTTAAACAAAACACGTCAGAGACGATTCTTAGAGTACACACAATCTATGTGACAAGCAAAAATAAAGAAGAAAAAAAATGTCTATCCCTGTACAACCTGTTTAGCTATATAATGTGTGGTCTGAGGTTCTCGGACATAATTTTGAGACAATTTCTCGCTTTACTTCCCATATTTTCAGAACTAGCAAAACATTTATCCTCATCATCCTACTAAGTCCTTGTCCATCAACCTGAGCACCCAGATCAGCCAGAAAAAAGGCACAAATGCATTATGTCCTAGTTTTCAAACAGGCCCATCTAAGTTTTAAGGACTTTATTTAACTGGATATGGCGAAGACTGTGCCTTGTTTTATTAATGCTTACAAGTATTCATATTTTGGGGCCAATTGGTGGCTTTTTGGTTGGTCTGCAGATGCTTTGATTGCTTTACTTCCCGGCTTTACTTATATTTATACATATTCTCTGAAACCGGTCGCACAGATGTACAGTGTAGCTCCATGGGTGTTTCGTTGCATCTCATGGAAGTGGTACGAAAAGGTACAAGTAGGCAAAGATCAGGAAAAGGCGCAATCAGAAAAAGATTCCCACTCCAAAAACCGAGGTGGGAAAAAACCAAACTAACAATCAGGTACTTATACCATGAAACAATCGTAAGCCGAATGGGCAGCTATTTTCCCAATAGGTGGCCACTCAGTTACCTTAACTTAACTAAAAATATGAAAACATACATAAGGCGCCAACAGCACAAAAAAAAAATTTTAAACACCAAGACATAAAACAAAAAGAACCACCACAGAAGTATCGACTTGGAACGATCAGTAACACAAAGTTACTGGCGGGCTTAAACCGGTTTTACATGGCCATAACCTCACCCTCAGCTTCCGCAGTGGTTCATAACACCTAGTTAGTTATTCGGTCCTCGTGGTGAATCTCTAACTAGTCAATGAATCATCAAGAATAAACAAATAAATCATGATAAAAATCCTGATGAATCAAAAACCAGGACTCACAGACTGAGTAAGCTGCCCGACGATGGAGATCCCTGGGCGCCGAATAACCTACTAACTCCGGAGCAAAAGAAAAACACCAGTATCGAAGTATCGAAGTATCGAAGTGTAAAAGAATAATATGGCTGTTACAGTTTTAATGCTTTATGAATTTAAAATGTTTAGTCAAGGACTTTCATATATATGCATTTTTTTTCCTGTCAGCCCTTGGTAAAGACTCTGGGGTTCGCAACCTTTTGAACACACGGCCGGACTTGGAAGGTGTGGAAAAGCTGCAGTCTTTTGGGAAGTTGATACTATTATTCTCTTTTTCGGTGTCACAAACCGAGGCCGATTTTTTCTTTGCTTTGTTCTATTTAAGGAGAGGATAGATTTTTTCTCTTAGGCATCTTTTGAGTTCTGGAGTTTTTTTTGTAGACGTGGATGTAAATCAGGGGCTGTGGTTGTTACTAGGGTTAAGCAGAGGCGTTGTTATTATTCATTGAAAAGGAAACATCGTTTAATGAATTAACAATGTGAATGCAATAAGACGTTCATGAGTTTCACGTCTTGCGTGTTAGGATAGCCCCATACATCATATGCCCATACATTGTAGGTTAGTATGACTAGTCGGAAAACATACATCAGGGTCAGAACAGGTTCGTCTAGTGGTAGCCGGTCAGATGCAAAATGGACAGAAATAAAAGTAGACACAACCACTTTACAATATGACCAATAAAAAAGGGTATGTTTATGTTGTACTTTACATAGGATTTTTATATTAATTGACCGCTTTAAAATAATGTACATTTTTTTTCTGGGCGAATTAGATGTTTTGTCTATGTGAAATCAGCAAGTTTGTGTAACCACCAGTGCGTTGTACAAATGCTTCAAAAAATGCTCCCAGTGCGTTGTAATAGAAAGTCCTCAATAAAACGTTTGCTTCGGTACCTAGAAAAAAATTGGCGATCGGAAATAGTGTTTCTTGAATGTTTATTCAAAAATATATGATAATATAACAAAAACTATGCTCAGACATGCATTTTTTCCTCAATTTTGGCACGAAAACACATGCCACCAGTCATGTTGGTAAAACTGTATCGGATTTGGCTTCTAATCCATGAAATGAATCACATATTGCGTGATAAGATCATAAACTACAACGCTTCCGCCCTTCTCTGCGCCAGGTGACATGGCAAATAACACACACACAAATTTATATGGGAATGATAATGAAGAGAGGTACAAGTTTTGTTTACCTTTTCCGCCATTATAATCTTACTCCAGTTCGTAATTTAATCTGCACCAGTGCGTGGCAACTAGCTCCAGCACTTTTACATTTACCAGTGTGGACATGTACAAGCACAGAAAAGAGCTAGAATTTTGAAATTACGGATTTAAGTAGAAGAGGAACTGTACTATCCGAGTAGCGAGTCGCCTATGCAGATTGCTGGTTTTCCCATGTGGCGGCTATAATCTAATTGTTGTCAGTTTGTAGTTAAATATGATCCTCAAAAACCGGTCTTCGGGGTTTCCGACAAGGTCTGACACAAACAGATCTGCGAAGCTTATCTGCGCCTTTGTTTTCGCATAGGCAAAAATTCGGTTTTCTCACGATGCGGCTCAATTACATTGTTCAGCTCCAGTATGCTTCAACGCTCAATATTTTAGATCAATATATTAGCGAATTATTATGTAATTCAAATATTCGTGATCAAAATGTGAAATCAGGCTCAAAATCAATGTTGAAAGTGATTTTATTATTCTTCTTGGGAATTATCATCATGGCGACTTTCCAAGTTGCGCCGCCGGAAAATTTCAACTTCAAAAATCCAGAGGATTTCGACCGGTGGATTTCTCGTTTTGAACGCTTCAAAATAGCTTCTGGATTGGACGGTAAAACTGGAGAACAACAAGTTAATACATTAATATACTGTATGGGTCGGGAAGCCGACGAGATTTTCAAATCGTTCAACTTAACGAAACCACAACAAAAGGTCTATGATGGCGTCAAAAAGAAATTTCAGGACCATTTCGTAATTCGGAGAAACGTCATTTTCGAAAGGGCAAAATTTAACATGCGAAAACAGGAGGAAGGAGAATCGGTGGACACGTTCATTACGGCTTTATACACCTTGGCTGAACATTGCAAATTTGGAGATTTAAAACATGAACTCATCAGGGACAGAATCGTGGTTGGTGTACGTGATGCGCGAGTTGCAGAAAAATTACAAATGGACGCTGATCTCACTTTAGAAAAGGCAGTAAATCAGGCACGCCAAAGTGAGTCGATTAAGAAACAGCAGTCAGTGGTTCGATCCCAAATAAATGACAATGACTCTAAAGTAGACGCTGTGAGAAAAAGGAACTTTGTCAAACACAAGTCACTTCCAAGTAAAGCACATAATTACCACAACAGGCCAGACACCCGCTCGAAGTGTACTCGGTGCGGAGCGACTCCTGAGCATAGTCGGAAGAATTGTCCGGCTGCTCAAAGTATTTGCCGAGGTTGCGGCATAAAGGGACATTGGCAAAAATGTTGTTTAGCGAAGAAACACCTACATGAAGTAGAGGAGGACAGCCATACTGAATATGAGCAAGTTGAGGATGCTTACTTAGGAACTATCGACGAGGTCCAGGGTTCGAGTCCGTGGTTTATATCTTTGAAAGTCAAAAACTTGGACATAGACTTCAAAATAGACACAGGGGCCGATTTGACAGTAATATCAGATGACATTTACGTCAAACTTGGCAAATTTCCGTTACAAAAGTCGACGAGAAAATTGGTCGGACCTGGACAAGTGGAATTAAATGTATTGGGTACATTCACAGAGACAATATCTAGTGAAAATAAGTCAGTTCAGGAGAACATTTACGTTGTGAAGGGACTAAAACGCTGTTTACTGGGGCGACCGACAGTTGAAAAACTGGGACTAGTTAAACGTGTTTATGAAGTTTTCACACCTGAAAATGTCAAGGATAGATACCCCAAGTTATTTCAAGGACTTGGCAAACTTGAGGGACAGTATGACATTAAATTAAAAGACGATGCCAAGCCATATGTGCTTACCGTACCGAGGAGAGTATCAATACCCCTTATGTCTAAGGTAAAGCAGGAGCTGGATCGCATGGAAGAGACAGGTGTTATTTCGAAAATTAACGAACCAACCGAATGGTGTGCCGGAATGGTGGTCGTACCCAAGGCGAATGGTAACGTACGTATTTGTGTTGACTTGACAAAACTTAACGAAAGTGTCAAAAGAGAAAACTTTCCAATGCCTGCCATAGATCAAACATTGGGATTATTATCAGGTGCACAGTACTTTTCAAAGCTTGACTGTAATAGTAGTTTTTGGCAATGTGAACTGTCGGAGTCTTGCAGAAAGTTGACGTGTTTCATAACGCCATTCGGACGTTACGTCTTCAATAGATTGCCGTTTGGACTTTCAAGCTCGAGCGAGTATTTCCAGAAAAGGATGTTTTGTATACTGGACGGTATACCAGGCGTAGTATGTCAAACTGACGATGTTTTGGTATTCGGAAAAACTGAACAGGAGCATGACGAACGCTTGGATACGGTTCTGAAACGGATTCAGGACGCTAAATTGACTCTGAACGCTGAAAAATGTGTGTTCAAGACAAGGTCAGTAAAATATGTCGGTTATGTAATAGGACCAGACGGAGTTCGTGTAGATCCTGATAAACTGTCAGCATTTGTGGACATGAAACCACCCAGTGACGTCAGCGGGGTGCGACGTATATTGGGTGTAATCAATCATATGGGTAAATTTTCATCCAACCTGGCTGAGTATACAAAACCACTGAGAGATTTGCTTAAGGACACGAATCAGTTTTATTGGGGGTACCAACAGCAGGATGCCTTCAATAAGATCAAGGAAGAACTGACAAAATCCCCAGTACTGGCACTGTATGATCCAACGAGATATACGGTAGTGGCATCGGATGCGAGTAATTACGGTATTGGCAGCGTAATTATGCAAAAGCAGGATGACGGTCAGATGAAACCAGTCGCATATGCTTCAAGAGCATTGACACCTACGGAACAACGCTACGCTACGATAGAGAAGGAAGCTCTCGGTATCACATGGGCCTGTGAACGGTTCCGGGACTTACTCATAGGTAAACAGTTTCATATAGAAACAGATCACAAACCATTAGTGTCGTTGTTGGGCCGTAAGGATATCGCAGAACTAAGTTCGCGTATTCAAAGATTCAGAATGAGACTCATGGACTTTACATATACGATATCTCACGTAGAGGGACGTAAAATGGTAATCTCGGACACGCTCTCAAGAGCACCTTTTTACCGTGAACTGTCGACCAAGGACGAGCAAGCAACTATCGACACTGAAAATTACGTGGATTACGTCATCAGTAGCTTACCTGTAACGGACACAAGGTTACAAGAAATTATTGAAAAACAATATAATGATACTGTGTGCAGAAAACTAATTAGATACTGTGAAAATGGATGGCCAGAACGCAAATCAGACTTGCCGGAATTTATAAAAACATACTGGTCTATTCAAGGTGAAATAACTGTCAATCATGGATTACTGATGAAAGGAAACAGAATCATAATACCAGCTTCAATGCAAGCATATATTCTGTCAAAAATACATGGAGCGCATCAAGGCATAACGAAATGCCGAGATATAGCAAATAATTCAGTGTATTGGCCGGGGCTAAGCAAAGACATCGAAGATATGGTGCGAAAATGCGATACATGTTCTAAAGTACAAAACGATCATGCAGAACATATGATTTATACACCATTACCTGGCAGACCTTGGGAAAAACTAGGTACAGACATGTTTTACTGGAAGGGACAAAACTATTTGCTAGTGATTGATTATTTTTCGCGGTATATTGAGATTGCTAAACTGACATCAACAACGTCAAGTGACATCATCAGTCATTTAAAGTCGATTATGAGTAGACATGGTGTTTGTGACACGTTAGTATCCGACGGGGCAGGACAATTTTCCTCGGATTTATTCGAACAATTCATGAGAGACTTCGGAATAAAGCATGTTCGAAGCAGCCCGCGATGGCCGCTGGGAAACAGTGAAAGTGAAAGGGCTGTGCAGACTGTAAAACGGCTACTCGAAAAGGCCGATGACCCCTACGTTGCTCTAATGGAGTACAGAGCTACTAAGATTCGTAATGGATATAGTCCTAGTGAATTACTGTTCAACAGACAGATCAAGACATTGTTACCTACTGCACCGGGTAACTTACAGCCAAAACTGGTCAGTGCCGCGAAAATTGCGGAGCGCGAAAAGTATGTTCGGGAACAAAGTAAACTAAACTACGATACGAGGAGGCGTGCAAGACCGCTTCCGCCGTTAGAGAAGGGCGACAGGGTACACGTGAAAAACTTACAAACTGATGGAAATGTTGTCCAAAGTGCCCTTTTCCCGCGATCGTACATTGTGGATACGCCGCGAGGAACAATCAGAAGAAACAGGCGTCATTTGGTCAGATTACATCAACAAAATGCTGATACGCCTGTCGAGCAGAGAGAAAACATCCGTGAGAACATGGGCGAAAACAACGCGGAGGGTAGACCAAAACACGGTTTACCAGTACAAAGAGATACGACGCTTCCTGTGGGTGTAACCGTTACGAGATCTGGTCGTATTTCAAAGCCGCCAGAAAGACTACAAATAAACTCTTAATTTCAGGCTTCAGTGAAATAGTCAACATTTCAACATATGCCTTCTTTCATACTGGCTTATCAGTGATATGAACTTCCTTGTTCATATGAAAGGTTAATAACTTTTTCAGGAAGGAATTTAGTTTAATGTTTCAGCTGATAATAAAATAACAGTTAGGGCATGTTTCTTAGATTAAATGATTATGTTTTAGAATGTTTATCAACATGTTTTTCTAAGATATTTCAAGATTTATTTCACACAGATGTGCTTTATAGACATTCGTCATAAAAGCCTGAGAAAGGGGGATGTTGTATAATGCATACTCACCATTATATTTGGATAGTTTATGGTAGAGCGTTCACCTACTGCTTTGGGACTTTGCCTCTTAAATACTTTTTCGAGTAAAACGTAACTGACTTGTGTTTAGATCATTGTGCTTGCAACATCTAGCATCATTAAAATTAGTGATTAAGAAACCATGCTTTCATTTAATTATTGACCATCCAACAATACAATAATTTTAACCAGGTTTCATATTCGCTCTGGAATTCATATATACGTTCCTATTCATGTAAATCATGCAAAATGCTAAATACCAGATGATTTGACCAGGTTTCCTATTCATGTAAATCATGTAAAAATGCTAAATACCAGATGATTTAACCAGGTTTCCTTTTCATGTAAATCATACAAAACGCTTAATACCTGATAATTCAACCAGGTTTCCTATTCATGCAAATCATGCAAAATCCTAAATACCTGATAATTCAACCAGGTTTCCAATTCATGTAAATCATGTAAAATGCTAAATACCTGATGATTTACCAGGTTTCCTGTTCATGTAAATCATGCAAAATAATTAATACTTGATGATTTAATAAGGTTTCCTATTTATGTAAATCATGCAAAATGCTAAATAGCCGATATATTAACGAGGTTTTCTATTCATGTAAATCATGCAAAACGCTTAATACCTGATAATTTATCCAGGTTTCCTATTCATGTAAATCATGCAAAATGCTAAATACCCGATAATTTAACCATGTTTCCTATTTATGTAAATCATGCAAAATACTAAATGCCTGATGACTTAACCAGCTTTCCTATTCATGTAAATCATGCAAAATGCTAAATACCCGATAATTTAACCATGTTTCCTATTTATGTAAATCATGCAAAATGCTAAATAGCTGATACATTAACGAGGTTTCCTATTCATGTAAATCATCCACGTGTAGACTACAATGCCAAATAAGGACAACCAATTATAGGATTGTTTTGACATAACAAAAGGCTTGTTTGACTAGATAATTTTTGCCTGTTATGGTATGAGCACCACATTGATAAACAGTTTTATAACCATTGCATATTCAAACATACTGTGCAAACTCAAAAGCTTTGTGCTGGATAGGAGTACAAATGAGCTTCGCCATAAGAAAACGTCCCATCATTTCATCATTAACATCATAAAAAAAAAAAAAAAAAAAAAAAAAAAAAAAAAAAAAAAAAAAAAAAAAAACACGCTACAAGTACGTCTCAGCAATCTTTCTTATAGCTTTGCTCTATTTCTACACATTCTGTGCAATTCTGATACTTGGATATTTTAAGACTGAGATGATACGTAAGTTATAAAAATGTTCGTATGCAGACGCAACCTGTACACTAGATATCTCTGTCTCAGAACAGAAGAAACATTTCGAACACATGCCGATTCTTTAGACGCAAAAATTGAAATGCTCAGTAAGAAAAAAAAATCGATAACTTACTATTGTTGCTGACGACCGTGCGCACGCGCTAGAACCGCCTCACCACCGAGGCGGTTCTAACGAGTACGCACGACGACACGTGTTTGCTTTTTTATTCAGCAGGATAGCAGCAGTACAGGTTACGTTAATGCAAATTTACCTACCATAAGTGAGGTAATCGGTCAAAGCATAATTTTTTCAGTACCAGCACAATGCTTCGATTTGAAGACTAAAACTAATGCAGTGTTACGTGTATGGCAACATTTTAGCATTGATGAATCGCTCGATTCTTTGGAGGAAGAATTTAAACAATATCTTCTCTGTCTGCCTATCAAGTGGGAAAAGTCTTCCCCATCCTACGTAGGATTCGAACGGTTCATCATTGCTTGATAAGTTCCTTGCCCCCGCCTCTTGTGCCGAAACCGAAACGCAAAATACAGATTGATGTTTTATAAAGCCTACATGGTACCACATTTGAATTACTGCAATATTATATGGGGAAACTCGTTAAATTTTAATGTCTCTAAAATAACGATGCTGCAAAAACGTGCCTGTAAAGTCATCCTAGGAAATGAATATACAGACTTTGAAAGTGGCAAAGCTATTTTGAATATTCAAATGTTTGAACAAAGTATGTTTTTAAATAAGGCTAATGTACAAGATAGCAAATAATATGATTCCTGCTTACGTCTGTGAACTTTTTGAAAGGAGATCTGATGGCATAATCAATACCACTCTAAGATCTGTATCGAATGAAAATGTTGTTATTCCAAGACCTAAAACTGAGCATCTTTAAAGAAAGTCTTTCATATTCTGGCTCTGTTATTTGGAATAGTATTCCACTTGAAATAAAGAATTCTTCTTGTCTGACGTGTTTTACAAATAAAGAATGGTCCATAATTCTGCATTTGTATCGAAGTTAAAAAGTATGTCTCCACCACCAATCAATCAGACCAAGTTCAATGTAATTTCATTTTTCTATTCTTACATGTGTAAATATTTCATATTATTTTATACTTAGCAGTGAAATTAATGTATATCAAAAATGGATAAAAGTGATATGTTCACTGCAGAATTGATATTGATATTTTCACTAGTGATTGATATCAGCCGAGTTTGGATTACTTCTGACGTTTCCATTCACTTGACGTCATTAAATGTGCCTCACTTCAGAAATTCAAATGCATATACTTCCGTTATTTACGAACGAAAACATAAAGTGTGGGTATTCATTTTCTTAGTTAGAACGTTATGCACCAGTCATTTGCATCCTCGGCTCCCCCGGGGCCGGGGAATAGCGGGGATTTTAACTTTTCAATTTTTAAAGCCCGACTAAAAGCCCGGCACTGCAAGAATTTTGGTAAAACCCCTGCTAAAAGCCCCGGCTCCCCAGGGGCTGACAATAACGTGGAACAACAGCTGGGAGTTGTTCTGATGAAACTGAAACATGGGAGAAGGACATCAATTTATGCTTGTGAATGTTTAGGTGCATTTGGAAATTAAATAAGTACCATAAAGATAATTAAATGTTAAAAATATCATTAAAATCTAATTTGGATTAATGTGACAGTGCATTGGCGGGAAATCATAACCCCGGCAAATCCCCGGCACTGCCGGGACACATCAGAGGTTAAAGCCTGGCACTTTAGCCCTGCTATGTCCCCGCTATCCCCGGCCCCGGGGGAGCCGGGGATACAAATGACTGGTGCATTAGGAACAATATGGTACCAAAATTATTTGTGTTTTCAAAAATGTTTGGTTTTTGCATTTTCACCGCCTGCTTTGTGAATAGGAAAATGCCCTTGTATTGTATAAAATAAAAGGAAAATTTACGTTTTATCGGTAAATACCAAATATATTTCATCTCGTGACTTGAAAACATCTAAATTTTCACTCGTGCTACGCACTCGTGAAAATTTTGATGTTTTCAACTCACTCGATGAAATATATTTGGTATTCACCTCAAAAAAGTAAATATCCTCTATATCATTTGTTATTGTTTCATATGTTTTATGTACAATGTTTACCAGAGGGCCTCATGGAAGATTGGTTTTAACCAAATGATCAAATGAGTCACCCTCTTTAAATAAAGAATTTACTTACTTACTTACTTACTTACTTACTTACTTACTTACTTACTTATATAGCATGCTATATCATGTAGCTCTACAAGTTTGATTAAGCAAAAGTTGGATGTATCAAGTTAGATACAACTTGTTCAATTATAAGACAACTTATCAGTAGTTTACAAAATAGCAATGCCAATCTTATATTTGTCGAAGAATTGTTCATTTTTAATATAGGAAACACATATACTACCGCAGACTTGCAACTCTTCATCATATCTTCATCATAATTAAACACTATATATATACAGCAAAGCGTCTTAACCCGCCTCTATCACTTATTGCACTTCTTAGAAAAATTAAGTATATACATGGCCTTGAACGAAACACAGCAACGAAAAAAGACTTTAAGACAGTCTAGACAAATTTGAAGAAAAATGGCTTAAATACAGAAAATTTTTACTGTCGATCCACTGAGTGTTCTCAAAACTTTCCTGATAATACCCATGTCAAATCTTTAAAATTATTTGTAAGTATAGCTAATAAAATCAAAGAACACTGCCAGGCCATGAGCGAGAGTCTACTAGACAACTCATATTTCCTTATATACATATATGTTGTTGTTGTTTTCTTTTTCACTTATCTGAGGTGAACACATTGTCATTCGAGTTTAGCTTTAACCCATTTAGTGTAGCTGGAAGAAACACATTATTTTACACAACAAAGTAGGATATACATAAATTTAGATATACTTTGATACTTAGCATCAATGAAAGGCTACCAGTAAATCAGGTTCAATTAACACATGACAATATTTGAAATCATAATTTTTAACAAAATATCAAAATTTTATAGGTGGTAACCATTCATCGATGTAGATATGATATTTTTTTATTGTTAAAACAACTGTTTGTGTTCATATGCTAGACCATCATAACATATTAATTGAATGAATTATGAATGGAGAGTGGAGAATGAACGCACTTTCTTATACGCAAATCCACCCATGTAGTTTGTAAGGCACTCAGGGGGATGATCCTCCCCGATCCTCTGGGTGCCAAATGACGGGGAGAATAAATGGGTTGCCCTCAGGTAACTGAAAAAAAAAAAAAAAAAAAAAAAAAAAAAAAAAAAAAAAAAAAAAAACTTGTTGCATCATGTAGCTCAGCTCTAACACATACACTGATCAGCTGCTTAGCTGATTTACGCTATTATTGTCGCATATGCAAAAGTCAATTTTCTCATGAATTGGCTCATATGAAACATTGGAGTATTCTAGGTAGCGTTTCCTACTTAAGCGCAGTGAACGAATTTCCGAGATAATCGCAATTTTCTATCTTCACCTGGACGGTTTTTCCCTATTTAAGCGCTTTTCCTACTTAGTCGCATCACACACGTGAACCTGAAGGAAGTTCGTTTCACGTTGAAAAGCAGCAAAAGTAACAACGAAATGAGCCGCATCGTGAGAAAACCGCATTTTTGCCTAGGCGAAAACAAAGGCGCAGATCAGCTTCGCGGTAACCGCGAAGCTGATCAGCGCCTTTGTTTTCGCTACTCGGATAGTACAATTCCTCTTCTACTTAAATCCGAAATTTCAAGCTTCTAGCCCGCTTCTGTGACTGTACAGGTCGGTTTGTGTCGGACCTGGTCGGAAACCCCGAAGACCGGTTTTCTCACGTCGCGGCTCAAATCATTCTATAGCATATGCCACGCCACGATAGCCTTTGAAAGCACTTTCAAACATATTTGAGCCGCATCGTGAGAAAACCGGTCTTCGGGATTTCCGACCAGGTCCGACACAAACCGGGCTGTACAAGCTCAGAAGCAGGCTAGAAGCTTGAAATTTCGGATTTAAGAAGAAGAGGAAGTGTACTATCCGTGTAGCGAAAACAAAGGCGCTGATCAGCTTCGCGGTTACCGCGAAGCTGATCTGCGCCTTTGTTTTCGCCTAGGCAAAAATCCGGTTTTCTCACGATGCGGCTCATTTAGGACATTTAGAGGCGACAACCACGTAAGCATAGAACATTAGCTGCAGTGACGTCAATAACGACAAAGAAAGAAATTTGGTTGAAAAAAAAAAAACTGTGTTCCTGCAACACATGATCATGTATGGATATCTCTCTCTCTATGCCTTATGCATTGGTATTGTGACTTTCTGTAGTCAAAAGATTCGATGCATGGTATACCAGTTCCTTAACAGAAGTATGTTTTTGCGTACAAGGGGTGTATGTTTTTAAGTGAATAATCGATGTGGGCTAAAAAGAGACTAAAACAGAGTAAAATTATTTATTATCATACCTCTCTGACTTATTTACAGATATCTGTGCACCCTCTGCTCCACAGCCAGCACGAGAGGCTTATACTGCCTGAATATAGTTATTACCATACATGTGGTCATATATGCATAAATTCACATTGGATCATGTTTCACATGTATTGTGTGGCTCAGCCCTAAGACGCTCACATACATACACAATTGTAGTTTATTAGTATTTCACATGGACTATATTTCATATGGATCATACCACACACACACACACACACACACACACACACACACACACACACACACACATTCCTTAGTTTCTGTAATATCTGTCATTTGAAATTCTTTCCTTGCTTATATTATGTTTTATATGTTATACCCTTGCTTTGTTGCTCCTATGTGGGCCGAAAATTCGTAATAAAGATCTTATACTGATGGCTTGTCCCATTTACATCAGCCCCTTCTCCATGATGTTTGGGGTGTTAATATTCAGTTTAGTGTTTCACTTTAAAGATGAGCCAAAAGAGAAAGGATATTTGCTAAAATACTTAATAGCATGTTATATTAAGAATGTTACATCTACAGCATACATTTGAAAAATGAGCCGTGACACGAGAAAAACGGTATTTGGCGCTATTGAAACTGGCCCACACAGCCACAGACAGAGACTAGAAATGGTGCATGTAAGTGAAAGAAGATTGGTACTATCTGTGAAGGGCCTTATAAATAAGCTATGACCAGCTGTTATTCTGATGATCCAAAGAAATCTCATTACTTTTATTAAATTAATGAGCCGCATCGTGAGAAAACGGGATTATTGCCTATGCGAAAACAAAGGCGCAGATCAGCTTCGCTGATCAGCGCCTTTGTTTTCGCTACTCGGATAGTACAATTCCTCTTCTACTTAAATCCGAAATTTCAAGCTTCTAGCTCTTTTCTGAGCTTGTACAGGCCGGTTTGTGTCGGACCTGGTCGGAAACCCCGAAGACCGGTTTTCTCGCGTCGAGGCTCATATGCATGCCGGTAGCGACTTTTTACTTTAATGAGGAAAAAGTTGTATAAGATGACATCACTGTTGTATGGGCCATTATGACATTCTTTTCAGCTGAATAACTTTGAATCATTAAATACCAATCTCAGTTGCAGTATCGGGTTTTATGTTTTGTTGCTTTTTTTGTATTAAATGAGCCTTCGCATGAGAAAACCGGTAATTTGCGTTCATGACTAGGTCTTACACAAACCGACCCGTACAGTTACAGGAAAAAGGCTAGAAGCTTGCAATTTTGATTTAAGAATAAGAGGGATTGTACTGTCCATGGGGCGAAAACAAAGGCGCTGATCAGTTGTGCAGTTACTGCACAGCTGATTTGCGCCTTTGGTTTCGCATATGCATGTTGTTTGTTTTCTTACGCGGCGGCTCAAATGTATTCTAAAATTTAAGGAACACCCCGATATAAATAAACTTTTGCATTTTCGTAGCAACAAAACGTAACTGCGAGATTCGTTAGGGCAATGCTTATCGATATAAATATTGTTTTCTATTTCGCATGTTTAGAGATACCTTATATTTTTGTTACTTAGTTCATACAATCAAGCCTATTATATAAGAGTTTTGACGGAAGCTATGCAAGTCATGTTCTTACGATCAGACCAAAGTTTAATAAACAGATAAAAGGCGTTTCTTTTTCGCGTATTTGTTTGCTGTTCTAGAGACATATAGACTATATTCACTTGGTTCATTAGTGATTGAGTTTTATCAAATGAGCCTGTGCATGAGAAAACCAAACAATTTGCATAGGCGAAAACAAAGCCGCAGATCAGCTTCGCGGTAACCGCGAAGCTGATCAGCGCCTTTGTTTTCGCTACATGGATAGTACAATCCTTCTCCTACTTAAATACAAAATTTCAAGTCTCTAACCATCTTCTGTGACTGTACAGCCCGGTTTGTGTCAGACTTCGTAGGAACCCCAAATTGTTGGTTTTCTCACGCACAGGCTCAAATTCAATTGTGATGGATAACGCTGATTTATTCCGATACGTTTTGACTACAAAAACTCTTCCCGAGGAGACAATATCTGACTATGAGTTTCGGTTTGAGACTGTTTTCTACAATGATGGAGGCTCATATTGTTACTGTAGATGTGCCTATGATCATGAATATTTTTCATACATATCAGAAAGTGGTGATATTGATTGGGAAAAGTGTGACACACTGGTGCAGGCTATTAAGCGCGGAAGGTGCCAACACGCTTCTAGAGCTACTAAGAAAAGGTATCTTTCCGAAACAAGGGTTAATGTTTTTCACATCGCAGTGGCTCTTGGTTCTGAGACTTTGTCGCAGCTATTATTGTCAAGAGCGGAAGAAGGGATGGAATTGAAATCAGGAAATATTAAAAGTGGGTTGTTTTGCATGTACCCATATGGAGTTGCAGCATTGAGAGGTAACGCGAAAGCGGTACAATTGCTGTTTAAAGTTGATACGGCTGAAGCATATCTTCCAGGCGGCTCATTCATAGAACTGAACTCTAGATATTCATCACGAACAAGTAGATATAAATTCGTGTATGCGGTTGAAAAGGAACACAATATATTCCAAATAACAAGTAGATCAGTACTTGAGGTTTGCATCGTTAAGGGACATAAAGCAATTGTGAAAATGTTTCTAGAAACTGAATCATTTAAAGATTCTTACGGGATAATACATGTATATCCACATTTATTCAAGTATAATCTAGCCGATATGCTGGTCCTTGTTTTATCCCGCATCGAGTACAATTTACAATCAGAGTGCGATTGTATATTCAACCAAGATGAATGTGTATTTTGTGAACATGTCGGTGGTTGGTATATGGAAGTTAGAACAATTGCAGAATTAGCTGTCATATACAACGTACGGGATATTTTCAATAAATCAATACAGCTGCTATATGATGCCTCTCTCTGTCCCCAGAGGTGGTCCAGACTTGACATTAAATCATTGTTTGAGATATGTCGTGTTTTCCAAAGAAACGATTTTCAGCAACTATTTTCTGCGAACGAGCGTCAAAATCTATGTACAAAATCTATTTCTGAAACTCAGCTTTTTGACATTCTCTGTCGACTTCTGAAGAAATATACTCTTTCCGGAAGTCATATCGAAAACGTCATGAAACAGATTCAAGGTATTCAAAGAATCGTCAATGCTCCTTTGGGAGATAATATTGATTATCCTGGTATTGGCTTGACACAGCTACAGTCATATGTATTCAAAACTTTTTTACATGCTGTGTCTGTAGTTAGAACTTTGGTTGATTCATCAGGAAAACATATCCGTGCTTTGTTTACCCCCTTAAACCCCACTTTTATATAGCAAAACTGGGGTATGCAGGGGTATACCTATTTTTCTTATTTTTGCTCCAAAACATAGATTGTGGGTACTCGTTAGAACCGCCTCGCCGAGGCGGTTCTAACGTGTACCCACAATCTATGTTTTAAGCAAAAATAAAAAAAATATCAAAATTTTTCAGCTGAAATTTTTCAATTTTTAAAGCTCAAAAAATCTCTGTATATTGCATGGGCAAGTTTTCGTAATGAATTTTAAAAAGGATCGTTACGGATCTCCTTGTGGAAAGACTATACTTATGTACATTCTAAGTAAAGAAACTAGAGACGTCATGTGGCAGTCTAAATTATCTCAGAGCCGCAGAGAATTATTAGAGTTACTTTTGTATGAAAATGTGTCTCTAGCATTAAATGATTCAGCGGTGTCGTTATGTCTAAGACGGTATCAGTACCGAATTCTAGACTCAGATCCTCCATTTGCAAGACGGTCAGTTCTGGGATCTGATTCAGACATAATTACCAAAGAAGAATGCACGGATGGTGAAAGATATAATGGCATACACATTATGGATTCATGCGTTTGGGAGTCTGCATTGTTCTATACGGTTCCACTTTTGATTGAAGTCGGGTTCAAATACACATTAGCGGATATAGAAGCAGTGCTTTTCACAGAAAAAGAATTGATTAAGGCTAAGGATGAATTAAAACAGCGAGTAGAAGAAACAAATCGTCTTCATTGTATAAAACGATTAGCACCTAACGCTTATGTATCCGAATATCTGAAACAGTGTTTGTCGACACCAAGGTCATTGAAGCTGAGATGTCGAGATGTTTTGAGAAGCCATTATCCAAGACGCCAGATACACAGACTTGTTTCCCGTGTAGATATCCCAGTGAACATACAAGACTTTTTGCTGTTAAAACCGATACTACAGACATTGTTAAACGACAGAGAAATTATGGGGTCGAAATGACCCGGGACCGAAACGACACGGGGTCGAATGACCAGGGACCGAAACGACCCGCCAGTCTCTTCACATAAAGCATATTTAACTGTTTGAAATAAAGACATTAGTGGCGACCTTTCGACAAGAACATGCACACGACACCCCCCGGCTTTTGCACATCTGCCTTTTATAAGCTCTTTTGCCGATTTTTCTACAGAGATTCACTCTGCTCAGAAAGCACTTTTTTTTTTTTTTTTTTTTTTTTACTTTTTTTCACAATTATTTTAGATTCCACAAAACTTGCGTGTACATACATGTTATTGGGTCAAGTTGTTGAAAATGCTAAATACCTGATGATTTACCAGGTTTCCTATTCATGTAAATCATGCAAAATGCTTAATACCTGATGATTTAATCAGGTTTCCTATTTATGTAAATCATGCAAAATGCTAAATAGCCGATATATCAACGAGGTTTTCTATTCATGTAAATCATGCAAAACGCTTAATACCTGATAATTTATCCAGATTTCCTATTCATGTAAATCATGCAAAATGCTAAATACCCGATAATTAAACAAGGTTTCCAATTTATGTAAATCATGCAAAATACTAAATACCTGATGACTTAACCAGCTTTCCTATTCATGTTAATCATGCAAAATGCTAAATAGCCGATACATTAACGAGGTTTCCTATTCATGTAAATCATGTAAAACGCTTAATACCTGATAATTTAACCAGGTTTCCTATTCATGTAAATCATGCAAATTGCTAAATACCTGGGCCCAGTTGTTCAAAATCAATGACATCGTTAGTTAACGATTCGTTAAAATTTCAAATGGAAATATTACAAATACACTGTTATTTTTTTGTTGATAAAATGTGAGAATCTTTGCAATGCGAAGGATTCTCACATTTTATCAACAAAAAATAGCTGGGTATTTGCTTATATAGTCGGTTTTGACTGAACAAGTTGAGGTCTTAACGATGACATTAAGCGAACAAAGTTTTGAACAACTGGCCCCTGATGATTTAACCAGGTTTCCTATTCAAGTAAATCATGTAAAATGCTAAATACCTGATGATTTAATCACGTTTCCTATTCATGTAAATCATACAAAATCCTAAAGCCGATAATTTAACCAGGCTTCCTATTCATGTAAATCATGCAAAACGCTTAATACCTGATAATTAAACCAGGTTTCCTATTCGTGCGAATCATGCAAAATGCTAAATACCTGATAATTTAACCAGGTTTCCAATTCATGTAAATCATGCAAAATGCTAAATACCTGATGATTTAACCAGGCTTCCTATTCATGTAAAATGCTTAATACCTGATGATTTAACCAGGTTTCCTATTCATGTAGATTATGCTAAATCCTAAATACCCGATAATTTAACCAGGTTTCCTATTCATGTAAATCATGCAAAACACTTAATACCTGATGATTTATCCAGGTTTCCTATTCATGTAAATCATGCAAAATGCTAAATACCTGATGATTTAACCAGGTTTCCTATTCATGTAAATCACGCAAAATGCTTAATACCTGATGATTTAACCAGGTTTCCTATTTATGTAAATCATGCAAAATGCTAAATAGCCGATATATTAACGAGGTTTCCTATTCATGTAAATCATGCAAAACGCTTAATGCCTGATAATTTATCCAGGTTTCCTATTCATGTAAATCATGCAAAATGCTAAATACCCGATAATCTAAAAAGGTACAAGTAAGCAAAGATCAGGAAAAGGCGCAATCAGAGAAAGATTTCCACTCCAAAAACCGAGGTGGGAAAAAACCAAAGTAACAATCAGATATCGTACTTATACCATAAAAATATTTCGTAAGCCGAATGAGCAGCTATTTTCCCAATAGGTGGCCACTCAATTACCTTAACTTAACTAAAATATGAAAACATACATAAGGCGCCAACAGCACAAAATAATTTAAACACAAAGACATGAAACAAAAAGAACCACCACAGAAGTATCGACTTGGAACGATCAGCAACACAAAGTTACTGGCGGGTTTAAATCGATTTTACATGGCCATAACCTCACCCTCAGCTTCTGCAGTGGTTCATAACATTTAGTTAGTTCTTCGGTCCTCGTGGTGAATCTCTAACTAGTCAATGAATCATCAAGAAGAAACAAATATATCATGATAAACATCCTGATGAATCAAAAACCAGGACTCACAGATTCAGTAAGCTGCCCGACGATGGAGATCCCTGGGCGCCGAATAACTTACTAACTCTGGAGCAAAAGAAAAACATCAGTTGGACCCCGGTGGGACAAGCAACAGACAAGAAGCTCCGGCCCCAACCAACTAAAATGAATAGCTTTAAGTCGGGGCCATCATAGAGTCTGACGCCCGACCCACCTGCGTGCAACCAAAGAAGGCAGCATAGTTATCAACCGTGATTGGGTTAAAAACTAAGCATGCAGACTGTCGCATAACATTCAAGTTATAACCTATACGTCTGTAACGTGTTATGATTTTTCTAAACTGAAAAAAAAAATCATTACTTCCTATAAGTTTCTTAAATTTGTAAACCAAGTCACCATAAAATTCTGGTTCCGAAAGGCCCTCAGTTAAAAGCGTCTTTAACCCAACATTATATTTGGAAATCAATTCATAGTGTCTACGATAAAATTTAGAAAAGGTTTTTCGAAGTTTATGATACTGATAGCCCTGTTGGAGAAGTTTGGCCGTTAAACATTTATTTCGAGCGTTGAAGTCTGTAACATGATTGCAGACTCTAGCAAACCTAATAAGTTGCGAAATGTATACACCATAAGAAGCACGACGAGGAACGTCACCATCCAAAACCGGAAAATTTACTATATCAAAATCAAAGTCATCGCGCTTATCATAAATTTTAGAAGAAACAAATCCATTTTCAACAGAAAGATGTAGATCTAAAAAGGGGGCTTCGGTATCCGAGATATTGGCTTTGTTCAACTGTAGTTCAGATGGATAAATTTGATTGACCATACCTTCAAAATAAGGGTTGTCAGGGTTGTCAATGTTCAAAAGGTCATCGAGGTACATAGAAGTGGAATTAAAAGCCTCGATAACATCAGCTTGATTATCATGGTTAAGAGAATCCATGAAATCTCTTTCGTAGCAGTATAAAAATAAATCAGCTACGAGAGGCGCGCAATTTGTACCCATCGGAATTCCAACAATTTGTCTGTATAACTTGGTCCCAAATCTAATATAAATATTATCCAGGAGATAGGATAAGGCGTCGCATACATTCTGACATGACCAAAGTGTATACCGACTTTGGTCAGAGGAAGTGAAAAAAGCCTTTCTGTCATTACATGCCAAATAAAGTGAACCGTAGTTTTTTAATGCCCTTTTGAAGGTCCACTCTATCAAATCCAGAAGTTTTTCTTTAATTAGATTATGTGGTAAAGTTGTATACAGAGTAGAAAAATCATATGTGGACAAACTCGTCGCACGGAACCCTCTACACTTCAATTTATTGAGCACCTCACCAGAATTTTTTATTGACCAAAACCAATTTTTATTTGAAGTTTCATACACTGTCACACAGTACCTTATAACATGAGATTTGATAGCAGTAAGACAGGAAGTTAATAATTTAGAAAGTTCAGTAGTAGTACAAGAGCTGGAATTTGCAATAAATCTAGCTTTGTATGGTCTTTTGTGAAGCTTAGGTAACCAATACATCGTAGGAAGTTTGTCTTGGCCTTCATTGACACAAACAGAAAACTTAACAGGTAAATCGTTTAAGTAACCATGTTTCCTATTTATGTAAATCATGCAAAATACTAAATACCTGATGACTTAACCAGCTTTCCTATTCATGTTAATCATGCAAAATGCTAAATAGCCGATACATTAACGAGGTTTCCTATTCATGTAAATCACGTAAATCGCTTAATACCTGATAATTTAACCAGGTTTCCTATTCATGTAAATCATGCAAATTGCTAAATACCTGGGCCTAGTTGTTCAAAATCAATGACATCGTTAGTTAACGATTTGTTAAAATTTCAAATGGAAATATTACAAATACACTGTTATTTTTTTTGTTGATAAAATGTGAGAATCTTTGCAATGCAAAGGATTCTCACATTTTATCAACAAAAAATAGCTGGGTATTTGCTTATATAGTCGGTATTGACTGAACAAGTTGAGGTCTTAACGATGACGTTAAGCTAACAAAGTTTTGAACAACTGGACCCTGATGATTTAACCAGGTTTCCTATTCAAGTAAATCATGTAAAAATGATAAATACCTGATGATTTAACCACGTTTCCTATTCATGTAAATCATACAAAATCCTAAAGCCGATAAGTTAACCAGGCTTCCAATTCATGTAAATCATGCAAAACGCTTAATACCTGATAATTAAACCAGGTTTCCTATATTCATGCAAATCATGCAAAATGCTAAATACCTGATAATTTAACCAGGTTTCCAATTCATGTAAATCATGCAAAATGCTAAATATCTGATGATTTAACCAGGTTTCCTATTCATGTAAAATGCTTAATACCTGATGATTTAACCAGGTTTCCTATTCATGTAAATTATGCTAAACCCTAAATACCCGATAATTAAACCAGGTTTCCTATTCATGTAAAACTGAGCATCTTTAAAGAAAGTCTTTCATATTCTGGCTCTGTTATTTGGAATAGTACTCCACTTGAAATAAAGAATTCTTCTAGTCTGAAGTGTTTTACAAATAAAGTATGGACCATAATTCTGCATTTGTATCAAAGTTAAAAAGTATGTCTCCACCACCAATCAATCAGACCAAGTTCATTGTAATTTCATTTTTCTATTCTTACATGTGTAAATATTTCATATTATTTTATACTTAGCAGTGAAGTTAATGTATATCAAAAATGGATAAAAAGGATATTTTCACTGCAGAATTGATATTGATATTTTCACTAGTAATTGATATCAGCCGAGTTTGGATTACTTCTGACGTTTCCATTCACTTGACGTCATTAAATGTGCCTCACTTCAGAAATTCAAATGCATATAATTCCGTTATTTACGAACGAAAACATAAAGTGTGGGTATTCATTTTCTTAGTTAGAACGTTAGGAACAATGTGGTACCAAAATTATTTGTGTTTTCAAAAATTTTTGGTTTTTGCATTTTCACCGCCTGCTTTGTGAATAGGAAAATGCCCGTGTATTGTATAAAATAAAAAGAAAATTTACGTTTTATCGGTAAATACCAAATATATTTCATCTCGTGACTTGAAAACATCTAAATTTTCACTCGTGCTACGCACTCGTGAAAATTTTGATGTTTTCAACTCACTCGATGAAATATATTTGGTATTCACCTCAAAAAAGTAAATATCCTCTATATCATTTGTTATTGTTTCATATGTTTTATGTACAATGTTTACCAGAGTGCCTCATGGAAGATTGGTTTTAACCAAATGATCAAATGAGTCACCCTCTTTAAATAAAGAATTTACTTACTTACTTACTTACTTACTTACTTACTTACTTATACTTACTTACTTACTTACTTACTTACTTACTTACTTACTTACATACATACATACATACATAGCATGCTATATCGTGTAGCTCTACAAGTTTGATTAAGCAAAAGTTGGATGTATCAAGTTAGATACAACTTGTTGCATCATGTAGCTCAGCTCTAACACATACACTGATCAGCTGCTTAGCTGATTTACGCTATTATTGTCGCATATGCAAAAGTCAATTTTCTCATGAATTGGCTCATATGAAACATTGGGGTATTCTAGACAGCGTTTCCTACTTAAGCGCAGTGAACGAATTTCCGAGATAAGCGCAATTTTCTATCTTCACCTGGACGGGTTTTCCCTATTTAAGCGCTTTTCCTACTTAGTCGCATCACACACGTGAACCTGAAGGAAGTTCGTTTCACGTTGAAAAGCAGCAAAGGTAACAACGAAATCATTTTATAGCATATGCCACGCCACGATAGCCTTAACTTTGAAAGCACTTTCAAACATATTTAGAGGCGACAACCACGTAAGCATAGAACATTAGCTGCAGTGACGTCAATAACGACAAACTTTGGATATTTTTTTAAAAAAAACTGTGTTCCTGCAACACATGATTATGTATGGATATCTCTCTCTCTCTATGCCTTATGCATTGGTATTGTGACTTTCTGTAGTCAAAAGAATCGATGCATGGTAGACCAGTTCCTTATTAACAGAAGTATGTTTTTGCAAGGGGTGTATGTTTTTGAGTGGGCTAAAAAGAGACTAAAACAGAGTAGAATTATTTATTATCATACCTCTCTGACTTATTTACAGATATCTGTGCACCCTCTGCTCCACAGCCAGCACGAGAGGCTTATATTGCCTGAATATAGTTATTACCATACATGTGGTCATATATGCATAAATTCACACTGAATCATGTTTCACATGTATTGTGTGGCTCAGCCCTAAGACGCTCACATACATACACAATTGTAGTTTATTAGTATTTCACATGGACCATATTTCATATGGATCATACTTCACACACACACACACACACACACACACACACACACACACACACACACACACTTCCTTAGTTTCTGTAATATCTGTCATTTGAAATTTTTTCCTTGCTTATATTATGTTTTATATGTTATACCCTTGCTTTGTTGCTCCTATGTGGGCCGAAAATTCGTAATAAAGATCTTATACTGATGGCTTGCCCCTTTTACATCAGCGCCTTCTCCATGATGTTTGGGGTGCTAATATTCAGTTTAGTGTTTCACTTTAAAGATGAGCCAAAAGAGAAAGGATATTTGCTAAAATACTTAATAGCATGTTATATTAAGAATATTACATCTACATCATACATTAAAAAATGAGCCGTGACACGAGAAAAACGGTATTTGGCGCTATTGAAACTGGCCCACACAGCCACAGACAGAGACTAGAAATGGTGCATGTAAGTGAAAGAAGATTGGTACTATCTGTGAAGGGCCTTATAAATAAGCTATGACCAGCTGTTATTCTGATGATCCAAAGAAATATCATTACTTTTATTTGAGCCGTGACGCGAAAAAACCGGTCTTCGGGATTTCCGACCAGGTCCGACATAAACCGACCTGTACCAGCTCAGAAAAGAGCTAGAAGCTTGAAATTTCGGATTTAAGTAGAAGAGGAATTGTACTATCCGAGTAGCGAAAACAGGGGCGCTGATCAGCTTCGCGGTTACCGCGAAGCTGATCTGCGCCTTTGTTTTCGCATAGGCAATAATCCCGTTTTCTCACGATGCGGCTCATTTATGGGTCATTATCAAAAAATGGAGCAATCCAGAAAGGCAAAACGAAAAAAAAATAATTGTCCATTTTTTCTTTTTCAATGGGATAGTTTTATTAACAGGAGCATATAGAATATAGAAATAAAATATGCCGAGTTTAACTGAACAAATAGTGCACCAGCATTAATTAATTGTATGGTACCCTTGAAAAAATATCAGTGCTGTCACGAACAAACTTTCTTGCGTAAAACGCTCATTTGATAAGACTTCCCCAATCTGTATGTGGGGGGATATATAACTTGTCACGAACAATAGTTCACACAAACCTTAAATACTTTCAATGATTTAACGAGGAAGAGATCTTCAATGAAAATACACATACTGTGATTTGTTCTGTTTCTGAAACGCTTTATTTTTGTAGACATTATCTTGTAGGATTAAACCAAAAATAAGTTCTGCTAAACGTTTACTATTTCAGTATAGAATCATTACATACCAAAAGCAATTACTTTTATATGATGCGTTTTGAGTATTTTAAATAATTATGACCGTGACAGTACTGATATCGTGACAGCACTGATGTTTTCGTGACAGCACTGATAATTATCCGATCTCGCCTTTTTCATTCCAATGTTTGCGGAAATGATTAATTTCGGACCATTTACCGATGAGCTTAGGGGCAGTGACTCACTTAAGGTCGAAACCAACGAAGCCGCGGCTGATGCTCTAACCAGGGACACCTTTGCGTAGATCCAATGCTCTAACAAAGCACGTTTGCTTTAAGCAAACCAAACGCGAACTGGGGATTACTAGAATAGAACACTCTTGATTTTAGGAAGCTGGGAGCAAGGAAAAGATTTTTAGGGAGCTAGGGAGAAAGGTAATTTTACTTTTACTGAGCTTAGAGCTAATACCCCCTTGGATGGGCCTCAAATTTAGGTTAACTTGCAGCTGAGCTGCAAATTTGCTTTCACATATTTCCCATTGCATCCCATTTTTATGTAGTGACGTATACAGGGTATACAATGTTACTTCTTTTTGTTAGCTCACCTGAGCCGTAAGGCTCACAAAGTGAGCTTATAGGATGGCCATGATCCGGCGTCCGTCCGTCGTCCGTCGTCGTCGTCCACCATTTTCAAAGATCTTCTCCTCTAAAACCGCTTGGCCAATCAAAGCCAAATTTTATATGAAGCATCTATAGGAAGGGGGAACCAATGTGTATATAAATAATCCAGGTCACATGACCAAGATGGCTGCCATACCCATATATGGTAAAAACCTTTAAAAATCTTCTTCTCCAGAACCCAAAGGCCTAGGATCTTGAAACTTGGCATGTAGCATAAGGGACACAAGGTTCACAATGTATATATAACTCATGGCCCTGTGATGACCTTGACCTATTTTACGGCAAGGTCAACATAGGTTGCCAATGCATTTGAATGGGAAAAACTTTTAAAATGTCATTATAAGTGAAAGTCTTGCAGGAAATGGGCAGTAGGACTAAATATATTAATGATTCTGAAAAAAATGGGCCCCAGGGGCTCATATGCCCCCACCCCGGGGCAATATACATGTATATCTCCATAATATTCAAACATCTTCTCCTCTGAAACCGCTTGGCCAATCAAAGCCAAATTTTATGTGAAGCATCTATAGGATATGGTAATAAATGTATATATAAATAATCCAGGTCACATGACCAAGATGGCCGTCATGCCCATATATGGTAAAAACCTTTCAAAAATGTTCTTCTCCAGAACCGGTTGATCGATTTCAATGAAACTTGGCATGAAGTATTGATGACTCAAGTACTACAATGTGTATATAAATCATGACCCTGTGTTGACCTTGACCTATTTTACGGCAAGGTCAACATAGGTCGCCAATGCATTTGAATGGGGAAAACTTTTGAAATGTCATTTAAAGTGAAAGTCTTGCAGGAAATGCACAGAAGGACTGAATATTAATGATTCTGAAAAAGATTGGTCCCCAGGAGCTCATATGCCCCCACCCTGTGGCAGTATACATGTTTATTTCCATAATATTCAAACGGCATCTACTCTGAAACCACTTGGCCAATCAAAGCCAAATTTTATGAGAAGCATCTATAGGATGGGGTAACCAATGTGTATATAAATAATCCAGGTCACATGACCAAGATGGCCGCCATGCCCATATATGGTAAAAACCCTTCAAAAATCTTCTCCGGAGAAACCAGTGGACTGATTTCAAAGAAACTTGGCATGAAGCATTGATGGCTAAAGTACTACAATGTGTATATAAATCATGACCCTGTGGTGACCTTGACCTATTTGACGACAAGGACAACATAGACAACGGGGAAAACTGTTAACGTCATTTAAAGGGAATAAATAAAATAGAAATTGGCAAATGGACAGAATATTGATTATTCTGAAAACAAATGGCCCAAGGGCTTCATCTGCCCCTGCACTGGGGCTAAATACCATAATA
The DNA here is from genome assembly GCA_964017185.1 of Rugalucina vietnamica. Lineage (NCBI taxonomy): Eukaryota > Metazoa > Mollusca > Bivalvia > Lucinida > Lucinidae > Rugalucina > Rugalucina vietnamica. Next base: position 43,021,884 of record OZ024880.1, read on the forward strand.
TTCAAACATGTTTATTGGCATATGTAGCAGATCTCAGGTGAGCGTTTACAGGACAATTGGTCCTCTGGTTTTCTTAAATTTGACCCTAGGCGGTTCTAACGTGTACACAATCAGATATATTTTTTCTTCGATTTTTAAAGCTAAAAAAATCTCTGTATATTGTATGGGTAACACATTTTCGGAATGGTATGCAACATACAAACACACTGAAAGACACATGCGTCAGAGAAGGTTAAAATTTTCGTATTTTCATGTACCATTGACCCCTAGTGTGTATATTACAGGGTCCCTTTTTTCGAGGTGTATGAATTTGGTAGGTTTTACGGCACATCCGTACCAGCATTACCCCGAGTTGCCCCTCCCACCCCTCGAGGAAAGGGATGGCGTTTTAAACAAAAATGCGATTTTTCCGTACAAAGTGGGAGCTTAAAATGTCTTCTTTTTTTGACTGAAAAGGGGTTATCTAATTTGGAATGGACTGCAAAAAGGGCATTTAACTGTCTAAATATCATTATGGGAGTACCACCCCCGGGGGCTAATTGTATACCGTTGTCTACGAAGCGTTTTGTATCACCCACACACCTCAAATGATTTTCAAAGCGATATAAATTGGCCACTCCTGGCTGCTGCTGGCGTTAGTAGCTGAGACCCTCTCGTAAAAGGCGAACTAACTCTTGTCAGCCTAGGAAATTACCTGAATCCACACCTGCTGACAGAAGTCAACTCAGTGCTGTCACATCATTACTGTCACGACCGTGACAGCACTGATCCGTGACAGTACTGAGTTTCACACAGAAATTTAATTCTAATGACTAACAACAGGATGCAGGGTGAAAACTTTGCATGTCTATTCTAACTGCTCCTAAGTTGAAATTCAGTCATGGTTTTAAAATGTATGTAATATTTGCAAGAAGCGGCAAAATGCACGTGACATAACTGATGCTGGTAAAATTCCCACTCCAATTCTGACATGTCTTTATGGTATAGCAACGGAGTAATGCGATTTGTTCAAAAGTTTTTTACCGTAACTTCTTCAGCTTGGTGTCGTCTACAAAACGCGATTGTTTTGATCCGAGAAAATGATTTGTAACTCTGGTCAAAATCGAATTTTCAATAACTGTGACAGCACTGATACGTTTTCCAGGGACAACACTATATATGTGCCCCCACCCTTAAATAGCACTTTAAATATCATAAGATTTTTGAATTTGACTTCAATAACATTCTATGCAATAGTTGGTCACAGAAAATGTGATTTCTGTCAAGCTTCTTTTGCAATGGAAACAAATAAAACTACTTACCCTGACCCAGGGACACGGTAAAAATCGATAAAATAGCACTTCTAGCTTCTCGTTTTTGCAAATAACGTACTCGGAAACGTGAAATCGCGTGTGGTTCTAGTAAAGCACCGCGGAAACTAATATTATACATGGAAAAAGCAAACCTCGGACATCGCGCTTGCGAGGAAACCATCACGGACACGGATTGCTCCATTTTTTGATAATGACCCTTATATGCATGCCGGTAGCGACCTTTTACTTTAATGAGGAAAAAGTTGTATAAGATGACATCACTGTTGTATGGGCCATTATGACATTCTTTTCAGCTGAATAACTTTGAATCATTAAATACCAATCTCAGTTGCAGTATCGGGTTTTATGTTTTGTTGCTTTTTTGTATTAAATGAGCCTTCGCATGAGAAAACCAGTAATTTGCGTTCATGACTAGGTCTGACACAAACCGACCCGTACAGTTACAGGAAAAAGGCTAAAAGCTTGCAATTTTGATTTAAGAATAAGAGGGATTGTACTGTCCATGGGGCGAAAACAAAGGCGCTGATCAGTTGTGCAGTTACTGCACAGCTGATTTGCGCCTTTGGTTTCGCATATGCATGTTGTTTGTTTTCTTACGCGGCGGCTCAAATGTATTCTAAAATTTCAGGAACACCCGATATAAATAAACTTTTGCATTTTCGTAGCAACAAAACGTAACTGCGAGATTCGTTAGGGCGATGCTTATCGATATAAATATTGTTTTCTATTTCGCAAGTTTAGAGATACCTTATATTTTTGTAACTTAGTCCATACAATCAAGCCTATTATATAAGAGTTTTGACGGAAGCTATGCAAGTCATGTTCTTACGATTAGACCCAAGTTTAATATACAGATAAAAGGCGTTTCTTTTTCGCATATTTGTTAGCTGTTCTAGAGACATATAGACTATATTCACTTGGTTCATTAGTGATCGAGTTTTATCAAATGAGCCTGTGCATGAGAAAACCAAACAATTTGCATAGGCGAAAACAAAGCCGCAGATCAGCTTCGCGGTAACCGCGAAGCTGATCAGCGCCTTTGTTTTCGCTACATGGATAGTACAATCCTTCTCCTACTTAAATACAAAATTTCAAGTCTCTAACCATCTTCTGTGACTGTACAGCCCGGTTTGTGTCAGACTTCGTAGGAACCCCAAATTGTTGGTTTTCTCACGCACAGGCTCAAATTCAATTGTGATGGATAGCGCTGATTTATTCCGATACTTTTTGACTACAAAAACTCTTCCCGAGGAGACAATATCTGGCTATGAGTTTCGGTTTGAGACTGTTTTCTACAATGATGGAGGCTCATATTGTTACTGTAGATGTGCCTATGATCATGAATATTTTTCATACATATCAGAAAGTGGTGATATTGATTGGGAAAAGTGTGACACACTGGTGCAGGCTATTAAGGACGGAAGGTGCCAACACGCTTCTAGAGCTACTAAGAAAAGGTATCTTTCCGAAACAAGGGTTAATGTTTTTCACATCGCAGCGGCTCTCGGTTCTGAGACTTTGTCGCAGCTATTATTGTCAAGAGCGGAAGAAGGGATGGAATTGAAATCCGGAAATATTAAAAGTGGGTTGTTTTGCATGTACCCATATGGAGTTGCAGCATTGAGAGGTAACGCGAAAGCGGTACAATTGCTGTTTAAAGTTGATACGACTGAAGAAAATCTTCCAGGCGGCTCATTCATAGAACTGAACTCTAGATATTCATCACGAACAAGTAGATATAAATTCGTGTATGCGGTTGAAAAGGAACACAATATCTTCCAAATAACAAGTAGATCAGTACTTGAGGTTTGCATCGTTAAGGGACATAAAGCAATTGTGAAAATGTTTCTAGAAAATGACTCATGTCAAGATTATGACGGGATAATATATGAACATTTATTCAAGTATAATCTAGCCGATATGCTGGTCCCTGTTTTATCCGGCATCGAGTACAATTTACAATCAGAGTGCGACTGTATATTCAACCAAAACGAATGTGTATTTTGTGAACATGTCGGTGGTTTGTATATGAAAGTTAGAACAATTGCAGAATTAGCTGTCATATACAACGTACTGGATATTTTCAATAAATCAATACAGCTGCTATATGACGCCTCTCTCTGTCCCCAGAGGTGGTCCAGACTTGACATTAAATCATTGTTTGAGATATGTCGTGTTTTCCAAAGAAACGATTTTCAGCAACTATTTTCTGCGAACGAGCGTCAAAATCTATGTACAAAATCTATTTCTGAAACTCAGCTTTTTGACATTCTCTGTCGACTTCTGAAGAAATATACTCTTTCCGGAAGTCATATCGAAAGCGTCATGAAACAGATTCAAGGTATTCAAAGAATCGTCAATGCTCCTTTGGGAGATAATATTGATTATCCTGGTATTGGCTTGACACACCTACAGTCATATGTATTCAAAACGTTTTCACATGCTGTGTCTGTAGTTAGAACTTTAGTTGATTTTGGGGCAGACATTGACCGAATGTTTCCTCCAAATTTTGAAAAGGATCGTTACGGATCTCCTTGTGGAAAGACCATTACGAAAACACACCCATGTAATATATAGATTTTTTCTAAGTTGTAAAAATAGAAAATTTTCATCAGATAATTTTTGATATTTTTCTTATTTTTGCCCAAAACATAGATTGTGGGTACACGTTAGAACCGCCTCGGCGAGGCGGTTCTAACGAGTACCCACAATCTATGTTTTGGAGCAAAAATAAGAAAAATAGGTATACCCCTGCATACCCCAGTTTTACTATATAAAAGTGGGGTTTACGGGGGTATTGATTGCACGGACAGGTTTTCCTGATGCTATACTTATGTACATTCTAAGTAAAGAAACTAGAGACGTCATGTGGCAGTCTAAATTATCTCAGAGCCGCAGAGAATTATTAGAGTTACTTTTGTATGAAAATGTGTCTCTAGCATTAAATGATTCAGCGGTGTCGTTATGTCTAAGACGGTATCAGTACCGAATTCTACACTCAGATCCTCCATTTGCAAGACGGTCAGTTCTGGGATCTGATTCTGACATAATTACCAAAGAAGAATGCACGGATGGTGAAAGATGTAATGGCATACACATTATGGATTCATGCGTTTGGGAGTCTGCATTGTTCTATACGGTTCCGCTTTTGATTGAAGTCGGGTTCAAATACACATTAGCGGATATAGAAGCAGTGCTTTTCACAGAAAAAGAATTGATTAAGGCTAAGGATGAATTAAAACAGCGAGTAAAAGAGACAAATCGTCTTCATTGTATAAAACGATTAGCACCTAACGCTTATGTATCCAAATATCTGAAACAGTGTTTGTCGACACCAAGGTCATTGAAGCTGAGATGTCGAGATGTTTTGAGAAGCCATTATCCAAGACGCCAGATACACAAACTTGTTTCCCGTGTAGATATCCCAGTGAAGATACAAGACTTTTTGCTGTTAAAACCGATACTACTGACATTGTGAAACGACAGAGAAATTATGGGGTCGAAATGACCCGGGACCGAAACGACACGGGGTCGAATGACCAGGGACCGAAACGACCCGCCAGTCTCTTAACATAAAGCATATTTAACAGTTTGAAATAAAGACATTAGTGGCGACCTTTCGACAAGAACATGCACGCGACAGCCCCCGGCTTTTGCACATCTGCCTTTTATAAGCTCTTTTGCCGATTTTTCTACAGAGATTCACTCTGCTCAGAAAGCACTATTTTTTTTTTTTTACTTTGGTCCGCTCTGAAACTCACAATTATTTTAGATTCCACAAAACTTGCGTGTACATACATGTTATTGGGTCCAGTTGTTGAAAATGCTAAACACCTGATGATTTACCAGGTTGCCTATTCATGATGACTTAACCAGCTTTCCTATTCATGTTAATCATGCAAAATGCTAAATAGCCGATACATTAACGAGGTTTCCTATTCAAGTTAATCACGTAAATCGCTTAATACCTGATAATTTAACCAGGTTTCCTATTCATGTAAATCATGCAAATTGCTAAATACCTGGGCCCAGTTGTTCAAAATCAATGACATCGTTAGTTAACGATTCGTTAAAATTTCAAATGGAAATATTACAAATACACTGTTATTTTTTTTGTTGATAAAATGTGAGAATCTTTGCAATGCAAAGGATTCTCACATTTTATCAACAAAAATAGCTGGGTATTTGCTTATATAGTCGGTATTGACTGAACAAGTTGAGGTCGTAACGATGACGTTAAGCTAACAAAGTTTTGAACAACTGGCCCCTGATGATTTAACCAGGTTTCCTATTCAAGTACATTGTAAATCATGTAAAAATGCTAAATACCTGATGATTTAACCACGTTTCCTATTCATGTAAATCATACAAAATCTTAAAGCCGATAATTTAACCAGGCTTCCTATTTATGTAAATCATGCAACACGCTTAATACCTGATAATTAAACCAGGTTTCCTATATTCATGCAAATCATGCAAAATGCTAAATACCTGATAATTTAACCAGGTTTCCAATTCATGTAAATCATACAAAATGCTAAATACCTGATGATTTAACCAGGTTTCCTATTCATGTAAAATGCTTAATACCTGATGATTTAACCAGGTTTCCTATTCATGTAAATTATGCTAAATCCTAAATACCCGATAATTTAACCAGGTTTCCTATTCATGTAAATCATGCAAAACACTTAATACCTGATGATTTATCCAGGTTTCCTATTCATGTAAATCATGCAAAATGATAAATACCTGATGATTTAACCAGGTTTTCTATTCATGTAAATCATGCAAAATGCTAAATACCTGATGATTTAACCAGGTTTCCTATTCATGTAAATCATACAAAATCCTAAAGCCGATAATTTAACCAGGCTTCCTATTTATGTAAATCATGCAACACGCTTAATACCTGATAATTAAACCAGGTTTCCTATATTCATGCAAATCATGCAAAATGCTAAATACCTGATAATTTAACCAGGTTTCCAATTCATGTAAATCATACAAAATGCTAAATACCTGATGATTTAACCAGGTTTTCATATTCATGTAAAATGCTTTATACCTGATGATTTAACCAGGTTTCCTATTCATGTAAATTATGCTAAATCCTAAATACCCGATAATTTAACCAGGTTTCCTATTCATGTAAATCATGCAAAACACTTAATACCTGATGATTTTACCAGGTTTCCTATTCATGTAAAATGCTTTATACCTGATGATTTAACCAGGTTTCCTATTCATGTAAATTATGCTAAATCCTAAATACCCGATAATTTAACCAGGTTTCCTATTCATGTAAATCATGCAAAACACTTAATACCTGATGATTTATCCAGGTTTCCTATTCATGTAAATCATGCAAAATGATAAATACCTGATGATTTAACCAGGTTTTCTATTCATGTAAATCATGCAAAATGCTAAATACCTGATGATTTAACCAGGTTTCCTATTTATGTAAATCATGCAAAATGCTAAATACCCGCTAATTTAACAATGTTTCCTAATCATGTAAATCATGCAAAATACTAAATACCTGATGACTTAACCAGCTTTCCTATTCGTGTTAATCATGCAAAATGCTAAATAGCCGATACATTAACGAGGTTTCCTATTCATATAAATCATGCAAAATCCTAAATACTTGATAATTTATCCAGGGTTCCTATTCATGTAAATCATGCAAAATGCTAAATACCCGATAATTTAACGAGGTTTCCTATTCCTGTAAATCATGCAAAACGCTTAATACCTGTTAATTTATTCAGGTTTCCTATTCATGTAAATCATGCAAAATGCTAAATACCTGATAATTTTAAACAGGTTTCATATTCATGTAAATCATGCAAAATGGTAAATACCCGATAATTTAACCAGGTTTTCTGTTCATGTAAATCATGTGAAATACTAAATACCTGATGATTTTACCTGGTTTCCTATTCATATATATCATGCAAAATCCTAAATACCCGACACCTTATGATTATATACCTTATCCTAATTACCTTATGATTTAACCAGGTTTCTAATTCATGTAAATCATGCAAAAAGCTTAATACCTGATAATTTATCTAGGTTTCCTATTCATGTACTCGTAAATCATGCAAAATGCTAAATACCTGATGGTTTTACTAGGTTTCCTATTCATGCAAATCTAAATACCTGATAATTTAACCATGTTTCTTATTCATATAAATCATGTAATATGCTTAATACCTGATGATTTAACCAGGTTTCCTGTTCATGTTAATCATGTAAAATGCTAAATACCTTATGATTTAACCAGGTTTCCTATTCATGTAAATCATGCAAAATGCTTAATACCTGATCATTAATCCAGGTTTCCTATTCATGTAATTCATGTAAAATGCTAAATACTGAATACCTAGTAATTCAACCATGTTTCCAATTCGCCCTGGAATTCAAATAAATGCTTAATACCTGATATTCTTAAAAGGTTTCCTATTCGTCCCGGAATTGAAAGGTCAAATTCTGTGAAACAAAATCCATATAGACTGCACCCTGTAAGCCAAAAATATTCAGTATTTGCTGGACAATGAAATACGAGGGGGGATCGGAAAGTACGTATAAAATTGCTGTAAAATAAATTTGCGTCAACCGATTGATATGAAGTTTTGTAAAAATAAACATTGATCATCTTGTAATTAAATGACATTGTCATTTTAAAACAATGACGTCAGACGTTCATGCATGAGACAGCGTAATGACGTCACTTCACGTGACCCGGCGCAACTGTACCCCTGGGTTGACTTTGTTAGTGTATTGGGGGGGGGGGGGAGTTGGTCGACATTTTTAATGGAAAATAATTTTCTAACATTAAATTGACCATTTTTCGAAAACATACGGAATTCTGATGGTTTATCTACTAATACGGTACAATTGAATTCAACAGTATAGCGTAAAATATGCAAGAACTTCGATTTCATTTTGTAAACTTAAATTCAATACCCTGTTTTCTGTCCGATATTTAACGAAATGATAAAAGACTGGCATAAACTATAACTAGTAGAGACAATATCAAGAATAAACATGTTTCGAGCTTGCAGTAGATATATACTTTAAAAAAAAATGACTTGCCAAAAATGCAACATTTTCGAAAATCTTAAAAGTTTTGTCTATTTGACACAGTCGGTGCTTGCAAGACTCTACAGACAAATCCATTCAATAAACAACATCGTAACTTGCCAAACATAAGCCGTGTACATTGCAGTAAATAAGTATTAAATAAAATGTGGGCGAGCGCAATCAATACGGGTGTTACAATACCTTGAACTAAGAAGTACTTTGAAATAAGAATAAAACTTCGACGTTACGTTGCGCCGCATAACGTAAGGCGGTGTTTCCATAACGACAGCTGCAACGCACGTGTGCGTATTATGCATGCGTTATTGCAATGGAATAACTGCATATATATCACTGCATTATTTGATGAAATTTCATCTCGAAGTAACGAAAGATAAAGAAATGACAGCATTTTTTATACGTACTTTCCGATCACCCCTCGTAGAACCTAGTGAAAGTGAAAGCAGTTCACCATTCTTAACTGCTAATGTGACCTAGCTATAAGAAGATTTGCTTTCTTCATATACCCCTGTTTCATTTATTTCAACAGGCTGAAATCAAACATGGGCGACGTCAACACAACAACATTTGAGCCGCATCGTGAGAAAACCGGATTTTTGCCTAGGCGAAAACAAAGGCGCAGATCAGCTTCGCGGTAACCGCGAAGCTGATCAGCGCCTTTGTTTTCGCTACACGGATAGTATATTTCCTCTTCTTCTTAAATCCGAAATTTCAAGCTTCTAGCCTGCTTCTGAGCTTGTACAGCCCGGTTTGTGTCGGACCTGGTCGGAAATCCCGAAGACCGGTTTTCTCGCGTCGCGGCTCATTTATCGACAATTTTACGAACCTTTCTACCAGCACTGAGTTCTCGAGGGGTAGGGACACCGAGCTTGATGCTATTGTCCGACAAGTCTTTAACGTACTGCTCGTTGCAAGCGTTTCTGTAATGATGCTGGGTTTGGGTTGCGTTGTCGAAGTTTCTGTCCTCAAGCAGCACATTCTCCGCCCGGTTGGGGTCATCACTGGTCTGCTGGTCCAGTTCGTGGCATTTCCCGCCATCACGTTTGGTCTTGCGCATGCTTTTAGGCTGGAACAGTTGTATGCTTTTGGTATGATTCTTCTTGGCACGTGTCCTGGAGGGAGCATATCAAACGTCCTAACCTATTATATGGAAGGAGAGGTAACGCTAAGGTGAGTTGTGTTTTACTTAATATGACACAAGTTAAAGCTTTTCGAAAAAAGCGTACACTTTCTCTGCACTATTTTCCCCGCATGACTACATGGGTATTCCCATGGCGTTATGGCACAGACTGACTTTATACAACGTGACGCGTAGTTCATTCCGCCATTTTCAATCAGATTCTGAGCCTTTCAAAGGGCGCTTATCGATTAATTTTAAGTCGTATACCCACTGCTGAACATACGGTGGTGTCAACTTTGACACATTTTATGTGATTTTTGTGTATTTTTGCATTGTTTGTTTTCTTTTTTTTTCATTTTATTTATGTACCTGTTTTCATTTTTTTTTCAGTTTTTTTACACATTGACTCTGAAGAAGGCGAAAGCCGAAAGCGCTAAGTTTGATTTTTTATTCTTGCACTGTTAATGGTTTAATCCACCTATATACTTATTTTCATCATTTTTCGTATCCTTTCTTAGGATCCAGTGCTACCGAGAAGATTTTTGTCTGATGTTTGTCGGTCTTAATACATGTATTTGCAAGCTGGATGTCCTACATAACTTGCATCTAAAGATTAAACCGCTTCACAGATTTTCTCCTCCCTCTGAACTGACATTGATTGCATCTGGTTTGTTGCAAATGTTTTTAAACAGATTGTCTTATGCTACCTCGCTTCATATTCGAGACATCCATTCTTAGGAGCTTCTTGCCTTGAGGTCGCCTCGCATGCGGAATCCTAAAATTGAGTTTGTTGATCACCTGTCTGTGATCTGATCATTGTCACTCTGACATCCTGTATGTCTGTTCTCCGTACTATGACATAGTCTATGAGATGCCGTGTTTGGATGGGGTGCATCCTGGAGTTTTTGTTTCGATTAGGTAGATGGAAGGCTGTGTTTGCCATTTCAAGACCTTTCTTCCCAGCTCTGATGGTCTATACGGACTCCGGCATTTAAGTCGCCAAGAAGGAGTAAGTTTAACAGTTCATTACGAAAACATGCCCATGTGATATACAGATTTTAGGAAAGTTGTAAAAATATAAAATTTTCAGTATAAAAATGTTGATATTTTTCTTATTTTTGCTCAAAACATAGATTGTGGGTACACGTTAGAACCGCCTCCGCGAGGCGGTTCTAACGAGTACCCACAATCTATGTTTCGGAGCAAAAATAAGAAAAATAGGTGTACCCCTGCGTACCCCAGTTTTGCTATATAAAAGTGGGGTATAAGGGGGTATACTTTACACGGACATGTTTTCCTGATGTTATTTGAGTGTCGCATATCAAATACATACAATATTTACAAATTTATAACATGCTAAAACATATTTGAGATCCAGTCTATACAGACTTACGAGACACTATAAATTTGTCAATTTACATTAAAACAGAACAAAAATATCACAGATTTACAAAATGTACAACAAAAATACCTAAAACAGAATTTAAAAATGTACAAAATTCACATGTAATAGAACATAAAAACACAAAAACAAAAATAAAATTCGATTGCATTAAAAAATGGAAAAATACAATATTTTACAAAATGTCATTAAACAACTTAGGCCAGAATTTTTTTTATTTATTGATTTACGAACTGAGCTTACTCCAATTTTCTGAAAAGTGAAAAAAAAATAATAATGATGCTCTGGAATTTTATTTTTATTTTTTCCTCCTACCCGAAATTTGTTTTATCAATGAAAAAATAATTACTTCCCATACCAAGTTTGTTTTAAATTATGACCAATATGGGTGCATTTTATTGTTTTCCTGAGTAAACATGAACAGCAATTTACTTCATATTACACCCAAAGAAAGGGGTGTTAAATGGTGACATATCAGTATCACTTATAATACTGCTTATATTAGTAACAATGACTTGGAATTGTCAATACCTTAATGTATGAATATCAATATTTGATTTGTGGCAATGGTGATGAAAATAGCACCACCCCTCAGAATCGCCATAGAAACCATAATGGGGTTTAAGCTGAAGCCTCATAGATATGTTTATAATTCTTAATTTCTATACTTAAAATGTTTTCTATAGTTACATTTTCTATAGTTACAGGTACTGATGTCTTGACACTGCAGTAATAAAAAAGGAAAGAAACTTATTATCTAATTGGTTTAGACATGCCTTTCAGTTCGTATTCAAAGTAAAAAAATATCTTGAAATTTCCAATTTTATTTTTTATTTTCATCGACTGGCCATTTCGAGAGATTTTATTTTTATTTTTATTTCGTCCCCCCGACCCAAAATCTGTAAAAAAAATTCCCGTAAATCAATTAATAAAAAATATTGGCCTTAAAATGTTCCAGTAAAACAAGAAAGAGAGCATTCTCAAATAAATCTAAATCAAGAATCTAAATTACCATCAAGAATGCAAACACCAGTAGACCTAAAGGAGCGAGTCTGCGAGCCTTCAGGTACTTGCTCACCAAGACCAGGCACCGGAGCGTCACAAGGATGAGCTTCTCTGCACATGCTGTTGCAGAAATAGCACCGTCTAGAGCATTTGTTCTTAGCCTCATCGGAATCGATTATCTAGGAGCAAAGCCACTGGCAATTGTTGCATGTTTATTGCATGACAGAGGAAGCCTCAGTGTCAGTAGACGGTCATTAATGCCTTTCGGTTCACATGCGTGCAATGCAGAAGGAGAGTGTATCAAGCACCAGTTTCTTTTATCTCCCCAAACTCTGCGAACAATACAGTCCACAAAGGCTGTTAACGCTGTGGTCTAAGCGCTGTCCATCAATGATCGCACATTCCATGTGCCATCCTCAGAGGGACCACCTATGTCTTTTTGGATTTCCACCTCTAAGAGGAATCCCGCTGATCGCAAAATTGTTTCTAAAGGTCCGAAATACAGATTCTCTTCCTACATTCATTTCGACAAAATTTATGTAGAGGGGAGATTGCATCTGCATTGATGTGTAAACGAGAGGGTGTTGAGGATGGTGCTCTTAAAGCTTGGAAAAGAAGTATCTTCACTATTGTGGATAAACGTATAAAGTTTTATTCACAAAATACTAAATAAAATCTTTTACCGCCTAAACCCAAATCTGAAGCAGGGAACCAAGGATTCCATAGAAAGTATGTCTTTGTTCCAGAAGACAAGGCCGCAAGCAACGTTGTTCTTGTTTAACAACGTTGTTTGTAGGCTTCTCTATATTAACACCCTAAAACTGAGTGGCCACCTATTGGGAAAATAGCTGCTCATTCGGCTTACGATATGTTTTCATGGTATAAGTACCTGAGTGTTAATTTAGTTTTTTTCCCACCTCGATTTTTGGAGTGGGAATCTTTTTCTGATTGCGCCTTTACCTGATCGTTGTCTACTTGTACCTTTTCAGAACTCTTGGTTCACTTTTAGGCAACCAGGAGGATTGATACCCTAGGATTGTGAACATTTCATTCTCCTTATTTTCAGTGTATGTATGACGACGTTTTCCACTGTAATTGGAATCGGGATGATGCCACAAAATGCATGGATATACTCCCGCAGTTGGGTAGACAGTACCATTACCGTCCCGTACCTAAACATCATGACAGCACTGGCAACAAAATGGTGATCCCTGTCGCAGTTGGAATGGTCATTTTAAGGAAGTGGCCGAAAGTTGCGAAGTGGATGACAAGGGTGATTCTTACACATTTTTCTTTCTGATTTTAATACTCTATTTTAACCTTGATGATAACATGTAACTGGTTTTATTTATCTTTTTTTGTCATCTGATATGTTGTCCTATGTTTTTTTCAGCATTCCATTGTTTGACATTGCTATCAAGATACAGATGGGTTATTTATAACACACAAACCAATAATAATGGAAGAAACTTATTATAAAAGTATGAAGGTTCAGGAATGCATAATGACTACCTCTTTCCCAGTACGCTGACCGTCATGTCTGTATAATAATTATAACAAGTATAAGCTTTAAGAAAAAGCTTGGTCTACGCTTCGCATTTTTAAACTAGAATGTCAAAGAATCTGACAGTACTCCCATTTCATCGTGGTTCATTTGACTGAACAGAAATTGAACGCTGCGCGGTCAAAGCATTCATACCTGACAATCGACCGTCACTATACTGTCGGTTCATTTCATTCCGTTATCACGATAACAGGAATTCAGCTTTTTGTATGCAATTTGCATACAAACTTTGTTCTTCTCTGGTTGTATTATTAGCAGCAGTACGGCATTGAAATTTTCAGCGATTATTTATGTTTAATACTTGACTCTGATAGATTATGAAAATTTTAAAAACCGTCCACAAATTTTGTTACTTTGGTCGTTTTAATTTGGAATTGAAACCGGAAGTGTGCGGCAGTCGTGACCTGTTTGTCCTCGAAAATCGTGTAATACAGCTCTTTTGAGGTATATTTCTCATTTCCAGGCCTCAAAAAGTGAATATGTTTAAGAGGTACATTGTAGATTTTTCAAAAAATCTCGAAAATAGCGATTTTTTTAAAAATGCGTAAAAAATTTATAAGTTGAGAAAATTCGAATGTTTGATGTTTTTCCAACCTGAAATGGCCCCTTTGATGACACCCGTTCCTTATTTCAATAAATTTTGCGCTTTAACCAATTCTTATTCAGAAACATTGATTTTTGCACTTTTACACGAAAAACGTGTTTAGTGAAAGAAAATTATTTCTGAACACTTTGTAACTTTACTTACTTCAAAGACACGTCTTTAGGCAAAAATCATTCAATTTTGCACATGGCTTATAAATTAAAAATGAGTTTGAAAAGTGGCCTCTTATAACTTTTTTTCAGTGTAGAGTCACATACCGTCGGTTCATTTCATTCCGTCGTTGCTTAGATAGAATGCAATAATGCACCAGATCCACGAATTTAACAATTTGCCCCATTTTTGGTACCTACTGCACTATTGGTACAAATGTTACCAACCAAAGGGAGGTTTGCATGGGTGTTTTGGGTGTTAACACGGTCCTTGGCGAAACGACCCGGACAATAATGAAACAACTGTAAACACAAAAAGAGATACAGACTACATGTATATACAGAGAGGACCAAACAACTAACTAAATGTTGTAAACCACTGCAGAGGTGGTTCACAACATTTAGTTAGGACCCCGTAAAACCGGTTTAAGCCCCCACCCCCTCCTCCAGTAGTTTAACACTACCGATCGTCCCAAGGTGATACTTGTGGTTCTAGATCTATTTGTTTTATGTTTTGGTGTCGATTTTTGTGCTGCTTGAACATTATGTACGTTTTCATAGTTTTACTTAAGTTCGGGTAACTGAGTAGCCGCCTATTGGGAAATAGCAGCTCACTCGTCTTACGATATGTTCTCTGAATGTGGGTACCTGATTGTCAATTTGTTTTTGTTTTGTTTTTCGCTTCGGTTTTGGAGTGGGAATTTCTTTCTGATCGTGCCTTTTCCTGATCATTGCCTACTTGTACCTTTTTAAATTCACAACATAATATAAAATATATACCATGGTAGAGCCGCTATTGCAGGTCAGCAGGGCTTTACGTGGCTATAATTCGATGTGACCAAACTATGGATACGTCTATTTTTATATTCGCCATATGTACCCATAAATGATTTTAAGTTGCATGGTAATGAGGTCATATCACTGTCCTGATATATTATCATAGATACTTCTTTCTCATATTTTTGTTGCAGTTGTAAATATGAACATGATGCAGTATTATTATATTGTAGAGGACAGGCTTGACCTAATGGTGATAGATATTGCTGTATATAAAAAGGCAATTAAATATGTTAAAACTAAACTATCATTATCCGTACGAACAGGTTAAAATGGTAAATAACTGTAGCCATTCCCGATGTAGATGTACTCAAGCACCTGGGATAGCATTGCAAATCGAAATAAGCAATCGTAGAAAAAATTTCACGCCCATTGACCCTTAAACGCGGATGAATCGGTTTTGGTTCACATACTGTTCTAACGATTTATATATATCTTTCAGATATTTTATTGAAAGGAACGAGATAAAGAAGGCAATAATTAGAAAACGGTACAATCAGAAAGAAACTCCCACTCCAAAAACCGAGATGGGAAAAATAAATTTGCAATTAGATACTTATACTAAGAAAACTTATCGTAAGCCGAGTGAGCAGTATTTACCAAAAGGCGGCCACTCAGTTACCCGAACTTAACTAAAATTTGAACACGTACATAAGGTGCAAACAGCACAAAAATTTAACATCAAACCGTAAAACAATCAGAACCACAACAGTAGTATCGCCTTGACATGATCAGTAGTATAAAACTACTGGTGGGCTTAAACCGGTTTTACTCGGGTCCCTGACCTACCCCTTGCTTCCACAGTGGTTAACAACATTTAGTGAATCTCTAACTAGTCAATGAATAATCAAGGACAAACAAATGAATTATGGTAACCACCATGATGAATCAAAAACGAGGACTCACAGATACAATAAGCAGCCCTGCGATGGAGATCCCTGTGCGCCAAACAAAATCAATGGAGCAAAAGAAAAACACCAGTTGAACCCCGGTGGGCCAAGTAACAGACAAGAAGCTCCAGCCACGACCAACTAAATTAATAGCTTTAAGTCGGGCCCATCATAGAGCCTGACGCCCAATCCACTGACTGAGGTGCAATTAAAGAAACCATGGTTGGGTTAAAAACTAAGCATTCAGAATGTCGCATATCAAATATTTATATTATTCTATACCTTTGCCACGTATAATGAATACCGTCTTTGCTATTTTACAGATTGGTAGCGTAATGGGCATGTTGATTGTCCTCGGAGCTATTGTTATCAACGTATATCTGTTTCCCGAGATCATGACCGAGTCTTGGGAACTTTGGATGGCCGCGATCTTACTTCCTGCTCTTGGCCTTTCAGTTGGCTATGCCGTACCGTCGATTTTCTGCATGCCACATGCCTGTCGCAGAGCCGTTGCTGTTGAAAATGGTTGTCAGAATGTCGCTCTCTGCATGGGGATTTTGTCATTTTCATACAAGGGTGAAGTGTTGCTTAAGGCGATGGCTTTCCCAGAGCTGTTTTTAATCTGCAGCACCACGATGATACTCTTGCTAATCGCAATCTATCATATCCAGAAGCAGGTGCGAAAACGCCTTGGATTAATGGATGACGAACAAGGGGGAAAAGATGGAAAAGATGTAGCAAAGATTGATGAACCTGAAATTCAAGTTGTTATGTTAGGTTCTAAGCCATGTACATGAATGCATTACGAAACCATGCCAATTTAACTCGTTAATGACCAATGTTTCTATTGTCATCATTTAGATGAATCTACTTTCACTTTATGGGTTTTAGGAGTGATTTGTTAATTTTTTTTCTTTTTATCTCAAAATTCGATGAAATTTCTCTGTGCAAACAGAATAGCCTCAGCGGCGTCTCATCTGGGGCTATTTTGTTTGCATATGTACCATAAAAAGAACGTCAGTCTTAAAAAGTTAAAATACAGAGATTTAAAGAAAATGAAAATAATTAAATCTTTTAGCAGAAAAAATTGACATTTTTCTTATTTTCATTTAAAAAATTAATTTTGAGTACTATTAGAACCGCCACGGTGAGGCGACGTTAGAACCGCCACGGTGTATGGGGTTTTACTATTTATTCCTTATTTATGGATATCCATGATTCATTCATGAATATCCTAAATTGAATAAAGGATAGCCTAAAATAATTATGGATATCCTAAAATATTTTAGGATATCCATAAATGAATTATGAATATCCAAAAATGAACACAGGATATCCATAAATGAAATAAGGATATCCATAAATACATTTAAGGATCTCCTAAAATACATTTTTGGGATATACAAAAAATCATGCTGAAAAGAGGATGTCCATATTTCGATTAAAGGATATCCTAAATTCGAATTATGGATATCCTGAAATCAGCAATCAGCTTATTAAATGATATCCTTAAATGTATTTATGGATATTCTAGAATACTATAGAATTTAGGATATCCATAATTCGAATTTAGGACATACATAAAGAGGCTGATTTAAGGATATCCATACTTCGATTTAAGGATATCTTAAAATCATTTTTGAAAATCTTCCCTATTTCTTTTATACAATTTTCGTGTGATTTAAGGATATCCTTAAATGTATAGATATCCAATATTCATCCTATTCAAGGATATCCTTAGATCAAATTATGGAAATCCTTAAATAAGGTTGTATTAAGGATATTCGTAATTCATTTAAGGATGTCCTAAAATCAATTTATGGATATCCATAATTCAGCAGAATAAAGGACATCCATCAATCGATTCAAGGATATCCTTAAATGAATTATGGACATCCTTAATTCATTTATGGATATCCAAAAATGATTTATAGATATCCTAAAAAGAATTCTGGATATCAATAAACAGGGAATAAAAAGTAGTTGGCACTCCATAAGGGTGAAGCGGTTTTAACGAGTATCCACAATCTACATTTGAAAAATAGGTACACCCCTGTGAATATGTTATCCTGTTGTTTTGGAATTGTTTTGCATCACGGATATTTCCCATTGTAGTTTGCAAAGGCTGTTACCATGGTTACTTAATCAACGTGATTTAATTATTTGAAGGAAAACATTGTACATGTCTAATCATTGATATGTACATAGCATTTTCAACGTTATACCGAGTAAATTATGAAAGAACTGTACTAGTATTTGTCCAATCAAGCGATTTGATAATAAAACCTATCATTAAAAGATATGTCTTATACATTGTTTATTTTGTCAACCTTCCAAAAAGTACCACCATAGAACCCCAGGAAACAACCGCAACAACAAATATCGTTAGGCATCAGTATACAAAGAGGGCATGCGATAAGTCGATTTGCGTGAAAAGGCTCTTGACCTAAATTCAAATGAGCCATCGAATGGGAAAACCAACAATCTGCATAGGCGAAAACGACGCAGATCAGCTTCGCGGTAACCGCGAAGCTGAGCAGCGTCTTTGTTTTCGCTACACGGATATTACATTTCCTCTATTTTCTAAATACAAAGTTTCCAGCCTATACCAACCTTCTGTGATACTACAGCCCGGTTTGTGTCGGACATCCTCAATTCATTTATGGATATCCAAAAATGATTTATAGATATCCTAAAAAGAATTATGGATATCAAGAAATAGGGAATAAAAAGTAGTTGGCACCCCATAAGGGTGAAGCGGTTCTAACGAGTATCCACAATCTAAATTTGAAAAATAGGTACACCTCTGTGAATATGTTATCCTGTTGTTTTGGAATTGTTTTGCATCACGGATATTTCCCATTGTAGTTTGCAAATAAGGCTGTTACCATGGTCACTTAATCAACGTGATTTAATTATTTGAAGGAAAACATTGTACATGTCTAATAATTGATATGTACATAGCATTGTCAACGTTATACCGAGAAAATTATGAAAGCACTGTACTAGTATTTGTCCAATCAAGCGATTTTGATAATAAAACCTATAGCTATGTTTAAAGGATATGTCTTATACATTGTTTATTTTGTCAACCTACCAAAAGTGCCTCCATAGAACCCCAGGAAACAACCGAAACTACAAATATCGTTAGGCATCAGTATACAAAGAGAACATGCGATAAGTCGATTTTTGCGTGAAAGACTCTTGACCTAAATTCAAATGAGCCATCGCATGGGAAAACCAACAATCTGCATAGGCGAAAACAATGACGCAGATCAGCTTCGCGGTAACCGCGAAGCTGATCAGCGTCTTTGTTTTCGCTACACGGATATTACATTTCCTCTACTTTCTAAATACAAAATTTCCAGCCTATACCAATCTTCTGTGACACTACAGCCCGGTTTGTGTCGGACCTGGTCGGAACCCGAATTGTTGGTTTTCTCACGCACAGGCACAAATGAGAGCCTCAGCGGTCTTAGAATCTACGTAGTTCTTGGAAATCATGATTTTTTTCACGTGATTCACGTGACGGGCGGTATATACATGTATACACAAATAGACAAGGATAAAAACAACACAGAAAATATTATTGGGTGAATTTATTCATGGCATGTAGAGAAACAGAAAAAAATATTGAACAAATATAGGAATCCAATGCTCTATCTCTTAAAACCTGAACATTATGGAATGTAGAAACGATTAGTAATAAGATGTAAGAATATTGTTTTTCAATTTACGTGGATGCTTGGCACAACTTAACTGAAGAAAAGTCCACCAATGTCGAAATAACAATATTTCTTTAGAAAGTCTTTATTTTTGTAATCATGCGTTTGAAAGAATGCTATTGAACTCCGAAATGGCTTGTGCCATGCCCGTTAACCATGTATCACAGCAAGCCTGGTTGCCACGGTAACAATGCCATTCTCGGCATAGAACCCGTGAGCATGCGCATGTCCCATTAGTCTCCAGGGTTTGCGTAGAAGTTGTCTCCGACGGTAACGATGAAACATGAACAGCAATGCAGAGAACAGACAGATACACGAGTCCACTGTAAACTTTGATACCCATTCTCTGAAAAAAAAAATCCACAAGGCATCAGAGACAAAATTCCTCATAATAATTTGAGCCTATGCATTAAACATTTTGTGCTTCCGTTCAGGTCAAACACAAACCAGTCTGTGCTGTGCTAGAAGCTTGAAATTTTGGATTTACAAAGAAGAGGTATTGTACTATATGTGTAGCGAAAACAAAAACGCTGAACATCTGTGCAGTCACCGCACAGCTGATCTGCGCCTTTGTTTTCGTCTGTGCATGTTGTTTGATTTAATGCGGTGGCTCATTTCATATTTCATTATGGTGTTCTTTCGGGAAGGCACCCGAAAAAGTATTCGTAGGCAAGGCATGACTAAAATGTGACATTTGAAGTTAATGCTTATCAGCAAACTTAGCTTATTTTTAAAAGTATGGTGGAATAGGCAAAACAAACTTTGATATCATAAACATATCTCATTGACTAAAAAAATGTGATTAAGTAATAATTATATCAAAATAACCGCATTAGAACGGACAATATCAAGATACTGATTGAATATTTTCGTATAATTATTTCAAGATACTCACCCTTTCCTTCTGTTCAAAATGACGCTTTTGAAGTCAACGACTGTACCCAAGTTCGAATTCAGAATAAAGTATCTATTGATGATGATTCGAATAGCATTTTAAGAAAAGAAATATTGGCGTATTTAATTGCATGATTAAAATGCCAGATTCTGACATTAGATGTGCCAGATAAGCCTCTTGTGTGGTATTGTTAATTTGACGTTTCACCAGTAAACCATTTTATCATTTAATGACATTTAGCACTTACACGACTCATCACAAAAACATGCCTTTAATATGTATACACTTAGAAACAATCTGGTCAAGCCTGCATTTCTAAGAAACGAGCATTTTTTATTCCGCTGAAATTCACGAACTTACATGGGAAAACGATTTTCATGTAACTGTAACTCGCAAGAATAGACAGGATGTTCCCGTCGGCGTTCCGGGATAACACTCCACACGAAAAATGAGCGAAGTCACGAAGTGTAACGGAGGTTAGCCGTTGATCTCCGCAATAAATACTCGAAAGGTAATCACTCAGTAACCACACATCAACTTGCGGCCATAAAAAGGTTGGTCTCCACTGACAAAAACAAACGCCAAAACGACATATTTTACGGCAAGGTCAACATAGGTCTCCTATGCACTTGAATGGGAGAAAATTGTCAAAATTAGATTTAAAGTGCAAACCTTGCAGGAAATGGGCAAATAAACTAGACATTGAAGGTTCCGAAAAGAATTTGGACCACAGGGGTGGGTCTGCTCCTGCCCTGGGGCATGATACATGTATCTAACCATAATATCCAAAGATCTTCTCCTCTAAAACCGCTTGGCCAATCAAAGTCAAATTAATTTTTTTAAGGAAGCATCTGTATGAAGGATGAACCAATTTGATCATGAATAAACTAGGTCACATGACCAAGATGGCCGCCATGCCCATATATGGTAAAAACCCTTCAAAATCTTCCTCGCAGGTACTGCTGAACCTATTGCAACGAAACTTGACATGTAGCAATTAAGACTAGAGTACTACAATATATGTAAAATCATGATCCTGTGACGACCTTGACAGATTTTACGGCAAGGTCAACATAGGACACATATGCAGAAAACTGTTAAAATAACACTGAATGGAAAAACTTTCAGGAAATGGGCAAGTGTACAGAATATTTATGCATTTAAAAAGGAAATTAAAAGCAGGGATTGTTCTGACCCTGTCCTGGGGCTATATGCATGTATATGACCTTTATAGTCAAACAAGTTTATTGGTATATATCTCAGATCTGAGGCGACCCTTTACGGGACCATTGGTCCTCTGGTTCAACAAGCGATAGAAAGAAATGAATGTAAATATAAGCAAAATGAGTTTAATTATTCTGATGGTCATGGAGCTATGAACCACAATAGGTCGCTAGCGAAGGTTACATGAAACATTTTTCTTTGTTGTCAAGAAATTATCAATGTAGTGTTGATGGTGATAGAACCGGTACATCACTGAATTATAAATATGTTTGGGATAGTGCTCGGGCAGATTCATATAGGGCAGCATTAGAGTCAGATGATGTAAAGATGAATTTTGCTAATTTAATCAATGATATCACTTCTGCAACAACAGCTGTTGATATAAATTCAAGTGTGTCATCTTTTCAAAGGGTCATGGAGTCTGTATGTGCACCATTGTTTAAAAGGAATATTAAACCTACAACGGATGATTATTCTTTTAATGAGTCAAAGCAACCTTGGTTTACAGATGAATGCAGAGAAAAAAGAAATTTATTTTATAGGCATTTGAATATTTATAGGTCAAATAAACAGAATAATGACTTTCGTAGAGATATGGTCATGGCAAGGTCAGAGTACAAGAAAGTATTGCGGCATTGTAGATATGAGCACAGAAGAGCACAAACAGAAAAGCTGGTTAACTACAAGGCTGAAAATGCAAAAAACTATTGGAAAATGTTAAAAAATCTATGCCCCTCAAGTTCTTCTAAAAAGTAACCTCACAACAGTTTGCAACCTATTTTAAGGCAATTAATGATCCAGAGAGCAGATTTTTTCAGGCAGATGATGATGTTTTATTATTTAATGAAAGGTATGTTAATGGGGAATTACAAATTATGTTTCAAGAGCTTGACACAGAAATAAGTTTAAGTGAAATCAAGAAGGGTATTAAATTATTAAAAAATGGAAAAAGCAGTGGACCTGATTTATTGTTGAATGAATTTTTGAAATATGGCAATGATGATATTTTATTGTATTTACATAGTCTTTTTAATAAAATTTTTGATATAGGTTACTTTCCTGAATCATGGGGAGATGGATTTATTGTGCCATTACACAAGAAAGGCAGTACAGATAATGTAGAGAATTACCGAGGTATCACTCTATTGAGTATTGTGAGTAAACTTTTTTTCTAATATTTTGAACTTGCGTTTAGATAAATGGGCAGAAGATTATCATGTATATGTTGAGGCCCAAACAGGTTTTAGGAAAGGGATGGGTACAATAGATAATATTTTTATATTGCATAGTTTGATTTCACATTGTGTAAATGAAAAAAGATGCTTTTTTCGGCCTTTATAGATTTCAAAAAGGCATTTGATTTTGTTGTGAGAGATGTATTATGGTATAAATTAATTCAAATGGGGGTAAGAGGTAAAATACTCAATATAATTCAATCTATGTATAATAATATTAAGTCCAGGGTGAAGTTTGATAATATTGTTAGTGAGGAATTCTCTAGTTTTCTTGGTGTAAGGCAAGGAGAATGCTTATCTCCTTTTCTTTTCAGTATGTATTTGAATGATATTGAGAATGTCTTAATTCAAAAAGGTACAGAAGGTTTTGATATTGGTATGTTGAAGTTATATCTCTTACTCTATGCAGATGACATTGTTATTTTTGCTGAAACTAGTGAAGGTCTACAGTATGGACTGGATAATTTAGCTGAATATTGTAAAAAGTGGAAGTTGACTGTTCATATAGATAAAACAAAAATAATGATATTTAGGAAAGGGGGTAATTTAGTAAGGGATTTGAGTTTTAATTATGAAGGAGAAATATTGAAATTGTTGGAAAGTTTGTTTATTTGGGAATCACTTTTACAACAGGTGGATCTTTTAATGAAACTCATAAAACATTATCAGGTCAGGGTTTAAAGGCAATTTTTAAGTTAAATCAGTATTTGTATAATTTCACAGATTTAACACCAAAGCATGTTTTGGATTTCTTTGATAAACTAGTCAGACCTATTTTGTGTTATGGTGCTGAAGTTTGGGGATTTTCAAAAATTAATTTACAAGAAAGAGTACATTTACAATTTTGTAAAAAGTTACTTGGGGTTAAACGCACTACACAAAATGATTTTGTGTATGGCGAATTAGGAAGGGTCACCTTACAGGTTAATATTTTTCAATCAATCATAAAGTATTGTCTTAAAATAGTAGAATGCGAAAACACAAAATATTTGAAGTTTGCTTATGAGTTTATGTTGTCAGATTTAGAAAGAAAACCAAACACCATTAATTGGGCTTCTAAGGTCAAAGATCTATTATCATCTTTGGGTTTTTATGAGGTGTGGCTTGCACAGGGTGTTGGTAATAAAAATGCATTTTTGAGTGAGGTGAAATTAAGGTTAAGGGACAATTTTGTACAAAACTGGAACAGCAGGTTAAGTGAATCAAGTAGAGCAAGATTTTATAGTTCGTTTTCAAATTTTGAGTATCAAATATACCTAGATCTTGTAAAAATTAATAAATTTCGAGTAGCATTGAGCAAACTTAGAGTATCTTCTCATAGGATAGAAGTTGAAGTAGGAAGATGGACTAGACCCAAAACGTCCTTAGTTGCAAGAAAGTGCAGAGTGTGCAATGTGGTAGAAGACGAGTTTCATTTTTTGTTTGAGTGTCAATTATTTACAGACTTAAGAATTAAATATTTAAAAAATATTTTTGGAACCGACCTAATATGATAAAACTAAAGGAATTAATGTCAAGTACAAATATTAAAGTAATTAAGAATCTAAGTACATATGTCGAAAAGGCCTTTAATATTAGAACTGAATTTATTCTTTCTAATAGGTAACTTTTAAATGCTATTTTATGCATTTATTTTCTTCCAAAACTCTGTGTATTCTCCCGATCTCACCGTTTGTATGTATTTATTTGATTATATGTTAAACCATTGAACTCTTTAGTATTATTATATGCATATGTGTAATATGCTGAGTGTATGTATATATGACTCATGAGCATTGTATTGCTTTTTGTCGGATAAACTTACTTACATGAAACCCTTTGGGATTCATTCACTTAGCTACATGGTCATCAGAAAAAATGAAATGTATCTGATGTATTGTGATCGATTGATTAATCATGTTAATTGTTTGAAGTTTTAAGTTATCTATTCATTTGCTATTGTTATATGTTGCCTTTTTCTGTTTGCAACTCAGTTGCGCTCATCATCCTTATTTTTGATTGCATCCCCAAAAGGTAAGTAGGTAATTTTTTAGGTGTGAATCAACATTATAAGATTAATAGGGCGATATCACAATTTTAATAAATAACTTTTGCAAAGTCAAAAATGTCATTTAAAGGTGCAAATGGGATCTAAAAGACGAATTATTCAGCTTTAATATACACAGGGAAATAAGTTAGGGAACAACTGTCATAATGTGACTTCTAACTTTGGACTGTATATATCATTCTTTGTAAAAATTATGAAGAATGTTTTGACAATTTGTCAAAATCTGCAGACTCCAAAGTTGCTTCTTCATGAAAATGGTTAGCATCAAACATATACTGCGGCGGAGAGCGGTCATCTTTGATTCAGAAAATGTTTGCTTTTAAGAAACGCACTGCTAGTCTTTGCGATAACTTCATTATTTGAACTCGCGTTGCTGTAATTTTTCGTAAGCATAAAGCTGAGACACTGATCATAAATTCTTTATTTTCTGACCGACTGTCAGCGGTAGGTTCATACTTTTCCGGGGGTAGGTTACATGCCTACGCTTTGTTCTTTGGGTATACATTTTGCAGGTTGTAAATGTTGGGCCAGATATTCGATATGACCCTTTAGGAATCTAAACATGTACGTTCTGGTTATAGTGTCCTAGCGGAATTATTCTTTTACAGCTTTATTTGCAAAATATCCAAGAATTTGGCTTCTCGTAGAAATCAATGCAAACTGTAGATTTTGAATGATTAGTTGGTTTGGAGATGAAGCATGGAGTTTTAGGTCCAAAGTCGTTTATTCATTCAGAACGATCAGATTCAACATTATATTCCTGTTTTGCTTTCAAAAATTGAGTTTTGCGGAGTGCAGAAGCAAAAAGGCAAACTTGTATTCGGTAAAAGTGGAGTTTTTCGCATATGGCATATTGTATCCTCAGTAGCACAAAGACGAAATGTTGTGAATTTCCATAAACTGGGCTGTAGCTAGGCCAAGGTATGAAATATATGTGATGAAAATTTCAGTATCGCCAGAAAAAAAAAGGAAAATGGATTTTTTCTAACTCTCCCCAAGGGCTCAAAGTGTTCCCTAACTTATTTCCATGTGTATTTAATGTTTTTAAATTTAAGATAGCATAATGTGAAATTAGTATCTTTGGGTACCTTGTCTAAGTACGCATTACATGGTTAAGCAAGTAGAAAAATGCCGAATTTGGAAACGGTACTTTTAAGATAATTCGCATTTATGTATAGCTAAGGTCCAAATGGATACATTATCTAGAGGTTTTATATTTTCATATGATATATGAAACTGCATAGGTATTTCTATGGAGTTTTGTGATAAAGCTGCAGATGTAAATGTTAAATATATGCTAGATACAATTTTACCAAGAAATACACAAAAGTTTATTGACTAATTGCAAACTGATGTAACACTACTGCATGTAGCTGCCATTAAAAATCCATTAATTTTCCATTAATTTACCATTAAAATGCTGTTAAATCCAAAAAAACTGTCAATTTATGCCTTTAAATCTTGTTTTAATTTTTTTAATGGGCCCTCTGAATTCCCATTAAATATAATATAATTAATGGTGTAAGGCCCTTAAAAGTGCATTAAAATTTTGTAAATAAGAGCTGTTAAAAATTAAGCACCTTGAAAAAACCATGAATTTTTGTATGAACATATTTTAAGGGGATTTTAATGGCAATTAAACTAAGCAATGACCCATTAATCTTCAGCTTTCATGATTTTAAGTAGATCATCTTTCCATTAAAAGAAAAATTACAAGCATTTAATGGTCCAAAACTAAAAACTATACAATTAAGGACCCTTAAAAATCACTTGAATGGTTGATTCAAAGTATTTTAAGTATCTTTTAATGAATGGAATCACAATGCCAAAACATTAAATTTTCAAGCATCAATTTTAAGCAGAAACATGATAAAGCCAGCCACTGAAAAGCTTTCAAATTTTACAAGAAAAAATAAAGGGCCCTGAAACCCCAATTAAATTAGTATACAAAAAAATAAGGGCCATGAAAAGCTTTCAAATTTTACAAGAAAAAAATTAAGGGTCCTGAAACCACAATTAAAACAGTATACAAAAAATTAAGGGCCATGAAAAGCTTTCAAATTTTACAAGAAAAAAAATAAGGGCCCTAAAATTACATTTAAAATAGTGTACAAAAAATAATAAGGGCCCTGAAAAACATTCAAATTTTACAAGAAAAAATTAAGGACCCTGAAACCCCAATTAAAATAGTATACAAAAAAATAAGGGCCATGAAAACTAAATTAAAATTTCAGCAGACATCTATGGTTCTAAAAAAGCTGTTAAAATTGTATACAAACAAAATTAAGGGCCCTTATGGCTTCCTGTATTTATTCGATCAAAATGATGATATGATTCAGCATACTACCACATCCATGCTCTTACTGAAGCATACCAACATTCATCAAAAAAATAATAATAATAGCCAAAACAGTGACAATTTAATAAACAATTTTGCAGAAAATAATCCTAAACTATTTATATATGTACACATGAGTCTCACCATGCTCTCTGATATATTATGATAAAGTGTAGTTCAACTATTTTTTTTTTTTTTTTTTTTTAGCAATTTAAATGTTCCTTTAAAGGATAATGACAAAATGATATAAATAATTTGATTTCCAACATGATTATAAACATGAGATGACTTTATTTACACCTATTTACATTTTAAAAACATGATTATTAAACCACATCCATATGACAACAGTCATCCTTCCCTGTAACTTCCTGTGTTACATGCACAAAACAGATTCTGCCCAGTTGGGATGCTTACTGATACAAGTCTACATGCTCCCTACATTATTCTTGAACTATCATGCAGTAGTGTCATATTGATTAGACTGCCTTTCAACCATCTTTCATACGGCATATTAATTATTCCTCGGTTAGATGCAACTGTGCTTCCCACCGGCCAGAATAAAATTTGCACCCCACAGTTAGAGACTACCATGTCCCCACTGACCCCCTGACCTTGAAAAAAAACATGAATGTTTGTATGAACATATTTTAAGGGGATTTTAATGGCAATTAAACTAAGCAATGACCCATTAATCTTCAGCTTTCATGATTTTAAGTAGATCATCTTTCCATTAAAAGAAAAATTACAAGCATTTAATGGTCCAAAACTAAAAACTATACAATTAATGACCCTTAAAAATCACTTGAATAGTTGATTCAAAGTATTTTAAGTATCTTTTAATGGATGGAACCACAATGCCAAAACATTAAATTTTCAAGCATCAATTTTAAGGAGAAACATGATAAAGCCAGCCACTGAAAAGCTTTCAAATTTTACAAGAAAAAAATAAGGGCCCTGAAACCCCAATTAAATTAGTATACAAAAAATAAGGGCCATGAAAAGCTTTCAAATTTTACAAGAAAAAAATTAAGGGCCCTGAAACCACAATTAAAACAGTATACAAAAAATTAAGGGCCATGAAAAGCTCTCAGATTTTACAAGAAAAAAATAAGGGCCCTGAAATTACAATTAAAATAGTGTACAAAAAAATAAGGGCCCTGAAAAACTTTCAAATTTTACAAGAAAAAATTAAGGACCCTGAAACCCCAATTAAAATAGTATACAAAAAATAAGGGCCATGAAAACTAAATTAAAATTTCAGCAGACATCTATGGTTGTAAAAAAGCTGTTAAAATTGTATACAAACAAAATTAAGGGCCCTTATGGCTTCCTGTATTTATTCAATCAAAATGATGATATGATTCAGCATACTACCACATCCATTGTCTTACTGAAGCATACCAACATTCATCAATAAAAAAATAATTATAGCCAAAACAGTGACAATTTAATAAACAATTTTGCAGAAAATAATCCTAAACTATTTATATATGTACACATGAGTCTCACCATGCTCTCTGATATATTATGATAAAGTGTATTTCAACTAACTTTTTTAGCATTTTAAATGTTCCTTTAAAGGATAATGACAAAATGATATAAATAATTTGATTTCCAACATGATTATAAACATGAGATGACTTTATTTACACCTATTTACATTTTAAAAACAAGACAAACTTCCTACGATGTATTGGTTACCTAAGCTTCACAAAAGACCATACAAAGCTAGATTTATTGCAAATTCTAGCTCTTGTACTACCACTGAACTTTCTAAATTATTAACTTCTTGTCTTACTGCTATCAAATCTAATGTTATAAGATACTGTGAGACAGTGTATGAAACTTCAAATAAAAATTGGTTTTGGTCAATAAAAAATTCTGGTGAGGTGCTCAGTAAATTGAAGTGTAGAGGGTTCCGTGCGACAAGCTTGTCCACATATGATTTTTCTACTCTGTATACAACATTACCACATAATCTAATTAAAGAAAAATTTCTGGATTTGATAGAGTGGACCTTCAAAAGGGCATTAAAAAACTATGGTTCACTTTATTTGGCATGTAATGACAGAAAGGCTTTTTTCACTTCCTCTGACCAAAGTCGGTATACACTTTGGTCATGTCAGAATGTGTGCGACGCCTTATCCTATCTCCTTGATAATATTTATATTAGATTTGGGACCAAGTTATACAGACAAATTGTTGGAATTCCGATGGGTACAAATTGCGCACCTCTCGTAGCTGATTTATTTTTATACTGCTACGAAAGAGATTTCATGGATTCTCTTAACCATGATAATCAAGCTGATGTTATCGAGGCTTTTAATTACACATCTAGGTACCTCGATGACCTTTTGAACATTGTCAACCCTTATTTTGAAGGTATGGTCAATCAAATTTATCCACCTGAACTTCAGTTGAACAAAGCTAATATCTCAGATACCGAAGCCCCCTTTTTAGATATACATCTTTCTGTTGCAAATGGATTTGTTTCTTCTAAAATTTATGATAAGCGCGATGACTTTGATTTTGATATAGTAAATTTTCCTTTTTTGGATGGTGACGTTCCTCGTCGTGCTTCTTATGGTGTATACATTTCGCAACTTATTAGGTTTGCTAGAGTCTGCAATCATGTTACAGACTTCAACGCTCGAAATAAATGTTTAATGGCAAAACTTCTCCAACAGGGCTATCGGTATCATAAACTTCGAAAAACCTTTTCTAAATTTTATCGTAGACACTATGAATTGATTTCCAAATTTAATGTTGGGTTAAAGACACTTTTAAGTGAGGGCCTTTCGGAACCTGAATTTTATGGTGACTTGGTTTACAAATTAAAGAAACTTAAAGGAATAAATGATTTTTCTCTTCAGTTCGGAAAAATCATAACACGTTACAGACGTATAGGTTATAACTTGAATGTTATGCGACAGTCTGCATGCTTAGTTTTTAACCCAATCATGGTTGATAACTATGCTGCCTTCTTTAATTGCACGCCGGTGGGTCGGGCGTCAGACTCTATGATGGCCTCGACTTAAAGCTATTCATTTTTTTAGTTGGTTGGGGCCGGAGCTTCTTGTCTGTTGCTTGGCCCACCGGGATCCAACTGGTGTTTTTCTTTTGCTCCGGAGTTAGTAGGTTATTCGGCGCCCAGGGATCTCCATCGTCGGGCAGCTTACTCAATCTGTGAGTCCTGGTTTTTGATTCATCAGGATGTTTATCATGATTTATTTGTTTGTTCTTGATGATTCATTGACTAGTTAGAGATTCACCACGAGGACCGAAGAACTAACTAAATGTTGTGAACCACTGCAGAAGCTGAGGGTGAGGTTAGGTACCTGTAAAACCGGTTTAAGCCCGCCAGTAACTTTGTGTTACTGATCGTTCCAAGTCGATACTTCTGTAGTGGTTTTTTTAGTTTTATGTCTTGGTGTTTAAAATTTTTTGTGCTGTTGGCGCCTTATGTATGTTTTCATATTTTTAGTTAAGTTAAGGTAACTGAGTGGCCACCTATTGGGAAAATAGCTGCTCATTCGGCTTACGATATGTTTCATGGTATATGTACCTGATTGTTGGTTTGTTTTTTTCCCGCCTCGGTTTTTGGAGTGGGAATCTTTTTCTGATTGCGCCTTTTCCTGATCTTTGCCTACTTGTACCTTTTTATGAAACCACATCAATATGACAACAGTCATCCTTCCCTGTAACTTCCTGTGTTACATGCACAAAACAGATTCTGTCCAGTTGGAATGCTTACTGATACAAGTCTACATGCTTCTTACATTATTCTTGAACTATCATGCAGTAGTGTCATATTGATTAGACTGCCTTTCAACCATCTTTCATACTGCATATTAATTATTCCTCGGTTAGATGCAACTGTGCTTCCCACCGGCCAGAATAAAATCTGCGCCCCACAGTTAGAGACTACCATGTCCCCACTGACCCCCCTGTAAACATTCATGCTCACACTCCCTTTCATACACTTTCATACTGCATATTTTATTCCTCGGTTAGATGCAACTGTGCTTCCCACAGGCCAGAATAAAATCTGCACCCCACAGCTAGAGACTACCATGTTCCCACTGTCCCCCCAAAACTCATTTACACTGCACAACATGCACAGGCCAATGCTGCTGTACATGTATCAAGTTCATACTATCTCTCTATCCACTATATCATATCCAATGCCATCACATTACATCAGTAATATGGTAGGCCATTCTACCAAATCTCTATGACCTTTAACTACGGGGCTTCTTAAAATTCCGCTTTACCATATGAAGCATTTAGTTAAGTTAAGGTTACTGAGTGGCCACCTATTGGGAAACTATCTGCTCATTCGGCTTACGATATGTTTCATGGTATAAGTACCTGATTGTTAGTTTGGTTTTTTCCCACCTCGGTTTTTGGAGTGGGAATCTTTTTCTGATTGCGCCTTTTCCTGATCTTTGCCTACTTGTACCTTTTTATTTCGACATTTGTATCAACTAAGTACACCAACCATTATATATTACAACCATATGTCTTCATACTACCTCTATATGGCTATATGGACTGGTAGCCAAAAGTGATTAATGTTTTTTTTTTTTTTTTTTTTTTTTTTTTTTTTTTTTTTTTTTTTAATAAGGTACAAGTAGGCAAAGATCAGGAAAAGGCGCAATCAGAAAGAGATTCCCACTCCAAAAACCGAGGTGGGAAAAAACCAAACTAACAATCAGGCACTTATACCATGAAACATATCGTAAGCCGAATGAGCAGCTATTTTCCCAATAGGTGGCCACTCAGTTACCTTAACTTGATTAAAAATATGAAAACATACATAAGGCACCAACAGCACAAAAAAATTTAAACACCAAGACATAAAACAAAAAGAACCACCACAGAAGTATCGCCTTGGAACGATCAGTAACACAAAGTTACTGGCGGGCTTAAACCGATTTTACAGGATCCCAACCTCGCCCTCAGCTTCTGCAGTGGTTCATTTATACACAGATATAAACATGAAATAAGGTAAATCATGATAAGAAAATATATGATGTAGGTACCAACATGTAACATGTATAACGGAAAGCAGGGTGAGCAGCTATTGAAGTAAGGTGGTAATAGTAAGTAATAGAATCTTTTGGAGGACTTGATGAATTGTATCAGTGCACCAATGACCTCACACCTAGCCTCTTTGCTCATTGTCACAATGCTTCCAGCCATGAGTCTTAGGTCTATAGCACCACCTAACATACCTTCTCTATTGAGAATGTCCTGCATTGTCTGTTCTAATGTCTGTCTTTCCTCTTTATACAAATCACAATCATACAAATAGTGTTCCACAGTTTCTGTAACTTTACATGATAAACACAACTCTGAAAATTATAGAAGCAGCTTATAAAGGACTGGTGCGCCCAGTCCTGGAATATGGAAGTTCTGTTTGGGATCCTCATACTAAATGCCTCCAGGAGGAATTGGAGAAGGTACAGAATCGTGCCGCTAGATTTGTAACTAGGAATTATACTTTCGAGGAAGGTGGTATGACTGGCATTCTTGAACAACTCAAATGGGAATCTCTCAAGAAAAGGAGGACGGATAATCGACTTATATTACTATACAAAGGTCTGAAGGGTAAAGCCAGAATACCTACAGATGACCTTATCCCAAAGACTAGGCGTTGTAGAAATAACCACTCCAAGGCATTTCAGCTTCCATCTGCTAGTATAGAGGCCTATAAATGTAGTTTCTTTCCCCAGACTATGAGGGACTGGAATGACCTCCCTGACTCTCTGTTTTCTACTGCTGAAATGTCAGATTGTGAGTCCAAGTTCGCTTCACTCGTGCGTTCCAGGGACTAATTTCTCCATCATCCGAACCCCCTGGTGAAATAATGTCATTTTGCGTGTCACCAGTAAACTATTCAGATTCAGATTCAGAACTGATGGATTTATCTTTGTCATGTGTGCTCCCAAAATGGAGTGCCCACAAAGCAACTGATTCAATGCTGAGAAGATTATTCTGTCTCTCTCACCCTTACACAACCTTTTCCCTACATCTGAAAATGACTCTTGAATCTTGTACATTTTCTCAGACAAAACAAACTTCAACTTCCACTTTTCTCCCATCTGGCTTTTTAATTCAGTAATTGCAAAATCTCACTTTTCTGAAAGATATTACCATGTCACCATTTTGCATTCCAAAAGTCTTAAAAAGTGCCACAAAAAGTTTGAAAATCGGTTAACAAATAAAAAAAATATGCCAGAAAAATGTCACACAGTGATATTTTATAAAGTTTGAAGCAATAATCTCTGGCCTTTTAAATTGTAATAGATCTGTGATATAGCTGGAAGGTTGTTGCAACTGTTTCTCTTCTGGGGTCGAGTTGACCAGAATTTGGTTTCATGGCCTGTGGGATGAAATGTCCCAAAATCCAATAAAATATAATGGCTTACTTCCCTTTGTTGTTTTGAGAGAATGGATATGATTGGTTGAAATATCCAATATTAACCCTATGGCATGTATTTTAAGATACACTGCACAGACACTTTTTGCGCCAGATAAGAAAAGATCTTTGAAAATAAATCACAATTTCTTCACTGTAAACTTCTCATAAGTTTCTATAAATTGAAGAAATGGGTTCTATTATACAGCAGGTAATTGTTTAGTTAATCTCTACTTTTCTGATTGCTGTATTTTCCATTAGGTAAAATTGTACATGAGAGCAATCAGCTGTTGTGGTTCAATACTGTTAATTTCATATTTCTGGTGCAAGATTTAAACTCTTTGGCATAGTTACTTGTAAGCAATGAAAATGGAATTTGTTTATAAGTGTCTCAATCTATATAGTTCTGTGTTCTGCACAAATACTTGATATACTGTCTGTGTAATTCTAAAGCATGCAACCAAGTAAGAAAAAAGGTCTTGATGTCATTACTTCATATCGGCTTTGTTCATATAAGTTGATACTGTTCTTATCCATTCCATCCATTTGAATAAAACATTTCACTTCTGTGCATTGTGAAACATGACCGCAATTAAGGACTTATGGGTGGTCACTGTATATACATAATTGAAGATTTACCTGTATAAAAAGCATTGTTTATTTTGTCAACAATGCTACATTCTTTAGCATGCTTTATCATGGGACTATTGAATATGTTGCAAACACATGGATTTGTGTATACATGATTGTGGAATGAGTGGTCAGCTCAGAGCAAGTGAGTCATTTTTCAGTTACTTCCAGGTTGAAATCGTCGGACCCATTTTTCGTAGCTTTTTGAAAACAATAAGACAGATTTTTCGATGTAGTCATTGACTTCAATCATATTAGAACCTGAAACAAAAGGCATGTCATCTTTCAGCAAACAATAAGCGCACACGATCCGCCCCAAGTTACCCACTTTTAGAATTTTCCAGAAAAACATATTTACACTAACTTTTCCCAGAGAAATACATTTCCATGACCCCAAAATAACTTTTTATTTGTCAGATTATGTATCCTAGACATTTAGGCTTTGCGTAATTTTTATTCAAATGCATTCCATTTTCCAGGAAATGGGTCCCACGAAAACCAATTACATTTCCAATTTTACACCAAGCTATTTAAAATTTTAAAATAATAACTACATAGACTCATTCCTAGTATCAGTGACGTTTATTAGCAATAAATACACATCATCATTTGATTGACAGATTCAAGAAAACAGTAGATTTCTGTTTTACATACCCCACCCACTCATGTTAATATTGATAAATCCTTAAATGTCACAGGCTAAAGTATAAATGTATCAAGGAAGTTGCTAATACTTGCTTGCATCCAGATTTTTCTGTCATTTATGTATCTACATGTGTACTTTGATTTGCCCTCATGGCACAATACTTTCATATGTATATATCTCATTTTAGGACACCCTTTATTCAAGGGGTTAAATAAATCATCGATCATCACACCTCTTGATTTTCTCATAATTATACTGTAAACATGGAAAAATTTGTGTTTCTGTAAACATTAGAATTTGACATTATTTATAATATTTATCCTTCACCATATACTATTCTGTCAAAATGTAGATTCGGCTTTTTGGACAATGCAGTTTAGGTATTTTGAATCACCGTTCACAGTTCGGCATTTATCACATGACATTTTTTTTCACTTTCTGATTGTCTAGAAGACCAGATATCAGCACTGCGGGACTTGGTAGTCTGTAAGAAGGCCAAATAGCCATATTTTAAATCAAAACTGCAGGTCCAGCATTTTGTCATGAGGCCAACAATATGATACCCATGGTCTGTCGTCTGTCCACCATTTTCATGGATTGTCTATGAAACCTCTTGGCAAATCAAAGCCAAATGTTGTCAAGAGGTCTAACATGACTGAAAAATTGTTGACTAGGACGTAAAGCAATGAGCAAACCAACTTTACAGTAACTATGTCGTAACTCATAATACCATATTTGTCATCCAGTACTTACATCCCTCTCCCAGTAACAAAAACATAACACATCTTGTTTATTTTATTTGTTTTTTCTTTTTTTCAAGTTAATACATGTGCACAGAAAATTCAAATACAGAAAATACATGCGTCATACATACACATAAGCTTTTATCACAGTTTTTGGGCTTTCAACATGTTCAAGGTCTATTCTGATGAGAAGTCAATTCAGTGTCAGAAAGCAAAGTCTATGTATGCTATCATTTGCCTAGATATACCGTAAAGCAGATTTGTGCTGCACTTAATTATTATGAAAGTTGCTCGAGGAAGTTGTTAAAATTTGAAATAACTTGCATAAAGAGCTCCACATACTTTCCAACCTTTGGTTCTTGTCCAAACTCTTAAGTTTACCTCTTTTTATGTATACTCAAATGATAGCATACACAGTGCCTGTTTAAATATTTGAGAACATGATTTCATGAACACAGTGAACTCTTCTGATTCCAAAATCAATTATGTTCGAATTTTAAATGGCAATTTTCAAATTTACTTCAGGGGATTGCAGGTTTTAGCCATCTGGGACTGCAACAGTATTTCAGCCATTAAAATAAATGTCATACCTGCAAATTCAGGGTTTTTTTTAAGGCCATTAAAATTAAAACAAATACCTTTTATTTAAAGGCCATTAAAATAAGTATGAATTTATTTAAGTGCCATTAAATTATTTTCTTTTAAAGTTCATTAAAATAAGTACCGTTTATTTAGCCATTAGAACAAATTCCTTTTATTAAAGGCCATTAAAATAATTATGAATTTATTTAAGTGCCATTAAATTATGTACCATTAATTTAACATGCTTCTGTTTAAAAGCACTTAAAATTGAATTTAATTTTTCAGGGGTTTATAAAGGCCATTAAAATTTAAGGGCCCTCTTAATCACGCTATACTTTCCCTATGTTTTAAGGGGCAAAAAATTAAGGGCCATTACTTTTAAAGGCCATTATTTTTACTGTGGAAATTTTTAATGGTCATTACAAAAGTGCAATGCATATTTCAAAGTCTTGTTAAAATGCTTTTAATTCTTAATGGTATTTTAATGGTCATTTCATGGTACTGAAAAAAAAAGTTGTTTGCTGCTTTAATGTTTTTTTCGATACTTAAATTTTTGATATTTTAAAGGCCATTACTTTTTCCAGTGCCGTTACAATTAAGGGGTTTTTTAGTATAGCAAATTAAGGGAAAATTATTGGAATTTTAATGCTTTTTTAATGTTTTTTAATGGGAATTTTTAATGCTTTTTAATGTTTTTTAAGGGGCTTTTAACTACCCTGCATGCAGTAGTGTAAATAGAGGTGAATCACGTACAGGAAATGGCGGGAACAAACTTAGAACTTACAAATCTGTTAAACAAACCTTTCCAGTCGAGACTTGTTGCAAAACTGTCTTCAATCGGGGTCATCGTTGCGCACTTGCAAAATTCAGAAGTGGTACGGCCCCCATTGCGTTAGAAACAGGTCGTTACAATGGTTCGTCCTTAAGCGATAGGAAATGTTTTCACTGCTGCAATACCGTTGAAAATGAAATGCATGAAATGCCCAAATACGACTCCTTAAGAAATAATCTAATTGATGAAATTAGGAATTTGTCTATTGATTTTGTTGGGTTCTCTGAAACAGATAAACTTTCCTTCATTCTATCGAATCCTTTAATAGCAAAGGCGAATGCCAAAACCTGTCACTTCATTTTCGAAAGAAGACACACACTTCTAAACAAATGATTTTTGTATACATGTATTATTGATAATACGATAAGTCTTAGAATTGTAATTACGTGTAAATACACCAATAGATTGTGTGTCATGCATCGCACGTACTCGTATGTCCGTATCTCCGCACAAGTTATGCGTCTTCTTGTCGTTTCTTAAACTACAGACGGGGTGTATGTTGGGAACGACCTCTGTAGGACCACTCCCTTTAAGTCTGCTTCTCGACGTGCTGTCCTGTGGTTTTGTAGCTTCTTATACAAGAATTTGCTGGGGTTTCGGGCCCCGTGTGAGGGTGGTGTTGGGCACACAATCTATTGTGTTGCTTTCGTTTTACCTGTACCTTATTATGTACGCTACACGTATATGTATAGATACCTTGTAAAGTACCATTTTAACCTTATGTACCATGTTGTGATGACACTGCTAACTCCTTTTTATTACAGTAGCTTGTATATTTGTGTATATAAAACGAGATCTTGAGAGATTTACTAGCAATAAAGTTCATTTCTGTGTGCATTGCTGTTGGTACTTGCAACAACTGCGCATCCGGGTGCTATAAACTATGATGAGGCGTCAGCCATATGGCGCTAGACGAACCTTATTGGGTCATAATAATGAGCCGCCTCGTGGGAAAACCAACAATGTGGTTTCCGAATAGGTCCTACACAAACCGACCTGTATAGTCACAAAAAAGAACTAGAAGCTTCGGATTTAAGTAGAAGAGGAACTGTACATGTACATGTACTATCCGAGAAGCGAAAACAACGGCGCTGATCAATGTTCACTCTATAACTATGCAGATGATAACACCCTTGCTTATATTCACAAAAAAAAAAAAAAAAAAAAGTGTTAGTCAAGGAAAGTCTTTCATTGATTCAGTGGTTTGAAAATAATCTCATGAAAGCTAATCCTGATAAGTTTCAGGCTATTTGTGTTGGAAAAAGAACTTTTGGTGCTATAATATCATTTCAACTGGGTAACACGAAGCTTACATGTGAGGACAAGGTTTCTCGGCTAGGTGTTACTTGAGACGTTCAATTGAATTTTAAGGACCATATATCTCAAATTTGTACTAAAGCATCTCAGCGGCTAGCTGTTCTTAACCGTATAGGAAAGTTTTAAACAAGGCAAATTAATGATTTATAAATTTTTTATAATGTCAAATTTTAATATGGCATTTTTGCAGTCAGTCAAAGGTCAAGTGTAAATAAGATGGAGAAGATCCAGGAGAGAGCCCTCAGATTCATCTGTGATGATTTTGAGTCTCCTCTGCCGGATCTTCTACAACAGAATGGGGTACTACCTCTGCTTATCAGCAGAATGAAACTTATAGCTGGGGAAGCTTTTTAAAATTGTCAACAACATAGCTCCATCCTATTTGCATGACTTGATAAGTCTTAAGTCCTCTTCGTATGATTTCAGATCTGAGAAGCAGGCACAGATCCCTCGTGTAAACAGTACCAGGTACGACTTAAGGAGCTTCCGGTATGAGGCGGCCCGGATCTGGAACAGCCTCCCAAATGAGCTGAGATTGGCAGAATCTTATCCTCAGTTCCAGAGGTTGCTTCGGGCCTGGGACGGACTCAGTTGTAAGTGTCCTTCTTGTTCTGCCTGATTTCTTAATTTAAAAAGTTTTTGTTCAGTTTTATTTTGTTCTTTGTTCACTTTCATTTGTGTTATGTTCTTTCCATTTTCATTCAGTTTTGTCTGATAAAACCCTAAGTTTTATGTATCATTTTCTTTTCACACAGGTTGCTGAGACCTGAGATGCTTTGTCCCACAGTTTCCTTTGTTTAAATTTTTAGATTTCTCCCCTCCTCCCCTTTTTGGTCCTTGTCGGTAAGGAACTACTGTGGGAGCCCACCCTTTGTGGTCTCCTTGCTGATCACATTGGGATCCAGGCATCTTTGCCTCTATAAACATTTTAAATAACTATGTGTGATATTTATTAACTTAATTTACAGCAATTTGCTTGCCGTGATATAAATGTACTTCTTATTATCTGTGATAATTGTGATTTTACATGTGCATGCTGTGATATATTCTGTTACTTTTAATTATTTTACATATGTTTGTCGAAATAAAAGCCCTACTGGGCTTATGTTGTAATGTTCATCATATTCGACGTTAAATAAAGCCGGTTTCTATGTCTATGTCTATGACCAG
Organism: Rugalucina vietnamica; assembly: GCA_964017185.1. Lineage (NCBI taxonomy): Eukaryota > Metazoa > Mollusca > Bivalvia > Lucinida > Lucinidae > Rugalucina > Rugalucina vietnamica. The sequence continues at coordinate 43,061,692 of OZ024880.1, forward strand.
CTTCGCAGTTACAGTATGGTATATAAAGGCAAGAAATTGAACAAATTTTGTTCAGCCAGCTTCATAGCTTATCTTGGTTCTAAATCTTTATCAAAACATATCTTTGCAGCAATGCTGGTCATGTTTATATATTCTCTCGGACAGTTCCAAAGTAACATAACTACAAGCCAAGCATCTCTATTTTTGAAGTTATGACTAGCTTTCAAAGTGTTTTGTGACTGCTTTGAAATGTTTAAAAATTGCACATTTCACTTTTATTTTTATTTGTACAGACAAATGTTGAATTTGATGGGTAGTGCTATAATACATGAAGATGGTTTTAAATTATTTTATCAATTTTGCCAGTTAGTATAAATGATCTTGAACTTGAAATGCTTTCATAAACATTTAAACTGTCTTGTGGGGAAAATGTTTGGCAATACAGATACAGTTAGAAAAATAATCACATTTTGAGCAATTTTTCTGAAATCGGACTTATATTCCTCACTGGTTACTCAATTATATAGTTTTCTGTTGAGAAGGGCCAGTTTATTTTTGTTTCCTTTTCTTTTGTACATGTCTGTAGTACCTTATGTATATAAAGATTGTCGTCGCAAGATTAGAATAAATTATCAGGTAAGCTACGAATATGTCCTTGTCGGGTCGGAAGCATTGTCGAGGCAGAGGGCTTGCTGTCTAGATCTGGACATCGGTTTCCGCCACATGCGCTCTGCCTCTTGTACTTATATATTCTGATGTATATAGGTTATATACTCTTAAGTTAGACGTTTTGTAGTATCCTGCTACTCGTTGAAATAGTATTCATTTGCTTTATATGTATATATGTATGTACAATGTTTAGATATTTGCCAACGATGGTCTCTTGTAATTCTATGTAGAATGGTTGATATAGTTCATATTGTTTTATGTTTATGATTGTATGTAATATTGTATATCAACATGAGACTCAAATAAACTATTGAATATGAGCCGCCGCATGGGAAAACCAACAATTTGCATAGGCGAAAACAAAGGCGCAGATCAGCTTCGCAGTAACTGCGAAGCTGATCAGCGCCTTTGTTTTCACCATATGGATAGTACAATTCCTCTTCTTTCTAAATCCAATATTTCCAGCCTCTAGCCATCTTCTATGCTTGTACAGGCCGGTTTGTGTCGGACCTGGTCGGAACCCCAAATTGTTGGTTTTCTCACGCACAGGCTCATATATTTTTCAAAAGTGTAACATAAATAGAAATTAGTCTCTTTGTCTTTTTGCTCAAATTCGACTTGATGGATAGAGCCTTTGCATTCTTGAGCCAATGACTGAATTCAATTATAACTGCAAAATCCGTATTAAGGTTGCTGGCGCTGATCACTGAAAATCACGAAAACATGTCTGTATAATGTATACCCCCTCAAACCCCATTTTTACATAGAAAAACTGGGGTATGCAGGGGTATACCTATTTCTCTTATTTTTGCTCCAAACACAGATTGTAATTTTTGCTCCAAAACATAGATTGTTGGCACTCGTTAGAACCGCCTTGGCAAGGCGGTTCTAACGTGTACCCACAGTCTATGTTTTGAGCAAAAATAAGAAAAATAGCAAAAGGTTTCTACTGAAAATTTTCATTTTTTACAACTTTAAAAATCTCTGTATATTGCATGGGCATGTTTTCATAATGAAGTGTGGATGTGTAGTGTTCATAGTCATTGTTTTAGTGGTAACTATATATTTTTTGACTACGAAGACAGAATGTTTAGGCCTGTATGCACTGGTTTCTGATCGATGCCTAAGTTTTTTATAGCCCCGGGCAGAGCAGACAACTCCCTGGGGTCTTTTTTTCATAACCATAAATCTTCTGTCCATTTGCATACTCCCAGCAAGTTTCCCCCACTTTAATTATATTTTACTAGTTTCCCCCCATAAAAAATGCATTGATAACCTATGTTGGCCTTGCCATAAAATTATGTTAATGCAATTCCAAGGTCATGATTCATACAAACTTTGTAGAGCTCCTCTACCTGATGTTCCATGCCAATTTCAAAATCATAGGCCTTCTGGTTCTGGAGAAGAAAATTTTAAAGGTTTTTTTTGCTATTTATAGCCATGGCGGCCACCTTGGTCATGTGACCTTGACCATTCATATAAACGTTCATTCTCCGTTCCTAAGAATGCTTCACACGAACTTTAGCTTTGATTGGCCGAGCGGTATCAGAGCAGATCTTTGAATATTATAGTAATATACATGTATATTGTCCCGGGGTGGGGGCATACCTGTCCCTGGGGTACATTTATTTTCAGAATTTTTAATATTCAGTCCATTTGCCCATTTCCTAAAAGTTTTTTTCCTTCAAATGACATTTTGACAATTTCCCCCATTCAAATGCATGGATGCCCTATGTTGACCCTACTAGTAGGCTTTCCATCAGATATGTCAAGGTCATCACAGGGCCAAGATTTATATAAACTTTGTAGAGCTTCTCCCCCTGATGTTTCATGCCAGGTTTCAAAATCGTAGGCCCTCTGGTTCTGGAGAATATGATATTTAAAGGTTTTTGCTATTTATAGCATGGCGGACATCTTGGTCATGTGACCTTGACTATTTATATAAACTTTCATTCCCCTATCCCAAGGATACTACATATAAAGCTTGGCTTTGATTGGTCGAGCAGTTACTGAGAAAATTATGTTTTACATTTAATTTGTAAATGACCTTTGGCCATGGTCAAGAAATTACCTTGACTTTTTATACTCTCAACACTGCATTAGCTTAACATGTTGCTTGTATCTACCGTTCAGGTCACAGGCTACAAAACTTCCTGAAAAATTCAATGTTTTCACCTTTTGTCATTGAAAAGCCTATGTAACCAAAATTGGGCTTGCCGTAAAATAGGTCAAGGTCAACCTAATGTCATGATTTATATAGATTATGATGGTCCTGGTATTTGCTTGTTAAATATCTACACCAAGAGCATCTACTTCTCCGGCTGCTGGTACATGTAAAATCTGTCAACCGCCAGATTTCCCGATGCTACACACCAAGTTTCATTGAATTCGGTTTACCGATTCCAGAGAAGATTATTTATGGTTTTTACCATATATGGGCATTGCGACCATCTTGGTCATGTGACCTGGACCATTTATATAAACTTTCGTTCCCCGGGCCCATCCTAAGGATGATCCACATGATTTTTAGCTTTGATTGGCCCAGCGGTTTCAGAGGAGAAGATATTGTGGACGAACGACGGACGACGGACGGACGCCGGAACATGGCCATCCTATTAGCTCACCTTTTGAGCCTTCGGCTCAGGTAAGCTAAAAACAATAACAATTTGTAGTATATGATATTTAATGATTTTATTGAGTATACATGTGATGCATATACATACACACAGTCAAATGATACTTCAAATAAAATAAAAAAAAATAATTTCTTGCCTTCAAACACTCATTGAGTGTACAAATAATAAGGAAAAGTTACTGAACACAATACAAGAACATAGCAACAGGAAAAGTTGCACCGTGATGCTGAATACAATATCTGGAAAAACTTAAAACATGTAATGATGTACGGAAACGAAGTAAATTGCAACATTAAGATACTTGAAACAGTTATCGAATTAAAACAAAGGACACTGCAAAAAAAGTGAAAACTTTCTGTAGATTACTTTAATTCCTATCATTCGTTCAGACTCTCACTGAAATCATATCATTTGTTCAGGCTATCACTGAACTCAGATCATTCGTTCAGGCTATCACTGAACTCAGATCATTCGTTCAGGCTATCACTGAACTCAGATCATCCGTTCAGGCTATCACTGAACTCAGATCATTCGTTCAGGCTATCACTGAACTCAGATCATTCGTTCAGGCTATCACCGAACTCCGAGATTGCTAGCAGCATGTCTGATATCCATGTGTTACAGCAAGCTTTGTTGCCACGGAAACAGCTCCACTCGCTACACAGAAACTGAGTGCACTCGCATGTCCCATTATTATCCAGATCTGTAGGGGCTGTTGTCACCGTCGGTGCGGCTGTGGACGCTGGAGGTGATTGGGTCGGGGCTGGAGTGGGGCCTGTTGTTGGGGCTGCTGTGGGTTCAGGGGGAAGCGTCGAGCCACAAATTGTATTGCCTTCTGTGCAGTTTCCGAGGTAACAGTACTGCAGTATAGAAATATAGTTAATTTTCTAGTATATAACGCTTTCGGTTTCCGAGTTTAAAGCGTAAACACTTACATGTATTTAACTCATTTTCCGGTAGACTCTGTAAGCTGCGAAAGTATAAAATCTAATGACATTGACTGGTTTGAATTCAGTAGATACGAAATAGTTTGAGGGAATATTATGATAATTAATATAGATCGCCTTCCCTCCAAAAATGCGGAAATATCAGTTACACGTTTAAATGGTTCGTGATATTTATCAATTGGGCAGCATTTTAACATTTCTCCTACTGAAGCGGATAATATCGGGCTTTTAGGGTCACTGATGAGGGTTCATTACCCGAAATTGCGCAATATGGCACATGCGAGTACTGTCTCCCTATAAACGTTTTCACTGCTTCCGTATTAATGGCATGATTCGTTCGTGCTAAGAATGGCACTTCGTTATAACACCCGCTTATTGTCCAAACCTATGTTACCCAATCCGCGGAAAGAGTAACTTAGATACATAAAGGGTTTGTGTTTTATCCAAACTGTGCAGTAACGAACCGTCTGATACAGCAGATGATTTGATCGTCAGAATAACTTACATGCGGTTTAGAAGGGTCAGCACCGACACACGGAGTGCCGTCGTAGACCAGTTGTATCATTTTTCTGTTACTGATGGTCTGGTCACCATTGAGGCAGCACTGGACTGCCCATTGGTACCAGCACTCCCAAGCCTCTAATGTAGTCTGAGAGGTAAAAATACGATAATCATTGCGAAATCTTGCCCATACAGACGTTTTGCACCCTCAAAAATGTTACTTTTCATTGTAAAAAAACAACAACATATTTTCTTTCAATCAAAAAGAATAAAGATGGAATTCGGAAAACGCAATTATGATTTATTAAGATATGGAAGCATGATTTTTCCTGCAGTTGAATTTGAAAGGTAAAGTTTTGGAAAATCAATGCAAAAATTTAATAATTAACTTAAAAAGCACACAAATTCTGACTTAAACTGTATTGTTATACCTTAGTGGCATCGCATGTCGCCCAGCCCGACCCAAAGGATCGCTCACACTGTGTGTTTAGTGAGGTAGCCCCAAACTGACCCCGGTGTCCGAGGCAGAAATTGTCCAAAAAGTCAGATGACATACTGTGGAGACAATTGCCATTACTGAAAAAGCAAATACACGAGGTAATGGACGAACTAATACCATCTAAAACTCCGTTAACGGGATCCTTTGGGTTGCTATCTTATACCATTTGTGTATTATAATTTGAAATGTGTCTCTGAAAAGATTTTATCTACATTTAAATAGTTGCAAAATATATGCAAACACATATCAGGCACTTGAAAACATACAGCTCCGTTTCATAATTTTAGTACATACCGATTTGTTTCATAAGTAATGGCATAGCAGTATCCTTACTTGGAGCTTGGCCAAATGTTTTTGGGTGTTTGCAGATTTGAACAGATTTCGTTATGTCAAATTTAATACATAAAACTATTCACTGATTGTAACATTTTAAATTTTTATCGATTTATTTATTAACAGTTACACATTAAAATGACAAGTAAAATATAATAACTTCAGGGATACAAGTATCAACTTTAACATTGATTTCATACACTTCAAGAAAGTTTTAACCAAAAACAGATTATATCGTTAAATTGGCATATCACCCGGCAAACTACACCTAACATAATATTTTGTCTACAATGTGTATATTCAAGTTTATTGAAGCTTGGAATATTGCACCCAAATGGCCATGGTATGCCAAATTATAAAACCAGTCAGCGTTTGATACATAATTACACATACAAACGTTTGGTTTAACAAAGAATACTGGTCAAACAGTTCAATATGAATATTTGACCCAAAGAAACCCGCTCGAAAAGGTACTGGGACACAAAATGGCGAAACGACAGTCCAAACAAGGTAAGGCAGACTAGTGGGATGCAAGATTTCAAGCTTCAATAACCTCGACTGTACATAGGGTAGACCAAATATTATATAAGGTGTAGTCTGCTGGACGCTCTGCCATTTTATTGGAATAATAAATTTTTAGTTCAAACTGTCCTGTAATGTGAGAAATCAATGCTAACATTGACATGTGTGTCACAGAAGTTATGTTATTTCGTTTATCATATTTATCATATTTATGTGCTATTATCTATTTATAAATCGATCAAAATCTAAATTGTTACAATCGGTGAATAATTCTATGCATTAGGATTGACTTAGCGAAATCCGTTCAAATCTGCAAACAGCCAATAAAATTTGGCCAAGCTTTATGTACGGATACTGCTATGCCATTACTTATGAAACAAATCGGCATGCACTAAATGACTTATGAAACGGAGCTGTACGTTAATATAATAATCTTCCTACGCGATTTCGAAGGAGAGTAATTTAATTAACCAAAAAGAACAAACAATAACAAAAATCGAAAAATAAAAAAATGAAACAGTTTTGAAATATTTATTTTATTTCTCAGTTAAAATAGTTCTGGACAGTTAGAATATTGGAGGTTAATGTCCATTAGTTAGGATTGCAGAGCCTGAAATGATCTCTGTTTGTTTGATTTGTGGCTTAATGTCCCAGTCACCAGCAACGGCTATGTGGGGACGTTGTCTCCATTTTATGGAACTCCTAGCCAACCATCAGCATTACACGTCCATTTAATGTATACCCCTTATACCCCACTTTTATAAATCAAACTGGGGTGTGCAGGGGTATACAATTTCTCTTATTTTTGATCCAAAACATAGATTGCGGGTACTCGTTAGAACCGCCTCGGCAATAGCAAATATATTGAAAATATCAAGAGATTTCCAATGAAATTTTTAATTTTTAAAGTTGAAAGACAAACATGGGCAAGATTTCGTAACGAACTTACATGGTAAGGTAGACTAAAAACTGATCTGACGTGCACCGAGAAAATGTGTAATATGTATTCTTGGTTTCGCTAGTAACTCCGTTGACAGAGGAGCTCATGATGTTGGACTGCGGATCACAACTGCTGGATAAATCACTCTCCGAAGACCCGTCATGATACGCACCTAGTCTGAACAATAGAATTAAACGTGGTTAACACATTTTTTTACGAATGTATTTGGGTAAGTCCACTATCATTTTAGGGGCATCAGGTGTTATTTTGAGGTTTTATACCATTTTTGATGAAAATCCTCTAAGCAGGATTTTAACTTTTATTGACGGGAACAGAAACAGTTTCACACACCGATTATCATTTTTCCAATACATTTATACATTAAGACTATAATAAAAACAAAATTTTCAAAGCCGTGATAATGAAATTCAAGTCAGTCAGAACGCAGAACGCGGCGTCCCAACAATTGCTTGCATAACAACAATTGCTTGCATGTACTCCCCCTCTTCAGTTCCAGATAAGTTGGGAATTAATATTCTTAGGCTAGAATATGACTTACGCATGAGCGATCTCGTGCGCTCCCACGTGCGCTACGTTATAGTCCAAATCTCTCTGAATAGACACCCTCTTGGAAGCGCGCTCGGCATCGTTATTACATATAGTTCCAAAATACGCCATGCCTGTATGATGAAATAAGGGTGAAAATAAAAAGCGAGTTCTTTTCTTAAGAACACTGAAACTATTAGTGTATTAGTTTAGGGGGTGGGCTGAACCTAATGTTGATAGAACTTGTAGCCCGACCCCATTGTACATAAAAAGGCAATAAAATATATAGTATATTAGTATGTCAAGAGCTGTCGCAGGACAACAGAGCTCGCCTGACTTGTGCTTTGCCACAAAATCTATTAAGATATGTGACCAATGACCGTGACCTCAGGGTCACTCAGGTGGGTACTGATGGTACAGCATAAAACTTCAGACCAATATTTACCAGCATGCAAAGTATCAACTTGATCCATCGAAAGGTCCAAGAGAAATAGACTTTTACTGCTTTCAAAGGATCTAACAATTATTTTTATTTAACCAAAAACTTTAACACACAATTTTCAATCAATTATTCTAACCAGCAATAGCCCTATTCTGCGGCGTCACGCCTGAGGCAATACTGTGTAGTGTATGACATAAGAACACTGGGACTTCCCTGTTTCCTTATACATTCATACAGGAATTTTATTAAAAATAAAGTGGACTCGTCGGTATGGTACAGATGGGAAAGTCTATTTTTGTCTTAGAGGAGCTAATCAATTTGTACTATGAAATTATGTTTTGAAAATAAATACGTACCTATTTTGCCTTCGATAGAAAGCTCGTTCCTGTAATAGACAGAAACATAACGTATGGAAATCCTAACTCGGACAGAAATTCGGCAGATGTCTTTATTTCAGGGGCAATGAAAGGATGTTTAGGGATACATAATTATTGTTTTATATTAAAAAATGGATAAAAAAAATACTTGTTTTACAGAAAGTATATAAAGTTGGGCCACGTAAGAGACCGTGAAAGGATATTTAGGAATGATGGGTTTGGAAAATTCAACATGAAATTTGGAATTTGGTGAAAATTGCTTTATGCCCGAATGATAAAAACAGCTTGACAATAAACTTAGACGTATCGAAGCCATAGTACGTGTGACATCATCAGGAAGACAAGGTCATGAAATAATACCCACACCCTACCAACTATGTCCCACTTTTATATAGATCTAGTAAAACTTGGGTAAACAGTAGTAGATTGTGGGTACTCGTTATCATCTATTATAGACTGAAACTGCCGCATCACAGAGACAGGCCCAATGTGTACCCGCAATCAATGCTTTAAAAACAAAGTAAGAAAATATCTTTTTTTTCTTTCAATGGAAAATTATTTTTCCATATTTTTCCATATGAAAATAAAAATATACATACGTATGCATACAAAAGTTGCGCAAAAGCGACGTATTGGTCGCGCAAACGTGCTGTGCCATATATATTTCATGGATGTAACGGGTGTGCATTTGTAACATTACCCTGTAATGAGCATGACATGATGGGCAATGGCGTTGCCCCCTGTGAATAGCGCCGAGACCTCCGCATCCTGATAGAACTCTACCACACTTTGCACATCCGTCTTACCATCGCTAGTGTATCGCATGAACGAAAAATCCTCTCCTTCCTACAAACATATTTTCAAAAAATGATATTGTATCTTATAATATATCTTGCATATTAGTTGTATTAGTTATTTCCCGCTTGGGTTTTAAGAATCCGTCAGTCATGTCAGTGCTTATGATTGTGCCAGAGCGAGTCCCTGGTCATTTCGTCTTTTAAATTATCATTTTAGTTATTTTTATGTTCGACTGCTGTTAGGCCACACCAAATGAATTAATAGATTCTCATCCAAATATTTGAAAATTCTGGGGTGGGTGGGTGGATTTTATCTTTTATTTTGGGGGACCCACTTTGACTGTCTTGAAGGCCCAGTGCCTTTAAAATTTTATTTGATTTTTGCATTTAAAGGCACACAGACAATTAAATAAATGAAATTTATACATTATCTTGTAATGACTTTTTAGTGAAAAACAAATATTTTTTGTTCTTTTCCAACCAAAATAAAAATGATTTTGGAGAGTTTTGAACAGGGGCGGGTGGGAATCAGAATCTGCAAATTTATTTGGCGTGGCCTTTACTTGGTAAAGAAACAAATACACGGCAATGCTTTCCAGTATACCTCATTAAGATTTCAGATCATTTCAGGAAAATTTCACGGCAAATCTTCACGGAGATACATCAATTCGAGTGCGCACGAAGAGCACTGGACCCCTTTTATCCCATATAACAATAGATTCCGGCTCTCAAATAAAAATACTTTATGTACATATACTGTACCAGGAGCATATAATTCTTGTGAGAATAATTATATTCTCCTGACTGTACATAATAATATTTTTTTCTGCATAATGTATTTCATACAGATTACATGAAATAAATGTCTATTTTTTTATTTTTTTTTAATTCAGTTTTACGTCCCTTTCAAGATTATTTCAGCTCATATGAGACGGGCCAATCGGTAGGTGGGGCGAAAATGGGAGAACCCCGAGAAAAACCACGTGGCACACCCGCAAGCAGAACTTGGGCTTGTCTCACATGAGGCCAGATCGGGGATCGAACCCACACCAGTCACAGCGGTGAAAATGATCGAGTGATTAAGAAACAGCGCTATTAACCGCTCGGCCACGGGGCCGCTCATAAATGTCTATGTTCCGTAAATATGAAACAATGCTACGACAGTAAATAGAATAAAAATTGAAAAGACATAAAAAAAAGTCTGCGATAGATTACCGGCGGGTAAACAATCTCTACGACATTTACTGCCATGTCAAAGCCAGTCGACCATCCTGAATATTGTTTGATGGTCTGGTACCGGTACGTCCACTGAAAAGAAAAACATCCGAGAACAAAATGATATAACATCTTGTGACTAGTGTACTTGCACGTCATCATTGTTTAGGCGAGCCCACTCTCATTTGTAGGGACTACATGTACATGAGCGATTTTTATTTCGATAAAATTCCCCTAAGCAACCTGAAATCCCCAAATGAAACGCCACGTTCCCGCCGTTACATATGTCCCATACATATCTTAGAATCACATATTGACCCTTGCGTTTTTACCTAAACAGGTTGAAATAAGTTTTATTTCAAATAAATATTTTCGAATTACCTCGTTTCCCAAGAGCACACAGTATTCTTCAGCGTCTAGAATTGCCTGAGCGTAATCTCCATTATTTATTTCTTTGAATCTGGAAAATATAAATATTTCAAAAACAAATAACTCAATAATTAATGAAGGGACAAGGTTTTAACCATTCATTTGATAAGGTTTTAACTTCAACTTGTAAATGAAACTGAAATGACCTTGGAATGATATTGAACTTGAATATTCACCAGCAAGTGTGTGTATCTTCGAACTTTGAGGTCATGGTCTACGAAACATTCTGAAAAATCAAAATCCATTGAAAAGACTATGTCGCCAAATAAGCAACTTAATATCAATTCTCTGTAACCACCAAAAAATTTCGGCACGCATAGTCTCAGAATTGGATGAAACTTTCACACAATAATCAGTACCACTCAAAACCAAGAAAAATGTTGTCAATATTTATTTTGGTTCTTCCGTTGCCATGGCAACCGCAAAAATCATTTTTTCCAAATTTCGGTAAAAAGGTTGCAGATAATTTTCTTGAAAAATACACTTTTCATGGTCTAATATTTTATAGTTCCAAAAAGAGCCGACCTAAACCAATGCTTTACTTAAAACAACTATCTACCCACTAACCTTCGGCATAGTTCATTTATAAATCAGTATGTGCATCTTGCCGCAGCAGCATCTTAAAGTATGGGCATTTAGCACTTTTACAGAAAACGTGAAAATAAGAAAAATAGGCTAATTCTGAAAAACGATATCTTAAAAAGACTCGGGATTTGAACATTCTCTTGAGATTGATAAGAAACTACAATGTATGACAGTTGTATCTGTGAAAAAAATGGATTGGGGCAAGATCATTTTCTGAAAATAACTAGTGCATATTTGATTGCACTTTTAAGTAATATGAAAATTTAAGTTTTTAAGACAAAGGTGGTTGTCTGTGACTAGTTTTGTAATAAGACATGTTAAAAGCATAGCATTAATAATTCCCAATAGCAGGTGATATCTTTAATGTATTTTGCTAATAAATTTCTTTGTTTGAAGAAAATGTCACCAGATTTGCATGATTTTTAGCATTAAAATGGAAGAAAATAGGGGGTAGGGGAAGCATATCAGCTGTATATTTTAATTGACAATGATATAAATAATGACGATTCTCTAAAATGAGCCAATATCCACCCAACTTTATTTTAAAGGCAAAAAAGATAAAGATTGTAAGTACTTGCATGCTCTCAAGGGCGATAACTCTTCAAAATTTGATGAAAATCGAAGGAATATTAGAGAAAATCAGATTTATCTGTTAACTGACATATTTTTCTACATAAAACACATTGACTGACAATCCAATCAAATTTTGCCTATAGAAGGAAACAACCACAGTGCAATTAATTAGAATCTCACGTTGTGCTTACAAAATATAACTAATTTTCTTGATTTTCGCTTTGAAATTGATACAAAATAGGGGGTAGGGGTAACATATCAACCATTTACTTTTATCGTAAATGCTGAAACCAACCAAACTTCATTTACAAACATAACTATGAACTAAACAATACTTTAAAGATGAAACAGATATGGAGTGTAAGTATTTGTATGCTGTCAAGGGCGATTACTCTTTGTGCTTTGGTGAAAAATGAAAGAAAATGTAAAAAATCGGATTTTTCGGTTTAACTGACATATTTTTCTGAATAAACCTCATTGGTAGCTAATATAAGTGTAATTGCCAAGTGTAGAAAAATGTTTATATGTAAATATTTGGAATCTGACACTGCGTTTACAAAATACAGCCCACTTTTCTTAATTTTGCCTATGAAATTTAAGACAAATTAGGGGGTAGGGGTAACATATCAAACATATACTTTTATTGTAAATGCCGAAACCATCCAAACTTCATTTATAAACATACCTATGAACTAAACTTTACTTTTAAGACAAAATAAGTATGGATTAAACGTACTTGTATGCTGTCAAGCGCAATAACTCTTCAGAATTTGGTTAAAAATGAAGGAAAATGTGAGAAAATTATATTTTTTATCTTTATCTGACAATTTTTTCTGAAATAACCACATTGGCAGTTAATGTAACTGCATTTGCCGATGGTAGAAACTCATTTAAATGTTACTAATTGGAACCTGACACTGTGCTTACAGAATACAGCCTACTTTTCTTGATTTTGTCTGTGATGTTAAGACAAAATAGGGGGTAGGGGTAACATATCAAACATATATTTTTATTGGAAATGCTGAGATCAACCAAACTTCATTTACAAACATAATTATGAACTTAACTTTTCTTCAAAGGGGAAACTTCTATGGATTGTAAGTTCTTGTATGCTGTCAAGGGCGATAAATCTTCGAAATGTGATGAAAAATGAAAGAAAATTTGTGAGAATCAGATTTTTCTGTTTAATTGACATATTCTTCTGAATAAACCTCACTGGCGGTAAATAAAACTGTCATTGCCAATAGAAGGGAAACATTAAATTGTAAATAATTGATATATGACAACAACATACTCTTCTTGATTATTGGCTGTGAAACTGAGACAAAATAGGAGGTAGGGGTAACGTATCAAACATATACTTTTGTTGTAAATGCAGAGATGAACCAAACTTCATTTACAAACATTATATATCTATGAACTGAACTTTATTTTTTGAAACAAAATAAATATGGGTTTCTAAAGCGTTTATGCTGTCAAGGGCGGAAAATGTGAGAAAATCAGATTTTTCTTTTCACTTTCAAGATGAAATGAATACTTATTGTAAGTACATGTATGATGTCAAGGGCGATAACTCATTAAAATTTCATGAAAAATGAAGGAAAATGTGAAAAAAATCAGATTTTTTGATCTGTTAATCTGACATATTTTTTTAAAATAAACCTCATTTGCGGCTAATATTTCTGTAGTTACCATTTAAATGCAAATAATTGATGTCAGACACTGTGCTTACAAAAACAACCTACAAATGACCATGTATTGGTCAAGGAACCAATCAATAAACTATATGTGAAAATGGAGCCTGAAAATAGTCACATTTTCTTTCAATTAAAGTGAATTGCTTGTGTAACCTATGTTTGTAAAGGATGTTTTGTTGATCCCAGAGTTTAAAACAAGTAGCCCAAGGGCAACGATCGCTCACCTGAGAGTCAACAAGAACAGTCACTGGACAATTTTTTTTTTTTTTTTTGTTTTTTTTTTTTGTTTTTTTTTTTTGAAAATCTGATCAAAATTGAAGATGCTGGAGTGGCCAGAACACTAACCAGAGGACCAATGGTCCTGTAAACGCTCACCTGAGACCTGAAATATATACCAATAAACTTGTTTGACTAGAATGGTAATATACATGTATATAACCCCAGGGCAGGGTCAGAGCAACCTCTGGAGTCAATTTCTTCTTTAAATCATAAAGATTCAGTCCATCTGCCAATTTACTGCAAGTTTTGCCCTTCAAATGACATTGTAAATTTTTTCCCCATTCAAATGCATGGACAATCTAAGTTGACCTTGCCGTAAAAAAGGTCAAGGTCATCCCAAGGTCTTGATTTATACAAACTTTGTAGAGCTTCATTGCCTGAGGCTTCATGCCAAGTTTGGCTTTGATTGGCCAAGCGGTTTCATAGAAGAAGATGTTTGAATATTATGGTCATACACATGTATATAGCCCCAGGGCAGGAGTAGACAACCCTCTAGGCCCAAAATGTTTTCATAAACATGAATATTCTGTCCATTTGCTCATTCTTTGCAAGTTTTTTGCCATTAAATGACATTTTCCTATTTTTTCCAATTCAAATGCATGGGGGGACTAAGTTGACCTTGCTGTAAAAAAGGTCAAGGTCATCCAAAGGTCATGATTTATACAAACTTTGTAGAGCTCTACTGCCTGATGCTTCATGCCAAGTTTCAAAATCATAGGCCTTCTGGTTATGGAGAAGAAGATTTTTAAAGGTTTTTGCTATTTATAGCCATGGTGCCCATCTTTGTCATGTGACCCTGACCATTTATACAAACTTTCATTCACTCTTCCTAAGAATGCTCCACATAAAGTTTGACTTTGATTGGCCAAGCGGTTTCATAGAAGAAGATGTTTGAATATTATGGTCATACACATGTATATAGCCCCGGGTCAGGTGCAGACAACCCTCTGGGCCCAAAATATTTTCATAAACCTGAATATTCTGTCCATTTGCTCATTCCTAGCAAGTTTTTTGCCATTTATTGACATTTTTCAATTTTTTCCTATTCAAGTTTGGCTTTGATTGGCCAAGCGGTTTCAGAGAAGAAGATGTTTGAATATTATGGTCATACACATGTATATAGCCCCAGGGCAGGAGTAGACAACCCTCTGGGCCCAAAATGTTTTCATAAACATGAATATTCTGTCCATTTGCTGCTCATTCTTTGCAAGCTTTTGCCATTAAATGACATTTTCCTACTTTTTCCCATTCAAATGCATGGGCAACCTAAGTTGACCTTGCCGTAAAAAAGGGCACGGTCATCCCAGGGTCATGATTTATACAAACTTTGTAGAGCTTCATTGCCTGATGCTTCATGCCAAGTTTCATAATCATAGGCCTTCTGGTTCTGGAGAAGAAGATTTTTAAAGGTGTTTACTATTTTTAGCCATAGTGGCAATCTTGGTCATGTGACCTGGACCATTTATACAAACTTTCGTCCCCCCTTCGTAAGGATGCTCCACATGAAGTTTGGCTTTGATTGGCGTAGTGGTTTCAGAGTAGAAGATCTTTGAAATTGTGAACGACGGACGACGGACGCCGACGGACGACGGACGACGATGGACGCCGGAGCATGGGTATACTATAAGCTCACCTGTGAGCCTTCGGCTCAGGTGAGCTAAAAATTGATTTTTTCAAACATTCAAGGGCAGCTAACTCCGCAGGCCAGGGTCGAATCTGGCTCAAATTCGAACTCATTCAAGATGTTATGGTTATCCTTGTTTCTTCCTAGTATGAAGAAGATCTGATCAAAATCGAAGGCGCTAGAGTGGCCACATTACAAAATATAGATTTTTCAAACACTAAAGTGCAGTTTACCCCGCAGTCAGAGGTCGGATCTGGTCGAAATTCGAACTCATCCGAGATATTGTAGTGATTCTTGTTACCTGCAAGAATGAAGAAGATCCACTGAAAAACAAAGATTCTAGAGTGGCCACAACACAAAATATGAATTTTTCAAACACTCAAGAACTCATCCAAGATATTGTAGTTATCCTTGTTACCTGCAAGAATGAAGAAGATCCAATGAAAAACAAAGATCCAATTTAATTTAAAAATGAAGTTGCTAAAGTGGCCACAACATTTCCCCCATTATAACTCAATGGGAGCTATCTGTTGCCATGGAAACCAGAGTTCTGATCCGACCTGGCCCAAAACCTAATGCAACCTTTCCCTCTCCTCAATGATGCTTTAGATTAAATTTGATCGCGATTAACCTTGTTGTCTTAGAGATATTCAAGATTGAAATTGTGAACGGACGGACGCACAGACGCCGGCTCGACTACCATTCTATAAGCTCACCTTGTGAGCCTTTGGCTCAGGTGAGCTAATAAAAGACGATATATGAGCCGCCTCGTGGGAAAACCAACAATGTGGTCTAGGAACAGTTCCGACACAGACCAGCCTGCACAGTCACAGAAAAGAGCTAGAAGCTTGAAATTTCGGATTTAAGGATGTTCGCTGCCAATGAAAAAGTATTCAAACTTTTTTTCTTACCACTCTTTTTTGATTCCAAAATACAATACAAGACATTTTTGAAAACAAAATAAGTATAGGGTAGTGTGCATTTTTTCAAGCTACAGGTCTGTGAATGAGACCGCTATACACCATATTAAATATTTAGTAAAATTAATTCAATTTTTAATTCTTTGAAACATACCCGTCTTGAACAAAAATATACCCAGAAAGATTTTAAAAGTCATAATTTTTACGTAATGCAGACTATTTTTGACCAAAAGCATAGAAAAATTTGCAATTTGAAGTGGATGACAAAATTTTACGAGTCGTTTTCCACCCTACCCCAATACTTGAAAAGTCGAAAAATCAATATTTTGAAATGTGCCAAACCTATATTTGTAAATTCAAACTTTTTCTTGTATTTTCACACAACATAGATCTTGGTAATATTGTTCGAATAAAAGAAAGAAATATATAGGGTAGTGTGCATATACGAGAGAACCAACAACTTGAAAATCGCCATTTTAAGCCTTTTTTCGGCTGTTTTATTTCTTAAAGCCCATTTCATAAAACCATCCAAAATTTTAAAACTAGCATACCAAAGACAGAAAGACTGACTAAGAAGACAATGCTAAAATAAACATAGAACTAGTGCAATCTATTTGAAGATGTGTAATATGCAAGTTTAATCTACCCTACCCCCTAAATTTTACTGACAACTAAGTTTCAGAAAAAGTGCAGAAAATGGGGAGAAAAAATGAAGTTCCTTAGATTGACAATTTTTGCGGCTCGTTCAATGCATATCATCAATATGTATCCAAATATAAAATATTAGGAAAATATCTGCAACCGTTTAGAAGATATTCAACAAAATAAAAACCGGCAGTTCCGAAATGTCAAATGTTGCCAGCGAACATCCTTAAACAGAAGAAGAATTGTACTATCCGTGAAGCAAAAACAAAGGCTCTGATCAGCTTCACGGTTAACGCGAAGCTGATCTGTGCCTTTGTTTTCGCCTATGCAGATTGTTGGTCTTCCCGTGTGGTGGTTCATATATATATATATATATATATATATTGGGAGAAATAGGACAAACATCAAACAAAAATCTTCCCGGTGGCACTGGATCCTAAGAAAGGATTCGAAAATGACTGAAATAAGTATATAGGGGGATTAAACCATTAACAGTGCAAGAATAAATCAAACTAAGCGCGCTTTCGGCTTTCGCCTTCTTCAGAGTCAATATGTATTTACAGGTAAAAACTGGAAAAAAATGAAAAAAAGGTAAATAAACAAAATAAATAAAAAACAATGCAAAAATACACAAATACACAAAAATCACATGAAATGTGACAAAGTTGACACCACTGTATGTTCGGCAGTGGGTAAACGACTTAAAATTAATTCATGAACGCCCTTTATATATATATATATATATATATGTCACCCCTATCCCCTATTTTGTGTAAAAGTTAAAAATCAGGATAATTAGGTTGTGTATATTATATAAACACTAAGTTGGATTCCAATCATTGGCATTAAACATGTTTTCTTCTGCTGACATGTGCAACGTATTGCCCAAAATGTGTTTTAGTTAAGAAAGATATGTCCTGTTAACTGCCAAAAAAATGCCATTTTCAAGCAATTTCCAAGCAATTTTCAACACTTTTCGAAGATTTATCCTTCTTGACAGCATACAAGAAAAAACATCAATATTTATTTCGTGATTAAAGAAAATTTAAATTCAAAAATACTTTTGTTACCGACGTTTGGTTTATCTCAGCAATTAGAATAAAAGTATACAGTTGATATGTTACCCCTACCCCCCATTTTATCTCAATTTCACAGCCAAAAGAAAGAAAACTTGGTTGTATTTTGTAAGCACAGTGTCAGATTCTAATTACATTAAAATGGTTTGCTACTACTGGCGGATATATGAACCGCCTGTGTGGTTTATTCAGACAAATATGTCAGTTAAACAGAAAAATCTGATTTTCTCACATTTTCCTTCATTTTTCATCACATTTCGAAGATTTATCGCCCTTGACAGCATACAAGTACTTACAATCCATATAAGTTTTGTCTTAAAAGAAAAGTTTAGTTCACATTTATGTTTATAATTGAAGTTTAGATGGTTTCGGCATTTACAATTAAAGTATGTGTTTGATATATTACCCCTACCCCCCAATTTGTCTCAAATTTCAGTCATAGGCAAAATTAAGAAAAGTAGGCTGTATTCTGTAAGCACAGTGTCAGGTTCCAATTATTTACATTTTAATGATTTTTCTACCATTGCAGTTACATTAACCGCCAATGCGGGTAATACAGAAAAATATGGCAGATAAAGAGAAAAATGTCATTTTCTCACATTTTTCTTTATTTTAAACCAAATTCTGACGAGTTATCGCCCTTGACAGCATACAAGTACTTTCAATCCATACTTATTTCGTCTTTAAAGTAAAGTTTTGTTTATAGTTCTGTTTATAAATGAAGTTTGGATGGTTTCGGCATTTACAATAAAAGTATATGTTTGATATGTTACCCCTACCCCCTAATTTGTCTTAAATTTCATAGGCAATCATTTATGCTCTAAGTCTACTATCACTTCATCTGTGAATGGTAGGACATTTTCAGTTGTTAATGATTCTGATTTAGACTGAAAATCAATGGATCTTGTATATGTTCTTACTTGAAATACAAACAACTGTAGGATGCAATATGTCGGACAAACTTGTCGAACTTTGCAAAAACGATTTGGTGAGCACTATCGTAGAATTCGAAAGCCCAAAAATAATGATACCTTTCTGTACCAACATTTTAAGCGCACTGGTCATTCTCCCAATAATGTTATAGTTCAACCAGTGGAGAAAATCTCATATGATGTAAATTCTTCGGTTAGGTTCAAAAACATCAAACGATTTGAAACTGAACTTAAATGGATAAAATTATTGCAAACTCCCTTTCCACTGGGATTTAACGACAACATTTACCATGAAGGTAATATTTCTAAGATGCCCGATTTTGATGTTCTTACACTTTTAGAGTCTCGTAAACGTAAATCTAGATCTCATGGTATACGGAAAAAGGGCAATGACAAACGTAAGCGGTGCGCTGCAATGAAATTGAACACTTCCCTTAATGATTTAGCTGTTAAACTAAGGATTCATGGTCGACATCCAATGCTGTCTTATCTTAGTTCTCTACCTATTGCTATATTACGTTCCTTGGACACAGAGGCTAATAGATTTTACGATAGAAATCATCAAATGTATGACGCTGCACTGTTAACAAGATGTTATACTCAGCATGCTCTCCGTCCATTTATCGATTCCGAATCTAATCACATTAGAAGTTTTATTAAAATTCCTTTCATTAATAAAGGAATTGACTTTATTGATTTACCAAGCATATTCCAGGATAAATCAGTGATTCAGTCTATACCTACGTACTTCCAAAATTCAGAACCTCCTATTATTTGTTACAAATATAATAAACCAATCAGAAATACTATTTTTAATTTCAATAAGCTTGTTTCTGATCTTGATATCCATGCAAATACTCCTAAGTCTTGAGATTGTAAAGATTCAAAATTTGTTTATCAACCAGCCGGACATATAGTTACTGGAAATTTAAAAATAATTTCGGATTCTAGAATTCGCAAAATTGTTTCTAAAGGTCCGAAATATAGATTCCCTTCCTACATTAATTTCGACAAATGTAGAGAGGAGATTGCATCTGCATTGAATGATTTCGGTAATCGATGGTGTAAACGAGAGGGTGTTGAAGATAATGCTCTTAAAGAATGGAAAAGAAGTATCTTCACTATCGTGGATAAACGTATAAAGTTTTATTCACAAAATACTAATCTTTTACCTCCTAAGCCCAAATCGTCATTTAGGCATTTGAAGCAGGGTATCCAGGAATTTCACAGAAAGTATGTCTTGGTTCCGGCAGACAAAGCCGCAAACAATGTTGTCGTCGTTTGTAGGCTACACTACGTTAACACCTTAAAGCAGGAGCTTGATGGTACCAGGGCTTATCTGGAGACAGATACTGATGAAATGTCTGTAGTTAATACCCATTTAAACGATTTACCTATTAAGTTTTCTGTTTGTGTCAATGAAGGCCAAGACAAACTTCCTACGATGTACTGGTTACCTAAGCTTCACAAAAGACCATACAAAGCTAGATTTATTGCAAATTCTAGCTCTTGTACTACTACTGAACTTTCTAAATTATTAACTTCCTGTCTTACTGCTATCAAATCTCATGTTATAAGATACTGTGAGACAGTTTATGAAACTTCAAATAAAAATTGGTTTTGGTCAATAAAAAATTCTGGTGAGGTGCTCAGTAAATTGAAGTGTCGAGGGTTCCGTGCGACGAGCTTGTCCACATATGATTTTTCTACTCTTTATACAACATTACCACATAATTTAATTAAAGAAAAACTTCTGGATTTGATAGAGTGGACCTTCAAAAGGGCATTAAAAAACTATGGTTCACTTTATTTGGCATGTAATGATAGAAAGGCTTTTTTCACTTCCTCTGACCAAAGTAGATATATACTTTGGTCATGTCAGAATGTGTGCGACGCCTTATCCTATCTCCTGGATAATATTTATATTAGATTTGGGACCAAGTTATACAGACAAATTGTTGGAATTCCGATGGGTACAAATTACGCACCTCTCGTAGCAGATTTATTTTTATACTGCTACGAGAGAGATTTCATGGATTCTCTTAACCATGATAATCAAGCTGATGTTATCGAGGCTTTTAATTCCACTTCTAGGTACCTCGATGACCTTTTGAACATTGACAACCCTTATTTTGAAGGTATGGTTAATCAAATTTATCCTCCTGAACTACAGTTGAACAAAGCCAATATCTCGGATACCGAAGCCCCCTTTTTAGATCTACATCTTTCTGTTGCAAATGGATTTGTTTCTTCTAAAATTTATGATAAGCGCGATGACTTTGATTTTGATATAGTAAACTTTCCGTTTTTGGATGGTGACGTTCCTCGCCGTGCTTCTTATGGCGTATACATTTCGCAACTTATTAGGTTTGCTAGAGTCTGCAATCATGTTACAGACTTCAACGCTCGTAATAAATGTTTAACGGCCAAACTTCTCCAACAGGGCTATCGGTATCATAAACTTCGAAAAACCTTTTCTAAATTTTATCGTAGACACTATGAATTGATTTCCAAATATAATGTTGGGTTAAAGACACTTTTAAATGAGGGCCTTTCGGAACCAGAATTTTATGGTGACTTGGTTTACAAATTCAAGAAACTTATAGGAAGTAATGATTTTTCTTTTCAGTTTAGAAAAATCATAACACGTTACAGACGTATAGGTTATAACTTGAATGTTATGCGACAGTCTGCATGCTTAGTTTTTAACCCAATCATGGTTGATAACTACGCTGCCTTCTTTAATTGCACGCCGGTGGGTCGGGCGTCAGACTCTATGATGGCCCCGACTTAAAGCTATTCATTTTAGTTGGTTGGGGCCGGAGCTTCTTGTCTGTTGCTTGGCCCACCGGGGTCCAACTGATGTTTTTCTTTTGCTCCGGAGTTAGTAAGTTATTCGGCGCCCAGGGATCTCCATCGTCGGGCAGCTTGCTCAGTCTGTGAGTCCTGGTTTTTGATTCATCAGGATGTTTATCATGATTTATTTGTTTGTTCTTGATGATTCATTGACTAGTTAGAGATTCACCACGAGGACCGAAGAACTAACTAAATGTTATGAACCACTGCAGAAGCTGAGGGTGAGGTTACGGCCGTGTAAAATCGATTTAAGCCCGCCAGTAACTTTTTGTTACTGTTCGTTCCAAGTCGATACTTCTGTGGTGGTTCTTTTTGTTTTATGTCTTGGTGTTTAATATTTTTGTGCTGTTGGCGCCTTATGTATGTTTTCATATTTTTAGTTAAGTTAAGGTAACTGAGTGGCCACCTATTGGGAAAATAGCTGCTCATTCGGCTTACGAAATGTTTTCATGGTATAGGTACCTGATTGTTGGTTTGGTTTTTTCCCACCTCGGGTTTTTGGAGTGGGAATCTTTTGCTGATTGCGCCTGTTCCTGATCTTTGCCTATTTGTACCTTTTTAAGAAAATTGGGCTGTATTTTGTAAACGCAGTGTCAGATTCCAAATATTTACATATAAACATTTTTTCTACACTTGGCAATTGCACTTATATTAGCTGCCAATGAGGTTTATTCAGAAAAATATGTCAGTTAAACCGAAAAATCCGATTTTTCACATATTCTTTCATTTTTCACCAAAGTAAAAGAGTTATCGCCCTTGACAGCATACAAATACTTACACTCCATATCTGTTTTGTCTTTAAAGTATTATTTAGTTCATAGTTATGTTTGTAAATGAAGTTTGGTTGGTTTCAGCATTTACAATAAAAGTATATGGTTGATATGTTACCCCTACCCCTATTTTGTCTCAATTTCAAAGCTTAGATCAAGAAAATTTGTTATATTTTGTAAGCTCAACGTCGGATTCTAATTAATTGCACTTTGGTAGTTTCCTTCTATAGGCAAAATTTGATTGGATTGTCAGTCAATGTGTTTTATGTAGAAAAATATGTCAGTTAACAGAAAAATCTGTTTTTCTCTAATTTTCCTTCGATTTTCATCAAATTTTGAAGAGTTATCGCCCTTGAGAGCATGCAAGTACTTACAATCTTTATCTTTTTTGCCTTTAAAATAAAGTAGGGTGGATATCAGCTCATTTTAGAGAATCGTTATTCTTTATGTCATTGCCAATTAAAATATACAGCTGATATGCTTCCCCTACCCCCTATTTTCTTCCATTTTAATGCTAAAAATCATGCAAATCTGGTGTTATTTTCTTCAGTCAAAGGAATTAATCAGCAAAATACCATAAAAATATCACCTGCTATTGGGAATTATTAATGCTAGGCTTTTAACATGTCTTATTACAAAACTAGTCACAGACAACAACCCTTATCTTAAAAACTTAAATTTTCATATTACTTAAAAGTGCAATCAAATATGCACTAGTTATTTTCAGAAAACGACCTTGCCCCAATCCATTTTTTTTCACAGATACAACTGTCATACATTGTAGTTTCTTATCAATCTCAAGAGGGTGTTCAACTCCCGAGTCTTTTCAAGATATGGTTTTTCAGAATGTGCCTATTTTTCTGATTTTCACGTTTTCTGTAAAAGTGCTAAATGCCCATACTTTAAGATGCTGCTGCGGCAAGATTCCCATACTGATTTATAAATGAACTATACCGAAGGTAAGTGGGCAGATAGATCTATTTAGTAAAGCATTGGTATAGCTGGGCTCTTTTTGGAACTATAAAATATTAGACCATGAAAAGTGTAATTTTCAAGAAAAAAATCTGCAAATTTTTACCGAAATTTGGAAAAACTTATTTTGGCGGTTGCCATGGCAACGGAAGAAGCAAAATAAATATTGACAACATTTTTCTTGGTTTTTAGTGGTACTGATCATTGTGTGAAAGTTTCATCCAATTCTGAGACTATGCGTGCCGGACCCCCATGTTAAAATTTTGGTGGTTACAGAGAATTGATATTAACACAAGGTAATGATATAAACATATTTCGTTTCCCTGATGCTGCATATATGTATCAAGTTTTGTTGAAATTGGTCCACTGATCCCAGAGGAGACGATATCTAAGGCTTTGTTACCACATATGACCAGTTTGGTTACGAGACGCAGACCATTCATATCAACTTTAGTCCACATTTATCATGACGAATGGATTTTCCCATCATTATCATTTGGGTAAGTGCACTTCCACGTTTAGGGGCATTTTTATCTCATTTTTCGATGAAAATCCTTTAAGCAAACAGAAAAGCCCCAGATGGGACGCCGCGTTCTGCGGCGTCTCATCTGGAGCTATTCTGTTTGCCTATGCCCCATAAATAGTGCGCCAGGCTTATACGAGTTGTTTCTCGCGGGCCACGGAAAGGCATTGATTGACATGCGGTCTAAACGGAGAATAAACATTTTGAAAGATGTTGACGGACAATGAACGCCAGAGGATGCTATCGGCTCCGGTGAGCTAAACATCTGCTTCATGGTGAGCGTCGCCAACACACTATTTTTGTAGTGTTTACGTAGGAGAGGGATATTTAATTACTTTCTAAGACAAAATGAAAATTTCCCGATTAATACCCCGTGGCATAGGGCAAGTTGCCCGGCAAGTTGACATTTTAATATCTCGGTTACAGCTGTAGTGTTATATAATAATCATCATAACTCTAACACAAGGATAGCTTTTAAAATAGCTAGAAGCGGCTCGTTTAGCATTTTGTATTATGACCACACCATTTTGGAAATCTATTCATTTTTTAAACAAATAAACTTGTATGCTAGTGGTTTCTGAGAAAACAAATTTCTTATTTTGATGTGCATGAGCTCAAGATTACTCTCACACTGATCTCATGAGAATAAGTCGTAAAGTAAATGTGTGTGTGTGTGTGTGTGTGTGTGTGTGTGTGTGTGTGTGTGTGAGAGAGAGAGAGAGAGAGAGAGAGAGAGAGAGAGAGATTCAGTTACACTTTTATGATCTTTTATAGGCTAGAAACGGCCCTGTGTGCATAAACATAATGGACAAGTAGGATAAAAATATGTTGATTTCCGACCCACACTAATCAGTCATTAAGTAGGCATAAGCCACAGTACTGCTTGCAATGAAATAGCTATAGAAATTAGAGGTGTTTCGGAGGCGAACAGACACGGTCCAATGTATGGAAGTCGTGTGCATGGTTTACTTGGTGTGAATTGTGTCAGTGAAAGTGGGGTCCCTTTGATCACGGTGCGAGACCTTCTGCTTGCGGTTTGCCAGATGGTTTTTCTTGTGGACCTCCCGTTTTCGTACCACCCACTTATATGAGCTGAAATCATCGTAAAAGGGACATAAATTGAATTAAAAAAGAAAAAAAGGCCGAGTGGACTTGGTAAGACCAAAAAGTAAAAAGGCAGAGATGACCTGCTTCCTGGATTTCCTGTTCGGTAATTAGTCGACCCTTACGGCCCCGATATCAGCATACGCAAAATGGTCTACATCCGAACTTTGCTTAAAAGAAAAATGATGATTGGCTTGATTTCATTAAACCAATCACTGCTAACGTTTAAAACATCACATGTTTTCGGCTTACCGGATGACTAATTAGTGTAGATCGGAAACCAACCTGTGTAGTCATGCGGAGTGTTCGGTATTTTTCGTAGGTTCCAAGCCAAAATCCTATCGTATATTCGGCTCGTCGAGACGAGCCGAAATTATGTAGCTGCTATACAATATTAATCATTTTTTACACATGTGTATTTGGAAATTTTTATGTTTCATTCAATTGTAAAGCTTTTACTTTTGCAGACTGTTACTCTTAAATCACGGACAGGCTCGTCCCTGTGATTTGGCTGATTGTTTGATAAGTTATGCATGTCCAGGAAAGACCCGGATTGGCTAATAAAACGTGCCGCTTGGCTTGACGTTATCTTGTTTCCGTGGACTTTAATCAAGACAAAAACATTCAAACAAGTATACCATATTTGACCGTATACATTTTATAGTCCAATTTCTTTTACCATACCAGCTTACCTTTGTCATAGATTTGCATTTGTTGATCGGGCTGCTTCAAATAGGTAAGTTTTCAACAATGTGAGTCTATTAGGGTAAATAAGATATACTCACGTGCTTCACGTGACACTGGAAAAATGTATAAAAGCAAGTAGGTACCCTTTCTCTATTGTTTACAAAACTTAACTCATTTCAGCCTGGCGTCCCTTTTATGGGACATAGGCAAACAGCATAGCCCAAGATGTGACGCCCCAGAACGCGGCGTCCCATCTGGGGCTATTCTGTTTGCTTAAGTCCAATTCGCATGCGCCAAAAATACACACGTGTAAATATATTCCGGTGTGCAAATTTTACTCGGGGTGAGTAAATGGCGCATGCGAACGCAAAAAACACACCGGAGTATATTTACATATGGGTAATTTTACTCCTGGGTCTGACCAGATGCAAATTTTATTTTTACAAATACACACGTGTAAATTTACTATTATGTCCCATGCGAACGCAAAGTAAAATTTACCCATGAGTATTTTTATTTCAAGTCAATATTCTGTTTTTAGATAACAAATGTTCACATTTTTTGTTCCTAACTGATTATATGATAGTTGCTGAAACTGTGGACATTGTTGCTAAATAAGAGTTTATTGCCATTCATAACATTTTAGATCATATGGAGTGCAAACAGCCACACTATTTCTTCATCATTCTTGGTTAGGATTCTTGGGGCAATTTTTTAACAGTAATTTCTTGTGAAAGGATGAAAAAAGGGAACTGTATAACTGCTAAGGTTATGCCAGACCATTACATGATTCCCCTCTGCTGCCAAAGTGTACATGAACACCTTGAAGCAGCCCGTTCTTGTTTTGCAAATACAGAAAACTTAAATGAACAGGTTTTAATCCAGAAATGATTTACCTACAAAAATACTCCTGGCGATAAAACCCATGCGAACGCAATTTAAATTTACTCAAGGGTTGATTTGCACACCGGAGTATATTTACACACCGGAGTATATTTACACGTGTGTATTTTTTTGCGCATGCGAATTGGACTTTAGAGAATTTTCATCGAAAAATTGAATAAAATTAAAAAAATCACTCCTGATGCTTCTAAAATGAAAGTGGACTCACCCAAATGATAACGATGGGAAAATCCATTCGTCAAATATGGGTTAATCTGACACGTGAGGTCAAACTGCACGCTCCAAATGCTTTACTATACCTATCCATGATAGATTTATCCAGATACAGCGCAACACTGATGACACTGGTAGTGTTGAATGGTTCTGTGACCTGCCGTTTAAATCTCCCCTGTGTCAGGGGACGTAGTTTGTCTGTTATACTTCTCTTCTCGAGGGGTCGATCTGGAAATAAATGAGCCAAGTCATGAAAAAAACAACAACAACAGCATTTTGCATATGCGAAAGCAAAGGCGCAGATCAGCTCCGTATTAACTGTTTTATCTACACGGATAATGCATTTCCTCGTCTTTCTACATAAAAACAATTGAAGCTTCTGGCCATCTTCTGTGACTGCTCATATTATTTCGAACGTTCTAAACGCATGTAATAGACAAAATAAAACTACTATGGTAATGTTTGGTATGCTAAAGAATAACTGTTATATCGACTAGGGTTATGGCGTTTTCTGTATGTCCTGTATATGTTGATATATTATGGTTTTTAAAGAAATGGCAAAAATCATTTTGAACAGCTAACCTGTGGACGGGTCCAGCACTAACTCTTCTCCAGGTTGAACTTTGAGACAGATGGCGCGATCTCGGATAATTAGACAATTCTCATCATTGTCATGGTCATGCAGCAATCCGACCTGGAATTTAATTGAGCCCCGCCGTAAGAATACAGGTCTTCGGGGTTTCCGACCAGGTCCGACAAAAACCGGCATGTGCAGTCACAAAAGAATGCTACAATCTTCAAAATTTGGCTAAAAGTAGAGAAGGGATTGTACTATCCGTGTAGCGAAAACAAAGGCGCTGATCAGTTGTGCAGTTAGTGCACATCTGATCTGCGCCTTTGTTTTCGCATATGAAAAAAGCCGGTTTTCTCATGACGAGTCTCAATTTGTTAACCCATTGATGACAAGTGGATTCATCCATTGTTATTATGTGGGTGTTCACCTTGATTTTTAGGGGCTTCAGGTACGATTTCAAAATTTTGTTCAATTTTGTCGATGAATTCCTCGAAGCAAACAGAATAGCATCATGCTCTGCTATACTGTTTGTCTATGTCCCATAAAAAAGACGCCAACTTAAATGAGCTACTGCGATAAAACTTGGGCTGTATCATATTACGGCCCCACGTTTTAGAACTTAACTATGCTAGTTTAACAGTCATAAAACACAATTTTCGTAAAACTATGTTCGACTCTATATAATACTCCGCATAGGCCACAACATTTAATTTGTTTTTTCTTAGATTAGAACATCTACATGTACTATAATACTGCAAACACATATACACATGGAAATAAGTTAGGGAACACTTTGAGCCCTTGGGGAGAGTTTGAAAACATCCATTTTCCTTTTTTTCTGGCGATACTGATATTTTTATCACATATATTTCATACCTTGGCCTAGATACAGCCCAATAAATTCACAACATTTCGTCTTTGTGCTACGGAGGATACAATATGCCATATGCAAAAAAATCCACTTTTACTGAATACAAGTTTGCCATTTTGCTTCTGCACTCCGCAAAACTCATTTTTGAAAGCAAAACAGCAATAAAATGTTGAATCTGATCGTTTTGAATGAATAAACGACTTCGGACCTAAAACTTCATGCTTCATCTCCAAACCAACTAATCATACAAAATCTACAGTTTGCATTGATTTCTACGGAAAGCCAAATTCTTGGATATTTTGCAAATAAAACTGTAAAAGAATAATTCCGCTAGGACACTATAACCAGAACGTACATGTTTAGATTCCTAAAGGGTCATATCAAATAACTGGCCCAACATTTACAACCAGCAAAATGTATACCCAAAGAACAAAACGTAGGCATGAAACCTACCCCCGGAAAAGTATGGGCCTACCGCCGACAGTCGGTCAGAAAATAAAGAATTTATGATCCAAGTTCCACAAGCAATGCCTCAGCTTTATGCTTACGAAAGGTCTTCCATGTAGCCTACCTTAAAACCTTGGTCCATAGACCTTTTTTTGAGAATAGAACATGTCCTATTCCACACACCTTAACTTATACATCTTTTTCATTATCTGAATGACTCACCGACAATAGACCAATGGGGATGGGGTGAAAGGGTAGTGTGTTAATGTTTGTTCACAAATATGTAACATCATGACAGAAAAAAACTGCCGCAATGATTGCAAAAAAAAAAAAAAAAAAAAAAAAAAAAATAGATTTGGCATTTGGATGTAAGTTTTGTAGATCATTGCAAGAAGGATGCAAGGCACAGAGCACTGACTAAAATTAAATTCAGAAACATTTTGAAAATAAAGTCACATGAAAGTGAGCTTTTTATTGTTAATTGTGTACTTGAATTAAAACAATTGTTACGAATTTGTTATGAAGAAAGTACAAAGGTCAATACATCTAGGACTATCATGTAGTTCCACAAGGTCTATGAACCAAAAGTTGTATAGATCAAGATGTATACATCTTGTATCTCTCGTGTAGCTCAGTCTGAAGACCGCCTCTGAAGCTAGTATCCCATGCGCAGTAAATTCCCAACCGCATACCTGATTATATTACTTACGATTTCACATTTTGTCTTGCCCCTTGCCCCAGTTTTAGCCTTGCAAGCAAACGAACCATCTGGACCCGTGTAGAATGCCGTATCCTACAAACAATACGAAAACAAGCTTATGCATTGAACAGGTTTTTTTTTTTTTTTTTTTTTTTTTTTTTGCTGTAAAATAAAAGATTTCAGTTGATTTTTTCTCTTACTTATAATTGCTCAAATTGCTGAAAACATTGATTGTGGGTACACGTTAGAATCGCATCATCGAGGCGGCTTTAATAAGTACCCAAATGAGTACCCAAATCCTATATTTTATATACAAATAAGAAAAAATGTATACACTTATACACCCCAGTTTTATATAAAAGTACGGGTTAAGGGAGTTTTTATCACACAGACACGCTATCCTGTTGAAGGGTACTATTATGTCATTACATGTCAAAAATGATGGAACTGAAATCAAATGTTCTTTTTCCTTTTCTTGTTTTCCTACTTCGGCTATAGAGACAAGAAGAAGAAGAAGAAGAAGAAGAAGAAGAAGAAGAAAGAATAATACTTTCCTTTAATTCCATCCTCTGTTTACTGCCAGCAGGCCGATGTCTGCTCCTTTCTTCAACAATAGGTGGACGAACATTTTCTACTCGCTGACCAATAAAATGTCTCAACCCTCTGCCTGAGATATCCACATCTCCCTCGACCGAGCTGGGAAAAATAAGAGTGCCATCTTCGCCGGTAATGTCGCCTATCAAGTCTCGAATCTCGGCTAACCTTTTTAGAATTCTTCCTTTGAAAAGTCTTGCTGTTCAAATATAAAAGTAAAAGAACATTTCTTTCATGAACAATATACAGCGACAGAAATTTTTTGAAACTATGTAGAAAGTATTGGTACCAAAGCCGAGAGTAAAAATGGTACCAAAGCCGAGAGTGAAAAAAAGTTAAGCCGACCATTAGCGCATTATCTTTTTTATAATCAGCATTTTAATTACTCGTACTAGAGGTGGAGAGGAATGGCTCACGCTTCTTTTACTTATTTTAGTGATGTTTTTTAAATGCTTTACTCCATAATTAAAAATGCAATTAAATCTTAATTAATTAATTGCGTTTGTAAACAAAATATACGACTTACGTGAAATAGGTGCAACGAGAACGCTGCATAAAAGGGCCAAAACCAAAATGTGGCTGCAATGCCTAGGCACCATTGTGTTAAATGTTCAAGTATGATCAACCATTAAGTTATTCAAATTTGTAACTATGTGTTTTGCTGCACCAACAGCAGATCACCGTCTATCCTTCCTATTTCTATCCGCAACAAAAACGTAAATTTCAAGATATATCAATAATTCTGCTTTCAGAATTTGCACGTGTCCGATGTGAAACGTTCTTATTTTCCATTGGACAGAATAAAATATTAAATAAAAAGAAATAATAAACACTTTTGATTATACATTTAATCTGTCAGATTAGTATCTTATATTTCTAATTCTTCTACTTTGAAATTAATATTGACGATAAGTATCTCCATATTTAATATTGTCCTTTTGTTTCAGCTTTTAATCTGAATAGGATGGAGAATACAATTGCGCCGCGACACTAGAAAACTGGTCTTCGGGGGTTCCGACCTGGTCCAACACAAACCAGCCTGTACAGTCTCAGAAGAAGGATATAAGCTCGAAATTTCGGATTATTAAAAAGAGGAGGGATTTACTATCCGTGTAGAGAAAACAAAGGCGCTGATCAGCTCTGCCCATGGCCTCTTTTTGTTTTATCCACGTTGAAACTGAATGAATCATGATAGAGCAAAATCTTAATTATTCACTATTTGACCTTAATGATTCCCCTTTGGCTATCCGAATCAAACAATCAGCATCATCTAGACACAGTCCCGTGATACATATATATTCATGTATTTGTTCGATAGCTTTCCTCGAAATTGAACGACAAGGACAGGCCTGCTCTGCTAGGGTATTTAGAAACAAAATATTCGTTGTAGCACTTCCTTTGCTGTCCATAATTTAAATCTCGGTCAGAGCATTTGTATTTTGTGTGTGTGTGTGTGTGTGTGTGTGTGTGTGTGTGTGTGTGTGTACGGGATTTGAGAATGTGAAAGGTTTGTTCATGGCCATCCATGTAATATATACTCATTAAAAGAAGTTTTGCACCATCTAATATTTTGGTGCTATGTTTTTTCAAGACAAAATTTATCAATGTTAAGCCCAATTCAAATCATACAAGTCTGATGGATGTGAAAACACTCATTTTGGGGGTACATTTTGATTGTGAAACAAATGTAATAAAAACTCATGGCTTTAACTTAGAATGCAGAAATCGTTTCAGGAAAATCATGCTTCAATGCAGTTCTTTCTAAAGCGGTGCGTGCTTTTAGACAGAACCTCTACACTCAATATTTTCACACGCACGCTATAACCAATACCATAACATATCCATGTAATGTTGTATAGGATTCTATAGCGCGTGCTTTGGAAGGAAATGAAACATTTCATAGTCATGGGTAGGGGGCTTACTCTGTCAATGCCAGAGTTCAAGCTCTGGGTATGCTCAGAGCAGGACAGACTCGTCAACGAGTTACAACTGTGTTTGGAGTGACCAAACGTACCATATGAGCCGCCTCATAGGAAAACCCACAATCTGCATAGGCGAAAACAAAGACGCAGATCAGCTTCGCGGTAACCGCGAAGCTGATCAGCGCCTTTGTTTTCGCTTAATGGATAGTACAATCCCTCTTCTACTTATATCCAAAATTTCACGCATCTAGCATTTTTCTGTGCTTGTGCAGCTCGGTTTGTGTCGGACCTGTTTAAAAACCACATGGTTGGTTGTCCCACAAGGCGGCTCATATGAAGACTTGTGGAGAAGACTCTGTGGCGCAGTACATAAGCCATTCGCCGTGTGAAACAGGGGTCGCAGGTTCGATCCCGAGTTTCTCATATCCGTCCAATGAGTCTATACATTCCTATATAGCAATGTATGTACATGTTATGGTATTGGTTAAAGTGTGCGTGTGAAATATTGAGTGTAGAGGTTCTGTCTAAAAGCATGCACCGCTTCGAAAAAAAGTGCCTTAAATATGATTTTTTTTTCATGAAATGATTCCTGCATTCTAAGAGAAAATCGGGCATTTTTATTACATTTGTATCACCATCATTATGTACCTCATAATGAGTGTTTTCACATCCATCAGATGTGTATGATTTAATTTAGTCTAACATGAATAAATTTGTCTCGAAAAAAATAGAACAAAAATATTAGGTGGTGCAAAACTTCTTTTGATGAGTATATGCATTCAACAAGTGAAGAATCGGTGCAATGAGTCGTTGATTTTTCAGTAAGTTTTGGCCATATAACCGGTATAACGTATCCCATTGCCTGAATATATTGATATTATCTGGGTTGTTTGCAAAATTGTTGTGGTCACCATTAGTGTGGTCAAAGTCTTTAGGCTATGCACTCCCTGGCCCTTCCATGTATCAACCTTTTATTCATGTGCCTACTATTTGTACTCGCTAACCTTCAAAGACTCTGAAACCCACGTTTCTGTCGGGTGGTCATGGCAATATTTTATGTAGAATCTGCTGCTTTAAAACCTATAAACGTGAAAACAACATACCCGCGAAAATGAGTTACTAAAAAGGTTTGTTCACGTTTTGAATCAAAAGGTTTTCTAACTTAGCATTACTTGGGCCGCAGGCAGGCCCAGGGATGGGTAGCTCCTCTTTATGGTTTATTGTAGTATATTGGCGTTTCGCATCTAGCGTTGCGTCTGTGGTGTTAGATTTGGTTATGTGCGAATGGTTGCTAGCTCTGTGGCGAAGAGCATATACCTAAAATTCTAAGCTATTTCATTATTCTCTGTTCCACTCGCCATCTTCATTTCTCATAGATGTTAGACAGATTATCGCTTTGGTGGGAAATAGCTAGTGATATTGCTAGTCATACGTATTGTTTCTTTAATAGTAAAGTAAAACCGTCCATACTATGTTGTTTCCTTGGGTGGTTATATTGTCAAGCGCAATTTGGGTGCAATGGCATACTAATATTGGACTGACGTCCCATTAAACGAATGCAACGTCCCTTAATGGCCATTGCAAATAAACAAACAAAAGTTTATTCATTCTTCCCGACAGTTGGCTGTGTTGGAATTTTAAATTTGATTGAATCAGTTCCTGAACTAAGTTATTTCGTTTTAACACTGAGAAAGATAAGCAAACTCCCATACAATAGAACAGAATGTGACCAGCCGATCCGCAGTTAAGTTGGCGATGTCTCGGGATCTTGAAAATGTCAACGAACTGGAAATCTATCCAACCAATCACTTCAACAAAAAAGTTCAATAAGGCCAATGTCAGAAGTTATAAAACATACCCAAAAGTACACGAGCGCAAATGACCTTGAAATTTTGAACGCGTGTTGTTGTTTTCGTTTTTTTTTTCTACCTTCTGGCTACAGACTGAATGAAGTATAGATGGGGTTGCTGATCGGTTACATTCATATTGTCCGCATCTAAAATATCTTTAATATCAGCGGTAAAAAGGCCGAATGTGATTATACAAAAATAGTACATAAAAATAGTTTGATCTTTTTGAGCTTGGTCAACAAACATTTAAGTGGGTCCAAAGTCGTTTTACATGCGTGTACTTAGACCATTAACCTCAATGATATCTACGCTTTCTGGAAGAGATAAAGCCAAACTGGCATCAACATGTTGCAGGAAGTTATTCAAATATATGGAAAACTCGGGTTAAGTATACAGGCAAAGAATTTGTGAACAAAAAATGTGATTTTTTTTTTCAACTGTCGACTGACCCATTATGTATAGTTTTGACCTAATGGTTTTTGTTTGTTTCATATTAGTACAGTGTATAAGTTTACACCCTGAGGAACTTCAGGTGTTGCTAAACATTATTTTTGTCAGGTCTTTGTTTTATCAAAGTACTTAATCATGATTTATTTGATTATCGTGATGATTTACTGACGGGTAGATGGTCACCAAAGAAATTAAATAACTTTGATGGTTTTAAACAGGGTCACATCTCTCTCTCTCTCTCTCTCTCTCTCTCTCTCTCTCTCTCTCTCTCTCTCTCTCTCAACCAAAGACAAAGCGTTTATACCATTATCTGAACTCATAGTCAGGACCCTTTCTTCTGAAAGACAGTTTAAAGTCGGGACCGTCTGAGGTCCGACACACCGGCGTGAAATTAAAGAGAAATTCAAAACCTTTTATATGTTTTAACCGTATTTTTGGTGAAACTCAAAGCATACTGTATGATCCTTAACATTCATATAAATACTGGTTGAAAATCGTGTTGAATAATGTAGAAAAGTTTACTCATTTAAGATCTTTATTACTTTCATTCCAAATTTCCCTATAGTCATAATACTCGTCGTGGGTTCCGACATCCCTTGAAGAAGAAATGTGTTTCAATTTAATTGATTATGGCAGAG
Organism: Rugalucina vietnamica; assembly: GCA_964017185.1. NCBI lineage: Eukaryota > Metazoa > Mollusca > Bivalvia > Lucinida > Lucinidae > Rugalucina > Rugalucina vietnamica. The sequence continues at coordinate 43,096,929 of OZ024880.1, forward strand.
GACATTAACACAAAGATACAGAGAAGCAAATATGCCGCATGCAATACAGGATCGGTGCTGAAACAACCGAATTTAACATACAAGCTATGTCAAGAAGAGTGCGGAAGATCAAAAGATTCACTGACATTCGGGAAAAGTTGAACATATGTGCCCCCGTGTAACCTTTTAGTTGGTTGGGACCAGAGCTTCTTGTCTATTGCTTGGCCCACCGGGGTTCAACGTGTTTTTCTTTTGCTCTGGAGTTAGTAAGTTATTTGGCGCCCTGCGATCTCCATTGTCTGGCAGCTTACTAAATCTGTGATTTTTCGTTTTTATTCATCATGGTGGTAATCATGATTTATTTGTTTGTCCTTGATGATTCATTGACTAGTTAGAGTCTCACCACGGAACGAACAAGTAACTAAACTGAACCACTGCAGAAGATGAGGGCGAGGTTTTTTCCTGCAAGTACCTTTTCATTTCTTCTGTATCAGATATAGATGAAAGGGACAATAAACATGTTGGGGCGTTGCCTCCATTTTATGCAACTTCTACCCATGATCGGGGCGTAATGACATCCGAATTGTGCTTTGAATATAACCATTCAATTATATTGTGGTTTGATTCATTGACACCTACTTTTCCTGGGCAGGATCTGGCCTTCTAAGCTTTAACAGTAACCAAGGAGTCGGCAAGTCGATAATAAGCTTTGCCTGGAGGCACAATCAGTCCAATTATTGTTCACGGTTCGGAAACTAAACGTTCCCATGGAGCAAGTTTTGATATAGTAAGAGGCTTTGGTTTTCTCTGTCAATTCTCTTAGATACGCAATGACGGACCCTTTTTTCGCATGTGAAGATTGTTGGTTTTCTAATGATGCGTCTCGTTTAATTATATCAAATACTGGTATTCCTATTCGCATTTTATCAGTTCTGTTGTAGTTTTATTTATTCTGTGTCTTGGTGTCGGTTTCTTTGCCATTTTCAACTATTATGTGCGGATTCATATACATATGTCTAGTTGAGTTCAGGGAAAAAGAGTGATCACCTTTAAGGAAATAGCTGCTCTCTTACAGGGATCTCCATCGTCGGGCAGCTTACTCAATCTGCCTCGTTTTTTGATTCATCATGGTGTTTATCATGATTTATTTGTTTGTCCATGATGATTCATTGACTGGTTAGATTCATCACGAGGACCGAACAACTAATTAAATGATGTGAACCACTGCAGAAGCTGAGGGTGAGGTAAGGTACTGTAAAATCGATTTAATCCCGCCAGTAATTTTATATTACTGATCGTTCCAAGGCGATACTTCTGTGGTGGTTCTTATTGTTTTATGTCTTGGTGTTTAAATTTTGTGCTGTTAGCGTCTTATGTATGTTTTCATATTTTTTGTTAAGTTTAAGTAACTGAATGGCCACCTATAGGGAAAATAGCTGCTCATTCGGCTAACGATATGTCTTCATGGTATAAGTACCTGATTGTTAATTAAGTTTTTTTCCCACCTCGGTTTTTGGAGTGGGAATTTTTTTCTGATTGCGCCTTTTCCTGATCGTTGCCTACTTGTATCTCTCGGCTTATTGTTTGTTATCTGTATCTAAGTATCTATTTGTCATTTTGGAAATAGTTGAACCCCAGTGGGCATTAATGGACAAGAACAAGTTCAGCACGAAGAAAGATTATCCTCTCGGGCGCAATTAGACCATGTTTGTGTTATCACTAGGTATATAGGGAATGAGATAAAGCCATGTTTGTTTGTTTGCATCGGATTGTATTTTACAAGACATTACATTTTCTACAAAGCTGAAAAATCATGAAATTGACAAACGTTAGGGAGCGCGGTGGCCTAGTGGTAGAGCGTCGGACTCCGAATCGAGAAGTCCCGGGTTCGATCCCCACAAGGGTCACTGTGTGGTGTCCTTGAGCAAGACACATTAACAAGAAGCGATGGCTCCGTCCCGACATGACTGAAAAAATGTTGACTTGGACGTTAAACCTCAATACAAACAAATATACAAACGTTGTTTCAAGACTACACAAAACAAAACTTTAATAAATAGTACACAAGTATTAGCTCATTTTGAGCTATAGACTATTTACAACCACCGAGAAACAAATTCAGCTTATAATTTTACGGAAATCGGCAATGCCAAAGAACGTGTCTGTGATCAATTCATGGCAGCATGTTTTATCACCACGATAACATCTCCATTCCCGACACAGCGGTTTGTCGCAGTGACATATCGGTCGATGTGGGGGCTTAGTTGGTGAAACCGCCGTAGGTGTTATAGTTCTAGTTGTCGTTGACGATGTTGTACCAGATGTCGGCGAGGTAGTTGATCCAGTCGACATTTCCGTCGGCTTAATGGAGCTAGTTAATGAAGTCGGTGATTGCGTAGGTTTAACTGTCCTTGTTGTCATTGAAGGTGTTGTCTCAGATGTAGGTAACACTGTTGAACTTGAGCTAGTAGATACAGACGTCGGTGTAATTGTTGATTCTGTCGACGTTTTTCTTGGCGTTTCATTCATAATTGTCGTTGAAGATGCTTGCGCCGGTGTCGAGGACATTGTTGATCCAGTCGAAGATTTCACTGACCTTACTGGCGTAGATATTGTTGTAATTAATGATGCAGATGTCGGTCCCATTGTTGATCTTGTCGACGTTTTTGCTGATATTAACATGGTTGTTGTCGCTCGAGTTGTTTGTGTATCTGACGAAGTGCTCGTCATTGGTGTTTTGGACGGGGATGTCGGGCTTTCAGTTGTTTCAGCCGTCATTGTTGATACTGACGAAATGTCAGACTGTTCAGTTGACGTGTTGTCTGACGGTATTGATGAAGAAGCAATTGCAGTTGTCTCCGAAGTCGACGACGTCATTGATGATGTTGCTTGTGATAAAGTCGACAACGGTTTAGTCAAAAGTGTCGATGCGATCGTCGATTTTCTATCAGTTGCCGATGTCGATTGTATCGCGGAAGTTGTCGACTGTGGCGTTGATTCAGGTGTTGATGGTTCTGCTGATGCTGTTGTATGATGTTTTTCGATTGTAGTCCGTGACCGTGTTGATGCTGTTGCTAGGGGTGGTTCTGAGGTAGTTGTTACAGGTTGAAACGACGTAGACGCCTTTGCTTGTGTTGGCGATGGATGTCCCGATTCAGTATCTTTTGTTGTCAGCGATCTAGTAGTTTGGTTTTCTGTTGTAGTTGAAACCGTCCCTGTTGTAGTTGAAATGGATGGAAATGATGTAGAAGTCATTGAAGCAGTTGACTGAGAACGCGAAGAATTGGCTGTCGTAGATATTGGTGAACGTGTTGAGGATGGTGGATTAGACTCTGACATTGTTGGACTAGATTGTGGCGTAGTCTTTGTTTCACTCGATGCAGTAGTAGGTGACTGTGTTGTGGGTTTTCTAGAATGCCGTGCTGACACAGTTTCTGTGACTTCCGTCAAACGTGTTGAAGACCGAGATGTCACTGTAGTAGAAGCCCCAGGTGATAAAGTTGAAGGCTGCCCTGTATCCGCTGTATTTGCATATGTTGAGGAATCGTTTTGGGGCTCAAGAGAAGTAGCAGCTGTTGTAGGCCAATAAGATGCCATAGTTTGCGACTGGGCTCTCTCAGCTGTGGGTGTCGATGGGCGTGCAGTTACAGTCGTAGATGGGTCAGAGGTGGCTACAGATGTTCCAGTGGTAATAGATTGACTGAAAATAGTATGTGAATTAGTAGCCGTCGTTGTCGATGTTCGCTCCGTCGATGGTGTCTGGGGATTAGACAAAGTTGTAATTGGTCGAGATGTTGCAAAATCCAGGGACTGATCTGGATTTGTCGAAACATTGTTCGGAACTGCTGATGCTACTGTAACCGGATGTCCTACTGTCGAAACTGTCGACGAAGATTTGGACGCAGTTGTGGTCTCGGATCTCACCGTCGTTGATGAGCTGGCCAAATTACCACACATCTCATCAATGTCGGTGCACTCGCCATTGTAGCAGATCTGAAATACAATGTTGAGAAGGCGATGGTCAGATAAAAATGGTCAAAATAAGTTATGCCACAGCTGAAATTTCTCCATAGTCTTACTGACAAAACCTCCAAAATTTGATTTGCCATACGTATTGACTGAATAAACGTTTTATGTACAATTTTTAGCAATTAATTAAGCTTCAATCATTTTTTTGTAAATGGTTAGATTTTCATTTATTTTGATATGTTTTCTATAGAGAGACATATGTTTTAATACACACAACGAAAAGCTCCCTATTATTACTGTATTTAGTATAATTGGCAAAGATCTAGGCACCATCGGATTAAGAAGCAAATATCGCAAGACTATCTGTATTTTAACTTGAAACTTTTTGTAATCATGCTTTGTTGAAGTCTAAAAGCGCTCAATGTGATATTCTATCGTTTATCTGACAACAGGATAGTAAATTTTTTGTATAAGTGGCATTGTGAATGATACATGCACAACAGCAATCGTCATTACATCAGTATATATCACATTTTCATGAAATAATATGGACAAGGAATATCACTATGCCGATCAAGCTAATACAATGACGATGAACTTACATAGTTAGCCATTGGATCAGAGCCTTCACACAGTGTTCCGTCCTCAATAGTGTACAACAACGTAGTGTAACGCACACCAGTGTTACCTCTGGTACAGCATTGAACTGACCATGGCTGCCGACACTGGTGAGGACTCACGCGCCTCTGAAAACACCAGGAAAACATGTACAAATAATGCATACCCCTTTGAACCCCACTTTTATATAGAAGAAAATGGGATTTGCAGTGGTATACCTATTTTTCTTATTTTTGCTCCAAACATAGATTGTGGGTACTCGTTAGAACCGCCTCGGCGAGGCGGTTCTTTCGTGTACCCACGATCTATGTTTTGAGCAAAAATAAGAAAAAATCCAAACATTTCCACTGAAAATTTTCATCTTTTTACAACTTTAAATCTCTACATGCATGGGCGTGTTTTCGTAATGAGATAGCCGCGGTATGATAAAATGAAGACAAAACTAGCCATAGCGACGTGCTAGATTATACGATCATACAGTCTGAAAGAAGCGCTTTTGTACAGTGCAAGACCAGCTCCAACTACGACTGTTCATATTCATTCGGGAAGGAGTGACCTTCATTTTCGTGAGCTTTCTTATCGTTTAGTATAGAAAAGAATGAATCTTAGACCACTGTATGTCTTGCAACTACAAATGAGCCCTCGCATGAGAAAAAAAAAATATTTGGGTTTCTGACCACGTCCGGCACAAACCGGCCTGTACAGTCACAGAAGCAGGTGAGAAGCTTGAAATCTTGGATTTAGGACTTCGCAGTTACTCCACAGCTGATCTGCGTCTTTGTTTTCGCATATGCAAATATTGTTGGTTTTCTGATACAGCGGCTTATTAATAAGTATTATTTTCATAAAGTTTCAAAGACAAATGCGCTCCTTAAAATGCGTTTACAAGATGGCATCGAAATTATTCTAACTGTGACAGGCTTCGTGAAACTTTTAAAAGTTTTACAAATATAATTATATTACACGACATTGGATTGTATAAACGAACCTGTTCCGCACTTGTATCGCAGCCTGGTCCAGACCACCGCTCGCATTGTTCAGCAACCGAAGTAAAATTCAATCTCCCCAATGGACCAAAGCAGAAGTTATTGAGAAAATCGTTTGGTATTCTATGAAGACAATTTTCTGCACTACAAAGGAAAAATACAATTAAGAGGACAGCTCCGTATTTATTGAAAAGGTAAGCCATTGATACATGTACACTTGGAGGTCTTTCCAAAGAATCTAACTTTTCCATTTTTAAACCTTCGTGTGAAAAAACCAACAATCTTGGTTTCCGAAAAGGTCATGTACAAACTATATAACTACAGGATACACGGATAGAAGCTTGAAATTTCAGACATAAAAAGAAGAGGAATAAAACTCTCTGTGGAGCGGAAACAAAGGCGTTGATCAGCTGTGTAGAAAGCAGTTATTGCACGGCTGATCTGCACTTTTTGTTTTCAGATATGCAGATTGTCGGTTTTCCAATGCAGCATCCCTTTAAATTCATAAATATTCATAAATTGAATTTTTCGCAAAGCAAACGTCTTTTTTTACGTGTACAAGTTTTGGTTTTCCAATTCCATACTAGTCTGAAAAGCATGATAGGTGAAAGTGAAAATTAAACGACTATACAACTTACGCATTTGCTATTTCAATGGCCTGATCATCCACAAAATTAAAGTCCATATTCCTTCGTAGAGACACTCTCTTGTCACTGTATGTGACATTGCAAATACTGGTATCATAGGCCAAACCTGTAATCATCCAGTTAGGAAATTCTACAAATTACAGGTTAAGTAATAACATGAATAGGAAAATTTTTGTTTGTTTGTTTGTTTTGATGCTTTACGTCCCAGTTAACAGCCAGGGTCATGGCGGGACGTTGCCTGCATTTTATGACATTTTTACCCAAAATTTGGATGACATGACATCCAGAAAGTGCTTCAAATATAACCACCTCAACTAAGCCAATAAAGATTATATATATATGAAGCCACTCTATCATTTGGACCCAATCGTGTTAACCAAGTGTTTGTACCGAAATTATCATTTAGCTCTTGCTCAGATATAGGAATATAGTAATACAATAGCATTTTGCAGCCAACCACTAAATTACTGTTTTAATTTTCGGTTTAGTATTACAGTAAAAAAGTAAATGAGAAACTTACCAATTATACCTGGAGTTGGCGGCTCTGACCTGAAACACATACAGTCAAGGTCAATGTCATTGCCTGTGGGATTTGATTAATTCAATTTTACAGCCATCTTTTTTCTTATGTTTGCCGCAGCCAGGTATGTTTTTTCCAACACCTCGACTAATATTAACAGTGACAATTATTTTTAAATCTGTATGAACTTATAACCCTGCCCAATATACTTCAAAGCTACACTGTTTTAATGTTATACAACATGGAATCGGCTGAATGCTCTCTTCTTTTGCATCGTTTTTATAAAGCCCTGTTATCTTGCTCTTCAAGCGTAGTGTCGGTTTGGTGATGCTTTGTGCTGTCTTTCTTTCCCGCCCAGTGTCTACGTTTCGGGACTTAAATCTAATGACATCGATTCCTGGCCCCTTTATTCTTACTTAATGATTTCGTCCGAGTAAATGCCAAAGAAGTGGTTATTCCTTCTTGCGTTCTTGTGGTTATTCAGAGGATACAACATTGTCACACTGAGCAGCTAAAACCCTCGTTAACGTTTTGTTAACAAAATCTAACTTTTACAACAACATTTTACATAGCGATGCATCCATTCTCCAACTTAATATTTTTACCTACCCGGTGATAAGCATGACATGATGCGCTTCCCCTTCCAATAGAGCTTGAACACCGCTGTCATCTGCCAATTCTAGGATGGTTGCTATATCAGTCCTACCCTCGGTGTCATTTTGTATAAAATGGAAGTCCTCGTCCTCCTTTAAACGGAAACAAACATGATAGGGCAATGTTTTCAATGTTACTGAGGCTGATTATATTTTAGTTTGAATTAGTTTAAATTTGAAAGAAATTCGAATGTGGGGCGGCCGTTTGTCAGAAGCATCTTCTTGTAGCCAAACCCCTTTGTATCTAACATATCTTTTGAGACTGCAACATTTAGTAATATGAGTTGGCTTGACCATGAGCAATCTGTACTTTAGAAAGAGGATGAAATGGACATATTGATATACGACTTCGGCAGGAATAAAATATAAAATTTAGTTCCTTTGGAATCAGTGAAAACGTTCAAAATGAGATGGTATAGGCCATATTGCGCAATTTTAGATACTGAACCCTCATCAGTGACCCTTTATAAACCGGCGACGATAGCCAAATAAATATACTGCAATTTCACAATTGTACAGAAGGGGAGTCTAAATCAAAAGGCACATGCCTAAACAGGGGCAAATAATTAAAACAAAGTTTAGAAGATGGCTCTAAACGTACAATTTTAATACTCTGAATATTCTTACTGATCTCAAAGGACCGAAAGAAATGATATAATCTGCACTATGGATGATGTACGGGGAGACTTTTTAGGGCCGCCACACGGACAACGTCAGCTGCAGTAATAGCAAATAAAATATAAAAGTTAGATCCTTTGGAAGCAATAAGTAAACAAAGATGTTTCTCACTTTTAATTGAGAGATGAGTGTGAACAAATATTACGTAAGAAAGAATTTACTGGTTGCATAAGGATCACGGAACTTACCAGAGGGTAGACAATCTTCACGATGTTCACAGCGAAATCAAAGCCTGTCGGCCAACTGGGATACTGTGTGATTAACTGGTACTGACGTGTCCACTAAAAATGATTCAAGACTAATTATCTGAGTATTAATAACATGTATGATGAATATTATCAGATGATTCTATTTACTCGTGAGCTTGTAAATATATCAAAATGCACCCGACTCAAGCTGATATCGCCATGTCATCGAATATTCTTAGCTACAGTGGGTTTTGTGTCCGAGTTCTTGGCGCACATACAAACTGGACAGTGAAATAAAATTATAACGACGGAAAATGAGAGATGTACCTGGTTGGCCATTAAAATACAGAATTCCTCCACATCCTGTATCCCCTTGCTGTAGTTGCCGTCGTTCACTGCCTTGAATCTGCAAAAGTCATTTACCATTACGAAAACATGCCCATATAATATTCCTTAGTTGTAAAAGTGACAATTTTCTGAGGCGGTTCTAATTTGTACGCATAATCTATGTTTCGGCGCCCTGCATACCCCAATTTTGCTACATAAAAGTGGGGTATAAGTGTATATATTGACAAAATGAAGGAATTTCATTTAGCCTGACTGATGACTATACGGATATGCTCGATGCAATGCATGTGGGGATCAGTTTATTTGGCGACATTGTGGGAGTATACTAATTTTGAAACGGACCTGTATTGTTAATGGGTGTAAAACTACCAAGATGATGATAATTTTGCCGTCAATGTCTCACTAGTATTCCGTCTATGCGAGTGTTCGGGGTTCTCCAAATGGTAACATTTGTACCATTGGTACATGTACCAATGGCATCACCAATTGCACCAATTTCTTTACCAAAGGTACCATTGGTAATTAAATTGGTACAAATGGTAAAAGTGTTACCAACCAATGGTACCATTGGAGAACTCCGAACACACTCTATGTTAAACGTTTAGCGGGAACAGCCCCAGGTGCTACAGAAAGCGCATGACTTGAACACTTGGAGCTAAGAAGAGAAACAGTCTATCCTCTTTCGCGGGTACCATGCTTACCTGCTGACCTAAATGGACGCATTAGTGCTGTTGTTTGAGATACGACTTAGGACAAAAATAGTTTGATAAAATGGGAAGGTAAAAGTAGGCAATGATCAGGAAATGGCGCAATCAGAAAGAAAGTCTCACTCAAAAAACCAAGGTGGGAAAAACTATATGAACAATCCAGCACTAAAGAATACGTATCGTAAGCCGAGTGTGCAGATATTTTCCCAATAGACGGCCACTCAGTTACAAAACTTAACTAAAATATTAAAAAATACATACGGTGCAAACAGCACAAAAAAACCAACACCAGAACATAAAACAGAAAGAACCACTAAAGAAGTATCGCCTTGGAACGATCAGTAATGTAATATAAATGGGGGGGGGGGGGTTGTCTTAAAAAGGTACAAGTATGCAACGATCAGGAAAAGGCGCAATCAGAAAAAGATTCCCACTCCAAAAACCGAGGTGGGAATAAACTAAATTAACAATCAGGTACTTATACCATGAAAACACGTCGTAAGCCGAATGAGCAGCTATTTTCCCAATAGGTGGCTAGTTTTACAGGCACCTTACATCACCCTCATCTTCTGCAGTGGCTCTAACCCTGGTTTTTAATTTTCATCCTTAATAAGTCCAGTTGTCACAAATGGGTCATATCCCTGTACCAACCTGTCCATAAAAGCTTTATCCAGGTAGAGAGCCACACTGATGGCGTATGTATCGCTGTACAGGTCTGTGTTGTATTCTTGTTCTGCTGGTGAACCTGGTTCGCTGATGATACTTCCAAATATTTCATCTTCAAACCAGCAATGAAACACACAAGGTAAGTAAGCGTGATTGATACTGACATACAAATTGATGTGACAAGGTAGAAAATGAGAACCAGAAACATTAAAATTCACTTGGCCAGGATATCGCAGTTTCTACATGTTTTCTTTATTTTCACATTGTTTCCTTTACCACTGTTTACATAACAGTATGTACATATGTAAAATAAATAATTTTGAATCTAGTATTGCAACGGAGATGCATTTAATTCACGTACCTGGACTTTATATAAAATCAACATACCCGTGACTGGGTCTAATACCATCTCTTCCCCGGGGATAATTGGTGAACAGTAAGCTCGATCCCTCGCTAAAAAGCAAGTCTCATCTTCGAATTGTAACAATCCTACCTAAAATTGAACAAACTCTATAAGCTAGTGTTGGATAAAATCATCGTCTTACTTCCCATTATCGCAATTCGAACTGAATTGTCTGAAGATCTTACTGCACATCCGTCAGAAATTCTGCGAATACATTCACTGGTATTCACTTTCAACTTTTCAGTAGTTATGGTTCTGAAGATGCATGGGTTGATGATAACGAGTATTGCATTGCTACTATAGTTTTCATATTTTGGCCAAGGTCAAGGAAGGACCTTGACAACTCACATAACTTTACTTACTCAATAAGCTTTAAGTATATCTACCAACTTTCAGGTCACTGGCTACAAAACTGTCTGAAAAAATTAATGTTTACATTTTTTCCCATTGGAAAAGCATATGTGACCATTTAACCTTGCCATAAAATAGGTCAAGGTAAACCAAAGGTGATCATTATTTATATAAACTATGATGGACCAGCGTCCACAATGCTACCAAGTTTCGTTGAAATCGGTCAGTTGGTTCGGGAGAAGACTTTTAAGGGTTTTGCTAATTATAGCCGGTCGGTTCCCCATTCCTAAGGATGCTCCACATGAAGTTTGGCTTCGCTTGGTCCAGTAGTTTTACAGAAGATGTTTGAACATTGTGAACACCGATGACGACGACACGCATGTGTATACTATAAGCTCACCAGTGAACCTTCGGCATTTCTTGTCAAATTTCTGTTTGATTCAACTGTACATCAGGATAACATGTCCGTGCAAAGTATACCCCTTTGAACTCCACATTTAAATATATATACTTATTTTTCTTTTTTTTTGCTCCAAACATAGAATGTGTGTACTCGTTAGAATCGCCTCCGTGAGGCGGTTCTAACGTGTACCCACAATTTATGTTTTGAACAAAAATAAGAATAATATAAAAAAAAATCAGCTGAAAATTTTCAAATTTTAAAGCAAAAAAAAAAAAAAAAAAAAAAAAAAAAAAAAAAAAAAAAAAAAAGGCTGTTTATTACATGGGCAAGTTTTCATAATGATAAAGATGATATAAGGACGAATTGTACACTGAGTATACATGTACGTACCATATCGCATTGCCACCCTTCCGAGGAGTATTTAGCCTTGCACGCAAATTCGCCTTCAGGTCCGGTGTAGAAAGCCGTGTCCTATATTATAAATGGTATCTTTTATTTTCATTTTATTTATTTATTTATTTATTTATTTATTTATTTATTTATTTATTTATTTATTTATTTTTCTGCAATATTAGTAACTGATAAGTTTATACATGAAGCGGTTTAAGTATTCAGTGAGATTGATCTTTATGCAGGTGCCCGTTTTATGAACTAAACACATGAGGTAATCAATTTGTAATGTTTTAATGAAACATAAACGACACATGAAAACGCAGAAATGTGCGTTCGTCAGAAGCCGAAACGTAATGGCGGAATCGCAAGATTTGTTAAAGATGTCTGCTGTATCTATAATCTTGTGCAAATTATATTATTAAGCTTCTGCCAGCTCCTAATGTTTGGTCTAGGAGTAAGTCAGAAAAAAATATTTTCAGAAACTAAATGACCTTCATTTGCACCCTCCGCTGTTTGCTAACTCCTCCAGGGCTCAGTTCTTCCACGTTTGGGAGTCGAAGATTATGTACCAACTTTCCATGAAAATCAATATTTCCCCTGTTACGGATATGAACTTGTCCGCCGATAGTTCGTGGGAACACTACCCGACCGTCTTCATCGCGGAGCTCTGCTGTCACGTGTTTGATCCTCGCGGCCCGATCAGCAACATCACTATTGCCTAAAAGTAATAAGGAAGCCAACTAGTCATTAATGTATTCATTAACCACGTTTTGGTTTCTGTTGTGTGCGTTGCCATTGATTTTGGTAGAAACTAACTGGATTATCACCTAACGTGATCCCTGGTTAACCAGGGATCGCAGATTCGATCCTGTCAAATGAGTCTACAAACCGAGGTCTCGTCTCCATGTGACCTTAAGCTGCTGGTGGGACGGTAAACCCTTAATTTACCAACCTATATGAAAATATCTAACCGGTGATTAAATCCCCAAAAGGTGATGTGATTCAACTTGTTTAATAGTTGATATATTATGTTTGTATATATTGTGTTTAGACGACGAGCTATGTATGCTTAAGTCTTAAATAAACTTCCGTTTTTCTATTACTGTTGTTTCACCTTGTTAACTCATGGGATGACATGTTCAACTTTTAGCTATTCCTTTCTTCGGTCTTTGGACTTCAGAGCAACCAATAGTTAATCAAAGAACAAAGAATGTAAGCAAGGAACAAACGAACAAAAGAATAAAAAAAGAAAACAAATTTGACACATACCTGAGATTGCCGTGTCCAGAAAAGCGCATAAAACTGCAATAAAAAGCAGCTGCCCGTGACACATTGAATCCATTTTACATAGTTCTACAAAAATACCTTTCTTTACCAACAAAGAACCTCTTTCATCTCTATATTAATTTATATAGGAGAATTTGCAATTTGATAGAAACAATACGAAAAATATAATTAGTCAAGATTTAATGTGAAATCAATAGTTTTAAAGTATTCACGACCATCCACTAATGACCAAGCACTAAACTCACCGTAGACAAAGCTGACCTTCGCATGATTAAGTCAAGCCTAAGGCACATAACAAACGAACTTTAAGATATTTATCCTATATTTTTCAAGCTCATTCTCATTTTAAGTGACTTTCCCCTCTGGTACTGTGGTTACACATGATTCGGTTACCACTGTAAACAAGATTTTGGTGGTTCCTAAGTCAACCAAATGTTTTCATTACAAGTAGTATCGTTTAGGATTCCAAGAAATGCATAGCAATCTTTGTTTGCCAGTTCGTGTAACATTATTGAATAAATCTTTCAAAATACTTGATGATGTTATCACCAAAAATGAAATTCTGGCGTTTGTAGCCAGTTTTAAAAGAACCGATGTCGCGGTTTCTCCTTTTTTGTCAATACACTCATGTGGGACCGTGAGGAATAGTTGGGTTGCTTGTGCCTCAGGCAAAGCTTAAAGTCGCTTAAGTCGACTGACCTACTACTACTTGATTACTGGTAAACCTGGTCTAAGGTGCAGACTGATGCGCTAGATGAGCTCCTCTATGCAGATGATATGGATAAGAATGCCAGATCAGAGGCAAAAATGCAAAAAGCCATGGATCAAGGCTCACATTCATGTGATAACTATGATCTCACAATCAGCACAAAAAGTACAAGCAGGCAAAGATCAGGAAAAACTACAGAAATTGTACACCAACCAGCACCTGGAAAACCGAACAATGAGCCAACCATCACTGTGAACGGACAAAAACTGAAATTTGTTGATAAATTCACCTACCTTCCAGAGCAGTGCACATTGATGATGAGGTCACTGCCAGAATTGCAAAAGCCAGTGTGGCATTCGGAAGACTCCGTGCAAATGTCTGGAAGCGTAATGAAATCAAGCTTGACACCAAGCTGAAAGTCAACAAGGCTGTGGTACTGCCAACCCTCCTGTATGCATGTGCGACCTGGACAGTATACCAGCGTCATGTAAAGAGACCTGAACATTGCAACTTAAGCTGTTTGAGAAAGCTGTTAAAATCAAGTGGCAAGACAAGATTCCAGACACAGAGGTCCTGAAGAAAGCAGGGATGCAAAGCATGCATACTGTCTAAAAGCTAGCACAGCTAAGGTGGACTGGCCATGTTATAAGAATGCCTGATGAGCGACTTACAAAGAAAGTCTTCTATGGAGAACTACAAGAGGGAAAGCGCTCTCAATGTGGCCAGAAGAAACACTACAAAGACACCCTCAAAGCCTCTCTGAAGGATTTCGGCATATCAATTGGGTCTTGGGAACAGACTGCACAGTGGTGGCATCAACGTCAACAAAGGAGCAGCTCTCTATGAAAAAAGAAAAATTTCGAAGCTGAAGGAAAGCGCAGAGAACAGAAAGCCAATACAAATGGGCCACCAGCTGAGTCCATGACATTGACTTGCTCTACTTGCAACCGACAGTTTAGGGCTACGATTGGCCTAGTCAGCCACCACGAACTCACAAACACACGCGAATCTATTTAAAAAATATTGATGGTCTGTCTCATTGGTGCGCGACGAACGACCACTGGTAAACCGCTTAGAAGGTCTGAGCCTGTCTAGAAAATGATCGGGAAATTACCCCGGGAGCTAATTTGACTTACCTTGCTCCCCGCCCCCCCCCCGGACAATTTTTCATGGGTGCCAAATCGTTCGTTGGGACCCCAGAAATGCAAAGAATTTTTGTCCTCAAAGAAAAACTTGTTTGCACTATGAAAAGGTACAAGTAGGCAAAGATCAGGAAAAGGCGCAATCAGAAAAAGATTCCCACTCCAAAAACTGAGAATGCATGGTTTGCATGGCAACCGCTAACGTGATTCTTGAGGACCGAATAACTAACTAAATGTTATGAACCACTGCAGAAGCTGAGGGTGAGGTTATGGCCATGTAAAACCGGTTTAAGCCCGCCAGTAACTTTGTGTTACTGATCGTTCCAAGTCGATACTTATGTGGTGGTCCTTTTTGTTTTATGTCTTGGTGTTTAAAAACTTTTTTGTGCTGTTGGCGCCTTATGTGTGTTTTCATAATTTTAGTTAAGTTAAGGTAACTGAGTGGCCACCTATTGGGAAAATAGCTGCTCATTCGGCTTACGATACGTTTCATGGTATAAGTACCTGATTGTTGGTTTGGTTTTTTCCCACCTCGGTTTTTGGAGTGGGAATCTTTTTCTGATTGCGCCTTTTCCTGATCTTTGCCTACTTGTACCTTTCTTGAGCATGGAGGTGTACATACCAAATTAATTGGTTATATCTCCGCTATTACTTATCCTAGACCACTGAACATGGTCTTATGTTGCCCTTATACCCCATGCAATATATAATATCATATGACAAATTTATTGATGTCATAGGCCTTAATGAAAATTAATTTTTCTCGGATTTCTTGTGTGTTTTATTGATTTTCATGAATAAGCAAAATCAATTATTTGAATAATATACTAGAGGACTTTGAAAACGCCTCACTGTACATCGGTTATATTTTGCTTAAAAAGCTTCCTTAAAGTTGAGCGGATGTACAAAATAAACTTAGTATCGTGTACACCAACACAATAAACAATATTTATCCATAAGGATCCATAAAAAAATGTTCGCTCGTTTGTTTGCTACAGCTCTTTTCACATACGTCATCGAGACTCGAGAAAACCTTAAAACGACTACAATACACGGATGTTGTAAAAACAACCCGTCTCTAGTGATAGCTAACGACCTTAAGCACAAGAAAAAGCAAAATCAAAATGGGGGATTTTTTTTCAATGTCGTTTGAGGCACTAAAGTTATTTGATGACGTCAAGCATTAGTGTTCAAAATACCTCTAGCCATTCGATTACAGCGTCGAAAGTAATTGTAATATGTAGGAAAGTCTTTGCCTATTCATTGTGCACAAAATTTTTGAATTCGTTTCATTTTACACGCCAAAAACAAAGTTTTCTTAATAAACGTAAAAGTGACGTAACTACCGCTTTTTAGTGCAAATGAAAGCAAACCAACAGCATTTGCTTGGCCTTTGGTGTTTCTTTCCAGAAGTCATGTTGTATCTGATGAATATTTGCCGTCCCCATACTTTGGTTTTGTTGAATTCTGGGTAACGCTTGAATTCATCGTATATGACGTTAATAACTGGCGTTGACGTTTCGGTTCTGGTATCGAAGTTAAGCAGACTGGGTGTACTTTTTAGTTCAAAATTATTTTTGCCGATATATCATGTATTCTGAGAGTAAGGAGCAATAAAACAAGTGAAGCGTTTTCAAAGTCCTTGAGTATAGGTATTAAGGTTAAATTGTATCACAACTGCATCACAATCAGACCAATTATAGTATTCTAGAGCATGCTATTGTTTGTATATGAATATTTTTGTGAGTTCACCCTATTCTTTAGAATCACACTAGGGGTGGGTTATGCGACATTCTGCATGCCTAGTTTTTCACCCAATCATGGTTGACAGCTATGCTGCCTTCTTTAATTGCACGCCGGTGGGTCGGGCATAAAGCTATTCGTTTTAGTTGGTTGGGGCCGGAGCTTCTTGTCTGTTGCTTGGCCCACCGGTGTTCAACTGGTGTTTTTCTTTGGCCCCGGAGTTAGAAAGTTATTGGGTGCCCAGGGATCTCCATCGTCGGGCAGCTTACTCTATCTTTGAGTCCTCGTTTTATATTTATCATGGTATTTATCATGATTTATTTGTTTGTCCATGCTGATTCATTGACTAGCTAAAGATTCACCACGAGGACCGAACAACTAACTAAATGTTGAGAACCACTGCAGAAGCTGAAGGTGAGGTTCGGTACCTATAAAACCGGTTTAAACCCGCCAGTAATTTTATATTATTGATCGTTCCAATGCGATACTTCTGTGGTGGTTCTTATTGTTTTATGTCTTGGTGTTTAATTTTTTGTGCTGTTGGCGCCGTATATATGTTATCATATTTTAGTTATGTTTAGGTAACTGAGTGGCCACCTATTGGGAAAATAGCTGCCCATTAGGCTTACGATATGTTTTCATGGTATAAGTACATGATTGTTAATTTAGTTTTTCCCACCTCGGTTTTTGGAGTTTGAATCTTTTTCTGATAGCGCCTTTTCTTGATCGTTGCCTACTTGTACCTCTTTAGGTAGCCGAGGCCGCGGTATGGCCCATCCACTTTCTCATTAATATGCCCACTGCTCTTAAAGGATATGTTTTATTTTTATTTGTTATTACTGCAACTGGTGTTGTGCCGTGTGGCGGCCGTAAAATATCTCCCCGTACATCATCCATAGTGCAGATTATATTTTTCTTTTGGTCCTTTGAGATCATCGAGGGTACTCTGAGAAATCAGACAAGATCCATTTTCTAACCAACGCTTAAAATATTTGGCCTCATTTGGATTATAATAGTCTTTGTATTGACTACACTGTTGAAAGTTGCTAAATTACAGGAATTTTCTTTGGCTTCATGTTGCCAAATCCATAGGGTCACAGACACTGAAGAGGCTTACAGCCGAATCCGCGGTATGGTCCATCCCCTTTTTTCATTTATATGTTCACTGCTCTGAAAGGATCTCAGTTTTTATTTGTTATTACTGCAACTGGTGTTGTGCCGGGTGGCGGCCCTAAAAAGTCTCACCGTACATCATCCATAGTGCAGACTATATTTTTCTTTTTGGTCCTTTGAGATCAGCGAGGGTATTCTGAGAAATCAAAGTATTATCGTTTAACATTTACTTAATATATTTGGCCTCATTTGGTTTATAATAGTCTTTGTATTGACTACCGTGTTGAAAGTTGCTGAATTACAGTATTTTTTGCGCCATGTTGCTTAATCCATAGGGTCACTGAAGAGACTTAAGTAGCCGAAACCGCAGTACGGCCCATCCCCTTTCTCATTAATATTTTCACTGCACTTAAAGGATTTCCGTTTTATTTTTATTTGTTATTTACTGCAGCTGGTGTTGTGCCGTGTGGCAGCCCTGAAAAGTCTCCCGGTACAACATCCATAGTGAGGATTATATTTTTCTTTTGGTCCTTTGAGATCAGCGATGGTATTCTGAGAAATCAGACAAATTTTATCGGTATAGATTCATTTGCTAACCAACGTTTAGTGGATTTCACGTATTTCACGTATTTTCGCTATTGACAAACGTTTGTCAATAACGATTTATACGAAAAATCGCTAATGACAAACGTTTATCATAAGCCCTTTTTTAACGAAAAATCTCTATTTCCAACGGTTGCAAATAAAATGATGCCAGCAAAATAATATCCGTAAACATACATAATCGGACTCGGCCTAGTTTATCAATTTATTGTGAATTCTATATAAAGAACAGATATTTCGTTTGTTTTCAGTGATTTAAACATATTTTCTTAGAATTATTAGCACACATAATTATTTGTAACTTAATGCAGGCATAAACATGTACATTTAAGCTTGCGGGTGTGTCAGGTGGTTAAGCACGGTTTAGCAAATTCAGAGTCTGTTGGTATTGAGTTTTCAAAACAGCTAATATCATATGAAACCGGGACCTTGATTAATATACGATTTTTCTTGGCTCAAAATGAGCTTCAATTAAGTAATCGTGATATTTTGCATGCGCATTTGCTATTGACGTATTTCATAAAAAAAAGTTTGGACATTTTCCCCGCATGAAGATTAATTTTATGACGGTATGATTTTATTTTTGGTACATGTATGTTTGTTACAATTAGCTGTTGCTAATTTTGACTATTTCTTATTCAACATTTAATTAATATCCAGACGTTTGTCAATAGTGATTTTACGTATTTTTTCCTATTTACAAACGTTTGTCAATAGCGATTTTAACGAATTTTCACTACTGATAAACGTTTGTCATTAGCCATTTTATCGAAAAATCGCTAATGACAAACGTTTGTCAATAGCAGATTTTACGTGTTTTCGCTATTGACAACCGTTTGTCACTAGCCTCTTCCTTAATATATTTGGTCCCATTTATATTTTACTAGTCTTTGTATCAACTACCCTGTTGAACGCTGCAAAAGTACAGTAATTACAGTAATTCTCTTTGGCTCCATGTTCCAAATCCATTGGGTCACTGAAGATGCTTACAGCCGAAACCGTGGTATGGCCCATCCCCTTTCTCATTAATATGTTCACTGCTCTTAAAGGATCTTCCTAAGTAACTTAGAAGTAAACACACCGCTACAAAATGTAAATTCGTGCGAAATGCAGCACGTTTTTTATGTTTCCATCATATCTATGTTTGTTTGTCTGTTTGAATTGATGCTGAACGTCGTCCCAGTCAACAGCTATGGTCATGTCGGGACATTGCCTCCATTTTATGGGACTTTTACCCAAAATCAAGATGTCATGACAGCCAAAAGATGCGTCAAATATAACCATCCAGTTAGACTAGTAAGGCTTATATGTATGGATGGTTTGACTTGAATCACTTTTTCTGGGCACCTCAGACCCGAGCGGTTAACCAGTAATTAGATGGTCAGTCAGTAGCGTAAAGAAGCGCATCTATTTCTTTAGGCCCCATTGGGCGGCGGTCCATATTCCCACATCTATGATCATCTATGTCAAACGGTTGGTATGTGTGGCTGTTTAATACTTGCAAATTATAATTGAAGGTTGCTAAGCTCAAACTGTGACTATATATCTGTAGTCACTGTTCATCAAAGAAATAATATATGCCCACAGTAGCCGTACATGTCACTATATTTTTCCACGAAAAATAAGACTGTCTATTCGCATGCCCTCGTTCGGCTAAACATATCATCTCCAGGGCTTGACGGCCTATCGATGTCTCATATTTGACATATACTAGTAATGCCTTGATCGTTATGCAATTGTTTAAGTGTCATACCACTATGAATACCACAATCAATCATTTAGCTGAAATTTATTTAAATACAAACTAAATTTATTAATATACCTAAAGGACTGACGGCTTATCAGTTACTAGCATCTAGTAAAAATACAACATGAAGTATAGGGAAAATCCCGCCCACTTTTTCAAACTCTTGGCGTGAGTCTCTATGGTAAATATATGAACTAGAACAATGGATCACTTTAATCATCCCTTATCATCCGTGAGCCTTTTGTTATTTTCATCTGAACTATCGGACGCCCGTAGCATCGGTTCTACTTCAGTGTCAAGGTCATTTAAAGTTTGTTCCTTCTCTTGCTTCTCTCTCTCCCATCGACTGATTCTGCGCAGTGGAATACAGATTATTCCAGATAAGGCAATCACACTCCCAGCCAGATAGAACGAGGCTCTGTAATCTCCCGTGGCATCAGATAAGGCCCCTGTAAAATAAGAAACATTAATCAAACACCTTTGCATCAAAATAAAACCATACGTGTTAATTTGTACACAATGGAGTGCCAATTTCGTTTTTATTATTTTAAAATCTTTTTGATTCCACACCACCACTTACCTGAATTACTATGGTTTACGCAAGCAATGCCACTAGATTAAAAGTGTGTCTTGAGAGAGCAGAGGGCCACAAAAGAGCCGATAGCTAAATGAATTTGTGATCTGTGTATCTTTAATGCAAAACCCAATCGGAACTCAAAGTGCAAGCAATGCCACTAGATTAAAAGTGTGTCTTGAGAGGGCAGAGGGCCACAAAAGAGCCGATAGCTAAATGAATTTGTGATCTGTGTATCTTTAATGCAAAACCCAATCGGAACTCAAAGTTACTGATTATCAAAACAGAAGTTTTTCCTCTGATTTCAAGCCGTTGAAACATTTTGGCTGATGTATTCGAATACTTTGTAGTATACTAAGGTGTGACGTTTGTACAATGCTTTACCATTTCA
This sequence comes from Rugalucina vietnamica, assembly GCA_964017185.1. Lineage (NCBI taxonomy): Eukaryota > Metazoa > Mollusca > Bivalvia > Lucinida > Lucinidae > Rugalucina > Rugalucina vietnamica. The sequence goes on from OZ024880.1 coordinate 43,117,747, forward strand.
ACTGATACAATTTGTTTCATAAAACCAAATATACGCGTGTTGTTCCTATCCAGCCTACATAATATATGTACAACATAATAACCAATCCCCAGAAATTTTGTGTTACTGATCGTTCCAGGGCGGTACTTCTGTTGTGGTTCCATTTGTTTTATGTTTTGGAGTCGAAGTTTTGTGCTGTTTGAACTTTATGTACAATTTCATATTTTTATATAAGTTTGGGTAACTGAGTGGCCGCCTATTGGGAAAAAGCTGCTCACTCGGCTTACGATATGTTTTCTATGCATAAGTACCTATTTGTCAATATAGTTTTTCCCACCTCGGTTTTTGGAGTGGGAAGTTCTTTCTAATTGCGCCTTTCTCTGATCGTTGCCTGCTTGTATTTTTTTTTTACATGTCCATACAATAAATACCCCTTAAACCCCTCTTTTGTATAGTGAAAATGGGGTTTCTAGGTTTATGCCTATTTTTCTTATTTTTGCTCCAAAACATAGATTGTGGGTACTCGTTAGAACAGGCTCTAACGTGAACCCACAATCTATGTTTTGAGCAAAAATAAGAAAAATAAAAAAAAAAAAAAATTCTTCTGAAAATTTTCAATTTTTACAGTTTAAGATAAGTCTGTATATTACATGGGCGTGTTCTCGTAACGCTATGACATTTACATACCCGCTATAGGTGATCCAATGAAGGTCGAAAGTCCCTGGCATAAAACAATGAACCCAAAAGAATTGGTCAACTTCTCTATTCCTAGAAGTTCTACTATAATGATTGATCTAAGGGAGACAAACGCAGCTGCAATTAAACAAACATGTCTTCAACAATTATAGTATCATATTAATCCTTTTATTTTAAACAAAACTACAACATAAAGGTGGTCGGGAGGGAATATGAGCCCCCGCCCAGAGTGGCTTAATGAAATAGATGGGATCCTTGTGTTTACAGGCATATAAAAGCTTATAAACAACCGACCGGCCATCGGATTACTGAACCAGAGGCCCATGGGCCACAAAGCTCGCCTGATTTAACAGTTATCGCCACCCGACAATTTACAACTGACAAAATTATGTAATATTCTGTCCAATGTCTTTGCAAAAACACCATATTAGAAGTCAAATTAGAGTCATATAACACATAGAAGACTACTCAATAAACATTTATGCAAAATAAATTAGGGATGTCATTTGGTGTCAGATTTAAGGTTCGGAAACAAACATCCGAATGGTTCGAACGTTCGCATTTTTTTGTGGGATCAGATCATAGTATTACCTATACATTCACATGCATGTTCATCGAGTGTTCCCTTGAAAGAACATTCATATTCAAGATTTACTGAGCTTGGCGTTGTTTCCGTTGTGACGCAGAAACGAAACGCCATATAATTTAGGAAATTTTATTTACATTCACAAAAACAACAAGAATCATGCTAAAGCAGCATTACACTAAACCTACTCATTTTCAAAAATTCACGAACATTCACTTAGTTCCCATTTTGTCGAACAGGCACGTCAGCAAACAAATTTAGTCACATAGATGTAGAAAATCTAATTGTATTCTAAATGTGTTCGTTCTCTGCATAAACGGGTCAGTTTAAGAATCCGCATATTTGATTTGTCAAATTAAGATCATAGTAAAGCATAATAGAATATATCTATTTATCATCTGACATTAATTTTGCTGGGCGGCGATCTGTATAATTATTATTTTCAAATCTTTTTCAAAAGAAAACAACACAGGCCAATTATCACTTTTAATCCTTTCTTTGTTTATTGTCGCTTCCCCGTGACCTGCATTGTCCCGTTTACCTGTACGTTTACCTCATAAGACACAACATGTTTAGAAATGTTTTTTTTAAATACCTTGGTTTCTATTCTGCTAAAAAGTAAATATTGTGTATTTTTGTCTTATAATAATGACAAATTACCTTAATATTGATTTTTAGCGAACGTTCGGATGCTAAAATTTGGATCGGAACTTCGGTACGTGATCCGAAGTCCGAACGTTCGGACTCCGGTTGACATCCCTAAAATAAATTCAAATATCCGAAATGAGACTGCAGAAATAGCCAATTTCTACTTTTCCCATTATAAGTCTCTGCAAACTGAAAATTGCCATAGCAACCAGAGTTCTTATCTGACTGGAACAAAAAAAATCTTTGTAGCGGCTAATGCCAGGAACATGGATGCAAAGTATCAGCTTCAAATAGCAAACAGTTTCTGAGGAAAAGATTTTTAAAGACTTTTTTCGAAAAAATATGCCCTTTTAAGGGCCCAGCAACCAATCAAAGTAAGGGATTAGGATGAAGTTCATCTGCAACATATAGGACTACTAAATAAACATTTCTGCATACCTCCAAAGAGACTGCAGAAATATAAATTTTTCACTTTTCCCATTATAAGCCTATGGAAACTGAACGTTGCCGTAGCAACCAGAGTTCTTATCTGACTGGAACAAAAAAAAAACTGTTTCGTAGAGGCTAATGCTAGGAAGATGTATGCAAGGTATCAGCTTCATAGCCCAAACAGTTTCTGAAGAGAAGATTTTGTAAGATTATTTTCGAAAATTTACCTTTTTTTTTGGCCCAAGCAACCAATCAAAATAAGGTTTTAGGGCAAAAGTAATATGAAACATAGAGGACTACTAAATAAACATTTCTGCAAAAGCAAAATTCAAATATCTCTAATGAGACTGCAGAAATAGCAAAATTTCACTTTTCCCATTATAGATCTATTGAAGCTGAAAGTTGCAATAGCAGCCAGAGTTCTTATCTGACTGGAACAAAAAACAATATTTTTGTAGAGGCTAATGCCAGAAACATGTGTGCAAAGTATCAGCTTCAAAAAGCAAGCAGTTTCTGAGAAGATTTTTAAAGATTTGTTTCGAAAATTTGCATTTTTGGGGACCCAACAACCAATCAAAATAAACAATCAGGATGAAGGTCATCTGAAACGTAGAGCACTACTCAATAAACATTTCTCTAAAAATAAAATTCAAATATCTCCAATGAGAAAGCAAAGATTTGCAATTTCCACTTTTTCCATTATAAGTCAATGGGACGTATAAGTTGCCATGGCAACCATAGTTCTCATCCGATCTGAACTAAAACAACATTTTTTGGTTCACCCCTCCTGTGGATGCTTTACGTCAAATATCAAAAGTTTTGGCCTCACAGCGACGGACGGACGGATGACGGACGCCGGATACCTGCCTATCCTATAGGCTCACCTTTCAGCCTTCGGCCCAGGTGAGCTAATAACCACCCAGAACATGCTCAGGAAAAGTAGTTTCAAGTCAAACAGCCCATACGTATAAAACTTAGTTATTTACTTGGGTGGTAATTATATTTTTGAAGCACTAAGGTTTGGATGTCATGACATTTTGAGTAAAGTCCCATAAAATGGATGCAACAACATGACCAGTGCTGTTGACTTGGACGCTAAGCTACAAATCAAACAAACAATCAAAACCACAACACAATTGATTAATTTTAAATTAGATAGTCCAATTGCCCTTTTCCATATCTGCTTTGTGATTTACAACCAACTTAAACTTTGCTGCGAAACAAAAATCATAACATTGTCTTCACACTTCAAATAAATTGATTCTAGACATTTTTTGTAGATTCTCTCCTTTTTTTAAAAAAACGTTCAGGCAATACAAGGGAATATTTATAACTTCTATGACTCACCAATACATGATCCAAATATAATGGTGTATAGCAGCATTAGCCAGTAGAACCTATAGAACGGGACAAACATGGTGGCCACCCCGCCGGCTAACAGTGCAACTACGTTGATAGTGATACAGTCAGCCCAGGACTTGTCGGATACATAGCCAGCCCCAATCCGACCAATACAGTTCAGTATACCTATGGTTGAGATTAGCCATGCGCTCTGGAGAGAGAGAAACTGGTATTGGAGAAAAGTTTATTGTAAATGGTGACATTGATCTTGCACTATCAGAGGAACTGACCAGTACAGCCAAAATTAAATCTTCCATTGAAATCGACATAGGGAAACCCTTAAGGCCCCAGCATCTGGTACCAACGAAAGCAAAGTATGTGGATCCACAACGTAGTATCTCCTGAAAACAGGAAATTTATTGTCAGTTCAATTTCATTTTCTAATGCAAGTTTAGATATTTAGCCTCATTTGGATGATTCTCGTCTCTGTATGACTATATTATCCTGTTGAAATGTGCAAAATAACAGTTATTCACGTTAACGCTGGCTCAATGTTGCCAAAACTAAAGGATCACTGACGAGGCTTTAGTAGCCGAAACCGCGGTATGGTCCATCTCCTTCATCCTTAATATATGCACTGCTCTCAAATGATATCTTTTTTTATTCAGAAATAAATGTTATCCCTTATCTAAATAACAGTCGAAACGGTCCGTTCTATTCATGCACCCAATGCGCGATCGAAGTGTCGTTGATTTCGATTGATCAGAGCTCCAGTAAAATAAAGAGATAAAAAGTAAGAAAATGAGCCACCACATGGGAAATTCAAAACCAACAATCTGCATATGCGAAAACAAAGACGCAGATCAGCTTCGAGGTAACCGCGAAGCTGATCAGCGCCTTTCTTTTCGCTGCACAAATAGTACACTTCATCTTCTTCCTAAATCCGAAATTTCAAAAAAAGGTACAAGTAGGCAAAGATCAGGAAAAGGCGCAATCAGAAAAAGATTCCCACTCCAAAAACCGAGGTGGGAAAAAAAAACAACTAACAATCAGGTACTTATACCATGAAACATATCGTAAGCCGAATGAGCAGCTATTTTCCCAATAGGTGGCCACTCAGTTACCTTAACTTAACTAAAACTATGATAAAGGTACAAGTAGGCAAAGATCAGGAAAAGGCGCAATCAGAAAAAGACTCCCACTCCAAAACCAAGGTGGGAAAAAACCAAACTAACAATCAGGTACTTATACCATGAAAACATTTCGTAAGCCGAATGAGCAGCTATTTTCCCAATAGGTGGCCACTCAGTTACCTTAACTAGAAATATGCAGACATACATAAGGCGCCAACAGCACAAAAATATTTTAAACACCAAGACATAAAACAAAAAGAACCACCACAGAAGTATCGACTTGGAACGATCAGTAACACAAAGTTACTGGCGGGTTTAAATCGATTTTACACGGCCGTAACCTCACCCTCAGCTTCTGCAGTGGTTCATAACATTTAGTTAGTTCTTCGGTCCTCGTGGTGAATCTCTAACTAGTAAATGAATCATCAAGAACAAACAAATAAATCATGATAAACATCCTGATGAATCAAAAACCAGGACTCACAGATTGAGTAAGCTGCCCGACGATGGAGATCCCTGGGCGCCGAATAACCTACTAACTCCGGAGCAAAAGAAAAACACCAGTTGGACCCCGGTGGGCCCCAAGCTTCTAGCCCGCTTCTGTGATTGTACAGCCTGATTTGTGTCAGCAGACCCAATCGGAAACCACATTGTTGGTTTTCCCACGAGGCGGCTCAAATGTTAGAAATGTATCTACCTGTGAGGACGACATACCGAAATCTTCTGCAAGATCAGGAATGTAGGTGAATGGCACAAAGAAACCTGCAACAATAGACATTTGTGTAAATTGAAATGTTCATGCATTTGTGAAAACTTGGTCATGACAATTTATGCATTTCTTGGGCCATTTCGAGGAGGCTTTGTCACGGTTAATGGTTAATGGATGTTCCCTGGGTAAGTGCTGATAATTGAGTACATGCAAATCAGCACATTAGCTAACGGTCAATGACGGCTAGACAACAAGGGGTTACTCGTGCTTTTTACAGGTAAATAATAGGTGCAAAACACAATGTTTGTCTAAGGAAATAGGGGTGGGCTTGGTTATACCTTACTGGCAGAGGAGTCAATTGAGTCCTCCGTCAAACCACCCATCATTAGTATTCATTTTTATATTGACCATTCCAATCAGCACATTAGCTTATACTGCGTTTACACTATGTTCCCGGCGGTCACGGCAGCCACGTTTCAGACAACCGTGATAAACGGGATAAACGTGAGGCAACGCAGTGGAACGGGATAAGCCAACGTAGCGCGCCAGGGACACCGTGGCAAATTTTTTGACAGTTTAAAAATCTGCCACGACAGTCACGGCGGAAATGATAAACGTAATGGGCCGTGATAAAAACGGGCTGAACGTAACACACCGTGATAGAACATAACAGTACGTAGCGAAACTTGGAGGCGGTCCGTAGTGCAACGGGAAGCTAGTGAATAGCCCGGCAAGCTACGGATCTTCCACGTTCAGCGTTTGATCACGGTCTCGTCCCGTTTCCTACGGAATACTCAACACGTTTTGTTGCGTTAAGTTACGGTGCGTTACGGTCTTTGACGGTGTTGACCCCGTTCTACTGCGTATGCCGCGTTATGTTACGGTTATCATGGCGCGTGGAGTTTAAAGATATAAAATATTGGAGCAGTCACTATAGTGAACAATAGAGACCCTGCGCTGCACTATGCCATTCAAGGAGAAATAAAATCCCGAACTTTCTTAATCAACTCTGTAGTCGGTTGTAGATGAGCGCGGTTGTTATCATTTCAAATGGCTTTTAATTGCATGGTGTCTACGTTTCGTCTGTAGCTGGCCATGACAGAACGAAAAAACGTGTTACGCCTTGGTCAAACCGCAACTGACCGTAACAGAACGTGCTATTAATCGTGATAGATCGTGGTCAACCGTAACGTACCTTAGCGCCTCCGTGACGCACCAGCTTATCACTACCACGGCTTGTTAAGCCCCGTTTACACATTCACGGTTTTCTCTACGATTCACCACGATTCACCCCGATTTCTCATGGTCAGAAAAATCGGGGTGGACCGGGATGAATCGTGGCGAAAAGTGGAAATATTCAATGTCACTACGATTCCAATAAGATTGTCTACGATATTAGTACGGTGTCTGTAAGGTATCGCTACGAATCAATGACGGTTCATGACGGCAGCGCTACGGTCAATGACGATTAACCACGGTGGCACAACGAATGCTCACGGTGCTTGTACGGTTCGATACGGTACTAGTACGATTCACGGCGGTAGCCGTCGGGGCCAGTCGTGGAGCTCCGTATCGAAACCGTGGATGATTCGTAGGACAACCGTACACAAATCGTGGTGAATCGTGGGAGTTCGTGGTGTCAAAGATTCCACGGTTTCGCTACGGAGCTCCAAGATTGGCTACGATCTCTCACGAATAGCCGCCAATATAGCTACGGTGTCAGTACGAATAAGCACGATTCCGCTACGGTTGCGCTACGAATTAGGCAACGCCCAATTACCACCACGATTCGCCACGGTACGCCACGAATGTTTTAAACAGTTTAAAACTTCCGTAGCGCTGCCGTAGAGTTTCCCGAATCATCACGATTCGTCAAGATTCACCACGTTTCACCACGGTTCTACTACGAATGACCACGGTACACCACGGTACACGACGATTTTACAAATCGTGGCGAATCGTAGCGGCACCGTAGCCAAAAATCGTGAATGTGTAAACGGGGCTTAACGGATATCGTAATGCAACGTAAGAAAACTTAACAAGACGTAATAGATCTTGAAAACAGAGAAATATTTGACCAAAATTCCACGGCTTGCTAGGTTTCGAGCAAACGGGGCTGCCAGGGCCGCCGGGAACATAGTATAAACGCAGTATAACGGTCATTGACGGTTAGACAAACAAACCAACACGTGCTTTTTACAGGTAAATATAGGTGCAAAAACACAATGTTTGTCTAAGGAAATAGGGGTGGGCGTGGTTATACCTTGCTGGCGGAGGAGTCAATTATAGAGAGGCTAAGCCTTAAATCGCTATACCATAATGACTGCAGACTAACCGTACAGACATTACCTCAACTGTTTACCGTAAATTTACCCGCCCATTTGGGCCTAAAGAAATAGATGGGCTGCTTGTGCATCCAGGCAAAGCTTATACCCTACAGACTGACCTTCTGATTACTGGTTAACAGCTCAGATCTGCGCCTGTCCAGGAAAAGTGGTTCAAGTCAAACCATCCATACATAAGCCTTATTGGCTTAGTTTATGGCTATTTGGATATGACATTCTAATTGTGTGTACAACTCCTATAACATAGAGGCAACGCCCCGACATGATTATAAGTGCTGATTGGAACGTTAAGCATCTATTCAAACAAACAAATACAGATTAGGCAATTTCATGATGGTATGAAGCTAAGTATGCAAAATGATGGAGAGTTCTCCGAACCCTTTGCGGTGACGAACGGAGTCAAACAGGGCTGTGTTATGACACCAACGCTGTTCAGCATTGCTCATGGATACTTTCCGTGAAAGTGATACTGGTTTTCCAATCAGGTACCGCTTTGATGGCAAATCCTTAAATCCAAGAACATTGAAAGCCAAACCTAAGGTACAGCCTGATGTGCTAGATGAGCTCCTCTATGCAGATGACATGGATAAGAATGCCTGTTCAGAGGCAAAAATGAAAAGGGCCGTGGATCAAGTTTCACAGTCATGTGATAACTATGATCTCACAATCAACACAAAAAAGACAGAGGTTGTATCAATCAGCTCCTGGAAAATGAACAATGAACCAGCTATCACTGTGAATGGACAAAACCTGAAGACGACAGGGATGCAAATCATGCATACGGTCTTAAAGCTTGCACAGCTAAGATGGATTGGTCATATTTTGAGAATGTATGATGAGCGACTTCCAAAACACGTTTTCTATGGTGCACTATAGGAGTAAAAGCGCTCTCAAGGTGGTGGTCCGAAGAAAGGCTACAAAGACACCGTAAAGACATCTCTGAAGGATTTCGACATAATAGAGTCTTGGGAAAAGACTGCACAGGAGCGATCAAAGTGGTGCGGTCTCATCAACAAAGGAACAACTCATTATGAAGGAAAGAGAATCTGTGAAGCTGAAAGAAAGCGCAGAGAACGCAAAGCCAAGACCAATGCGCCACCATCAGATTCTTTGACATTGGCTTACTCTGCTGCCAATTGACAGTTTAGAGCTAGAATTGGCATAATCAGTCATAGAACAAACTCACCAACACACATGAACAACTAATTATTTCAAGAAATACAGATGGTCATCTTAAATATTTCTGAGAGACGAACAACCTATTTAGCGAGGGAGTGTGATCGGTTCGCAATCTAACAGACAATCTTGAAAGATAAACGTCAACTGATAGTGAATTTGAATGTATGTGATAAAATGCTGATAATATGCACTTTGATGATAGAAAAGGATGCTTTTTATCAGTCACTTGAACTATAAAATCGGTCAGTATATAATGACGTTTTCTCAATGATTTGTTTTCGAGAAGTCTTGTCTATTTCCGTGAACAAGGTCATTTCGTCATCATCCATTCTCAAAAGATAAAGTTACCGAATATATATACTTAAGGAATTAAAATACGCAACACACTAAATTTCAACTTTTACGTATGTATTTGACAATTTGATAAAATCCTTTTATGAAATGACCTACTGACTGCTTTTTGCACGTGATGAAATGAGAAAATGTCATTTTATTGACAAAATTAACGACAAAACGTCAAAAACTATGAAAAACGCAAATTGTGACGTAAACGTCGGGGCGAAGGGAAAGATGACAAATTCTTTGCATGTGGGTTACGTGACGTCGACTTAATAATGTGCAATAAAGACTAGGATCATTGTATACTTAGGTGCCGTCCCATGTTGCGTTAAATCTTGTTAACAGAATGCTGAAGTTTACAATAACGAAAAATGAGTTATTAACGTCATTTAAATTATTCGAGTTTGCCTATTGTACCTAAACGGTAAATATCGAACCAACATACGACACGACGTGCTTTCTAATCAACAGTGACGTCCCAGGTACCGTAGAAATGGATCATCGGAGCGTTTGTTTTGACGTTTGTTAAACAGAATATCACGTTATGTAAAGGAGCGAAACGGATTATATGCTTCGAGTAAACACTAGATTTTCGCACTGTAATCAAACGTTTTGCAATTGATCATTTTTTTAATTAGAAAATTTGAAAAACATAATGAGAGTCTTTAAAATGTACGATGTTTGATTTTGACGTTATAATGGACGTTTTAGTGACGTCTGAAGTACAAATGTCATAATGTTTACGTAAATAACCATTTTATTGAATATAACGCATGCCGAAGGAAATTTTACTGGCTTTTGACTCATTTTTTCGATTGACGTTGGTGACGTTAAACGCCCCATAACATACCCAAATGTTACCAACTTATCAATGATTACATTTGCAATGACTTTTAGGGGTTTTGAAAACAAAATATTGTTTTTTATTTCAAATTTGACATTTTCTGATCATGGTTACAGGGTGTGCTACTGTAGGTCAGTGTGGTAACGCGTACGCCATTAAGCATACGTAACCGACATTGTGGCTCAACCTGTTGCAATTTGACGTTTAGATATTGTGTTCATATAAGAAGCTCAGTCATACCACAAACTTGCATTACAAAGCATGTTTTTAGTAACCCAAAGTATTTGTTGCGTTTTTTTATTCCTTAAGTATACATAATATACACACAAGCACAGGTTGCGTGCCAGTGATAACGAAGTGACACTATCGATGCAATCTTAAGATAAACTAACACTACAATTTGTCTCAAATCCAGCACTCTTACAAGATCTTACAAGTTTCTATACGATATATGTACCCAAGTACTTTTCTTCATAGTACAAAATACAGTTTACATCACAAAAGCCTCCCATAGAGGCAAGACATTGAATGGCGAGCAGTTTCTAGACATGTACTATCAGTCACAGTGGGTTGCACTATATCGTATCTATGAATAGTTATCAAGATTTCCAGAATGAAACATGAGAGGCTGAGCAAACCGAATGTCGTTGTGTACTTGTACGTCTGGGATAGTCTTCGTGAAAAACGTCAACATCTAAGGCTAAGCGTTCAGAATTTTCGATGAGATCTATACACCATAACATATCAACAAATGAGAGTTGCTGTAGGAAATTTACATGGACATTTTCCTTGAATTATACTTACGTGTACAAGTAAACGTACAAGTACGCTTTCCTCCCCATCCGAACCCCCTGGTGAATTAATGTCATTTCGCCCGTCACCAGTAAACTATTCAGACTTCATTACGAAAACATGCCCATGCAATATACAGAGCTTTATTAAAGTTGTAAAAAATGAAAATTTTCAGTAGAAATCTTTTGCTTTTTTTCTTAATTTTGCTCAAAACATAGATTGTGGCTACACGTTAGAACCGCCTCGGCGAGGCGGTTCTAACGAGTACCCACAATCTATGTTTTGGGGCAAAAGTAAGAAAAACAGGTATACCCCTGTATACCCCTGTTTTGCTATATAAAAGTGGGGTTTGAGGGGGTACTTATTTCACAGACATGTTTTCCTGATGTTAATGGCATTGTATTAGAAATAGATGTATGAAAGCTTACCTATCATACACAAGAAGCACGAGATACCATACATGATAAACGTCGGACTGTGCAACAAGGACACATCAAACATTCCAGCAAAAACTGTTTTAGCACATCCACATTTCCCCGTCTCCACACTGTCTTCCGACACTGCAACAGTCGACGTACTGAGCATACTTTTCACAAAGTCAACCTCGTTCCGGCCTGCTTTGTTATATTCAGGCAAATTATGAATACTGCCACTATAAAATATATCTTTTCTAACTAGAGGATTTAGTATGTGTTTGTGTTGTTTATGTGTGCCTGTCTCATCCAGAAACAAACTATTGCCTAATCGGGCAAGCTCAGATGCCTTATTAGCTTTATTGTCCTTAACCGGACTAGTCAGTTCCATGGATCTACACCTATATATCGGATTTATTGAAACTGTTGTAAGTTCTTCATCGTTAGTTTTGAACACTGGTACATTCATGTCACACTCGTTTTGTGTTGGAATACTACACTCCTTCCCTGTTTTTTGTTTATTCTTAGGCTCCAGTAATTCTTCGTCAGAAAACGTCAAGGGCCTAAACAACCCAGCAAAGATCATTCCATTGAGAACAAGAGCCGATATTATCCACATCGCACCTTTCCAGTCATACTCGGAAAGCAGGTATTCACACAGAGGCGCGAACACAAAACTACCGATGCCCGACCCACAGACAGCAATGCCCGTGGCCAGGGCTCTCATGTCGTCGAAATAGTAGCCCACCATCACAATAGAAGGGAGGTAGAACAAACCGAACCCCACTCCTGTAACAATGATGATACAGTCACAATTGATTCTTAGTTACAGTATGGCATCACTTACATATATAAACGTGTGGTAAAACAATGTCAAAAATGTTGATGGTTTTTAACTTTATATATGAGCAATTGCAAACCAACTTGTTAGTATATCAGAAGAACCGATGCAGATAATCTGAGAGTGTGACAACGGTTCAACACAGAATCGTACTGGGTCTAGTTTAGTAGGTTCAGTGAAAGATTCAAATCTTTACCTCTAGCCTAACTTGATATCGTAAATCGTGCTGTTGATGTCATGATTGTTCATTGCTGGTATAAGAAAGAAGACACGATTCCTACCTCCACAGAATCCATAGAAGACGATCATACATTCGATATTTGGTGAGAATGTCGACACGAAGAATGATAGTGATGCAAATGCGGCACCGGCTATAGCTACAGGACGACAGCCAAACTTGTTCACTAGTGCAGCTGCTATGGGACCTAGTTGGACAGACAAAAACATTGTTTTCTTTGTTGAATTAACAACATACAAGTCATTGTTAGCAAAAGTGGCCCCACTACTACTTGGTTTGATACAGGACCTTGTAGCATCATCCGGATTTCAAACCAGGATACACATATATATACCATTCTGCAAAACATTTTCTATAGACGCTATTGCGCGGTCATCTTGGGTTCATGCCGGACTAGTGCTAGTATCATGTATGCACTCAGGGGGAGAATGTTCTTTGATAAAGGTTCTATACAATTAGGCTAATTTTCAGGGGATCATGGCATTGGCATTATGGCATACAAATCTGACGAAGTCAGTCAATATCAACTCGTCATCTAAACAAGATGCTATTATCTTCCCAATATGTAAACATATCATTAAATATGCATCTTATCTACTTTAAGTATTTTTCATTTTCATTCAGTAGCGCTTGACCTTCATTTGAAAAGACTGCGCAACAGGTGAAGCCGTTAAAAATAAATTGGATTGCAAGTCATGTTGCGATTGGACCGTGTAAAGAAAATGAAAGATAAACAACACATATTATGTAGATATAAGAGGCGGTACATCTGTTTATGTGTGCAGAGTTACCTTCTTTAGACCACGATAACAGACATATCGTTTTTAAGAGATGTGTTTGTCCTGCTAAACAATATGCCTATGAAGAAATCAGATAGCATTGTCATTGTGGCATAAAAGTAGATCTTTGACGAAGTCAGTCAATATCAACTCGTCATCTAAACAAGATGCTAGATCTTCCCAATATGTAAACATATCATTTCAAAACGCAGTTTTGATGTGCACTTCATCTACTTTAAGTACTTTTCGTTGTCATTCAGTAGCGCTTGACCTTCATTTGAAAAGACTTTGCAACAGATGAAGTCTTTAAAAATATATTGGATTTAGCTACAGATAAGCTGAATTTTGATTCTCGTGTATGAGATTAGTTGAGACATACCTATCCCCAAGTAGGTGCCATTTAACACAGAACTGACAGAAGATGTTATACTCTTGTTGGATCCAAAGTAATCCTGGAATTCCTTAAAGAAGAATCCAAATGTGAAACATATTCCATCAACAAGGAATCCCACCATGAAGGAACAGAACGTGACCACCCAACCGTAACCGCCATCTGGTGGGATTGGCGCGGGAAGATCGTCACGTGATGACTTGGCTTTGGGTTTCTTCGGTTTTTGTGATCGCTTGCCATCGGAAGTGGTATTTCCTGTTTTCTTCAGGTCGCCATTTTCTGTTTGCTCCATCCACTTGGGACTGAAAGCAAACTGAATCAGATTAAACTCGGCAAGCGAAGAAAACGGATAATGCGGTGACAGTACTTGGTCAATGATTATCAGAGTGATTACGTAAGATAGGTGAGAATCCGGGAGTGTCTTGACTGCTAAGTGTTTACATTGAGATTTGTATCTCGTTTCATTTAACCTTTTTTGAAAGTTGCCTTTTGGTATCAAAGTAAATTGTTTAGTTGTTACGAAATGTACATTAAAGAACATATATTCCTCTGCCGATGATGTTTATCATTTCAAATCACAGCAGTTACAAGTATTGTAATTGAATATTTCAAAGATACATCGTCTATTATTAAAACTAGTTTTTGTGAAACTTTTGATAACACGAAGAAGACTTGTATTTTTTCTTTAATCCCTAATGATCTAACAAAAGTTATTATAATAATTTTGCCATACACATCAGTCTTTCTGTTGTTGCCGAAATAGTCTAGCCAGCGTAAGACCGATTGGGTCCCATCCTGTGTACGATAGATATAAAATGTGAAATTGGGTACAATGTGGCCCTGGCATCCCGGTCTTTTGCCGAAAGTTCTCGAAACGATCAGGGCGAAATGGCGTTTAGTTTGGGATCTTTTAACAACAAAGATTAATCAGTCAGCGGCTTGAATTGATGACAGCGAGTAAAACAGAACCTGGTTTCCCCAAAAGATCTCTTTTCATACGACTTTCGTATTTCCTACTCATGACTGTCTTATTGCTTTTTATTTTCTGAACAGAAATGGTATAACATCCTATAATAATGTCTTACTTGTATTTATCTTCGGTTTCAAATAACCCTTTGTTGTCTTGTTTTGTCAATTTTCTTTTGTCTTTATAAACAACTAAGAGGAGATACAAGTATTATCAAGTCTTAATCAGTAAAATGCTTGAAATTGCAAACACGAGTCACGTGACAAGGAGTCAATATCTAGTTTGTAATTTACATTAAATGTTGTTGGATTAGTATATATAGAAACAATCAAGTTTTTAGTTCACTGCCACTTTTGATTTTCACAACGCCCCTCGTAAATATAGACAAAACAATGTTCAATCTCCGGTTTAAATATGAATGAACTGTGATTCTTTTTCCTGTTTCGGCGTTGGACCAAAAAGGCCAGAGCTATGTATGAATTGCACAACTTGTCACAAGACATGTGATGCGATCGAATTGCCGTTCTGCGACTTGAAACCGAGGTCTCGCCTCTATATTGTAATAGGCTGTTCCACTAGCCTATTTAGCATACATAAACATTCTTTACCAGCCTCAGGATTACTGACGTTTCAGATGAGGATTTTCAAGACTCACGGCATAATGTATGAAACAAATTCAGATATTTTCAACCACAGTACATGTTGATAGGAACTTGATAAACTGAAGGAGACTTTTACCTTTTGACAAAAGTCGTTACTTGTCCATTACTATTGACAGCGTTTCAAGGGAAATCCTTTTCAATACACGTTTACTCTCCTCGGCATATGACTGCCTACATTGAATAACTCATAGTGTTTCTCCAGGAAATGTTGACATTATGAATCAGTTCTATAATTCCACTCAATTTCAACAATTTCGTTGACGTGCTGACAAACTTCAGATTTTCAAAAACATCCGCCATATTGGTTTTCTATTTTTGGCAGTCCGGTGAAGTGAATCGGTAAAAACCTAGTCAAAATCTTATTTATCCAGTGTAGTTTTTGGGTTGAGAGGTTTACTTATGCTTCAGGCAACCTGTAAAGTTCGTGATCGGTTACTGCAGTGTCTGTAAATTTCTATAAATTCATATTTTAGTCGGCCCTGTGTGTCGTCACAGGCGTCGTCTGTTTCTGGTTCACTTCGATTCCGGACTTTCGACATATTTTGAGAAATCTCACGTTTCATACTCTAAAATAGATATCAGAATAATCCTTGTAACCTAAAGTTTCAAGCCAGGAATGTTTTAATTCCAAGAAATGTTCACAATTCATGTATTTTGTCATTTTAGTTGACTCGATCGTCATGGCCGCCGGGATTCCTGGCAACTAAATCGAGGTGGTCAGAATTCCTGGCTTTCTCTGATTGGTTGAGCGGTTATCCTGGCTTCTCTCGGCGATGAGTCATTGGTCAATCTCGGTCATGTGGGTACGTTGTCCGGGGGTATAAATACGATCGCATCGTCTGTTTCGGCATCTTGGTTCTCAGATCCTGACCAGATCAAACGGGCCGCTAACCGGTGACCCGTAGCCGTATTGCACAAGCTAGACTGCCTAGAACCCGCTAGGCACCTCCAATTACAACGGTGATATTAGCCAGGACCATCCCGTATCTGCTTCAAGTACGTGGCCTGCAGGGTTTACAATAAACCTGACCCGGGCTTAACGCTGGTCCCGTATTTCGTCGTGAACGTATTTTCGCGATATCAAATTTAGCGTACCCACATGTGCCGTGTTTTTAATGCTTGTTGTACAAATGCTCAATCTAGTCAATAATTTAAATTAACTTTGTTTTAGAATATATGATTAATTGATTTATTACAAATTTTAAATGAACATATATGCTTATTTACTTGAATAACAGAGTGAGTAAATGCCATCCTGACGTTTAACATTGTTTTTCATAACTGTGATCCTGTCTCATTGTGCCTGGAGATGAGTACAGTTTGGTGTCAGAGTACGGGGATGAATAAATAATTATTAAACACAATTCAGATATAATTGTAAAGCTAAAACGTGCAGCTTAAACATTGTCATTTCTGCAAAACTTGCACAATTGTAACTCAAGCTTAAACATTAATAGCCATGTCTGATACGGAAACGGACTCGGAGGTTCAATTTAATATTAGGCCATATAGAAATAATGTTATTCGGGACGAAAGCGTAGACGAGGAGTCAAACTACGATACACAAAACGAGCAAGATTATGAACAGCCCCATGAACAGCCCACAATTCGAAACGCAGACAAGGACGTTACCAGTCCTCGTGGGCAAGTAAGCAATACTACCAGTCAGTCTGAACCCTTAGTGCCTAATCCTCCTCGTTCCCAGGGGAGCACAATGTCAGTCGACACCCCAAGTCGACGTTCATCAGCATTAAGGCCTAGTGTTGATGACCCTGATCAACATTCCCATGCTGTACCACGTGTCGACAACCCAGGTCGACAGCCCATGCATCGTCATGTCGACAATCCAGGTCGACATTCCACTGACCAGACTGTCGACAGCCCAGGTCGACGTTCGCTAGCATTAAGTGTTGATGACCCTGATCAACATTCCAAAGCTGTACCACGTGTCGACAACCCAGGTCGACAGCCAATGTACCGTCGTGTCGATAATCCAGGTCGATATTCCATCGACCAGACAATCGACAGCCCAGGTCGGCGTTCACCAACATTCGGTGTTGATGACCAGGATCAACATTTCAATGCAACACCAACTCGTGTCGGCAATTTATGTCGTCATTCTCGCTTTCAGCAAGTCGACAATCCTGGTCGACGCAATAATTCGCCAGATTTTCGTGATAATCGCTTGGAGCAACGACCGCATTTCCGTAACCTTGACAGACGTAGCCGCACGTTGCATGCTACGGAGTATGATCGGGATCACAGTCGACGATCTGACGTCCCTGGTCGACGTCGACGCTCGCCCGGATATACGGTTTCATTTCAGGATCGAAATCACCCTTCCTCAGATATTACCAGGCGTAACCTGGATCGGAATACAGGTGGCTCGAGGTATCATAAAACCGACACGGTACGCGATTCACGTGCAGAAAACTTGCTTGGACATGGAAATTTGCCTAACTTTGGTGCATTTTTAGAAAACGAGAACATGAGAGGAATCAGCGTGCCATCCCGGCAGACATATAGCCCAGATCGTGGCCGTTATGACACATATAAGCGTACTAGAAGCCCTTCACCGCATTTTTATAGACCAATACGTCGGTCAAGACCCCAGACACGCGAATCTCGCGAACGGCGCAAGCGTTATTATAGTCCCTATGGTCGACGGCAGAGAAGTTTTGATTATGAGCGACGTTCGCGCAGTCCTGGGTGGGGAGACATTAATCAAAGCAATAGGAAAAGCATGCGAATCCCCAGTGGTAGGCCAGAATATAGAGATAGCTCTTCTCATCGGTCCTGCCCAGACCTCGAACCCTATATTAATGATCCGTACGATTCTGAATTTGACTATGAACGGAAGCGAAACGGAACGGAATATGAAGACGAGCACGTGCATTACTCATCTTGCCAAGGCGGACCCCGAATTAAACCTGAATCATACAGTGGTACCGAGGACTGGGAAGAATATCAGTCACACTTTGAGGACTGCGCTGAGTTGTCTAGGTGGGATCACCGTAGCAAAGTATTGTTCTTGGCCGCTAGCTTAAAAGGTCAGGCCAGGACCTACTATATGAGCTTAGATGCGCATGATAAAAGAAGCTATACGGCCCTGATCTACAAGATGAAACAACGATTCGGTAGTAGTCAGCACGCCATCAAATGGTTAAATCAACTTGAATCAAGACAGCGTAAGTCCGGAGAAAGTATTACCGCGCTTGGTGATGAGCTACGACAGTTGGCTAAAAAGGCATACCGGCATCTTGATTCGAACGCACAAGAAACGCTGGCTCTGAACCAATTGTATAAGTTGATTCCAGTTGAGATGAAGTGTCGCTGTATTGATCATGACTGCCAGTCTATTCATGAGGCAGTTGATGTCATCGAGCGTTATGAAGCCATACTTGGGGAAGCTAGTGTAGAGCGTAAAAAAAGTAGCTTGCGTAATATAGATCACGTGACTGAAAATAAAAATGATGACCCTTCAATTCCTGGTATCCTTAAGAAGCTAGATGCGCGGCTTGAGAAACTCGAGACATTGTCATTTGTTCAACAGATTGCCGGCCGTGAAAATACACCGAAACAGCAGCGGAAACCGGCGCCCGTCAACCGAAATAACAGATGTTGTTTCTTTTGCGCCTCACCGGACCACATGGTCAGAGACTGTCCTGAGAAAGCCCGTCAAGGATCGAAGCAACGGTATCCGGGACCTACGAACAGCGCGTTTCAAGCCCAACATGCCGGTGCATGGCAGGCACCACAACAGCAACCGCGACAACCATTCCCGTCCCAAAATACAAGTCAAGCACTTGTTCCGCTACCATTACCCCCTTTCAATTATCCACCCCCAAATTACCCGGAAAACGCCCAACTGTCGACTCAGTAGGTCTTGAGTCGACAGTCGAAAGTATAAAATGGCCTATTAATGACATCCCTGATGGCAAAATTCGCACAGGCCATATTCGAGACACGACACTAAAAGGTGATAATGGATTCTACACAAAAGGTTTTATTTGTAATAAGCCATTAGACTTTTTGATAGATAATGGTTCCACGGGGTCCATTTTATCCTCTCGTAAGTACAGTGAGCTGAAAAATGATCTCGAGCCTTTAGTGCGACCGTTTAATACTTCAGTGTATGATGCCAGCGGCAATATTATACCGTCATATGGTGCTGTTGACGTTAAGATTTCACTGGGCGGGTGTGACTTTGAACAAACTATGATAATCTGTGACATAAAACAAGATGGGGTTATCGGTCAAAATTTTCTTCTCAATTACGCTGAAAACATTAACTACAAGCATGGTAGAATTAACACTAAAATCAACGAGATCTATTGTTGGTTAGGTGATCGTAGCTCAGTGAAATGCAGAGTTATTGTAAGAACAACTACAGTTATTCCGTCCTTGGCGGTCTCGTGGCTCCCAATTGAAATACCCGGCTCCGAAAACTTAACTAATTTTGGTTACGTAGAACCTAGTAAGGAATGCTCGGCTGACCTAGCCATAATTCCGGGTATTATGAATATGTCGGATACAGAAAAATGTTTAAGTGTAGTGAATCAAACGGAAACCCCGATCACATTGTATGCTAATCAGCCAGTTGGTATATGTGAGCCGTACGTGGACAAAAATGCTGATACCGGGTTTTATCACGACGAAATGAACAATATTGACAATGAACATGTACACGAATCTTTACAATCCCAAGCGTGTAGTCCAGGCGATGGTCATGTCCACGGACCACTGCAATCCCCAACTTGTAGTCACGACCATGGTCATGTCCACGAAACATTACCATTCCAAATGTGTAGTCCCGACAATGGTCATGTTCACGAATCGTTTCATTGTCACATGTACAGTGCAGACAGCGTTCCAAATCTACCACAGAACATTGGCACTAGCGAAATTACTACCCACATGCCTCCTATCGTTACTTGTGGGTTCGTAGATGAACAAGGTAAAGTTACACAATCAGAAATTGCATTTGAAAAATGTAGGGAACACACCAACATTCAATTAAGCGCATTCAGGGCTACTTCTCAATGTGTTGATAATTCCACGAATGCCAGTTCCTCTCTACAAAATAACAGTGAACATGCCGTACCTGATTATTTGCAAGACATGTACATAAGAAGCTCTAAACATCTTTCTGAATCTGAGAAAATTAAGCTTGCTGAACTTCTAAATGAGTACAAAGACATATTTGCTAAGTCCTCTAGTGATCTTGGGCGCTGTGATAAAATCCAACACTCCATAAATACTGGGACAGCTTTTCCTGTACGGCAACCAGCTCGCCGTCTTCCTTTCGGCAAGAGAAAAGCTGAACAGGAAGAAATCATGAAAATGTTAGATAGGGGCGTGATAGAACCTTCTAATAGTCCTTGGAGTTCACCCGTGGTTCTTGTTACAAAGAAAGATGGGAGCATCCGCTTTTGTGTGGATTATAGGGTCCTGAATAGCTTGACAGTAAAGGACGCATACCCAATACCAAGAGTTGACGAATGCTTGGATGCCTTGTCCGGATCAAAGTGGTACAGCTCAATGGATCTAAATTCCGGCTTTTGGCAAGTGGGTCTTAGGGAAGAAGATCAAGAGAAGACAGCCTTTGCCACAAGTCTAGGCCTCTTCCAATTCACGGTTATGCCTTTCGGCCTTGCTAACGCTCCCTCAACTTTCGAGCGCTTGGTCGAAAATATTTTTTCCTCGCTTAATTGGGTGGAACTCTTGCTTTACATGGATGATATCATCTCACCATGCCAATCAATTGAACAAGGGTTGCAGCGTCTCCGCAGAATCTTCGACCGGCTGCGTGAATCCAATCTTAAACTGAAGCCGTCCAAGTGTACCTTCTTTCAGAGAGAGGCCCATTTCCTTGGTCACGTGGTGTCAGAATCAGGTGTGTCAACAGATCCAGAGAAGCTGTCGGCGATAAATGACTGGCCTGTTCCTCAGTCCGCAAGGGAAGTAAAGAGTTTCCTGGGACTCTGCTCTTATTACCGGAGGTATGTCAAGAACTTTGCAGCTATTGCGCGGCCACTTCATATGGTGTCTGACAAAAAGAAAAAGTTTTCTTGGGACCAGTCCTGCCAACAGGCCTTTGAACAGCTGAAAGCAGCATTGACTAGTTCTGATATTCTCGCTTATCCAATACATGGACTGCCGTTCGTACTTGATACGGACAGTAGTGATAAAAGTGTAGGAGCGGTACTTTCACAAGTCCAAGATGGACGGGAACGAGTCATAGCCTATATGAGCAAAGTGATGAATAAGCACGAGCAGCTCTATTGCACTACCAGAAAGGAGCTGCTTGCAGTTGTACAGGCCCTTAGAACTTTCCATTCTTACCTGTATGGTCAGAAAGTTCTACTTCGAACTGACAACTCGGCTGTTAGCTGGCTTCGTCAGTTGAAAAAACCTACTGGCCAGGTTGCTAGGTGGATCCAGGAAATCGAAACATATGACCTTGAAGTTCAACATCGTCCTGGTTTGAAGCACACTAACGCCGACGCCCTCTCTCGTAGGCCATGCAGGGTGTGTGAGCGTCAAGAACAGTTGAGCACAGAGGCACAGCAAGACGTTGAGGATGACCCGGAATGTTCTGCCCACACTGGAAAATCAGCTGAAGTCGGTGATGATGGGGTCATTGTCCGAGACCTCCATGAGACATTAAACTGGGACTTCTCCCAATTTGTACTGGAAGGGTGGTCTGCTGAGGAGATTCACTCTTGCCAAACACAAGATGTTGACATCCATCCCTTACTGACAGCACTGGAAAGTGGGTCAGGTAGACCAAAGTGGGACCAGGTTTCAAGTGGACGTGCAGCGCTGAAAACTCTCTGGCGTCAATGGGACAAACTACAGATCAAAGATGGCGTCCTGTATTGTCAGTTTCATGATGCCGACCTTGATGAAGACTACAATCGTCTAGTTGTTCCAAGCGTCAAAAGGCCAGATCTGCTTCACCATTTTC
The DNA here is from genome assembly GCA_964017185.1 of Rugalucina vietnamica. Taxonomy (NCBI): domain Eukaryota; kingdom Metazoa; phylum Mollusca; class Bivalvia; order Lucinida; family Lucinidae; genus Rugalucina; species Rugalucina vietnamica. The sequence goes on from OZ024880.1 coordinate 43,140,028, forward strand.
ATGACATTCCAACAGCCGGTCACCTTGGAAGCGACAAGATGATATATCGGTTAAAGAGGTCGTTCTATTGGCCTGGCTTAAAGGAGGATGTCATACAGTACTGTAATTCTTGTGACATATGTGTAGCCAAGAAGACGCCAGCAAATCCCAAGAAAGCCCCGATGAAGCACTTCCAGGTGGGCGAGCCAATGGAAAAGATCGCTATTGATATACTTGGTCCATTGGTAAAGTCTCAGAAGGGCAACAGGTTCATTCTTGTTCTAGCTGATTGCTTCAGTAAATGGACTGAAGCTTATGCTCTACCCAATCAAGAAGCCAAAACCATGGCAGAGGTCATTGTCAATGAATTCATATGTCGATTCGGAACACCTTTGCAGATTCTGAGTGATCAGGGTAGCAATTTCCAGTCCAAACTCTTCACTGAAGTCTGTGAGATGCTGAAAATTGATAAGGTTAGGACCAGCAGCATGAGACCACAGGCCAATGGCACTGTGGAGCGCTTTAACAGAACCCTGCAGAATATGTTGACCAGCTTCTGTGAAAAAGACCAGAGAACTTGGGATCAGTACTTACCTCAACTGATGATGGCCTACAGGGCTTCACAAAACAGCTCCACTCATTTGACCCCAAACCGACTGATGCTGGGAAAAGAGGTAGTGTTACCCACAGAAGTGGTGACTGGACTTCCATCATCAGGTCTGGAGCACGAATCCTGTCCTGATGAAGAGGTGTATGTAACACAGTTGAGGACAAGACTGTCAACAGCTCATGAAATTGCTCGTAGAAACTTGCACAGTCAGGCTGTGTATAGGAAGCGAAAGTATGACTTGAAAGCATCCAAACAATCATTGGAGCCTGGTCAGCCAGTATGGTTATACAACCCTACCCGCAGGGTTGGTGTCTGTTCCAAACTCACCTCCAAGTGGAAAGGCCCCTATGTTGTCATAAGGAAGTTAGATGATGTCACTTACCTTGTCAAGAACTCGCCGAAGCAGAAAGCCAAGGTCTATCACATTGATAGACTCATACCCTACCGTGGTCGAAATCCTCCAAAATGGTTTGACAAGGCCAAAGTAAAAGGGGGAAGTCAGTGAACAAAGTAATGCATATACAGTACTGTAATTGTTGTGTTCATAGCAGTGTTAAAATATTTAACAGTTGACATTGTTGTTATGTGCACAAGTGAAATGAATGGCAAAATTAGTTATTATCAAATCAACATTACATTGTTACATGGTGTCAGAAATATTTGCATTATTTCTTTGGAGCTAGAGTAATCCAGACCATCTACATGTGCATTTAGCGATTCTTTTGGGATTTCATCCTGTGGGAGAAGAGGTGGCGGTTCACTGGACGCACCAGATCTCGTATTGATTACCTGGAGTGGATTGGACCATGGCCTGATCAACCAAAGACCCTTTCCATTTCCTGTTATTTTGGAGCATCATTAGAGCTTGATTCCGGATAGATAGCTAGGATGCCGTGATTTTTTTTATTTCGTTGTTTTATTTTGGCCGATTATCGGTGGCGAAATGTACCTTTGGATGGAGAGGATTACCCGAGAACTGTAGAAACCGCTGCGATGCAAAGCTGATATGCAATCGTTTATTTGTGACACCTGTAAAGAAAAATTAATAAAATGATTCATAAATCCGCCGGGACCAGCATAAAGCCCTTTTCCCATTTTGAATTATTCATAATTGAGGTGGGAGGACATTGACAATAAACTTATCACTACAAACTGTTATAAAGACTATGCCAATAGCAATTATTAACTTTAAAACTTACTGTCTTCTCTCAGTACATATAGCAGCCAAATATTCTGTCTGCATTTCAGGATGTCTACCACCTGCTGGAAGTGCTCGGAAAAGCTTGATTCCCAGAAACATCTAAAGAACCATGCTGCAACAAATCACAGTACACTTTCAGTGATTTGTCCATTCTGTCTACATAAACAAAGGACATTCAAACGGGTTTCAGATTTAAAACTTCATGTTAGAAATACACATGCTGAGAAAACAGAGGGCATGCCGGCTGACTTATTCTCAGAACCTAACGCATTCTGGTGCAGCCTATTCCCATCAGACTACAGACGAGTGATTACTCCAACGGCACGAGACCACAAGGCAGCTATCCAGATGAGGACATTGGTTCTCGTCTGGGCTCGAAGGGTGGAGAGTTTGCAGACCCGAACCCGTGAGGAGTTTTTGGAGGGCTGGAAAGATTCTGAACTGGCCACTGTACCCACAACATCAAAGATCTGCTCGCAGCACCAGCCCATTGAACCAGCACCCACCCATTCATCATCTGTCAAAGTTCCTGACTCTTCAGCTTCCATCACAAATCCAGAAGCCATTGACTTTTTCGATATTTTAGATGCGCCTAGCGTCACTTTCATCAGCATGGTGCCCGGCTCCGTTTTCGCAGACATGGTTCGTGGGCCTGAGCGGTTCCGCCTAACAATACTTGATGAAGTATTCTCAGAGGAGAACAAAGGAGCTAAGAGAAGCCTAGTCAGGAGATGCGAAACGCAGAAAGCGGAGGCGTTACCATTCGCAGGGTTTAATGGGGCAGAGGATTCAGAGCCAAGCCACAAGACGTTCCTCGCAAAACATCTTGGAATTCCAAGCAGCCTGATCGAGAAGGTGCTAAGGCAGGAAAATGAGAGTCCTCCTCTTCCGGCCGTCTCCACACTTCCGGTCACTTTAGCACACCCTACACCAAACGTGCCGGTAACAACCCATTCACCATGTCTGACCTCTAGGCCTAAAGATACGAGCTCTGCCAGTCTCACGTGGAATCCTGTTAAGATGGCAGTTGCTGTCGGATCCCTTGCATCACCAACCGTGAGCCGGAAACATACCGCTATCTCCCCATCAGTCAACCCTGCTCCTCCACCCCCTAAGATAAGAAGGAAGGAAATTCTCCCGCCACCCCCGTCCCAATCATATCGGGCTTCCAAATTATTGCGTATGGGTGGCATGCCACAGTGGCAGCCAGCCCGCCGGAATTGGGATTTGGACGAGGAAGTCAGTTTTTCTGTCGGCGATGTTGTAATCTTCTGGCCACCCAAGGGATGGAAGCAGCTTGACCACCAGCAGAAACTGCTACAGTGGCAGTTTGCAGCGATGCAAATACTCAGGGCTAGAGGGGCAGACTACGTTAATGTGACACTAACAGACTTGCTCGACACATTCAACTTCCTAGCTCTACCTGGGACAGATGCGCACAAGGCACCCCGGCATTCTGCATCCTACATGGCCAGCAAGAGTAGGTTATATACGTATGAGTTTCTGAGGGCAATCGCGAATGGGGAGTGTATGGATGACCGATGGCTTTCGATGGTAGAGGGTGGTGCCATGTTGAGGGACACTTCTAATGATGATCTCCTAAAGCAGTGTAGGTCGATTAAACTACGACTGACCAAGGACTAGGAATCTGAAAAATAAAATGTGTAATTCATAATTAACAAGTAATCAGTGTCCAATAATAGTGAAATTTATAAAAATAGTGAAGCTATCTATGTGTCAATATAGTGTAGAAGTGTTATGTAGAGCTTGTCTGACTGCTTGGTCGCGGCTAAGTTGACTTCAGTCTTGAACAACAGCCGTGCAATTAACGTGACTTTTGGGGTGTGCCGTTGTTGATCATGACTGTTTATGCACCTTAGCTGTGACTAGTAGTCGGAATTAAGTTCTAGATACATGTAACTATATATGATGAGATTAAATTCAGTAAGTACTGCTCAGTTGTTGCTGAGTTGAAGATTGTCATGCCCAACAGCAGCGCAGTTAACGTGAAATTTGGGGTGCTGTTGTTGGTCATGACGTATTCAATTCAGCAATGAATGGCAGCTTTACCTCAAATAATTCTAAGTGGAGGACTATTCTACGTTTGGATTAAATTCAGGAGAATTTATTTTTACACGGGAGGGGAGAGTGTAATAGGCTGTTCCACTAGCCTATTTAGCATACATAAACATTCTTTACCAGCCTCAGGATTACTGACGTTTCAGATGAGGATTTTCAAGACTCACGGCATAATGTATGAAACAAATTCAGATATTTTCAACCACAGTACATGTTGATAGGAACTTGATAAACTGAAGGAGACTTTTACCTTTTGACAAAAGTCGTTACTTGTCCATTACTATTGACAGCGTTTCAAGGGAAATCCTTTTCAATACACGTTTACTCTCCTCGGCATATGACTGCCTACATTGAATAACTCATAGTGTTTCTCCAGGAAATGTTGACATTATGAATCAGTTCTATAATTCCACTCAATTTCAACAATTTCGTTGACGTGCTGACAAACTTCAGATTTTCAAAAACATCCGCCATATTGGTTTTCTATTTTTGGCAGTCCGGTGAAGTGAATCGGTAAAAACCTAGTCAAAATCTTATTTATCCAGTGTAGTTTTTGGGTTGAGAGGTTTACTTATGCTTCAGGCAACCTGTAAAGTTCGTGATCGGTTACTGCAGTGTCTGTAAATTTCTATAAATTCATATTTTAGTCGGCCCTGTGTGTCGTCACAGGCGTCGTCTGTTTCTGGTTCACTTCGATTCCGGACTTTCGACATATTTTGAGAAATCTCACGTTTCATACTCTAAAATAGATATCAGAATAATCCTTGTAACCTAAAGTTTCAAGCCAGGAATGTTTTAATTCCAAGAAATGTTCACAATTCATGTATTTTGTCATTTTAGTTGACTCGATCGTCATGGCCGCCGGGATTCCTGGCAACTAAATCGAGGTGGTCAGAATTCCTGGCTTTCTCTGATTGGTTGAGCGGTTATCCTGGCTTCTCTCGGCGATGAGTCATTGGTCAATCTCGGTCATGTGGGTACGTTGTCCGGGGGTATAAATACGATCGCATCGTCTGTTTCGGCATCTTGGTTCTCAGATCCTGACCAGATCAAACGGGCCGCTAACCGGTGACCCGTAGCCGTACTGCACAAGCTAGACTGCCTAGAACCCGCTAGGCACCTCCAATTACAACGGTGATATTAGCCAGGACCATCCCGTATCTGCTTCAAGTACGTGGCCTGCAGGGTTTACAATAAACCTGACCCGGGCTTAACGCTGGTCCCGTATTTCGTCGTGAACGTATTTTCGCGATATCAAATTTAGCGTACCCACATGTGCCGTGTTTTTAATGCTTGTTGTACAAATGCTCAATCTAGTCAATAATTTAAATTAACTTTGTTTTAGAATATATGATTAATTGATTTATTACAAATTTTAAATGAACATATATGCTTATTTACTTGAATAACAGAGTGAGTAAATGCCATCCTGACGTTTAACATTGTTTTTCATAACTGTGATCCTGTCTCATTGTGCCTGGAGATGAGTACAATATGACCTTAGCTGTCGAGTTGGACGTATTTACAAGAAAAACAACAACAACCAACCAAAGCAGTTCTCCTTTTCAATTTCCCATTTCTCAGCCTTTTCAATTTGATGGATATCTTCCAAAATTAAAAAGTGATAAGATTAGTTGTTTCATTTTATTTTCGTCGACCTTTTAAAATAAAATCATGTCTACTTTGTCTCCATCAATTGACGTATTTTGTTGATAAAATTAATTTAATGTTGTGAAACCTTGCCTAATTTGTTGAATAGTTTATTGTATCGTGATAAGAATAGATAATTTTAGTCACAGTAATTATTTTATCTACATGTATGCAAACTTCACAAATGGACCAGCTCAGTTAGTCCAGTGACTATGCCCAGAAAATTGGTCTATTTTATATAAACTATTTGGTCATAAAAGCGGTAAAACAAAGTAAAAAACCTAATGCAATACCACGTACCCCGGGAGCTAATTAAATCTACTATGCACCCCCTCACAATGACAATTTTTCATGAGTGTCAAATCGTTCACTGGAACCCCAGAAATGCGAAGATTTTTTGTCCTCAAAGACGATCTTGTTTTCACTCTGAAAAAAATGCATGGTTTCCATGGCAACCGTTAACATGATTCTTGAGCATGGGGTGTACATACAAAGTTGATCGTATATCCGCTATTACTTATCCTAGACCACTGAACCTGGGGCTCGTTTCACAAAGCGTTTTAAGACATATTTTATCCTAAGTTTGCACTTATTACTACTTTTGGGATAAGACATGTCTTTTCTTTAAAATATCATAACTTTCGACTTAACACTGAGATATATCTTACGATCGTTCTTAGCTAATAGGAAACTAAATATGGCGGCTGTGTTTATGTTGGTACAAAATAGAAGAGCTCTCAGAAGGCAACGGATTTTTAGAGACAGAAACAACCCTTTAGATTATCTTCATGATACAGATTTAATCCAAAGATACCGTCTCCCTAGAGACCTTATAAATCGTGTCTGTGACATTGTTAGAGACGATATTGACAGAGCAACGCATCGGTCGTCTCCCTTGCCCGTGTCATTGCAAGTGATGGTTGCTTTGAGGTTTTATGCCACTGGAGCGTTTCAAACAGTTATTGGCGATATCCATAATATCAGTAAAGCAAGTGTGTCAAGGACCATTTATAATGTTTCCGGGGCCATCGCTCGGAAATGTCATCAGTTCATTTCCATGCCGACTTCAAGACAAGACTTGCTAAATATATCGGCCCAATTTTTACCAGCCTCCACTTTGCCAAATGTTTTTGGCGCTGTTGACGGGACCCATATCGGCGTAAAAGCTCCATCAGATGAGGAGCATATTTATGTAAATAGGAAGAATTTTCATTCCATCAATGTGCAGGGTGTGTGTGATGCCAACATGAAGTTGTTAGACGTTGTTGCCAAATGGCCAGGTTCTGCTCACGACTCCTTTGTTTGGTCAAACTCGGCATTGTGCCAAATGTTTGAGAATGGGACCATAACTGGCGGATATTTTCTCGGTAATAATAATAACAATGATGAAAATAATGATAAAGTCTTTATTTTATGGTTCATATTAAATACATAAAGTATTCTCATCCATCAGACAATGATATCCTATTGTATGCCCAACTGAGATATTTCTGTCTTAGTACTAGTACATTTTCGCTGTCTGAAGATGCCATTCATTTTTGCATTTAGCCAATAGAAATGTACACCTTTATGGAGATGTGTACACCCATATAAGGAAGTGATAAGCTGGGCGTCATATGTTAGTGACTGGTGTTCATTTCAAGAACTTTACAGGAATAATTGTATCCTAGTCTGCTGCTTTGATAAAAAATAATTCAAACTTAAATTATGTTGAGAGTTTTATGCCCCCCCTCCCCCCCCCCCAGCCCCCAAACAAAAAATGCAGATTAAATATGAGTGCATATCCAATTTTTTTTTCAATGGAAAATTTGCATAATGTTTCATGTAAAAACAAAATGGCTGCTTGAACAGCTTCAAAGCCTATATTGAGAGTCAAAATGAATGGGTGAGAAAAATAATCAATGATGGTATTGAGGCCTCAACAAGGAAATCTAAAGGCCCATTTTAATATTATTCGAGTCTCATCCTCGGCAGAGCTTCTGATGAGACTTCAATAATTTGAAACATTGCCTTTAATTTCCTTGTATCGCCCTCAACCCCATCATATATTCTTTGAAGCTCAAATATGGTCATGTTGATATTAAAACCTATATACTTAAATACATATGCATATGTACAAAACATGATGTCTTGGAGACCTAACAAAATAAACAGTCAGGCATAAATAAGCACCACCTGACCATATTGTGCCATATCTTTTTTAATTAATGACATTACTTAATGTATGTATTGAAACCGAGCCTGATTGCCCAGGAGTTAAGTAATATTGTGAAACTGTCAAGGACATGCAAACTATTGTTGTAATAACAGGATGCATCGCCCTACTCTTCATGAATTCAAGACTCACGTTTTGCACAAGTCCTGTATTTTGCGTTTCATTTAGCCACTTTACACAATGTAGAGTGTTTAATGATTAAAGTGCAACTACAGCATCTTTTGAAATATGTTCAGTCCAAAATATAGTAGACAAACCATCCGACTTGTAATATTGATATATATTAAGGATAAATCAAATCTAGCTTCACCTTTATATTATTAACTATGCAAACATACATGTTCCAATGAAACAATGAAGAAATAATTACCAAAACACAACTATTAAACACGTGGTATTCTTTACATACAAATTGATAACAGATCGGTGACGCACAATGCAATCTGCCTAAAGTTGGGATGAAACATTCAAGTTTTATCCTATACCAATTACTCTATTGACTGATAGATAGATGCAGTCCATGCAGAAATTTAACTATTATTGAATAAAGTATTATAAGAAATCCAGGTTATTTCGTTTTCGCAAACACTTCCATTCCATAAACATATCGTGCTTGCAACACAATTGATTTGAAGTGTTTGCAAAAACAAAAACAAAATAACCGGGCTTTATGTTAATTTCTTTCAATAAATGTTCAATTTCTGCATGGACTGCACCCATCTATCCTGCTATAGGAGAATAACTCGAATATCGAATACGAATACGAAGGTTTATTTTATACTTAACACTGAAATTAATTGTATATCAAAAATGGATAAAAGTGATATTTTCAATGCAGAATTGATATTGATATTTTCAATAGTGATTGAGTGATTACATTGTTTATAGCCACAAGATATACATAGTGGATATCTAACCTAAATTTCTGTCTCAATTGCAGTGTTCGTCACCGATCATTTATCGGTTTGTATTTAAAGAAATACACATCATTGTCAGTAGTGTATTAAATAGGTCAATGTAACTTTCAGGTGACAGTGCCTACCCCGCCAAACCCTACTTGCTGACACCAATTCTTAACCCTACCACCAGGGAAGAAGAAAGGTACAACAGGGCGCATGCTCGGGCGAGAAACGTGATTGAAAGATGTTTTGGTCTCTGGAAGATGCGTTTTCGATGTATTGATCACAGTGGTGGTACATTGCTGTATTCGCCCACAAGAGCTTGCAGGATTATTGTATCCACCGCCGTACTGCACAATATGTGCATTAACAACAACATCCCCCTGCCGGCAAATCAACAGGTAACGTGAGATGTGATAATACTTGTCTCCTAATCAAAGTCTACAAATTCGTAACAGTTTGCGGTGATGGGCTTTCATTCTCATACCAGTTTTGGTGGAGATATATAATTTGACCCCGGAGTGCCGGCCTTTTGAATGTAAAAGCTGAAAACCCCACTATAGGGAACGTTGATAGAAAATTAGGACTGGTGCACTATTATTCATCCCAAAATGACTCAAGTTTAGAGTTGTACTTGTGTTGTTAGATATGCTGATACTTGTAAGTTGTTTCAGTGAAGTAAATGTAATATTTTATTTCATATACTATCATAAGGCAAACAACAACCAACACCCTGCTCAAGGACAAGGAAATGGTCCCAATCCTAATGGGCAAATTGATGGCTTCCAAGTCAGACGTAACTTAATCCAAAGGCTCTTTTAGCAGGTCAGTATTTCTCAAATATTTTTAGTGATGAGGTATATATAAAACCAAATTTTGCCAGCCCGTCTGTTTTTTTTTTTTATTTCCTACGTAAAATCCAAAAAAGAAAAAATGCATATTCTATTAGCCAATTTGGAAGGCCTTGTTATACATACAAAAACTGTTTCACCATTCGCCTATAGCTGTACGAAATTAAAATATGATAAACTTTATTATTGCTTATTTTCAAATGATTTCTGTAAAGATTGTAACGCCTCAAAACCAAAAACTAAGTTCATCTTCATATCATGCTGATGTATTCTATTTGATTTAACAAAGTCGACACGCGTCAATCATTATTCAAATATCCAATAAAATGATGACTATCGAGATCAAACCTATTACCTCAAGGGGTTTCCTCATTACCTCACGGTGAACATTGGCGTAGGGTTCAACAAAATTTGATCTCGCCTCACAATGCGACAAAGAATGGATTAATTAAACAGTGCTTATATAATACTTTGGAATAATGACTTTGATTCATAATATTGATGTGTTTAATTTAAGGTAAGACACACTTTGTATGTATGCACATGTAACTTGTTGGGTCTCAATATCTCCAAAATTCAAAAATATGACCGACCTACTTTCTTCAAGTTGAATGTTTTCAAATTCCGTGATTATCAATCGTTTTAGCAGTTGAATGAGCCAGTATGAGAACTTTCACAATGACATAAGTGGATAGGGTACGAATCAGTGACATCTTCACTTTCAGTTGGCTGGGGAGAGTGGCGGGTTAGGGGCACTGATGGCTCTGCTACAAATTTATAGATAGCAAACAGTTGTTGTGTTAAATTACCATTATGAGTTTTAAAAAAAAATCAATATCGTTCAAACTCACCATCTGATTACCGGCTACAGCTCATGTCTGAGTCTGCCTCAAGTCAAACCATCATAAAATGGAGACAACGTCCTGACGTTTCCATAGCTGTTCACTGGGGCGTTAAAAATCACTTCAAGCAAACTTCAAATGTTTGCAAGAATAAAGTTGGATTGACTTTCTAATAATTATCAACACCCATTAACACTAGGGATCATTTCCACCACGGGCTGTACGCCAGCCAAAGAGGAAATATAAACATTGAATTTTTGTCTATTTATTTCTAGGTGTTCCTTTTCCACTGAGAGGCGTTCTTTTTCGACTGCAAGACGTTCCTTTTCGACTTGCAATCGCTCAGTCTCCACTTCCAGTCGCTTCTCCTCTATGGCAATCAGTCGCTCTTCCGACGATAACTCCGGTGGTTTAGCAACATCGTCAACAGATTTCTGAGATTCTGTGTAAAAAGTGAATTGGATTAATTTGTGAAAGATAACAGGCGATATCATTTAATGTTTTTTGTGTCATAATTCATGAAATATGCGGAAAATCATGGATATAATCAATATTTTGAGCCATTATATTGAAAATGAAAAAAAGAAATAAAACAAAAACAAATTTAAAAAACAACGTATTGCCTGGGCGTGTCTCGTAATCATATTGTTATTGTTGTTTGGATCTATTCCTCTCATTTATGAAAATAGTTCATAAAATTGTATTAATCGACAAACACTTATTATGAAAGCTGAAATCATAATCTTGTTCAAGCACTGGTAGCTCATTTTAAACAGCGATTGCATACTGGAGATAAACATTGTGAACATTGTTTGCACGTTGCGATTATGCCTTTGTACAGTGTACTCTGTCATTCGAGTTCTTCAAACGTGAATTTTAGCAGAAATAAGACATTGCATTTCGAGGCTCGATCATAGATAACTCGAAAAAAGATTGCGTAACCATGTCGTAACCGGGACGACACCGGGCTATTCTGGTACAAACACGGCTTCATCGGAACAACATCATGATGAACCGCATAATAAACAAAGCTCTAATATGATTGATTTTAACAGAAGTCGCACATTCTTAACTCACCATTCACATTTTCCAAGATAGGCTCGACTATCTGTGGATCCAAAATCTGTGTGGTTGTACCAGCCACGTCATATGGTGTGTTAACATAAAAAACATCAACAGCTCCATTGGTAGCGTTATCCAAGTCTGGAATGGTTAAAGTCGCAGCTGCACCTAATAAATAAACCAAAATACAGATTTGTTTATTTTTGTCAATTTCCACGATAAAGATTATTTATTTCAAAGGCGCAAAACGTCTCTGAGAGAGAGAGCTCTCTCTCTCTCTCTCTCTCTCTCTCTCTCTCTCTCTCTCTCTCTCTCTCTCTCTCTCTCTCTCTCTCTGTACTGTGCCTTTAAAATAAATATTCTTTATCTTGGAAATTGACAAGAGAGAGAGAGAGAGAGAGAGAGAGAATTGTCTTCGCAGTTGACACTCGTAAAAAAAAGTTTATCCATAAGTCAGCTGTATCCCCGACCCTAGGGCAGGGGATAACAGGGATACAGCAGGGATAAAGTGCCGGCACATTACCAAAGAGCCTCGGCAGTGCCGGGGATGTGCCGGGGTTTTAATTCCCAGCCAATACATGGTCACATTACTTCAAATCAGATACATCTATTAGTTAGATTTTTAACATTTATAATTACTTTTATGGTCCTTATTTAATTTGCAAGTGTACCATTACATTTACATACAGAAATTCAAGTCTCAGATGTTGTTCCACTTTCTTGTCAGCCTCCTATGAAGTAGTCAAGTCAAGTCAAGTAAAATTTATTTAACGTCGGTTTGGTATTAACATTTGAAACACAAGCTCCTAGGAGCTTTTTATACCGACTAACAAGAATAAAATATCACAGTTACATTTCAAAAATGAGCCGGGGTTTTAGCAGGGAAATTACCACAAATCTGACCCCGCAGTGTCGGACTTTTTGCAGGGCTTTAAAATCTGAAAAGTCAAACGCCCGGCTATTCCCCGGCCCCAGGGATGGGGCCTGGATAAAAATGACTGGTGCATTATGGACACGTGTCGCCGTACTTAGAATTCAAAAATGCTTACATTTAGTTTCTTTTGCCGATGCCGATGACTCTGTCGTGTCAAGACCGTCATCAATTCCTCCTAGGGCCGTACGTCCCATAATGGCCGCTATTCTTTCTTCGATGGGAGTCAATGGTGTAGCCACTGACGGCCCTCCTCCTGCAATAAACGGAACATGGAATGCAATGCTATATCTAAAATGATAATGATGAAATTTAATAATAATAATAATAATAATAATAATAATAATAATAATAATAATAGGAAAAGATATTTAGAAAAAAAAAAACAACAGCTTATTTCAAATATGATTATCAATAATATGCAATTAGGTTACAGACAAACACATGCCCGACACATTACGAAAACTTGCCCATGCAATAAACGAGAGGTTTTTGAGGATTAAAATTTTCAGCTGAATAATTTTGATTTTTTTTTTTGTTCTTATTTTTGCTTAAAACACAGATTATGTTTATACGTTAGAACCGCATCGCCGAGTCGGTTGTAACGAGCACCACAATTTATGTTTTGGAACAAAAATAAGGAAATAGGTATACCTGCATACACCAAAGTGGAGTTCAAGGGGGTATACAATACACGGACATGTTTTCGTGATGAAAAAGAAACGCATTTGTCACAGTGTTTTCTCGTTAGGTTTTTATTTTGCTAAAATTCAAAACGTCATGAAATGTCTCTTTGAGCCACTGCATAAGAAAATCAACAAAATGCGTTGGCGAAAATAAAGCCGCAGATCAGCTGTGCAGTAACTGCACAGCTGATCAGCGCCTTTGTTTTCGCTACACGGATAGTAAAATTCCTGTACTTTCTGAATCCAAAATCTCCAGCCTCTGACCATCTTCTGTGACTGAACAGCCTGGTTTGTGTTGGACCTGTTTAGAACCCAAATTGTTGGTTTTCTCATGTACAGGCTCATTTCACTTCTAATCTTACTAACATTCATCTTGAGCTTTCATGAAGATGTGTTCTATACAAATATAAAGACTATCAAACGGCGAGCATCTCTAGAACCTAATTATTCAAAGGTACCATAAACATAATTGTATGGTACCAAAAATATACATTATTGCATCAATCTAGAAGCTTGTGAAGTTTTGTCTATAAAATCGATCTTGACCGCTACAACTCATAAAACTAAGCCTTACAATTTTCAATGCTTATACGGTTCATCTCCAGTATGCATTTTTTAAAATTCGGTGGAAACAAGGGCTGCCAAGCCTCAAGAGCCTGTGTTTGGACAATTTGAGTGAATAAAAATAAATAAATAAATAAATAAATAAAATGTTATACTCACCAGTTTTATTAGATTCTAGTCGAATCAGGTTCCATTTGGCTTTCACACTACTTGCCAACATTTGCCATTTTTTCTTGATATCTTCCGCAGTTCTTGTATTGTTATCGACAGAATTAACATTTTCTTTAATACTCTCCCACACGATTTTCTTCTTAGAATTTGTTATAATGTTGTTTTGTTTAGCAAAAATGATATGCTTATGCATGTCTATTTCACCCACCAAAACTTCAACTTCAGCTAATGAAAAATTTGGACTGCGTTTTGATTTTTTGGACTGAGACATTATCATCAAAGTTTACTATCATCAAAGTTTACTAAATCTGTATCAAATCATTAATATGAAAATATAGTTCCACGTGTTTATATAGGTATAGGTTCCATAATTTTCCCGTGATTAGTATCTAGCTACCTTAACTTTCACGGGAATGTTATATAAGGAATTATTACATAAGTAATTTAAAGCCCCGTTCTCAATGTCCCGACTATGGCCACGGCTCTGGCCGAGGGTTTCTGTGTTAAAATCAGCCTTTTCTGTCAATCCTTGTTTAATGACGGTTGAATTTGATAAACCATGATGAACCATCTCAAAAGTAAATAAAAACACGGTGATGCTGTCATCATCTGTGGTCGTCGAGCCGCGTGCTTGAGTTATATAAATCAATATATTTATATATTATTTTATAATAATAATAATAATAATAATAATAATAATAATAATAATAATAATAATAATAATAATAACCAGAATTTGATTTCTATGTGAACACTGATGTCTCCCCCTTTTCTACGTGCATGTCCAAAATATGCAAGCAATAGTTATAGTTCTTGTGCTAGTGAAAGCAGGGCATAATGAAATCAATTTTCACGTAATTTTGTAGGTAAGCACTAAACCGATGCACCCATATGCCCTTATTGTTGAATGGGGTGTAAAACGTACACTGCCTCCACATCAGCCCCATCTCGAGAAAACCAACATTTTGCATATGCGAATGCAAAGACGCGGATCAGCTATGTGGTACGTGTATCCCCAAACTTTAGCTGATCAGCGTTTTGTTTTCGCTGCACGGATAGTGCACTTCCTCTTCTTTCTAAATGTAAAATTTCCATCCTCTAGCCGCCATATTCTGTGCTTGTACATCTCGGTGTCTTTCGGACCTGCTCAAAAACCATTCAATGTAGTCTAAATCATTTCAATAAAAAAGGATGGTAAGTATTAAAAAAAAAAAAAAAAAAAAAAACAGGTGGGATTCGATCTCATATCGCCTGGTTCGTATCGCTAGAACACTCGATTCGGCCGCCTACCCACTGAGCTATTACATCAGTCTTGAATCGTTCGCACGATTCGACCTACTTGAAATTAACTGCTTGATTTATTTGACCTTGAAATGAGACTCATCTTAGGAGCAAGTCATAACTCCAACTTATGATAATCATAGTACACACTTATGACAAGTATTAAATATAAGATTGCCCATAAGATACAACTGAGATCACTCTCGATCATAAGATAAGATATGTCCTAAGAGGGCTTCGTGAAACGAGCTACTGGTCTCATTTTAAAGCTTAGACATTGTCCTTTCATCCAATGGTAAGTAAACGAATAATAATAATAATAATAATAATAATAATAATAATAATAATAATAATAATGATAATAATAATAATAATAAAATGCATTTTAACCAAAGTATGCAATTTTATCATAACCATTTTATCATTTAATATCTTAGGATATTTTACATCATTTCATTTGAGATCTTAAT
The DNA here is from genome assembly GCA_964017185.1 of Rugalucina vietnamica. Lineage (NCBI taxonomy): Eukaryota > Metazoa > Mollusca > Bivalvia > Lucinida > Lucinidae > Rugalucina > Rugalucina vietnamica. The sequence goes on from OZ024880.1 coordinate 43,155,519, forward strand.
GTTAATGAAATTCATCTCTGTGCTTGGTGTAACATACATACAATAGTACTGTATATATTATGTGTTTTGTTTTACCTGTATAACATGTACATATATACATTGCATTTTATACTTGCGTGTCTCGTAAGCGGGTAACCCCAGCTGTATGTCTTAAACTCAAACGTTGATATGTTTGTTAAATAATCTTATGCTTCTAGACATGTGACACGACAATAGAATAAACTACTACAGTAATGTAAGATATATAATTGGCATATTCATGAATTTTAATGAAAACATTAAAAATGATAGAAAAGTCGTTAAAAACATAAATAAACTAATTTCAGGCCCAAACTATCATTGTGACACTTTGTTATTGAACCAGTAATATCATATAGTAAATTTGTTGATGGAATGGGCCTAAATGAAAATTATCTCATTTGCATATTCATGAATATTAATTAAACTATCGAAAATCGAGGACAAATGAGGGAAAAACTATAACCATTGCAAAGCTTTGGATGGGTTATAAGATCTGTCTTGCATCCCTGAAACCAATGTTCATGGCTGCAAGTGTGGTCAGAGGGACCACCTTAATGGCATAAAATATTGTCCTCAACAATGAACATAATGATGTAAAATTACATAGTTTCTATACACACCCCTAGTGTGATTCTAAAGAATAGGGTGTACTCACAAATATATATTCACATACCAACAATAGCATGCTCTAGAATACTATAATTGGTCTGATAGTGATGTATGGACCTAGCAATTTAATCTAAATGCCTATTATTCAAATCGTGAGTTTTATTAATTTTCATGAATAAGCAAATTCAACAATTTGAATAATAGATATTAAGATTAAATTGCTAGGTTCATACATCACTAAAACTAAAAAACTAAAAACGTCTGATCCTCGAAAATAGTTGAAGTTTTTGAATGGAAATAAGCAGTCCGAAATAAATTTGACACTTGATAAAGCACACGAATATTTCAGTAAACGAGCATGGGAATTCAGAAATAAATTTGGAAAATGCATCTTTGCCAGAAAATGATGAAATAAATATCCCCATTGCGGAAGAAGAAATAAAAAAAGCTGTAAAATCTTAAAAAAATAACAAGTCTAGTGGCATCGATCTGATTTTCAATGAGCACATTAAGTATTCTTTTGAACTCTCGTCAATGCGACAATTATATGCCAAATTATTGTATTTGATACAGGCATCGTTCCCGAAGCTTGTCCAAGCTTGGGCGATCGGAATCATTATACATTTATACAAACTAAAAGGGGAACAGAATGACCCGTCTATTTACAGACCTATTACACTACTGAATCGACCATCAAGCATCATTGAGGGTGCAATCGACAGACTTCCACAGATAGAGTGCAATGTTCTATTAGATGAATTTCCAACCGTCATGAAAACAAGAAAAGCAGTTCAACAACTGTCATCTGGCAAAGCTCCAGGAGCAGATGAAATTCCTGCAGAGGTTTATAAGGCCGGGGGCTACCCATGGCAGAGAAACTAACAGAGTTGTGTCATTGTATGTGGAGGAAGGAGGCTATCCTTCAAGAATTTAAGGATGCATCCATAATCCACCTATACAAGCGGAAAGGAAATCCTCAAGTCTGTGACAACCACAGAGGCATATCCCTTCTATCCATTGCTGGGAAGAGATACTGGCAAAATGGCAAAAAATCTGTTGAATCGCCTAAATGTTCATCTTGATCAGAAGGGACTTATCCCAGAAAGTCAATGTGGATTCAGAAAAGACAGAGGGACAATAGACATGATCTTCACAGCAAGACAGCTTCAGGAGAAATGCCAAGAACAGAACGTAGATCTATACATGACGTTTGTCGACCTCACCAAAGCTTTTGACACAGTTAGTCGTGATGGACTCTGGAAAAATCATGGCCAAGTTTGGCTGCCCACCCAGATTCATAGCAATTATGCGGTAATTTCACGATGGCATGCAAGCACGCGTGCAAAATGATGGAGAGTTCTCTGAACCCTTTGAGGTAACGAATAGGGTCAAACAGGGCTGTGTTATGGCACCAACACTGTTCAGCATGATGTTTTCTGCCATGCTCATGGACAGTGACACTGGTTTTCCAATCAGGTACCGTTTTGATGGCAATATATTCAACCTTAGAAGGTTGCAGGCCAAAACTAAGGTGCAAACTGATGTGCTAGATGAGCTCCTATGTGCAGATGATATAGATAAGAATGCCAGCTCAGAGGCAAAAATGCAAAGATCCATGGATCATGTCTCACAGTCATGTGATTACTATGATATCACAATCAGCACAAAAAGACAGAAGTTGTACACCAACCAGCACCTGGAAAACCGTACAATGAACCAACCATCACTGTGAATGGAAAAAAACTGAAAGTTGTTGATAAATTTACCTACCTGGGAAGAACTCTTTCCAGAACAGTGCACATTGAAGATGAGATCACTGCCAGAATTGCAAAAGCCAGTGTGACATTCGGAAGACTCTGTACAAATGTCTGGGAGCGAAATGGAATCAAGCTTGACACCAAGCTGAAAGTCTACAAGGCTGTGGTACTGCCAACCCTCTTGTATGTATGTGAGACCTGGACAGTATACCAGCGTCATGCAAAGAGACTTAACCATTTCCACTTAAGCTGCTTGAGAAAGCTGTCAAAAATCAAGTGGCAAGACAAGATTCCAGACATAGAGGTCCTGAAGAAAGCAGGGATGCAAAGCAGGCATACTGTCTTAAAGCTAGCACATCTAAGGTGGACTCGCCATGTTATAAGAATGTCTGATGAGCGACTTCCAAAGAAAGTCTTCTATGGAGAACTACAAGAGGGAAAGCGCTCTCAAGGTGGCCAGAAGAAACGCTACAAAGACACCATCAAAGCCTCTCTGAAGGATTTCGACATACCAATGGGGTTTTGGAACAGGAGCGATCAAAGTGGCGAGGTCTCATCAACAAAGGAGCATCTCTCTGTGAAAAAAGATAATCTGTGAAGCTGAAAGAAAGCGCAGAGAACGCAAAGCCAATGCAAATGGACCACCAACTGATTCTATGATATTGGCCTGCTCTACTTGCAACCGACAGTGGCCTAGTCAGCTATCAAAGAACTCAGATTTACACACGAACCTATTCAAGAAAAAATGATGGTCGACCACACTACTAATGTGTATGGGAAAACTCTTTACTGCCGTAATAAACAATAGATTACATACTTATTCTGAAAAATATAACAAAATAAACGAATGTCAAGCAGGCTTTAGGAAAAGGTTCTCCATTACAGATAATATTTTTTTGCATTGGATGTTTTGGTAAATATCATACAATCAAGTAAGAGAAAAACTGTTTTGTGGTTTTAAGCCTGGCGTCCCTTTTATGGGACAAAGGCAAACAAAATAGCCCCAGATGGGACGCCTTCTATTCTGTTTGCTTTGAGAATTTTCATCGAAAAATTGAATAAAAAGGTACAAGTAGGCAAATATCAGGAAAAGGCGCAATCAGAAAAAGATTCCCACTCCAAAACCCGAGATGGGAAAAAACCAAACTAACAATCAGGTACTTATACAATGAAAACATATCGTAAGCAGAATGAGCAGCTATTTTCCCAATAGGTGGCCACTCAGTTACCTAAACTTAACTAAAAATATGAAAACATACATAAGGCGCCAGCAGCACAAAAAAATTTAACACCAAGACATAAAACAAAAAGAACCACCACAGAAGCATCGCCTTTGAACAATCAGTAACAAAAAGTTACTGGCGGGCTTAAACCGGTTTTACATGGCCAAAACCTCATCCTCAGCTTCTGCAGTGGTTCATAACATTTAGTTAGTTCTTCGGTCCTCGTGGTGAGTCTCTAACTAGTCAATGAATCATCAAGAACAAACAAATAAATCACGATAAACATCCCGATGAATCAAAATCCAGGACTCACAGATTGAGTATGCTGCCCGACGATGGAGATCCCTGGGCGCCGAATAACTTACTAACTCCGGAGCAAAAGAAAAACACCAGTTGGACCCCGGTGGGCCAAGCAACAGACAAGATTTTTTAAAATCTAAAAATCACTCCTAAAACCCCAAAAACGAAAATGGACTCACACAATTGATAATGATGGGAAAATCCATTCGTCAAATATGGGTTAAAGGTGCTTTGATTCTGTCTGGAGAAGCGGGCTTCTTTATCAGGTCCAACAATTTAATATTACCGAAAAATACTTCCAGCTTATCAAAAGTATGTATGATGGTATTAAATCCTGTGTGTCTATAAACGGAAAAGCGTCTGACTATTTCCCCAGTAACATTGGTGTACGGCAAGGCGAGAACTTATCTCCGTTTCTTTTTACAATATTTTTGAACGGTTATCCGAACGTAACATAGCGGGTGTCGAATTAGAAGATAATATATTTAATTATTTGAAGACATTTGTTCTTCTGTATGCCGATGACACGTTAATTATGTCTGAATCATCTTCAGATTTACAAGAAGCTTTAGACTTGTACGCCTTTTGACTGTAGAATTTGGAAGTTGGAAATCAATAACACGAAAACAAAAGTAGTAGTTTTTTTTTTTCAAAGGGTAGGATGCCAAACTATAATTTAACTACTAACGTTCATCCATCAGTGGTTGTAAAAGAATATAAATACCTAGGTGTACTCATTAGTAGACGTTCTTCGTTTCTGGCGATGAAAAAAATACATTGCCATTCAGGCTAAAAAAGTTTTGTTTTGTCTTTTAAAGAAAGCAAGATCACAGTTATTACCTATAGACACACAGTTGCAATTAATCAATTAAACCTATTCTGTTATATGGTTGCGAAATTTTGGGTGTTGGAGATCTGAGCATAATTGAGCAAGTGCAGTCAAATTTTTTGAAATTTATACTTAACATTTAGAAAAGCACGCCTAACTGTATCGTTTATGGAGAAACCGGTGTTATGCCCTTGAAACTAGATATACAAAGTCGCATCGTAGGATACTTATGAAAGTTAGTGCACCCAGAAACAAATAAATTATCTTCTAAGTTGTATTGGTTCGCAAAATCATATTATGAAAACAGACAGCAATAATGGTTAGATACAATCCGCAATATTTTTATCAATTGTGGTTGTAGTGGTATTGGGGTAAACCATCCTTTTCTAAATAAAATGTGGTTAGTAAAAACTATTAAACAAAGTTTGTCTGACTTATTTATAAATGAATGGAGAACGGAGTGCGACGAAAAATCATCATGTACTTTTTATAGAATTTTTAAGACAAATTTTGGTTTTAATACATATCTAACTTCAATTCCATTTAAAAAGGTACAAGTAGGCAAAGATCAGGAAAAGGCGCAATCAGAAAAAGATTCCCACTCCAAAAACCGAAGTGGGAAAAAACCAAACTAACAATCAGGTAATTATACCATGAAAACATTTCGTAAGCCGAATGAGCAGCTATTTTCCCAATAGGTGGCCACTCAGTTACCTTAACTTAACTAAAAATATGAAAACACACATAAGGCGCCAACAGCACAAAATATTTTAAACACCAAGACATAAAACAAAAAGAACCACCACAGAAGTATCGACTTGGAACGATCAGTAACACAAAGTTACTGGCGGGTTTAAATCGATTTTACATGGCCATAACCTCACCCTCAGCTTCTGCAGTGGTTCATAACATTTAGTTAGTTCTACGGTCCTCGTGGTGAATCTCTAACTAGTCAATGAATCTTCATGAACAAACAAATAAATCATGATAAACATCCTGATGAATCAAAAACCAGGACTCACAGATTGAGTAAGCTGCCCGACGATGGAGATCCCTGGGCGCCGAATAACTTACTAACTCCGGAGCAAAAGAAAAACTTCAGTTGGACCCCGGTGGGCCAAGCAACAAACAAGAAGCTCAGGCCCCAACCATCTAAAATGAATAGCTTTAAGTCGGGGCCATCATAGAGTCTGACGCCCGACCCACCGGCGTGCAATTAAAGAAGGCAGCATAGTTATCAACCGTGATTGGGTTAAAAACTAAGCATGCAGACTGTCGCATAACATTCAAGTTATAACCTATACGTCTGTAACGTGTTATGATTTTTCTAAACTGAAAAGAAAAATCATTACTTCCTATAAGTTTCTTAAATTTGTAAACCAAGTCACCATAAAATTCTGGTTCCGAAAGGCCCTCACTTAAAAGCATCTTTAACCCAACATTATATTTGGAAATCAATTCATAGTGTCTACGATAAAATTTAGAAAAGGTTTTTCGAAGTTTATGATACCGATAGCCCTGTTGGAGAAGTTTGGCCGTTAAACATTTATTTCGAGCGTTGAAGTCTGTAACATGATTGCAGACTCTAGCAAACCTAATAAGTTGCGAAATGTATAGCAAACCTAATAAGTTGCGAAATGTCTACACCATAAGAAGCACGACGAGGAACGTCACCATCCAAAAACGGAAAATTTACTATATCAAAATCAAAGTCATCGCGCTTATCATCGGAAGTATTTAATCAAATACAGGACGCAAAATCACAAAATACCAATTGAAATGGGTCGTTGGAAAAAAACTTCGCGGGAACTAAGCCTCTGTCATCTTTGTAAAAAAGAAATCGGAGATGAATTCCATATGTTATTTTCTTGTAAACACCTGTGTAGTTTAGGGAAAAAATATTTACCAGTATACTGTCATAAGAATCCAAATATTTTAAAACTTCTAAGCCTAATGAATAGTAAAAATATCAACGAACAACGAAATGTATGCATTTTCATTAAAAATATACTTAAAACTGCGAAGAAACCCTCCCACATAACATATTCTCATAAATATTTGTTACGAAGAATGTATGTCACATAGTATATTACTGCTTACTTACTTCATTTTTGAATATTTGTCATGTTTTGTTCCAGCCTCGTATCTTTTTATATGTAAAACATTGTACCCCATGTTGTCATAAATGTATGGACTGTGAGAGAAATAAACTTTTTGACTTTACTTGAACTATCAGACTAATTACAGTATTCTAGAGCATGCTGTATTGTTGATATGAATATTTTTGTGAGTACATCCTATTCTTTAGAATCACACTAGGGGGGTGTGTGGAAACAATGCAATTTTACATCATGCAAATGTGTTCATTGTTGAGGACAATCTGACCACACTGGCAGCCATGAAAATTGGTTGCAGGGATGCAAGATAGATTTTATAACCCATCCAAGGCTTTGCAATGGCTATAATCGTTTTCCCTCGATTTTTAACATTTTTATTAATAATCAAGAATATGCGAATTTTTCATTTAGGCCCATTTGTCATATGATATTACTGGTTCAATTACAAAGTGTCGCAGTGATAGTTTGGGCCTGAAATTAGTTTATGTATGGATTTGTTTCTTTTAATGTTTTCATTAAAATTGATGAATATTCAAATTAAAATTATTGCATTACTTACCATAGGATGAAAGGGCAATATCTCCTTTAAAATGGTCCGGGATAAGTAACAGCAGAGATATGACCAATTTTGTATGTACAGCACCATGCTCAAGAATTACGTTAACGATTGCCATGGAAACCATGTTTTTTTTTTTTTTCATAGTGCAAACAAGTTTATCATTGAGGACAAACATTATTTGTATTTCTGGGGTCCCAGTGAACGATTTGGCACCCATGAAAAATTGTCCTTGGGGGTATGAGGTAGGTCAAATCAAATCCCGGGGTAACGTGATATAAAATGGTTAATGATATGTCATTTTATTTTTTAATTTTTACCTTGTCCGGTGCCGCTTTCAAAATCTAAACAATTCAACTGCCTCTACTATCTTTAAGATCAAAACATTACGAAAACTTGCAATTTGCCCAGAGATTTTGTAAAAATTGAAAATTTCATGAGAAAAATTGTGATATTTTTCTTATTTTTGCTCAAAACATAGATTGTGGGTACACGTTAGAACCGCCTCTCTGAGGCGGTTCTAAAGAGTACCCACAATCTATGTTTTGGAGCAAAAAATAAGAAAAATAGGTATACCCCAGCAAACCCCTGTTTTACTATATAAAAGTGGGGTTTAAGGGGGTATATATTGCACGGACATGTTTTCCTGATGGGATCTAATTTCCTCATGCCTAACTCTTTGCATGTAGCTCCATTCTTCAGTCCTTTCAATTTTAGTTGCATATATGCTTCGAGGGCCGGTCAAAAAGTTATGTCACTTGCTTAATGTTTCGGTTGCTGTCATTGAAAAATATATCTGAAAGACCATCATCTGTGTCATAACGAAAACATGCCCATATAATATACAGAATTTTTTTCAGCACAAAAATCGAAAGTTTTCAGCGGAAAAATTTTGTTGTTTTTCTTATTTTTGCTCAAAACATAAACTGTGGGTACACGTTAGAACCGCCTCGCCGAGGCGGTTCTAACGAGTACCCACAATCTATGTTTTGGAGCAAAAATAAGAAAAAATTGGTATACCCCTGCATAACCCAGATTTGCTATATAAAAGTGGGGTTCAAGGGGGTATATATTACACGGACATGTTATCGTGGTGGTCAAAAAGTTTGTTGTCTCTTCGTGAATAAACTGAAATACATCATCCTAAATGGTGTGACTGCGCCGCCTCGTGGGAAAACCAACAATGTGGTTCCCGAGCAGGTCTGACACAAACCGGCCTGTACAAGCACAGTAAAGAGCTAGAAGCTTGAAATTTCGGATTTATGTAGAAAAGGAATTGTACTATCCGAGTAGCGAAAACAAAGGCGCTGATCAGCTTCGCAGTTACTGCGAGGCTGATCTGCGCCTTTGTTTTCGCCTATGCAGATTGTTGGTTTTCCCATGAGGCGGCTCTCATGGTTTAAAGAAAACAATGCAATATTATGAATAATTTACAGAAAAACGACTTCGACAAAAAGAGCCTCGTCACGAGCCGGATTTTTGCCTATGCGAAAACAAAGGCGCAGATCAGTCGTGCAGTAACTACACTACGATTCCTCTTCTTCGTAAATACGAAGTTTCAAGCGTCTAACCATCTTCTATAGCTGTACAGGCTGTTTTGTGTCAGACCTGGTCGGAGATCCTGAAGCCCGGTTTTAGTTTAAACATATTTTATTCCAAATCTCACAAATTACATCGATACAAACATATAAATAGGTAAATGACGAAAAAGATTAGAACGGAAGCAGAGCTTATAGAGTTCTTCTCCTTGGCAGACGTGATATGTAATATATAGGCGGAGTATTGCATGGTTGTACGATAATAAGTAGACTATCTAAACTAAAAGAGGTAGGTTCAATTAAACTGGAAAAAAAAAGAAAAACATGAAGAGGCATTGGTTATAGAATAAGGATAAATGTTATTTTAGACCATATAGATAGAAAGAAAAAATAAAGATGAAAATAAAGTAGGAAATCAAGAGAGGGGTGGAAGAGGAGGGCTTGGTCGCAAAGGAGGCCTGTAGCACTTTAAGTATGAAATGTGAAATGTCGTCGCATGCCGTACAAACCATATTCTTAAAATCGATTTGAGTCTATTATAAAATAATGAAAATAAAGAGTATGTATAGAGTACATGAGGCAATAAAGCAAACATCACAATTAGGTGCAAACTAAGATTTTTGGTACATGCGCGACGATATAACGGCATGACATCACCCGGATTCTGTTTGCGCAGTGTTGTTATTATGTAAATGTAGACTATAAGAAGAAGAAACAGAATGAATGATGCCATGCGTATGTCAGCTCTTGGTAAAGGTGCCGGTTTGCAACAACAATGAGACCATACCCTCTGAACCCCAAGTCCCCCCAGAGAAAACAAAAAATAATTGAACAAAACAATATCAAGATAAAATGCATACAAGAATAAGCAGCAAAGTATGGAGGGAAAACTAACATGTGCGAGCATATTATAGTGTGTGTGTGTGTGTGTGTGTGTGTGTGTGTGTGTGTGTGTGTGTGTGTGTGTGTGTGTGTGTGTGTGTGTGTGTGTGTGTATGTGTGTGTGTGTGTGTGTGTGTGTGTGTGTGTGAAAGACATTGCGCATTTGTATAATAATACGTACTATGATCCGGTTTTCCCACGTTGCGGCTCAAATGTAGACCAGTGCCATATAATTTTCGAGCATAAATTAATACATATGCAATAATGATCAAAATTATTCAACTCAATTTTAAATGGTTTAAAATCACGGGGGTGATTCAATTGATACCACCTGTGCTGTCGTCCGAGACGTTAGGCTACTGCATATATTGCTGTCGTCCGAGTATTCCGGTTTTCGTCCGAGTACTACGGCTGTCGTTACACAAACAGTACACACGTAAAAGCGGCTCGTGATTGTATTTGAAGGTATTATTTATCCTTTTTTCTGCTAGAATGTGTTGTTAGATATTTGTCTATCGTGCAATATGTTTGTACGGGTTTTTGGGTCGCTAGTTTGCATACAACCATGTGTTTAATCGTAAAAAAGCAAAAATCACATAAATATGCAAATACTTTAATAATCAGCATCTCTCAGTTCTAACCATTTATTGAACAACATGGAAAACATAACTGCAAAGATAAAACCTTTTACAGTTATAAAAAAATCCAAAGCAGAAAGAATTTGAAGGGGCGTTTAACTTTTTGTGTTACTGCTGTCGATCAGTTGTAAATATGTGTGATACGGCTGTCGGTTAAACTCGTTACGGATGTCGACAATTTAGAACAGGTAATAATTGAAAATATATGGGTAAAACTAAGTTTAAGGCACCCTAGATTTCAGAAATATGAATGAAATAACATCTATTTCACTTTGTTCATATTTCTAACGATAAACCACGGTGGGTTGGTTACACGAAGTAAGATATTTACAAGACACACCGCCGCACTTTCAAATATGAATATTGAACGTCGTCTATACAGTGACCGGTTGCCTTGTTTTCTCATTTCGCATGCATTATCCAAATCAGAAAGTGTAATGTATACAATTTAAACTTTGATGAGCGTCAGGATTGTCTTACAGCGGAAAAAGACTCACTGATTGATCATTTGTGTAATGCACTTTAGCCATTTGTAACCACGCCCGTCCGCCCCCATCCCCGGGGAGGGCGGGGGCAGCCGTGGAAATGAGCAGGGCTTTGACCAAGTTTTGCTACTCAGTGCGTGGGAAACGGGCCGTGAAATTAAAAGCAGCCTGTGGAGAAAACAGCAGTGGTTTTACCAACAAGCAGTCCTCACAGGGTGGGTTTTTAGCGAGGATTGCTTTTAGCGGTGATTTGCTGGACCAAAAGTCAAAATTCCCGCTATTCCCCGGGGGTGGGGGCCCGTTGTTACAAATGACTAGTACATAATACCTTATAATATTGCATTCATGTGTATATTTTCTTGTAGTCGCTCTCGAATGTCATTAAATGGCGCGAAGTGTAATATTCTGCTCTGCGATACAAAGGTTCACGTGTGTTGGTTGTGCTCTGTGATACATTGTGTTGTTCTTTCTGTCCCGCTTGGGATGTCTTTGGGTTGGGATGTTGATTTAGCCAGTCGAATACAATGATTTCATATTTTTATTTGACCCCCCCTCGATGAGGCGGTTCTAACGTGTACCCACAATCTATGTTTTGAGCAAAAATAAGAAAAATATCAAAAATTTTCCAATGAAATTTTAAATTTTTACAGATGAAAAAAAGCTATGTGTATATTGCACGGGCATGTTTTCGTAATGTTTTATCTGGTCGCCGAGAACACTTCGAAACATTTTAAGTTCCGAAGTGTTCTAGATGTTGACAAATGTTTCAAAGAAAGAAAAGTTTGCTAAAGAGTTCTTATAAGTTATGCCGCATATGATAGGATATGTGTGAAATATTTTCTTTCATATGAATATAGCAATGCGTGATTTCCGACAGTATGTGCAGTACGAACGCGCTCTCTAACGTATGCACAAAATATAACATACACGGAGTTTGTTCCCCGACACTGTGTCAGCTTATAAATCGTTTTTATTTCCAGAAAACATGTTATGCAAAGTTTGTACTTAGAGACGCATTGTTCATTCATATGACTTCACTAATTATCTCATATGGCATTACAGAAGATACTATTTGTAGCATTTGTGTTTTTCGAGGTTACTGTTATGCTTTCTAGCGATCTGTATAGTCGTCCTTTTATGAGTAGCATAACGAAAATTATTCAGAAACTACAAAATAAATGCATAAAATATGTTGAATTTGATTTCAATGGACAATATGCCATCTCGAAATACTATCGACAGCCGTATCGTACTGATCAATAAACAAACGCCAGCCGTATCAGGGGTCAGCGACAGCCGTATCACGCTTTTTAAAAACGGGAAATAAAATTTGAACGACGCAATGAATTGGGTAAATGATTACAGCTTTCAAAGGCTAAATGGAAAGCGTAATATCCCTGATACTTTCGCTTACATGGAATGGTTGCATATGTTGAAAGTAAGAAAAACACGCGAGAAAACGATGTTTTGTACTAAAAATAAATTCTTGTGATTGTCTTTATGTTAAGAAAACTGGAAAGACGTTTTAATAACGATAAATACCTTCTTGACAATTTTCGGTGATAAATGCGCTGATTAGCGACGATCTGTTGGTCCTGTGGGCACTGAAATAGGGGCACCGATGATAACGACAGCCGTAGTACTCGGACGAAAACCGGAATACTCGGACGACAGCAATATATGCAGTAACGTCTCGGACGACAGCACAGGTGGTATCAATTGAATCACCCCCGTGAAAATAGAAAATAAAAAAAAGACCATTTTCATGACTCGCTCAATGCATGCATATCATCAATATGTAATCAATTATATTTACATTTTTATTGCAATCGCCCTAGATGAAAGTATCTTTCTTGATGTTCTTCATTTCCCAATGAAAAACATTAAGTCACGTGATCTAGAGGCCACGCCTATGGGCGGGGTGACGTCAAAACTCATCCAGTGACGTTATTTGTTTACTCTTGTTGACGTGACGTTGACCGCGTATCCCAATGACGTTTGGCGCGAAAATTTGCCGTTTTGGCTGTTCCAAAATTACGTTAAGTCGGATTTAATGTCAAATAACATGAAAATGAACTGTGATATGCGCAATTAAAAATCTGATACTTGATTGATACAGGGTCTCTATAGAAGGGGTCAAGAATCTTTGTCTTGTGTTCAAAATTCTTGTATGTCAGTTTCATATTCACTCGCCTAAAAAACATACATTCAAAATTTATAATTAATGCCAATTTACAATAATCCTGTAATTAATTATTTCATTTTTTTCTATATCAGAACATGCTAAATTATCCAGTCTACATTAACAATAGTACTATAGTTTGGAATTTATATCTGTTTTGACTTAACATGTACCACAGTGACCATTTTCACATTTTTTCATGCATTTTCACATTTTTCTGGAACATTGCACAATTTATTTCGTTGAAAATTGTATGAATGTGAAGCTGATATAATGCATTGCTTATTGGAATGTATTTCATATCTTTAATTGGTTTTTCACGATTTTTACTGCGATAAATTCACTTTTGTGTAAGTTTTTTAACAACTTCTTACACTGTCCGTATATATGGTACTTGACATACCTGAGTTTTTGATTATTGGAAAAATCAATGCATAGTGTAATATCTGTGGCTATTACTGCTCTTAATCAAACCAAATAAGCAATGACGAACTTAGGTAACATACGAACACAAGTTTCTTTCCTTTTGTAAACATACTCGATACGAGTATTTTAGATGGTCTGTCATAAACAATGTCCGATTAAATGTTGTAGCGAATAAGAATTTACGCGATAAATAGGGTCATTTATTGCGGTCTGTTGCTTTCTAAAAGAGCTGGAATTTTCGGAGAAGGAACTATCTTTTATCGAATTCGTCCGAGCGTCTGTCAGCGTCCGTCAAAGTTTCTTTGAAGTTGACAGAATCTCCGACAGTTTTGGTTTTTGCCATTCCTTCCTCCTGCAAGAGCAGTTTCTGAGCTTTTTGCTGATATCAAACATACTAGGAAAGATTCTTGTGTAAGACATTTAAAGTTTTGCCAGAAGAAGTTCGGAAGGCGCCATGTTTTGAAAAGTATAGAAAATCTATACTCTTGTCAGAAAATCTTACCTCCAAATCCCCATTATTTTAATCCATTTTATAAAGTCCCACTAGTCTATCCCATTTCTAAATTGTCCAAGCTTCATTTTAAGACTGGGATAGATCAAGAATTTCCAGTATTTATTTCAAAACCTGGCATCAAAATCCCAAACTGAATAGATGTCCGCCATTATTTTCTACACTGGATAGAAAAATCTAAACTCTATCCCTGCAATGATTGGTGCATAGAAATTTTCCCCTTGCGTTCTGGCATTTGATTGGCTGGTCAAGCCTATATATAGAGCTCGCTCAAGCGTGTTGATCATCAACTCTGATCGGAAGATCAAAAGGTCAAAAAGTCAAAAACGTCAATCGATAGCCAGGCTACTTTCACTTTCGCACTGTGTACAAGGGAAGCAACTCTTTTAGTCTAAAGTCAAAGCAGTAGGTGTGTAGCCTCCCTTCTTCTGGACATTAAGCCTGGCATATGAACATTTTACAAATTCTAGAATAATTAAAAACATCCAAAAAGCTTTGTAAATTAAAAAGAGACTTGAAATTAGATATTAAATTCCATAAAAAGGATCGGTAAATACATCAAAGAGTTGTTCAACACTTGAGTCAAGAGTACAAAGTATTAATAGAATAGTTAATAGACCTTAATAGTCTATGAAGTCTCAGTATGACTGAAAGAATGATGCATAAGTCAATATAGACTATATATCAATACTTGTTTTCAATTTGTGTTCCCTCTTGAGGACCTAGCCAGACATTACGACGAATTACTATGCCTCGGCCCATCATAAGAAGATCAATTTGATTACATGTGGTGTCAGATTAGTGGAATGAGTTAGTTCAAAAGCTCATTCTGTGATGCAAACCCAGCCTGGATTTGAGAAAATAATAAATGAAAAGACAGTGACTAAAAGACTAGACATTAACTGACAGTATTCAACTTCTTAATCATCACACGGGGTGCAACCTATTCAGAAAAATTGAATGTGCTCAATCACGGGGTTTAATCTGCAATTTAATTAAAGCAAGACAAATCAGAAGAAAAGTAACATTATACACCAAGTATAAACAAACATTAAGAGTTGTATCAAACAAACCAAAACAAACAAATAAATCAAACTGAAAATAGTGAAAATATATATAAAAAAAATGAAAAATCTGAAAAATTAAAAACAAAATAAAAAGTGAAAAACTGAAACAGAAAAAAATAATAAAAATTGAAAAATAGTAACAGAGAAAAAATAAATAAATAAAAACAGAAAAAAACAACAGAGACAAACTGAACAATCCATAAATATTCATAAAATCAGAAATACAGTATTAATTAAATTATGGCAGATAGCGACTCTGAAATTGAATTTAGTAGGCAACCCCAAAGTCCAGCCATGGAAGGCGACCGACCAGACTCAGACATTGAAGACCAGGATCATGAGGTGGAAAACGCGCGGCCTAATCGAGCAGCATCGGTATTGTCGTCTGTAGAAGGAATGCCAGATCTTGAGGATTTTGCAGCACAGCAGCCGCGGTCAAAGCGAGCCTTAGAGGGCGAGTATTTGGGAATTCCCATTGATACCAATGCTAGAGGAGACACCAGCACCAATGCTAGAGCCCATGCTACCCTGCACACATCACCACCTATGAAGCCGCAAACATTCAACGGCGACGAAGACTGGGAATCCTACCTAAGCCATTTCGAGGTATGTGCTGAGCTAGGCAGATGGTCTCACCAGGATAAAGCTCTCTATTTAGCAGCATGTTTGAGAGGAAATGCTCAAGTTTATTATATGACCCTAAAGATGCCAGAACGGACCTCCTACCACACTCTTACTACAAAACTAGGTCAGCGCTTTGGAAATACCCGTCAACAGCCTATGTGGATCTCAAGGCTTGAAGCAAGGATGCGCAAACCTAATGAATCTGTAGCAGAACTAGGTGATGATCTACGCCGGCTAGCCCAGCGGGCTTATAGCAACATGAATCATGAGGCTAGGGAAATGTTAGCTTTAAACCAGTTGTACAAATCGGTGTCCCCTGACTTGAAATACAAATGCATCTCTGAAAAATGCACCTCTGTAACTAAGGCCGTATCTATAATAGAAATATATGAAGGAATTCTGGGAGAAGATTTGTCCAAGAAGAAGCTGATACGTCAAGCCACAGCAGAAGACAGCTCACAGCAGTCTAATGGATCATCTGGAAATCATAACCCAGGAAACGAAGACCTGCAAAATACTCTAAGACAACTACAAAGCTGTATTGAGAGGTTAACCAGGCAGTGTAACAACCAGACACGTGACAGGAATGGGCAGCGGCTCTGTTATAATTGCCTATCACCCAATCACCTGCAAAGGCAGTGTCCACAAAACCCGCGAAACAGGAGAGACCAGCGACCAATGCAGCGACAACCCCAATACGCCAGGGCGCAGGCCTATAATGAAGGCCAGCCGGAAAACCACCGTCCATCGACACAGTAGGCCCAAGGTCGATGGGGGAAAAGGGGCCTGAAAGTGAAAATGAACAATTAGAATTGAGCATTGTTGGTAAGATATATGAACATACAAAAAGTTTTGACAATGGCTTCTATACAAACTGTAAAATTAGTGGGGTAAATGCTCATTATTTGATTGACAGTGGCTCAACCTCAACACTTTTGTCACATAGGATATACCAGAAGATAGATCCTTGTCTAAGACCCCAACTGAAAGAAAACAATTTTAGGGTGAAAAATGTAAATGGCATAGATATTAATGTATATGGTCATACAAACATTACAATAAAATTAGGGAAAAATGAATATTTTCACCAAGTAATCGTTTGTGATATTTCTCCCGATGGAATCTTGGGTCAGGATTTTATGCTTGAACATGTAAAGAAAATAGACTATGAGAAATATATATTACATACAGACACAGATCAAATATCATGCTGGCTCGGTGGCAATTCCTCAATGACTTGTCGCGTTATAGCAGAAGAAAAGATATGTATTCCTGCAAATTCGAGTGCATGGGTCCCTGTAAAAATACCAAGTCAAGAACATTTGAAATCAAAAACAGCATTGGTTGAACCACTTGAATCCTCAAAAGCTCAACTTCTTCCTGGAGTGATAAAAACTGGGTCTAGTGAAGAGTTAAGGGACTTGAATGTTGTAAACTGTAGTGAAGAGTCAGTAACAATTTACCCAAATACAACCATAGGAACATGTATTTCCGTATCAGAAAATGAGCCCGCGCAAATGCAGTCTAGAAACGCAGAGACCAGCCATACCAATATGGAACAGCCCGCCTGTCAGGAACTCCCAGAGTACTTGAATGATCTATTCTTGAGAAGTTCTGTAAACCTAGATGAAAATGAGAAAAATCAGTTTAAGTCATTATTGATCAAATATCAGTCTGTATTCGCTAAATCGTCAGATGACTTAGGGTTTTCGGATAAAGTTGAACATCATATAGACACCCAGGGGGCTAAGCCAATAAAAGACCCGGTGAGACGACTACCCCTAGCGAAACAAGAGATTGAACGGGAAGAAGTCCGTAAAATGTTACAGAAAGGCGTAATTGAACCATCCGTCAGTCCATGGTCAAGCAACATAGTACTCGTCACCAAGAAAGACGGCAGTACCAGATTTTGCGTAGACTATCGCAAGCTTAATGCAGTCACCAAGAAGGATTCATACCCACTTCCTAGCGTCAGCCAGTGTCTAGATGCACTCGCCGGATCTGTATATTTTAGCTGTATGGACATAAATCAAGGCTACTGGCAAATAGGAGTCGCACCTGAAGACAGAGAAAAGACAGCATTCGCGACTAGTATGGGCCTTTATCAATTTATCAAGATGCCTTTTGGTCTCGTCGCGGCGGCTTCGGATTTTTGCCGCCTCATGGGGGACATTTTTCGCGACATCCAATGGGTTGAATGCCTTTTGTACATGGACGACATCATTGTCCCCGCCAAGACATTTGAAGAATCATTAGTAAGGCTCGAACATGTGTTTCAAAGACTGCTTTCATCCAATCTTAAACTGAAACCATCTAAATGCACATTCCTGCAAAAATCTGTCAAATTCCTAGGTCATGAAGTCTCTGAACGCGGAGTCGACACGGACAAAGATAAAATCAAAGCTGTACAGGAATGGCCGGTGCCGCGAACAGTGAAACAAGTCAGGTCTTTCGTGGGCCTAGCCGCTTATTACAAACGATTCATAGCTTCATTCGGTGAGATATGTAAACCCCTCTATCAGCTTTGTGAAAAGAACAGAAAATTTGTATGGACCCCAGACTGTCAGCATGCATTCGAAACTCTCAAAGAGAAGCTGACATCGGCCCCAATACTTGCCTACCCCACCATTGGCCAGGAATTCATTCTTGACACTGACGCATCACAGTATACGGTAGGGGCGGTACTTTCACAAGAATGTGATGGTAAAGAACGGGTTATCGCGTACATGAGCAAAACAATGAACAAGCATGAGCTTCAGTATTGTACGACTAGGAAAGAACTTCTCGCGGTAGTGACTGCCTTAAAACATTTCAACTGTTACATCTTAGGGCAAAAAGTGAAACTCAGAACTGATAATTCAGCAGTCAGCTGGATCCGTAACCTCAAAAACCCCACCGGTCAAGTATTTCGTTGGCTTCAGTACATCGAAACGTATGACATTTCTGTATCTCATCGTCCTGGAAAATCTCACGGGAACTCGGATGCGCTCAGTAGGATCCCCTGTAAGGTTTGTCAAAAACAGGAACAAAATAGTGCTAAGCACGCGGAGGAACATAACCCAGATCTTCACACAGAGGATATAGGATCTGATAGTAAGCCCACAGTGGAGATATCTCGTGCAGTTACGCGAGGGCAGCAGCAAAAGGAGGCTACTGCTCAATTGAAATCCAATCAATTCTTGCTCGAGAACTGGGAACCTAGTAACGTACGAGAACGCCAGTTAACGGACCCCATTATAAGCCCAATCATGTTTGCCGTAGAAACTCAATCTCGACCTGAATGGAAAAACATATCCGAGACAACCTCGTATACTAAAACACTTTGGCGGCAATGGGACAGACTTAGTATAATCAGTGGTATGTTGTACAGAAAATGGGTATCCGATGAGTTACGAGAGACTAAGTACCAGTTAATAGTACCCCAAACCCTACAACAGGACATATTAAGGAATTATCATGATATTCCCAGTGCAGGACATTTAGGAGCAGATAAGATGCTTTCTCGTATACAGGAACATTTCTATTGGCCTGCAATGAAAGACAAAATAGACTCTTACTGTAGAAAATGTGATAATTGTCAGTCCAGGAAACCGTCAAAACTCGCGAAAGCCCCGTTAGGACAAGACCCAGTTTCAGAACCCATGGAAAAGGTAACAATTGATGTCCTTGGACCATTACCTGTGAGTCATCGCTCGAAACGCTTTATTCTGGTTATCACGGACTGTTACACCAAGTGGACAGAAGCCATCGCGATGCCCGACCAGGAAGCTTCCACGATAGCCACCGCATTTGTAAACAATTTTGTTACTCGGTTTGGTGTCCCTCTTTTGCTATTATCAGATGGCGGTACCAATTTTGACTCCAAACTATTTGGTGAAGTGTGTAAGTTATTACAAATCGAGAAAGTCAAAACTTCAGTCATGAGACCCCAAGCAAACGGTGTAACGGAAAGATTTAATAGGACACTTTCAACAATGTTAACTATGTACTGTATTCATGATCAGAAGGACTGGGACCTCTATTTGCCCCAAGTCATGATGGCTTACAGGAGTTCTGTTCATTCCTCGACAGGACAAACCCCCAATAAGATGGTTTACGGTCGCGAAATCATTTTGCCTATGGCCGCAGTAATTGGACAACCCAAGGGAGAGAATCCTGGAAATGTTAGTGATTATGTGGAGAATCTCCAGGAGAAACTGCAGCAAGTGCACCAGCTTGCTCGAACAAACCTCAAGAAGTCAGCAATCTACAGGAAGAGGCACTACGACGTCAAGAGCTCAAAACGTGTGCTCGCACCCGGTCAGACGGTGTGGCTGTACGAACCCAGTAAACGACCCGGGGTGTGTGCTAAACTCGCTCCAAGATGGAAGGGACCTGCTCTCGTGTTACAAAGACTTGATGATCTAACTTATGTAGTGAAACTGAAGCAAAACACTCCAGCTAAAGTTTATCATATTGATAGGTTAAGGGCATATCAGGGTAATTCAATACCAAAATGGTTTGCTAAGGCATTACAAAATCATCAAAGACATTAACTATGCATCTAGTAGCTGGAGATATAAACAATAGGGAACTAAGATGAAATCGGATGGAATCAATCCATAAACTTGATAAGTCAAGAATATGTTGTGTTTGAAATCATAAACTCATGAACATCAATCCAATCATCAAAATTTCATACACATAAACACGGAACACTTAGCGAACATTACGAAATCATCATCATATTTGATTATGCCATTCTAGGGAAAACCTGAGGGTTTTCTGTAGAATTTCTGTTTGTATGTTGTCGAGTCTAAGACCAGCCTTTAAGACACTGTAAGACGAGAGATTTTCGCATTATTTATAATTTACAGATCCTGTTTTGGATTCCTTGTAATTAGAACCATTTGTATGACTTGGCAAATAAAGTCATTTATTGCTGTAATCACCTATCCCAGTAGTGGCATTTCTGTGATGAGATAACTGTTCACGGAAATGGATTGGTGCGAAAATGTCTTGGTCTACAGTAACATAACATTGCCATTACAAGTTTCAAAGTTTTGCATTTAAGCTAAGGTACTGATAAACAGTGAAAACTGAACTTTAATGCAAATATAGGGAGTATCATAAACATTTGAGAGTTGCACTTAATAGTTCGAACATTTTCATTACCATTCTCATATTCTCATTCTCATATCAAACAGTGTTGATTGAACTTCAGACAGTGACTGATTTTATGAATATTTTCAACAAACTTATAAGCAAATTTCACATGCTTAAAATGTCATTTACATTAATTATTGTTCTTAACTGTAAGTTTAGGGTTGAAATTTCAAGTTAATTGTTAAATTTTTGCCATTTTGTTGCATAATTGTGTGAATGCATTGTTTCGAGCAAATTTGTGGTATAAATGTAATATAAAGGGGCAGTAATAGCACAGAAAATTCTAATTATTAAGTACATGTGATAGGGGTCAGCAGCTTAATTCTAACAGGTACTGTGTGGCATTCTGTAGCTGAAATCTGTCTAAACCTAAAGTCTATGCTAGCATGGTAGTTCAGAACTGTAAATGTGACTGTGGTAAAGTGAAGTTGTCTCCCTTTGTCTGGATATAAAGTAAATAAATGAACAATTGAAGTATGATTTCTGTTAACTGCGTGACGAAAAAAATCCATGCATGGTAGGGATATGTAAATCTAAATGACGGTGGGATTTGGCCTGATCAACCAGAGACGCCACTGTAGTGTATATTCTTCACTCTAGGATACATGAGCACTTGATAGGTTTTACCCCCAGCTCGGGCAAGTGTTAAGACTGTTGACTGTGTGATAGACATACCTGAAACGAGATAGAAATTAATATTAAATGTAAGGTTCAAGGGAATCTGCAGTGTAACTGAAATACAATGAGAAGCAAGATTAGTATATCCAGTAATGAAATGACTCTTTTACCATAGACTGAAATTGAAAATGGACTGTAAGAAAACTACAGGTATTACATGGACAGTTGATAAAAAAATGAAATTACAAAATACACACCAGGTTTACGACGGAAAACGGACGGGGGCAAGGTCCTCAAGCTTATAGAAAATTCATCGTCTTAGAACATTCCCATGTTATATCTTCAGAATGTCTTCCATATCCCAATGTTGGCTGTGCCCCAGCACCTTTGCAACCAGGAAAGAGCTGAGAGCCCACATCGGAAGCTCGAACCACCTCCGGCTTAGAGTACTGTGTCCATGGTGTTATGACGGGGAGAAAACCAGTAATCGGGTCGGGGACTTGAAGAGGCATGTAGCGACAAAACACGCATTTGACAAGCTCTTCGGGGACAAATTCTTCTCTGACGGCAATGGCTTTTACCTGGCCATGTTTCCCAAGGACTATGCCAGGATCATCACTCCCACCCCTCCATCATCACAAGAGGCAATCCAGGCCATGGAGGCAGTGAAGAGTTGGACATCCGTAACACCAAGCTCCTCCCGTTCACTCCAGGAGTGGAAGCAAGGCTGGGCATTGGGTGACGCTACCCCTACAAGGGAAGAGCCCTCCGGAGTGGATCCACGGAGTCCTGCCAGGGGAGATGAGGCCCCCCCATACAGTCCTACCAGGCCGGAGATGGTGGCGGATTTGGTGGCCAACCAATTTCTCGTAGGGGAGGATGGGGTAGAGCTGGATATTATTCAGGGAAGTGCCTACTTCATTGTGAAGCTGAACTCCAGTGTTAGACAGGACATAAACAGGATGGAAACTTTGAAGAGATCCGTTGTCAACCGCCGTGCAAGGCCCACCGGGACTTTTACTACGGTAACTGGGGCCCTCCACGAGGAACTGTCCAGAAAGGCCAGCCAACTGACACAGATCTCAGCCATGTTTATTGACTGTATCTTGACCATTAAGCCAGAACCGGGGAGGCTACCCCATCCATTTCCCAAGGCCACACAACCATGCCTGCCAATAGCTCCCGTGACACAGACCCCGGCATCTGGACCTTCAGCTCCAAAGATTCAACCGCCGTCATTGCCACCACCACCCAAGACGCCACAACAGCAGGCCAGGGACCTCCTCTCCTGGGGTGTCATGCCCTTGATTCCCCCAGCACGCCGGAACTGGGACCAGGACGAGGCGGTCACACTCCAGGGTCGCCAGACATCCTTGAAGTGGCCACCTCGGGGATGGCGCACATTCACTGCCGAGAGAAAACTTCAGTGTTTTGAACACGCGAGTGCGCTGTTGGACTCTGACCTATCGGGGTTTCCTGTATCATCCAAGAAGGACTTATTCGACAGGTACAATTTTCTTGCATTACCGGGCTCAGCACCTCGCCAGCAGACGGCAAAATCTGGGATGAGACATGGAAATTATATTCAACTCCGGGACATTGCCACAGAGAAAGACAGTGACATGAGGATTCTAAAGATGTTTGCAAATGCCGCACGTGATAGGGAAGTTGAGCTGGACTCCATGATAAGGTCGATTAATGGTGCTGGGATAAGGCTGCGCCTTGAAAAGTGAATACATAAATTCTAGGGGGACATGACGCTGTCCCCCACAGCAAGGTTGAACATTTAAATACCGGGGACGTGATGCTGTCCCCGGCAGCTGCTTGTATGGAACTGATCGGGGACGTGAAGCTGTCCCCCGCAGCAAATTGTGTTTAAGTATAAAATTGAATTTATGAAGCGATCATTGAGGGTCGTTCTGCTGACCCCTCCAGCTAAAGAAAAAATGATCGAGTCCTTGATAAGTTGTTCACTTAAATTGTCTTTCCATTCCCTATTTAAGTCAAATTTTCAATATTTCATTATACCGGAGTATAATATTTAAAGGGGGGGGAGAATGTAATATCTGTGGCTATTACTGCTCTTAATCAAACCAAATAAGCAATGACGAACTTAGGTAACATACGAACACAAGTTTCTTTCCTTTTGTAAACATACTCGATACGAGTATTTTAGATGGTCTGTCATAAACAATGTCCGATTAAATGTTGTAGCGAATAAGAATTTACGCGATAAATAGGGTCATTTATTGCGGTCTGTTGCTTTCTAAAAGAGCTGGAATTTTCGGAGAAGGAACTATCTTTTATCGAATTCGTCCGAGCGTCTGTCAGCGTCCGTCAAAGTTTCTTTGAAGTTGACAGAATCTCCGACAGTTTTGGTTTTTGCCATTCCTTCCTCCTGCAAGAGCAGTTTCTGAGCTTTTTGCTGATATCAAACATACTAGGAAAGATTCTTGTGTAAGACATTTAAAGTTTTGCCAGAAGAAGTTCGGAAGGCGCCATGTTTTGAAAAGTATAGAAAATCTATACTCTTGTCAGAAAATCTTACCTCCAAATCCCCATTATTTTAATCCATTTTATAAAGTCCCACTAGTCTATCCCATTTCTAAATTGTCCAAGCTTCATTTTAAGACTGGGATAGATCAAGAATTTCCAGTATTTATTTCAAAACCTGGCATCAAAATCCCAAACTGAATAGATGTCCGCCATTATTTTCTACACTGGATAGAAAAATCTAAACTCTATCCCTGCAATGATTGGTGCATAGAAATTTTCCCCTTGCGTTCTGGCATTTGATTGGCTGGTCAAGCCTATATATAGAGCTCGCTCAAGCGTGTTGATCATCAACTCTGATCGGAAGATCAAAAGGTCAAAAAGTCAAAAACGTCAATCGATAGCCAGGCTACTTTCACTTTCGCACTGTGTACAAGGGAAGCAACTCTTTTAGTCTAAAGTCAAAGCAGTAGGTGTGTAGCCTCCCTTCTTCTGGACATTAAGCCTGGCATATGAACATTTTACAAATTCTAGAATAATTAAAAACATCCAAAAAGCTTTGTAAATTAAAAAGAGACTTGAAATTAGATATTAAATTCCATAAAAAGGATCGGTAAATACATCAAAGAGTTGTTCAACACTTGAGTCAAGAGTACAAAATATTAATAGAATAGTTAATAGACCTTAATAGTCTATGAAGTCTCAGTATGACTGAAAGAATGATGCATAAGTCAATATAGACTATATATCAATACTTGTTTTCAATTTGTGTTCCCTCTTGAGGACCTAGCCAGACATTACGACGAATTACTATGCCTCGGCCCATCATAAGAAGATCAATTTGATTACAATAGTTTCCTGACCCCTTCTATAGAGACCCTGATTGATAATATAAAATGTAAATATAAGTATTGAAATTCAGATTTTAGCTTTCACTGGACGATGAAAAACATTAACTGTTTTAATGTCTCCGAGAAGCCCTTCGGGCTTCACAGACATTAAAACAGCCTAATGTTTTTCATCGTCCAGTGAAATTCAATCCTTAAATAAAATACTAGCTGATATTCAACACAGTAAAAACCGTGAGTTCCGAAATGTCAAATGTTAGTCCTTTAACTCCCCTGCAGGGCGCATTTTTTTTTTTTTTTTTTTTTTTTTTTTTTTTTGTAATACTAGAGTTTTCATAAAGTGCGATAAACATGCGGTAATCTTTTTTGCAACTTTTTACTCTCGTTTATGACATTAATTCCCGCGAGATGACAAACAGAAAGCAGAACCCCCATTGGTCGACTACCGACGCCATTTTATCACATGACCCAGAATTTTTCTTATGCTGCGAGGAGAGTAAGAACAAAGAAGGTAAATTTTAGATTAACGACCTGTTTAGTAGATAAAAGGCTAATTTGTTATTCCTGATGCCTAGCGCACAACTTCAGCTACTATTCTGGTCTAGAAATTTTGAATTGTATGTCTAATTTATGCCAAAAAATTGATGGAAACTTCTCGATTATTGCAGAGTTTTTCTTTTGAGTCATGATCACTCATGCATTTGGAATGCCTTCGGTTCGAAGCTTTTAGATGCCTTTTCCCTGAAATTTGGAAATTTTAGTTACAATAAATGTTTTCTTTGTTTTATTGTATTCAATTTCTTTACTATTTTTCAGGGGTTATTTAGAAATTTAGCCAAAATTCGACCGTTCGTTTTGTCAACATCAGATCGAAAACGAGGCTGCTTGTAAACAAAGGAGAAAATACAGTCAACAGAGCTAGTTCTAACTTAGAAAATAAGTTTCCTTTTAACAGTTTGACATTTAATGTTTTTAAATTTGTGTTTGAAAAGAGAAGGACATGAGAGAAGAAATTGCCGCAGCGGTTGTTTTCATGACCCGCTTGATCAAACTGAATGAGAACATATCAAAAGAGAAAGTAGAAGAATTTTCGAACATTTTATCTGCACTTTTGGTTGAAAAGTTCAAAAACCATTGGTATCAAGAGGCTCCTACTAAAGGTCAAGGTTATCGTTGTATCAGAATTGATCCAGCAGAGCCAACAGATCCAGTGTTGGAGAAGGCGGCGGAAAGTTGTGGCCTCAGTTATCTTGATCTCAATCTACCGCAAGAGCTTACACTGTGGGTGGACCCTCAAGAAGTCTGTTGCAGGTAATACTGCACCATTCAGTTTTCTCTATGTTTAAACTTCGGAAGTTCCTGTTACTTCAATTTGGGTGGTTTTCAATACTGTCCATATTTACCCATATTAAAATGTACTTGTTACAATAACGAATGTTTCTGTGAAGTTTCCTAAAAGTTTATTGTTAGCATATTACATTTTTTAGTGTGTTTGATCGGGGGTTTGGGTTGGCTTCTGTATCAGTGTTGAACCCAAGTTCAAATTTATGTGCTACCAAGATGTCTGTTTAAACAAAAGAGAACTGTCTGAAACAATTCTGATTTGTTACTCATACAAATTACAAAAAATGATCAAATATACAACTACATGTTCATCTTATTGTCATCTTATGGTTTGTTTATTGCTAGGTTTGGAGAAAGTGATGGTTCCTTTTGTCAGCTAGCAGTATTAAAGGATGGAAATCTGGAGAATCAGGCTCATACCATTAACATCGCTGACTATCTGGAGCAGCAGCACCGTAGAGTTGCCCAGAACCTGAACATTGTTACTACTAGAACAAGTGCTAACAAACTACGGGCTCAGGCAATGAAGAACGCTGTCAACCAGTATCAGTATAATAGTGCCAATTATATACAGAATAAGTATCAGAATAATTTCTACAATAATCAACAGCAGATGCCTTCAGGATCATTCTCAACTTACAAACCATTCCACAAGCACCGCAAGAACGGATATCATCATAATCATGGCTTTAACTCTGGGAGTACCGGATATCAGGGGAAGAAAGGGGTTGTTTACGGCAATAATGGTGTAGATGCAGAAAGTAGCAATGGTTTTCCCACATGTTTTAGTGGCAGCTCGCAACAGCAGGGCAAGGACCGATTTCATTGGGTCAATAAGTCAGGCAAGCAGTCTCCGGTGCAAAGTCAAGTTGAAAACATGAGGTTAAGCCCCAACTAGCAGTCTAGCAGCCGTATGGCAGGAATAAAGCATTCTGTGAATCATTGGTATCTTGTACTTACTTGCTGTATGTACAGCTGGCAGCTTTTGTTTTAATTGCACTTTAAGACTTACTCCACCTACAAGTTGTCTATATAGATGTAATATACCTAAGCACAGCAGTCTCAAATAATTTGCTGGATTCTCATTTACATTGATGAACTCGTTCTACTGTTTCCTTCTTTCTGAATTTCTCCAATGCTACAATAGGAGTAAAGTTTGAATCATCTGGCACTGATTAAGGATGTATCACATGTCCATATCTGAACAAGTAATTTTTCAGCATAAGTCTTTTTATCACAAATTGTGCTAAGCCGAAGTTGTGTTGTCCGATGCAGTTGATGTTTTGAGACTTCAAAAATCTTGTGCTTCTCATAAAATGTTGCTAATCGAGGCAATTGGACAATAAGTGTTTGGTTCCTATTTACCATTTTTGCATTATCCGCTGATTCCCAGCTTTACAACATCTATATTGGAAATACAGGTAACCAGAACGCCCCTGACCTCAAAGGTCAGTGGGGTTCTGGTTACCTGTTTTTCCATTGAATATTGATTTTTTGTCAGCAGGAAACCAACAGATAATGCAAAAATGTTGAATACTAGAGTATTGGTCAGTATCTATATATATATATATATAGGATGTTGAAATATAAAATGTGAGGTAAAGTTTTTTAATTTCCCTGCTTGTTTTCAAGCAGGGTCATGAAAAAGCTGACAATAGACAATTGTAAAATTTGTAAGCAGACCACATTTACCAATCATGCAGACTTGAAGCTTTTTTATAACCTTAAAAGACACAGCTCAATTTTTACGTCTTAGATTATCAGCATTTATCTTTTTAAATGCTCTATCTGAACTTTTAACTTTTGACAGTCCAGTTGGTGCATGGTACAGGTCTTGTTTCAAAGCAGATCATCAAGAGAATCTTTCCATTTACATGTATCATGTTAGCAAATATTATACTTGAATTGTTGGTATTGTATAAATGCTGTTCAAAATATACCAGCCATGTGTTTATAGCAAATGAAGGCCATATATTATGCATGATGTATATATATGTGTTCATTTTCATTGTCATCTTAAAATAAATGAGCCGCCTCGTGGGAAAACCAACAATCTGCATAGGCGAAAACAAAGGGATAGTACAATTCCTCTTCTACTTAAATCCGAAATTTCAAGCTTCTAGCTCTTTTCTGTGCCTGTACAGGCCGGTTTGTGTCAGACCTGTTCGGAAACCACATTGTTGGTTTTCCCACAAGGCGGCTCAAATGAAACTAGCGATATTGTGATGTATGATGAATATAATACATATGCCATCTCTCAAACCACTACATTGCTGTCAAAATCAATCGCAAGTGCTAATGATAACATTCTGTATGCCATACTGGATAAAACTAACCTACATGTCAGATACAACCTGTATATGTTCATATTGTAAGACCTTTTTCACTTGTAAATGCTATCAAATATTCATTTTTCATACTTCATGCATGATTTGGTGCCCTTATTCCATACAGATAATGAATGACTTTACAAACCTACACATGTTGGTGTGAACCATTTTGTGTTGATCTCATTTGTTACAATGCCACACACAAGGTATTCAGAGTCATCCAACACTACTAACTACTGGGAGTCACTAGCCGTGGCAGATGAAGTCAATATATAGGGCTGTAAGATGCAAAAACTTGTATGGGAACAATTTGCCACAGATCAGAATGATCCTTGGCATCAGATGTCTGGCAAGTTCTATTTTCTACCCAGTGTTTAATATTTGAGCCACGATGTGAGAAAAAAACTGGATATTTGCCTATGCGAAAACAAAGGCGCAGATCAGCTGTGCAGTACTGCTCAGCTGATCAGCGCCTTTGTTTTGGCTGCACGGATAGTACAATCTCGCTTCTTATTCAGTCTGAAAATTTCAAGCTTCAAGCTTTTTTTCTGAGACTGTACAGGCCGGTTTGTGTCGGACCTGGTCGGAAACCCCGAAGACCGGTTTTCTCATGTCATTGCTCATTTAGTTAATCTGCATTTCTTGTTCTCAGTGAGTTTTGTTGGTTGTATCTGTATAGCCAGTGAGTGTGATGTGAAAATGTATATTTAACAGCGATAGTGTGATAATCATGAGAAATTAAGTTAATTGTTTAATACATTTTTACTGTCAATAAGTCTAGTGTTTACAGAATTTACTTAGAGTAAACGGCTTGTAAATATTAAATAAATAACTGCTTCATGTCTATATCTTGGCTTATATGTAGGGCTAACCTTAAAAATATTCTTGTTTCCCCTTGCTCAACTCTGTTTCTCAGGCATGGGTCGGTCAGTCAAACAATTTTCTACTTTTAATTTCACAGATTCCATACCTTTTGAAATTTATTGTAAATTTTAATATAATATTTAAGGTTCCTTATTACTATAATAATAGTGTTTTCTGCTCATAAATATTTCATAGATTTTTTAAAAAAAATGTGGCATGTTACATACCAGAATAATCCCTAAACCTTAAACTTTCTTATGAATGATAATGTTTTCCAAAGGGAAGCCATTGTAATAGAAATTTTTAGTGAAATTACCTATTTTTCTAATAAAGGGGTGGTCTCACGCTATATGAAATTTACATAGGGTTCTGCCCACGCACCGATTTTTATAATATTATGCATATTGCTTGCTTGGTGCATGGCCACTTTATTAATAATATAGATTTTCTCTTAACTACTTAAAACTTTTAAATACAACATTTTGTATTAGAGGGGGTCTGAATATAGGGGTATGTGTGATTAAAGTCGCCCTTAACCATCATAAAAGCCTCTTCCTGGTTCTGTTTGTTTGTAAAGTAATCTAGAATGATCACTGATCATATTTGTATTGCATAATTGGTGATAGCTATAATATTGAATTCAGCTGATTATCATTTGCTTCGCAGATGACCCCAAATTTTAGCTCCATAATGGTGTAATCACAAGTTTGATTTTCAATTTTAACATGTTCCAGGTTTTGTCAACCTATAATTTTAACCTTAAATTAGGCTACACATATATAGATTATATGCTGAAAATTTCATAAAATTTGAAGACCGGTAACATCTTTTTCTAGAACATTGAATGATACAAGTCGGAATTCTGAAAAACATAACATTAACAATGATTTTATCCAATTGTAAGTATTTCATGTTATTAATATGTTACAAAGCAAACTTTTTGTGAAACATTTTGCAGGTAAGCAATTTTGTGTCTTGCATGACCATCAACGCTATCATACATATTTTGAATATTGATTTAAGTAAGAAAATTGCACCCTGTCTTGGACCTTAAAAAGCATATGTGCCCATCATTGTTAGTTTTCATAATTAGATTTTAGAACATGATTCTATCTATTAGTTAGCCATTCTCTATAATGTATTCATGTTTATGATGCAGTTACCTAGTTTTTACTGTTTTGTTTATTTATTTTTTTTTTTTTTTCAAAAAAAAAAATTGTTTAGGTATAAATTATTTTAATGAACTTATGTCATATGGACAGCCTAAAGGATTTAGCATTTTGCATAAAATAAAAAGATGAGATTAAGGACAGTTTATTCCGTGTTGATTATATCATGATCCCAGAAAAACACCCCACCCACCCAAGTATATAATGAAGCAAAACCAATAGGATGAAGAGAGAAAATGAAATCTCAATAGATAGAATTATAAGATAAGTTACTAACAGCAGGAACCTTTTAACTACTTTTGTGTGTTTTTCTTTTCTCCTCCATCTAATGCATAATATACATTTACTTGACAGCATTTTAACAATAGTTAATAGCATGTTTGAAACAGGTTATACCATATATATCAAATCTGAGATGAAAGTTATTAATCTTATGCATGCATTTAATCATCTACTACAGCAGGCAAACCTTTTGCTGGAAGTTTCAAACATACTTCAAACACTTCACAATGGAAAACCCTCACTCACAATGGAGCTTTTGAACATGTAGCTGAGAAGGTTTTTTTTACCTAGCTGACAGATAATTTAAAAAAAATAGCCATAATTTCTAAAAAAAGGAAGGATTAAAGAAGAGTATGTAGACAACTATCAGCATGAAATTACAACAATTTTGCTGTATTTATAAATGACTATTAAACCCAGGAACACGATTCATAAATGTTGAGATTTTTAAACATCAAGTTTAAATATTTGTCTGAGTATTCAGTAACTTCAGTCGCATTATTCATTACGTAATCTAATATTCATTTCAAAAATAGAAAAAAGAACCACATTTAAATGGTAGACAATAATGTCAATAATGGATGTGTTTAATGAAGAATTAAAACAATCTGATATTTAAAGTGAAAGCTATACCTGAGCATCACATCTGAACACTTACAAAGAGAAAAGCCTGTCACAGCTGAATTATGTACTTACTGGATAAGTATAAAGATAATGGTCATAGAAACGTTAGAAAGTGCCACAGTATTTGGTATTCTTGCCAATCTTTTAACTAAAGTTGACATCAACAATAAGTAAAGTTATGTACAATCTTTTAAACGACAATACAAGATGGTAAAACAAATCGAGGAATCAATCAAATGTCCATTACCATTAGGCATCATGGTGGTCAATCACAAATTAAATTAATGTTACTCCAATAAGATTATCCAAATACATTTAAACCTAAAAAAAATATTTAGTGATGAAATTATGGAAACTTTCAATGATATATTTGAAATTTTTGTTGAGACCTGAAAAAGTTTGCTTCAATCATTTGTATAATAGATATAATAACTTTGAGGTAAGGCCAGTATTAAATATGTGAAAATGCCAAATCAAATAAGCATTTTATACTAAGAATTCATATTTCTTATGTGTTTTATAATTTCCAATGATAAAATTGTGGAATAACACGATTTTAGACGAAAAAACAGCTAAAAACATTAAAATTCATTTTTGTCAAAAATTGACCAACATGTATATTATGTACATTTCAGCAGTGTTACCGGTTTTGAAAATTTATAAAACTTTACCAGCGTGAAGAGGGTACCACTGGCCAATTTTATAGTCAGTATCAAAGGTTGACAAACACTAGAACATATCAAAATATGAGACACAATTTGTCATTCTCGAAAATAATTTTGATAAAATTTGGACAATTTCAAGTTTAAGTTTCCATAGAAAATCTATCTGTTTATCTATTTAAGCCAAAATGGTATCAAAGTAAGCCATATGGAGTACTTTATTAATTCCAGTTTTAATTGGGTTAATGAAAGTTATTTAAGTGATAACATATAGGCAAAGTATAAGGCAGGTATGGTCACAAAGATGGAGTACGTCAGGGTGCTATCCTGAGACCTACATATGCTTTTCAAAATAAATAAATGCATTTTTATAGGTGTTAGAATGAAGGCATTCACCATGCAAAGCAAGAACAAAATTGATGCGTGGGCGCATATGAGACCCCCCCTTTCCATAAATAATCCTTTAAAATAAATTTTTGATTTTAATTGATAGAAACCTTTGTGAAGGTCTAAATAATGTTCTCCAACTAATTTGCAAGCTGAAAAATTAGCTTAGAAACGATTTGCATGAATAGCAGGTGCATCATCTTTATCAGATTTATTACTTTAAATAATATTGTCCGTCACTTATGCAAATACCTGTGCCTTAAATATACCATGCCAAATAAATTAAGCAACTTTTACTTTGAACAGTGTCTTCATACGTTTTAGACATTAGGGAAGTTCTTCTGACAATATCTTTTATATATCTAATAAGGGTAAAAACAATTGTTGTGTGGTGTTGAAGTAACGTTGGATTTAAAGTCCTCTGAGACATGTCTCAAATAAAACATAGATAAAATTATTTTGTACAGTATATTTATATGCATTATAGTATGTACACGCTGTGTATACCTGTTAAAACAGGACAGGTAGTCTGTTCATTCAGGTAGAACATACATATACAGTATATTTCCATAGCCTTTTTACATAACAAATAAGCCCATTAATTTGACCTTGATTAGTCTCAAAAAACGGGCTTTTTGTCTGCAGATATTTCGGTAAGAATTGTTTCAAACAGAACAAAAATGATAGCAGTTGATAGATTTTTCTACTTACTAACTACCGTGCCAACACTCATCCCACAATATTTCTTATTTAAGCGTAAAACAATGCAAGAAAAATAAAAGCAGTTTTCAAACTAACAGTGCATTTCACTACCAACATGCACGAAAATGCAAATACAAATTCTGGTTATATTACTAGGATAACGTTTGTCATTCATAGCCCTTTCAGGAGATGTAATATCATGAATGATCTGTATCCCAGGACTGAGAACAACATGTTCAAAGTTTAGGGGGGGTTAGGGACTTTGTAAATATATCAATCCACGTTAAATTGATAATAAGGCTATGTGAAAAAATATTTTATTTAAGGATGGCACTGAATCCATCAGACAAGTTATCCTTCAAAAACATACAAAAAATCTTGATGCATATTGGGGAAAAAAATATAACAAAACAATAAAATATTGTTTGAAAAATTGGAATAAAGTTGAGGCAACTTTTTAGGTTCTGTTGAAAAAAGGGAGACAAATATAAAAATAGAATTTTAATTTTGGCCCGGCTGTAGTTATCAGTACATGTCCTGTGCATGTATATAACATATTGTATACAAACAGACATACAGGGTAGTTAAAATAGTGGATAACTAGTTAAACCTAGTTTGCAAAATTGTTTCAGTTGTCAAAATTTTCAAATCTCTATCCGACTTTGGCTGTACAGACATTATCTGGCCTTTATTACCAGCCTAATATACAATACCAGGTACAAAATACTGCTGACTGCCATGACACTACTTCCCATCATGGCAGTCAAAAGCCACAGTCATTATCCACAGCCAGAAAGCAAAAGTCAGAAGCTTTAGTTTCATGTCAAATGCCACCATGCACAGTATTTTCGTCCAAAGAAATTAAGTGTTTGCATATTATACATACAGATACTTCCAGTTTTGTATTTGTTATCATGCTAATTGTTGTCAAATAATGAGCTACATATTTGTTTTCATTATTTCCGTGGAACCATATCTCTGTTTTAACGTAACTGCTGTATGAAAGACTTGAGATAAATGTGATTTTAGAGTTTTATAGTATAACTGTTGTAACTCTTGTGCTCTGAGTGTGTAATAGTATATCTGTAATTACGGAGATGAAACACAATCAGTCTTAGTGGACACTTTCTGTGTGTAAAAATTGCAAGGTTTTGGGTGTGTTTCAATGTATGACCAATAAGTTCTAGAAAAAGGGCTATGTGTGACTAGTAGCAGTTCCTTTCATTTATCGACAGTAATGTAAAAATAACATTGCAACCCATTTAGCGACAGTAATGTTCATTGCAACCAAAAAAGACAAAAATGTCCATTACAGTTGGTTGCTTTTTATCTCCAGTTGTAAACTTTGAGGCTGCATAGATATATAATTAGATCATGTACAGTAATTATATAAATGAGCCACCTCGTGGAAAAACCAACAATGTGGTTTCCGAACAGGTTCGACACAAACCGGGCTGTACAAGCACAGAAAAGAGCTAGAAGCTTGAAATTTCAGATTTAAGTAGAAGAGAAATTGTACTATCCGAGTAGCGAAAACAAAGGCGCTGATCAGCTTCGCGGTTACCGCGAAGCTGATCTGCGTCTTTGTTTTCGCCTAGGCAGATTGTTGGTTTTCCCATGTGGTGGCTCAAATGATGATTTACAGATATGCAAGTCAAAGGAGTATTTATTACTATTAATTTATTGGTATGATAAATTCTTGTCAGAGACTATTTAACTTCTTGAGAAAGCATGATACATTTTTACTATTACGTTATATAAAAGTACTATAGTTTAGTGATGATTCATCGTTGACCCCAGCTCACTGGACATTGTGCAATATGATTTAATATGCATGCTTTAGAGAAGTTTGTAGTCATAATGAGTTTAGATTTTACACGACAATTCAATCATTTCATCTATCAACAGCACATTAACATCATATGTACATGATTTTAATAACCCACCTGTATTGCTGTAAAATTCTGTTGATGTTAAAAGAAGACATCTTTTTTATTCAATGTTAATTACAATTTTCTTTCTCTTAAATTTCAATTTTTTTTTTCTTCTAGTGTTTTTTTTTCTTTCTCTTTTATGTACAGGTAATCCGTTTATTCTCATTATCTTTTTTTTTTCCTTCAAAAATTGAAAATACTTTTATAGTTACTAATGAATTTCTTTTGAACTTGAAAAGAAAAAGAAAAAAAAAAAAAGAAGATTTTCTGATCAAAGTACATGAATTTTATATATCTGAGTCAAAACTTGTGACAAATCCTGTGCACATATCAAATTCCACATAGTAGTTTATGACAGACTAGGTTTTTGCTAGTGACAAGGACCGATGTTTATAGATAGGTTGTAAACTTGTATTATAGTTTATTACATGTACCATCTAACAGTGTAATTAGTGTAAAAACGAAACATCAATACACAAATTGTAAATATAAGAAATGTTGCTTTAAAGTCTACCTTGTTTTAGCGATTGGTGCTTACAATTTTACACTACTTATGGGCAAACCAAGAAAAGGTGTGGGTAAAGCTTGTTTTTGTTTAATAAAACTTTATATGTGTTACATTTGTCAAAATCAAATTTGGGCCACAGCGTGAGAAAACTGGTCTTCGGGTTTTCAGACCAGATCAGTTAGAAGATGACTAGAGACTGGAAAATTTGGATTTAGAAAAAAGAATGGATTTAGAAAAAAGAGAAATTGTACTATCCGTGTAGCAAATCAGCTTTGCAGTTACTGCGAATCTGATCTGTGCCTTTGATTTCGCTTAGGCAAAAGTCCAGTTTTCTGATGACGCGGCTCATTTTCAACAATAAATAGCCAATGGTGAATGCCAAAAAATAATGGATTGTCACTAATTTTTGTTTTTCTCAATAAGATTTTTTTTTGAAAATTGTTTCATTTTAAAAAAATTGTTTCATTTAAACTTCATTTTTGTTCAACAAAACAGTGAACAACAAAAAATGAGATAACATTCATTAAATAATTTCTTTTATATTTGTCCAAATAAATGGCTTTAGATGATATTCTGGATTGCAAATGTTTCACATGGGTTCAGGGGTAGTACTCACCGACAATTGTCTGGAAAAGTTTGTTATATTTTGTGTGTGTTTTGTTGTAATCTTTTATTATAATGAGCTATGTCTTGAGTAAACATGTTTTTATCATTTACAAACAGTGATAGTTCTGCTCAGCCTGTGTATTCTCATAGTCTGATCAGGGCCATTATTGTTTGCAGGTATTGCTTGATTTTGACCTTAGAAGGATTGAAGATTGGCGGTTTCTACTCAGTAATTATATTTCTAAATCAAATACCTTGTGTTCATGCTATGGAAGGTTGACATGAAGTTTTATGGTAGGTTCATCCGGATTTAGCTTCTGATGTTGCTTCAGACGAGACTTGGTCTATCAGGGGTCAAAATCAAGTTATATCATGCCTGCAGTTGAAACCCTGAAGGCATGTTTTCTCATGGTTAAGCTCAACTTTGTTACTCAACTGCTAGTTTATGTATAGTATATATCATCGAGTTAAAAGCAGAATGTTTTATGAGCCAAGTAACAGCCAAATTGTCAAAATCAGTGCACATGCCACTCATGTAAGTCAGCATAATGTCAGGCATGTGACAATTCAAATTGTAGGTTTAGTTGTTTCAGGGTTCATGTGAAAGCAGAAATCGCCAGATTCCTTCAGAAAACATTAAGAAAATAGTAAATGAGCCGTGTGACGGTTTTAAGTCAGTCTAGGACAAAATATATGTATTCTGAAACTGGAGGTTTTCTGCTAGAAAATGTTAAGCCTGAGAATGATACAGAAATGGAATGCCACTTTTTACTGGGGGTATATCTATACATTATGTACTAGATGTTTGAAGATCTGTTGTTAAGATATAGAGGAAGGGTTGTATGAAATAGAGATGACCCTTTGGTTGACAGTTTAAAGGAAGTGCAATATACAGCTGCATGTACCAAACTTACAAGATTAATAATGGTTTATTTATAATAGACAGGCATTGAGTCAGAAGGATAATTTGTATTTCTCATGGTCATGAAGTGATATTTTAAGGGTCGGTGTTAGAATGATTTGAAACATTTTTCTGGCACTTTGCTTTCCTTAAAAGAGTATTGACGACCCACAATGTTATTTTGATGATTTCTAATGCTGAAATATATTTTCTGAAGCCAAAACCATATTGTCAATTGAAGTGATGTTATATATACTCGATACCAGTATTTCAAATTATAGTTCACATAATGCTCTTTCTTGTAATTGTTACTACAATGTGTCGTCTATGTTTGATACAACTTAGACAGAGTGAAAGAATTTATGGCAAAACAGTGTATGCATGCAGCTGTATTAAGTTGTCGTTGAAGCTCTATCACAAATTCATGCTATCAATTTAACAATTTTGAATCGTCATAGACAAACTATCTAGCCCCAAATGTGAGGCCGCAGAATGCAGCATCCCTTTAGGGGCTATTCTGTATGCTTCGAGTAGCAACTAAAAAATAGGATAGAATTTAGAATCACACATTATACCGATACAGTTCATTGAATGTGGACTCACCTGAATGATAATGATGGGAAA
The DNA here is from genome assembly GCA_964017185.1 of Rugalucina vietnamica. NCBI lineage: Eukaryota > Metazoa > Mollusca > Bivalvia > Lucinida > Lucinidae > Rugalucina > Rugalucina vietnamica. The sequence goes on from OZ024880.1 coordinate 43,193,325, forward strand.
GTCCATTCATTATAATGGGTTAACAGTATTTGATGGGTAAAATTTGTGTGTTTGATTTTTTAAGAGGAAAAAAAACATCCATAAAGAAATAAGAAAAATAAAGTTTTATTGATGGAACAATTAAAGTGTTTTGGCACCCTTATTTGATATGTCCTTCACATTGAAGAGCTTTCAAAACCATGAATTTTGATATAAAGTTGATAAAAATCGACTGGGAAATAAGAAAGTTATAGGCAATTCAAGATACAAAAAATGATTATATGAGCGCCGCCATTTTGTTTTTCGTTTAGTTTTCATATTTTTATTAAAATCAAAATAAACACTGAACTCAATTATAATAAATACTTCCTCAAGCATTGGGGTCAGTTAGATATACATTCTGAAGAAAGATTTTTCAAAATCGCCCGAGAAATAGAGCAATAAGAGCAATTTGAAAATATTCAAAATGGCCACCAGGAGTCTACTTTTGGTAATGCATGGAGTCTAAATTAAAACTGAAAAAAAATCAAATTAAATGAATTTTTCCGAATATTTTCATATCAAACTTTGATAGCTGTTTATTTCTAGCAACAGGCAATATTGTTAATTGAATTGGTACACATTCTGTGTTAAAGGAATCCTTTAATTTTGATTTTATTCTAATTTTTTAACCTCAACTAGAAAACAAAATGGCGGCCGTCCATATTCCTTACTTAATTACCCATAACTTTCTTATTAGACCACCGATTTTCATCAAATTTGTATCAAAATGCTTGGTTTTGAAAGCTCTTGAATTTGAAGTAAATATCATTTAAGGGTACCAAAACACTTTAAGTTGTATGCTCTTGAATTTGTGGTTAAACTTCCATGTACTGTGATATATGATGATATTTATTGTATTAGATGTATAAAGAGATGAAATGAATTTATTTCCATTGTTATTTATAAATTGAACAAATTGTATTAATACCATATTGTCATTAAACGATTTACGTTCCACTATGTTTCACATGTACTCATGAAATGAGGCTCTTATCTAGGAAAGTGGCAGAAGTTAAGATTTATTTAAATATCTCGGTATTTGAGCCGCGTCAGGAGGAACCAGCATTTTGCATATGTGAAAATCAAAGACACAGACACAGCTGATTGGCGTCTTTGTTTTCACAGATAGTACAATCCCTCTTGTTCTTAAATCCAAAATCTTTAGCTTCTAGTCTTCTGTGATTGTGCAGGTGGGGTGGTGTCGGACCCGGTCAGAGACCGGGAAGACTAGTTTTCTTGCCTGGTCCTGAGGTTATAAAACTTTTTTCATGCTCAGCTCAGCTCAGCTTGAAATTTAAAGTGCTCATAAATACTGGAATAGCCAAAATAAATGAAAATTTCAGTTTTAGATCACCAAAGCCTATAATTTATAGTATAAAGTATAGTCTCAGCGGAGCTGAGCATGAATTTTTTTTATAACCTCGGGGCCTGTTGGCTTATTTCACTTTCATAGTAAGATTCTCAATACTTGATCTCAAGTCATTACTAAAGCAGGTAATATCAAGCCATATCTTGATACATCACACTTTACGTCAACAACAAAGGTTTTAAAACCGTCATTTTTATGAGACATTATTAGCCGTGTCATAGTTCTTTCATTGGAGCGAGCTCTGTCATGAGAAAAGCTGCTTGTATAGGGTAATGACCACACGAAGGTTGACCATCCAAACACAGAGTAGATCTGCAATGATTTGTACTTGCTTGTCTCTTAGTATTTAATCAAAAATAGTTCAAGAGGGCCAGTCGTCTCACCCTGGAGTAATATTTCTCATGACATAGCTCAGATATATCCATTTTGGTATTACATACATTTTGTCCTCGCAGTCACATTGGATACGCAGCAATGGAAATCTTTCTAACGATATTCACGCATACCAAAAGAACACTTAAATATACATGTAGAAACAGCAGGTTAGACCGCAAACATTTTCAATCAAAAACATGGTTTCATTAGCTGCGAGAAGTGTTTTCGGTTGCTGCCTATCCGTTATGTGTACCCTATATACCCGTGATGCAACCAAATTTCTTTCAGCGCAGATTGATGCAACATTTCATGACATGTTACAACATGGAGCGTGCTGGTTGGAAGCTGGATCAATTTGGCTGCAATTTACAGTCAAGCAATATTGATTTTACAAATACCTATGGCATGAATTCTTAACTGCAGGTAGAAGCAGAATCGTTCAGGCTCCCAATTACCATGCTGCATTTTGTCATGTGTCGTGTAATTTTGTATCAGTCTGTGGTGTAAGAATCACTGGTATACTGGGTGTTGTGATAATAGTCATATCATCACATTAACTTAACTGTGATACAGCATGCATTTCATCACTTTGTTGCCATAATGAGATGGAGGGCAGATAAGTTGGTTATTTGTTTATGATTAAAAGATGATGTTTGCAAGTGAGTCATCAATAGAAATGTGTTTGGGGCAATTTAGAATCACCTTTACTTGAGCTTCATTTCCCAAATGGAAAAAAGAAGAAGAAAAAAGTGCAGATTATCTGCAAAACTTTGGAAACCCACATCTTCTAGAATTCAGATTTCAAGACAAAACATGGTTCTTGGCTCTAGCATGCTTGTATAGCATAGTTGTTTGTGTTGGACTTTTTTGATATCTTCAAGATAAACAATTATCTTGGTGTAGCTCATAATTATTGAGGTGATTCATAGAGCTTCGTAACAAATTTTTATGGAGAACTTGGCAACCTCATCTGTTATTTATCATTGAATAAACAATTCATTTGCTCTCCTGTGGTAGCCTAGAATCAAAACAGATCTGAAGAATAAATATTTTATAGCATATGATACTCTTGTTTTTGTTGTTTTTGAGCACTTGCTCATACATTACATCACATGTGCTTGAAGTTATAACCATATATCTTGAATCATTAAAATGTGCCCTAAAAATGATAGTGCCCAAATCGTATTGCCATGTAGACACTTATTTGAAGCATTGTTTAATGATTTATGGCTATAACTTCAAGCACCTGTGATTACATCTACATGTTTTATCACAACATAAAAAACCGGATTATTGCCTATGCAAAAACAGAGGCGCAGATCAGTTGTGCAGTAACTGCACAGCTGATCAGCACCTTTGTTTTGGCTACACGAATAGTAAATGCCTTTTCTTAAATACAAAGTTTCAAGCTTCTAACCTTCTTCTGTCACTATACAGGCCGGTTTGTGTCAGACCTGATCCGAAAACCTGAAGTCTGGTTTGCTTGTGTCAGGGCTCTGAGGGAATAGTGGTGGCCTAGTGGTAGAGTTCAGGAGTTGGAGCCACAAGGTCCAGGGTTCGATACTTCTGCCTTATAGTGTCATTGAGCAAGACACTTTGAGCTCCACACAGTACTGGTTAGTACCCTAGAAGTGTTGGCTTCGTTCCGACATGAATGAAAAATTGTTGACTGGGATGTTTTAGAACTTGCAGCAAGAGGTCCAGGGTTTCCACCTCATAGTGTCATTGAGCAAGACACATTAGCCCCACATAGTTCCATCCCAACATGACAGAAAAATTTTGACTGGAGTGTTAAACCATATAAAATGAACATACATTACATGTACATGTATACCTGACAAAAAAAAAACAAAAACGCAATGATGAGATTTTTACCGTTGAGTTCTTCAGCTAAAATTCAAAGTACACCTCACCCTCTTTATAACACTATTGCTGGGGTCCAAGCCAATTTCCGTGTTAGCTATATAATGAGAGTAATATGTATAGACATATAGTAAAAATAGTCCAATTGGGGTCCAACAGTCATCAGTGTTATATCCAGAATCGTGTTGTAATGAACCGTGTTATAAAGAGGTCCAGATGTAGTGTTATTTTCCTATTTCTGGAGGAATCTTGATAAATTTACGTTTGGATTACTGGAATATCTGCTCTTTACAACCATATAGAAGAAAGACATCAGTGCAACCGGCCAACATGTTTCAACTGTACCATCAATTCAAGTCAGGCTTGGGTATGTGTCAATTTTGAAGCTGCAAAAAACATTCTCTTGCAGTTTTTAGAACCCTGTGAAGTTGAGCCAATCCTGTTTGTCTTTATAAACTCCAATTTGATAGGCCATGACCATATCAGATCTTAAAAATTGTGCTTGAATGCTTGGTAGTTTATAAGGTTTATCTCCGGTATGCAATTATTGTTGAAAAGGGTGTCAAATGACATGAGCTGCCAAGCTTTTAGAATCCCAGTTTGAACAAAATGCAGAGGTGGAGAAAATATGTGCCTGAGTACCTTCAGGTGTACACAAAAGATTCTGTACATCTGCAGTAACCTGGGCAATGAGAATAAAAAATGGTGAAATTTTAATACCGCTTTAAACATTTGACCCCCTCATGGTTTATGGTAAATTTTCTGGAGCAGAGTTTTGACACCTGGGGCCAGTTGTTCAAAACTTTGTTACCTTAACGTCCTCGTTAAGACATCTCAAGTTAATGCTGACTACATAAGCAAATACGCTGTTATTTTTTGTTGATTGCAAAGGATTCTCACATTTTATCAACAAGAAATGACAGTGTATTTGAAATATTCATGTTTGAAATTTTAACAAAGCGTTAACTAACAATGTCGCTAATTTTGAACAACTGGGCCCAGGTTTTAAAAGATATGCAATCCATACCTGAATATGTCTGAAACGTGTCATTACTTATGGTCTTCATGGAAATTTGATGAACCATACCATTGTGTTTCTTATTTTGTCGGGTATATCTACATCTGAATGAAATACTTGTGGCTTAATTTGTAGTATGAGATCCACTTGCGTTCAGGACAATTCTTTATAATGGTAAATTTGGTATGAAACTTTGTATGGCCATTCTTACCCTTCGGTTATCTTGTCTTTAGGAGGTTGTACACTGCTGGTATATAGGATAACTGACCATCCAGACATGTCCTTAGCTATGGGCCATAGACAAAAAGCAAAAATGAACAATATCATTCTTGGGGAGCATGATAGTATAGTGGCAAAGTGTTGGAGCCCATATCAAAATATTGGGTTGGGAAGACCCCATTGCCAAGCTGTGCCCTGGTGCTGATAATAATTATGATAACCTACAGCTGTTTATAGAGCAACAAAATATAAATTATGAAAGGGATGTTAAGTTTATCATAAAAGAAAAATGAACTTTTCTTGCTACAATTCATTTTGATTTTTTGAGTTGTGCCCCTTATACTGTGATGCACGTTAAAATGCATCTGGAAGGGAAATAACTCTACATGCCATAATCCACTTTCAAGTTTAAAATGTTTGAATTGCCTCCCTTGAACTTAAGCCCGTTGGCTGAATTTGAGATCATATGGAGATGGGACCTCGCCTGGTGACTGGAGAAGCCTTGAATCAAACCCATGAGGTGTTTGCGTACACCATGAAGACCTCTGGTACAGTTTTTAATGTCATTCAATTATCAAAGCTTGAGTTCAGTATCACTATACTGGGGGTGGGATGGGGGAGGGGGAGACATTAACTCCTCAGATTACTGGATAACATCCAAGAAGCGATGACTCTGTCCTGACATTTAGACTGCTTAGTAGTCTGTACTACATTTCACAATGTAACCACAGTCTAATGTTTAAGTTCCAAGCAGATCAACAATTACATGTATGGAAAAAAGTATATGAATTTGGGCGGTGCGTTCCTTTTACCAGAATGAACCTGATTACCAGAATGGACATTTATCTATGTCCTGGAAAACTTTTCATTTCGTTTTTGAAGACAGATTGGCCTAGACTACGCACAGACTATGATTTATTTGAGAATTTGGTAGTACAGTAAGATTGTGTTCTGTATGATGGGGGTAGTGTAGAGCAAATGCTCATAGATATGCTTTTAGGACACTGTCACAGTGCCAACACTTTTTACTCATTTCTAAATGCCCATCTTTTTTCTGTTGAACAATCGCTCAGGTGAGCTCTACTTATTTTTATCAAAGAAACCTCTGACCAATGGCCCCCATCTCTGAGCTGCCATAACCACCATAGGAAGTCAATATTGTCCTACTGAGATGAAAAGCGCCTTTGTTTTCGCTATAGTACTATTCCTGTTCTACTTAAATCCAAAACTTCAAGCATCTAGCCTGCTTCTGTAGCTGAACAGGATGATTTATGGCAGACCTGGTTGGAAACCCAGAGTGATGATTACCTCATGCAAAGGTTCAAATGTAAACTGCTGATGATCATAATTGCACAGTATGGACATTGACTCCTGTTTAAGGAACTGTTTTCCACAGTGGGTTTGAAAAGAGACTCTTTTTTTAATATACGGTAATGTTTTTTTTTCTAAAATGGGTTTGAAAAATAAGACAAAGAAATATTGTATATTTATTTTTATTTGTGTTTATGCAACATGCTAAAGCACAGTAGATGTACATAGCTCTAACTTAGCATAATTCACAATGATTTCATCTCAATTTCAGGAAAAAATCATATTTTACTATTAGATCTTTATATAACTTAAAAACAAAACCTTTATTTTATTTTTGTCTTCAGTTTTTTTAGCTTACTTAATTTGTTTTGCTATGAACCTTATCATAAGAAAACTGTTTTAAATTATCTCCTTGCTTAGTGTAAAAAAGAGGCGTGGATATGCTCAGTTCAGTAACAGTTTGTCGTTTGTCTCACAACATTAACATATAACACATGGTGAGGCATATCCAATATTTTTAGCCTCCTGTTTTACTGTTTAACTTATTACTGGCCCCAAGGTTATGAAATATTTTACATGCTCAACTCGGCTAAGCATAAAATTTAAAATGCTTATAAATACTGAAATAGCCCAAATATATTAAAATTGAAGGTTTTGAACTCCAAAACCTGTAAATTATCCCACTGATAAATGTTAAAACGCCAACAAAATGCCAAGAATTGCATTTTAACATTTATCATGCCAACAACTGCATTTTAACATTTATGAGCAGGATAAATTTATGTCTCAGCTGAGCTGAGCATGAAAAAAGTTTTATAACCTTGAGGCCAGGTAAACAGTTTTTTGACAGATTCTTATGACTTGGTTCATACAATGATCTTAAAAAAAAAATCCTTTGACTTTGGTTCAACTGTCAGCAGATTTCTAATCAAAAATTATCTTATTTCGAATACCGACTACTATTTTGCAGTTATTCCCCTTTTGCTTTTTTATTTCGCTCTCTCCTTTTCCCTCCTCCTCAAAAGTTTTTTATTAGAAGAAACTAATCTATGAAAGCTACTCAACTGTCGACAACAACGAGAATTCACCAAGCACACAACACTCACGTGCATGATATAAACATGAAATAAAAACAGGCAAATCATTGTTTTTTGTTTTTGACATATAAAAAAAACAACTTTAACTTTGCTGTAAGCACACTTAACTCTCAAAACTATGCCTAAAATATTAGCATATCTTTGGCCTTATCAAGAAGTATCTTTAACTGAAGAATTTAAGAGAAGAAAAAATATCAAAAAGCTTTACTGACTCAAACCTGTTGAGAATGAAAATATCTAGTCCATAAAAAATAAAGGGCCAGTTTCAAATTTTCAAAACGACAAAATAGAGACTTGAAAATTGTGGAAATATAAGCAATAAGCATTTGTTCCTTTCACACTTTATTCCTTCCACACTTTTAAAAGTAAGAGAAGCCATAATATGACAAAAATGACACACTGAAAAAAGCAGATGAGCCAAAAAATAGCCATATACATAGCTTTAGTCTTAGCCGTGACCCCTTAAGGGTTATTTATGTTCTTTTAATGCTCTTTTGATAGGATTAAATCCCTTTTTTTACTTAATGAAGGGACAAAATGTAAGCCCTTAATAATCTTGGTCCTTGTTGATTTCAGTAACATTGCAAATCATGAACTTAAGTTTAAGAGCAATGGTCATCACAAATGACCACAAATCACTTTCCATGATATGCTCAAAGTTTGTTTTGTCATAATATGGCTCTAAAAGAATAATGCCCTTGTTTTTGTATATCACACACTCGCCCATTCACACCTCTTGCCTTCCACTGTCATACCTCCTCAAACACAAACACATACACATACAGTTCAATGACCAGTCAGGTGTCATATGAGTTGCCACACAAGAAAACTGGTCTTTGGGCTTTCTGACCAGGTGATATACAAACGGACCTGTACAGTCACAGACGAAGGCTAGAAGCTTGAAATTTCGAATTTGGGAAGAAGAAGAATTGTACAATCTGAGAGATGAAAACAAAAAGGCGCTGATCAGCTGTGCAGTTACTGCACAGCTGATCTGCACCTTTGTTTTCGCATAGGCAAATATCCAGTTTTCTCATGACGCGGCCCATAGGTGCTATGAACTCACACTATTCAAACACAAAAGGCATTGACCATTTCGATAATGCTGGCAAATTAAAAATTAAACTGGGTCAAAGTCCTTCATGACTGCAAACATTAAAAGATTATGCTATGCCGTTCAACTGTTATGAACAATTTCAACAGTAAATGTTCCAAAAAAGAAAGCCCTTATCAAAGTTCAGAAGCCAAATTAAAGGTGGATATTTCGTTGTAGCCTCGAAGCTTAACTATTTTAAGTCCTAGCAATAACTAACAGGAAATCATGCATGTTTCTCTATAACAACTGGTGGGGAATAGTCACACAGTAATATACTCGGCACAAAAAGTAATGCTCTTGGGAAAAGTGATCTCCACGTTTACAGAAAAATTTTGGAACATTTACTGTAGGTTTTAACTACAAAAACAGTTTGTTCACTCAGTTTAAAATCAGTACCTTAATATTAGTTAAATACAAAAACAACAGAAAAAAGTTCATAAAGTGCAAATGAACTTAAACATTAGTAAATAGCCACTACACATGGGTATACACGTTACATAAAACTAGCACACAAGTTACGGCTTCCTGAAACCCTTAATTGTAACAGAAAAAGAAAGAAATGCAATAAATTATATTATGATGTGAAAGAAATAGCACTGTGTTTGCATTACGGTGTGTAGTTAGTATAGTTCTAGCACTCAAAAACCAATATTGCTTAACAACAAAACACTTAACTGAAATGTCACTACCAAAGTTCTTTGTTATCATGTAATTGTAATCAGTCATCACATTTGCAGATTTTGTCTTGCTTGAATGTAAGTATGTAAAATAAAACGAAGCACAATTTTAAGTGAAATTGCTTGCAGCGCAAATAATAATGTTAAATAATGATATCATTCTTTCATCTCAACCTCGCATAGAACCATATTACCAAAGAATACACACATAAAAGAACCACGGAACCATATCCGCATCTTTTGTAACAAATAGGACCATTCTTTAAGTATTTTCGGTAAATACGGCGCGTATAGATATATATATAACTAAAATGTACAACATCGAAAGCATGCTTCTGATGATCTGCCTAAAAATGTGTAAGAGCAGTGAAACTTCCTTAGAAAAAAAGAACAGGTCATATGTAACTGTACCAAAGACAGTTTTCATTATCAAAAGCTACTAAGTATTATTAACACTCAACAGCAGATTATGTGCCGGTTATATAAAAAAAATGAAAGAAATGCTATCCTATTCATTAAAGGTGCTTTACATACAGAATAACACGTGACCCTGCACAATATTCTTAAAGAAAAACTCTTGCAATCAAGCAAACAGAACATATTAACTTCATAAAAATCACTTTCAAACATTTTCATAACTTGAAAAGTCACTCAACATCTTCCATAACCAAGCTAACCTATCCGAGCAAAGAAATACTTCTTCTTGTACCTAAGTTCAGCATCACAACTTTTCATCACCATTTAATTAGTTTCTTCAACCACCTGCTTTTTATGCTAATTTATTCTGTGGTTTTTCATAAAATCAAGATATTTAAAAAGGTACATATACATTATAAAATGAGCAGTCTCGTGGGAAAACCAACAATGTGGTTTCCGAACAGGTCCGATACAAACCGGCCTGTACAAGCACAGAAAAAAGCTAGAAGCTTGAAATTTCGGATTTAAGTAGAAGAGGAATTGTACTATCCGAGTAACGAAAACAAAGGCGCTGATCAGCTTCGCGGGTAACCGCGAAGCTGATCTGCGCCTTTGTTTTCGCCTATGCAGATCGTTGGTTTCCCATGTGGTGGCTCAAATCATGCTGAAAGCTTATAATGCAACATTAATGCTTAAAAGAAGTATTTCTTAAAATCATAAAAAGAATGACTGTAGAGTCATTCTCAAATATTAAAATGATGAAAACTGACTGGTTCTCGTCCTAGTTTATTTCAATGTGGACCAGAACCAGTCAATGTAATGAGCTGTATCATGTGAAAACCTATCACTGTTTCCCACTATTAAATAATTAGTGGCAAAAGAAATGTTCAATGGTAATCAGCCTAAGGGAAGTTTTTCTCATGATGCGGCCCATACATATAAAAAGTATTTGAAAAGTACATTCTCTGAACCAATTCTACTGGGTGCTTATTACAAAAGTTCAGTAAATTTCTATTTGAGCCGCTGCATCAGAAAACCAACAATCTGCATATGCGAAAACAAAGGCGCAGATCAGCTTTGCGGTAACTGTACAGCAAGGATATTAAAATTCCTCTTCTTTCTAAATCCTAAATTTCCAGCCTCCAGTCACCACAGCCTGATTTTTGTCAGACCTGGTCCGAAACCTAGATTGTTGGTTTTCTCAGGCAAAGGCTCATTTGATATTATACTATTTACAAAAGTAAAGAAGCAGAATACTATATTGACAAGCATACCAATCGTCCTATCAATGTCTAGTGAGTGAACTGGTACCTTTCTGCAAGCTATACAAATTTTACAATGCACACAAGTTATAGCTTTTAAAAAACAAGGCTTGCAATCTCTCAGTGCTATTTTCAATAAATGACCATGTTTTAGGTACACTAGGCATTGACAGAATCCTGTCTTTGAGCCGTGTCATGAGAAAACAAACATTTTGCATATGCGAAAACAAAGGCGCAGATCAGCTTCGCAGTTACAGCGAAGCTGATCAGTGCCTTTGTTTTCACTAAAAGGACAGTACAATTCCTTCTCTACTTATACCCAAAATTTCAATATACTAGCTCTCTTCTGTGAGTGTATAGGTCAGTTTATGTCAGACCTGGTCAGAAGTCCCAAAGACTGGTTTTCTCCCGACACGGCTCATTTGTAGTACACCTGTATGCTGATACCTATATGTACAGGTGGTGTGCAAAATTGTTGTACATCAATCTGAATCCTAATATGGGACCAATTTAGTGCAAAGCAACATTTGAGCCACCTCATGAGAAAACCAACAATCTGCATATGCGAAAACAAAGACGCAGATCAGCTTCGCGGTAACCGCGAAGCTGATCAGCGCCTTTGTTTTCGCTACTCGGACAGTACAATTCCTCTTCTACTTAAATCGGAAATATCAAGCTTCTGGCTCTTTTCTGTGCTTGTACAGGTCGGTTTGTGTCGGACCTGGTCGGAAACCACATTGTTGGTTTTCCCACGAGACAGCTCATTTAGTGTGATCACAATTCAAATATGTATGTACAGCAACATTTTAAACAAGAGGAGGACATATAAAATTGACTCGGTATGAAAAACATATGTAAACCGAGATACTGTACACATACATATATAACAACAGTGGGACAGGCTGGGGGAGATTTCAATTTAAGCATGTTGGTGATTTTTTTTCTACAATTCTTCGATCGAAGTTAATACAGTATGTAAATTATCTCAACACAGGGCTTTCCTTAATGACATCCTTTGGAAGTCAAACCTAGAAACTTCATTTTTTTTTATATACGAGGTATGGCAGGAAAGTTCGTAGACACCATTAGTATTTTTAACAGGAAAAGAAATTCTGCCAAAATGAATATATCTGGGTTTGCAAAAATATTTCATGAGCAAATAGACGAAATTTTATGAAAATCTAGCCAAAACGACATATTCTACAGCCTTTTATGTGCACCTCCCTAACCGGGAGCGGGGCAAGGGTCAACGTCTCAGTGACGTTACTTGAAGTTTATTGCTGTCACTGCTTTATATATTTGTAATAAGTTTAACCAATGTTTCAGAGTTATTCCACATAGGGTCCTTGGATATCGGTACAATTTTATTATGTGTATCCAGCTGTCAAATGCAGATTTGTGCCAACTGTCCTCAGGTTCTCTGATGACCGATTTAACATATGAAACCATTTTCATTCGCTGAGAATGTAAGACAAGTGCCCTTCCGCCGCCGTTTATCATCTTAGATGATCTATCGAGCATCCAAAAATCAACTCTGCCACTTGTAAAATAGTGGCAGACAAGCTGATAGCTTTTATGTTGTTGTTTATATCATTTGCATCGTGTTTGTTGGCCATTTCCATAACAAAAACACACAATTTTATGGTTATCGGCTGTTCTCCAACGTCAAAATTACGCCATTTTTTCAAACATTTTTTTCGGACTGTATCTGAAATTTTATTCACAGATATCAAACGGTACTGCCGCCAAGGCCCAAACATTCAGAAAACATTGTTGATTGAACATTCTTCCAGGATCAAAATATTTTAACGTTACAGAACACTTCCGTGCCGTTTCACAAGCAAAAACAGAATGTGAAAATTGTCACATTTTATTACGTTTTGACACTTGCCCCGCACGGCCCTACCCTCAAGCAGAAAAGTGGCCATACCAAGCGTGTTATTACTTCAAATTGCACAAAATTTCTGAAATATACTCATAAGATATTGCTGCTTGAAATTATGCAAAACGCTTCTTCAACGACGCGTTACTTTTTCTGATAGCTGGAGTGTCTACGAACTTTCCTGCCATACCTCGTAATTTTTGGACTCGGGTGAGACCCAGGACACCTGTCCCACTGTTTATCTAGAAAGCTAAAATATATATACATGTAGCTAGCTATTGTGTTTATACATAGGAGCAAAAACATTGGAACAGAAAAGGAGTGTAGTCATACAATTCATAATAAAGCCACAATCCTACATTTTTATACTAAACCAGATTTGGCATACAATACAGACCAAGATCAGATCATCAGACTGCACATAAAACATACATGGTTAAGTATCAATACACACCTTAAATGTCCCTCTGTCTTTATACTGTCTGTAGAAAAGTGACAAAAGCCATGTAATATCTAATGCATTTTAGAAATTAGCAAGGCCAATACGCCTAATATTGTACAGAATTTTGCCACTTTGTCATTAGTCAAAAATTTACATCAGTAAGGGTGGATAACTCATACATTTACTCAGTCTTCACTGCTGGCTGGTGAGCTATTGTGTTGTTACAGTATGGTAAAAAATATAAACATTGTGCTTTCAGTACATACGAAAATATGAATAAGTCAGACAAGCTTTTTGAATTTCAATTTTAAAATCTATACATAAATTTACAAAACTAAAATTGTTATGTGTTCAGAGCTCTTACATCTACCTTAAGGTCTTTATTCAAAACAAGTGATTACAAAATTTATACAACAGGCTATAGTTGTTATTTACATATATTTACAGTGCACATTGAAACATTCACAATCAACTGCAGTCATGTAATAGAATACCTCTAAAATGCATACTGTTAGGCTCAAATTGTCAAAAGCTTTACAATTAAAAACAAAGAAATTCACAGATCAAAGGCATTGCTTTTCATTTACAAGGTATAAGCAAAGTTTTAAAAGGTAAAATACTAAACTACAAAGCTGAGATCATTTTAGTATCATTATTTTACAAAGCCATACAATATGCAAGAAAAAGGTCAAAACATAAATTGAGGCATTACGTTGGAAAAAATGCAAGGCCCCACATTATGAACAAACTTAAATTGAAGAAAAAACAGTGTATTTCTAAATTTAGTCCTTTTAATTGATGAAAAATAAGAAAAATCAAACAGAAGTTCATCTTTGTGAGAAAAAAACAAAACAAAACAAAAACACATAACGAAAACATGCCCATGCAATATACAGAGATTTTTGAATTGGTAAAAATGGAAAAATTTCAGTAGAAAATTTTTGATATCTTTCTTATACATGTATTTGCTCAAAACACAGATTGTGGGTACATGTTAGAACCGCCTTGCCGAGGCAGTTCTAACGAGTACCCACATTCTATGTTTTGGAGCAAAAATAAGAACTAGAGGACCATTGGTCCTGTAGCTCACCTGAGAGATTATCACATTGTAAGCTCATGAGATTTAAATTAATTGAGAATCGACCAATGAAAGTCTATGCATGGACACTATTGACCCCCGGGGCATGGCCAAATTTTACCAAGGGGCATGACTGGCACAATTTATAATGGGGACTACCAAACATTGCTACATACAAAATATAGAAGCTATGGGCCTTTTGGTTTCAGAGAAGAAGATTTTTGTTAGATTTTCCCATTGTAAGTCTATGGAGACTATCGACCCCCGGGGCGTGGCCAAATTTGACCCCGGGGACATGATTGGCACAATTTATGTAGAGGACCATTAGCCTTTGCCACATACAAAATATCAAAGCTGTGGGCCCTGTGGTTTCAGAGAAGAAGATTTTTTACTTTTTTTCCCATAGTAAGTCTATGGAGACTATCAACCCCCGGGGCGTGGCCAAATTTGACCCCAGGGGCATGGCTGGCACAATTTATGTAGAGGACCATTAGCCATTGCCACATACAAAATATCAAAGCTGTGTGCCCTGTGGTTTCAGAGAAGAAGATTTTTGAATTTTTTTCCCATAGTAAGTCTATTGAGACTATCAACCTCCGGGGCCTGGCCAAATTTGACCCCAGGGGCATGAATGGCACAATTTATGTAGAGGACCATTAGCCATTGCTACATACCAAATATCAAAGCTGTGGGCCTAGTGGTTTCAGAGAAGAAGATTTTTGAATTTTTTTCCCATAGTAAGTCTATGGAGACTATCAACCCCTGGGGCGTGGCCAAATTTGACCCCAGGGGCATGAATGGCACAATTTATGTAGAGGACCATTAGCTATTGCTACATATCAAATATCAAAGCTGTGGGCCTAGTGGTTTCAGAGAAGAAGATTTTTTTAGTTTTTCCTATTGTAGTACTATGGAGACTATCGACCCCCGGGGCGTGGCCAAATTTGACCCCGGGGACATGATTGGCACAATTTATGTAGAGGACCATTAGCCATTGCCACATACCAAATATCAAAGCTGTGGGCCCTGTGGTTTCAGAGAAGAAGATTTTTGAATTTTTTTCCCATAGTAAGTCTATGGAGACTATCAACCCCCGGGGCGTGGCCAAATTTGACCCCAGGGGCATGAATGGCACAATTTATGTAGAGGACCATTAGCCATTGCTACATACCAAATATCAAAGCTGTGGGCCTAGTGGTTTCAGAGAAGAAGATTTTTTTAGTTTTTTTTCCTATTGTAGGTCTATGGAGACTATCGACCCCCGGGGCATGGCCAAATTTGACCCCCGGGGCATGATTGGCACAATTTATGTAGAGGACCATTAGCCATTGCCACGTACAAAATATCAAAGCTGTGGGCCCTGTGGTTTCAGAGAAGAAGATTTTTTAATTTTTTTCCCATAGTAAGTCTATGGAGACTATCAACCCCCGGGGCGTGGCCAAATTTGACCCCAGGGGCATGAATGGCACAATTTAAGTAGAGGACCATTAGCCATTGCTACATACCAAATATCAAAGCTGTGGGCCTAGTGGTTTCAGAGAAGAAGATTTTTTTAGTTTTTTAGACTATCCACCCCCGGGGCGTGGCCAAATTTGACCCCAGGGGCATGACTGGCACAATTTATGTAGAGGACCATTAGCCATTGCCACATACCAAATATCAAAGCTGTGGGCCCTGTGGTTTCAGAGAAGAAGATTTTTTAATTTTTTTCCCATAGTAAGTCTATGGAGACTATCGACCCCCCGGGGCGTGGCCAAATTTGACCCCAGGGGCATGAATGGCACAATTTATGTAGAGGACCATTAGCCATTGCTACATACCAAATATCAAAGCTGTGGGCCTAGCGGTTTCAGAGAAGAAGATTTTTTTAGTTTTTCCCATTGTAAGTCTATGGGACCTATCTGTTGCCATGGAAACCACAATTTTGATACAATCTGCTCCAAAACCTAATGCCATCAATCCCCCAACCCAATTATGGTTCACATTAAATTTGATCAAGATCGGCCTACTAGCTTCAGAAATATTCTTCTTTGAAATTGTGGACGGACGACGGACGGACGACGGACGACGACGGACGACGGATGCCTGCCTATCCTATAAGCTCACCTGTGAGCCTTCGGCTCAGGTGAGCTAAAAATAGGCATACCCCTGCAAACCCCAGTTTTTCTATATAAAAGTGGGGTTTAAGGGGGTATACATTTCATGGACATGTTTTCCTGATGGAATTAGGCTTTTGAGCTATAGACTCAAGCTTACAGCGTACTTTGAAACAGGTGCAAAAAGCATCCCATATGATATTCTTAAGTTTGACTTTGTCCATAAATAAGATATAAGACAAGGTACATCACACAAATGGTAATTCAATGGGTTGAATGTTAAATATTTTTCAAAGCATTTTTTTTTCTATTTCACTGCGTAAATTGATCAGACTCTCTTACAATCAAACTCCTCATGTCACAGTTTTAAAGGATTCTAGCTTAAATGGATCATGTGCTTTATCTAAACTATAAAAAATATGGAAAATGGTACAAAGCTTGGTTAGAATCATTCAATTTCTCAAAATCTTTGTACAAACCCTGACATTCATAAGCTCCATACTTGGTGCGACTATATCATTGAAAATATACTCTATCTAATCTAATGAATAGACACTGAAAATATTCAACAAATTCAAAATGCCCTATTTGTTTCTATTTGTGATTCCGTGAAAAAACATTACTGTTAAAACAAAAAATGACATACACATAGAGCTACAACAATATCAATTAATAGAAGTGGAAAGTTTGATTGTTTAAAGCCAATTCCCTGCAAATCTCTGCTTCTTGGATTTTTTTCTTCATTTTTTAAAGAATTCTTTTTCACTCTTTGTTAACTGGTTTATCTCCCTTACATTGTATTCTCATTATAGTTGTCATCCAAGAATCGGCATTGAACAATCAAAACAATTAAGTTTATCAACATGATTTATTTCAAACTCCAATATACAAAAGTTGTATTGCACTTCAATACAGTTCAGGTTACACACTCGTAAAAATGGAAATCTTTGTGCAATTTTGAAGACAGCTATGAATCCAAATATTATTCTCATATATGCTTGCCCACTTTGTTTTGGCTGTATTTGTAATCAATAAATGACGAAAAACATGAAGTTTCAGCTATTTAGTTTAAATTCGGAGATTCTTAGATACATATACAAGGTCGAAGCTTGTACAATAAATGGTATAGCACTATTGATCTATTCATATTTTCATATTTACATAGTTTTAACACTAGTAGCACTGCATCAATGTTAATCTAAATAGCTGAAAATATCAGTTCACGTCTATATAGATTTGAAAAAAATTCAGGCACCATTTTGTTGTGAAACCTTTAGAAAGCACTCTCAAGAATGATTTCGTTTTGGAAAAGAATACAATTAAATTGCTTCTTTTGCAAAACAAAAGTACAAGTAGCACATGTGAAAGAGAGGTAATTATATTACCATCGTCAGAAAACTATTCCTTTCTACAGGATTTTGAAAACTGTTTTTTACAAGAATTTTGGTACTTTGGTCAATTTTTACTGTTCAAGATATCAGAATAAATCTTTTGTTTTTTGTCAAAAATCAAATGTGAATATGTTACAACGATTTATATTGGTTGTCCAGCAACCAATGAAAACAGGTGTAACATTTTATCATTTGTGTCTGCTGTGAATAAGTGATCCAAACATTTTTATTCACAGAATACTTAACAAGGTATCTTAATAAAACTTCTAACAACCTGAAAATTTACGTGTCTCTTGGACCAAGTATATCAAAACATGAATGCATCTGTTGATAATTTATGAAAAAATTCAAAATTTTGCCATAAAACTATTCTAAGTTTTATAAATGGATTTTATAGAAAATAGGCTAAATTCATTCTTAAATTAGCAACAAATACAATCGTGACTCTCCAGATCATCTCTTAATCTATATAGTTTCCATTCAAATATTTAATAAGCATCATAAAACATGTTTCTAACAGCGCTGTCATCTTCCCATTATTGTTTCTTTCCTATTTACCATGTCTCATTGAAGCAAGGGTGCAAAAAGAGTTATCTTCTCGTTATTTAACCTGCAGTGTAAGTTCGCTTGACGATCTCAAATCGTGCTCTCGTATTTTTCGACAGTTTCTGTCGGTTGCATTTCTACCTCCTCTATCTTAATGATTTCCAGCATGTGTTGCCGCTCGGTTTCCCAGGCTCGCAGTCGCGGTAACGGCATCCCCAGAACGGCCCCCAAACACATCAGTGCACCAACCACATGTAAACTAATATCAACATTGAGATCTTCTGAAAGAGAAATGGTAATATATGGTTAATTTTCTAAATATTATTATGGTAAAAAAACACTTAAACTTCAAACTTAGTACTGCAGGAGCAATCAACTTCTTTAAGCTTTTTAAACTTGGAACAATTTTCATTTTTTGTGAAGATCAAGATTCTTAGGGAGAGAAAAATGTTTGCCAAAAATATGTAACAGATTTAACAGATTGAATTTTGTTTCTCATCAAGGACAGTCAAAAAATTAATAATGTAAATGAACACCCAAATTTAGCTCAGATACCCCTATTAAGTTTAATATATGCTATCTAATTCAAATTTTGACATCTTATCCTATAATGATGATATTTTCAAACAGACAGGCCTTGCCCAAGTTTATGTAAAACAAGCGAGAGTCAACCTATTTCAATAATCACCTACAGACACAGTACTATCAGAGTCTGCTCTTCTAACTAATTCATCTGCACATTCTTAACAATTTCCATTTTTGAAAACCTTTTTTTTTTAATAAATTTTAGGTTAACTACAGCAATAATTTCAGTGGCCAAACAATTTTAGGACCTTTACAGCATAAAGCAGTGACATATCAGATAACAAGACAAACACCCAGGGCGACTGTACTGTTTCAAAAAGGTCAGGGTTACAGCCAAAACTTGATTGTCACACCTAGGTAAAGATGTGATAACACTAATTAGACATACATTAATGTAACCCTTGCTAAAAAATCTTACCAAAAGATTGGAGAGCCAGGGTTTGAACTCATAACCCTTGGTTTACCAGGCATGAAGCTTCAGCATAAAGGCTTTTTAACAGACTTTCCAAGGAGAAAGTTCTGGTTTTATTGTAAATTTCAATTATTGAAGGTAAGGAAGCAAAGAGGCCACATATTTGTTTTAGTTATTTCCCATAACCCTCCTTCAGATTTCAGGGGTATACCATAACCTCTTTATAACATAGTTCATTACGGCACAGGTTCGGATTAACATTTGTTGTAGTCATGTCACGGACCTGTTATCTAGATTTAAAGGAACTCACCTGAAATAAATGACCCTGCCACGACAGCCAGACCCTGGAACATAATGAGTAGCCCGAAACATCCCGACAGTTTCTCCAAGCCGTAGAGCTCAATCAGAAATATTGACCTCAGGGCAACAAACGTAGCTGAAACAAAACAAAATAACTTTTATATGGTACTATGCATCAAATGCATGATAGCTGAAAGTGTAAATCTCATGTTATTCTTCAGCGAAACACACATTCCCTTATGACAACACTTGTTAGATGCACGTCAGAGAGCAGTACAAGACTATACATGTTATTTGGGTCACTGGAAATTAATTAAATCTTAGGTAATGAGTGTCCAGCACTGAAAGGGGCTATCAATCTTTATCGATGGGTGGTCAAAGTCACTTCTCCTTAATGTCTCAAACTTCTCCCTGTTTGCGCTGGAAGGAGAAGTCACTTCTCTCTGCTGTCATGGGCTAGCACGAGCCCTGTACAAGTATTAAGATGCATGATGTTCAGAGGCTTATTACAGTTCAACCTCATTATAATATGCCTCACTATGATGCAGTTTTCAATATAACACGGCCATTTCATGGCTTCCAAACTAATTATTTTGCTTTACATGTATGTATGGAGTAAGGAACCTCGCTAATAATGGTATCCCTTATACATGTAGTATGATCTGTGCCTACGGTCCATATAGATAGCGTAATAATGAGGATGACCTGACCTACTTCTTCCAAGAGAAATTATAATCCTCCGAGAACTGAATATAAACAAGCATACAGCTTGCATTTTCTGATAGTCAGACCCTGACTTTCCTTTGTGTTACTGGGTGAGTGACAACCAGCCTGCACTGATAAACCATTATGGTCAAGTCATACAGCCTTATCAGAGAGAAAAGAATCTAGGTCCAAATAGGTTATCAAAAGTACCAATAGGTTAACAACAGGAGCACTCCAGTTTTATCAGTGCAAAATAAGCAATTGAACTGTGGTAGATTTGGCAAATTCAATATAAACCACAAATTACTATCTACTATCACATGGGTAACGAGAAAACCAGGCTTTGTACCAAGGTTTAGGCAAGGCTTGGGACAAAATCTTGATATTGCAGATGTAGACATCCAGAAACTAGTGTTTGTACTGTTCATCCTAAAAATATGAAATCATCAAGTAGAATGCATAGGTCTGCACTTTTTACCTTATTTTTTATGTTAACCTACGTCACAATTTCACAAACTATGAACTATTCCCATGACGAAGCTAGAAATAACAAAGCTATCAAATTGATGTATTACCTAGTGCATGCACTGCAATCATCAAAATCTATGAGGCAATCTTAATGCATGTTGGAAAATCTTGTTTTAAAACATAGCAAAACTGGTTTGAAGTAGTTTTACAAATGAATTAACTATACCTACAAAAGATCAAAGACATAAAAACAACACAAAAGATTATTCAGCAAACTTCAACCATAGCCTTATTCAGCAATATTTTTTCTCCATTTTTCATATTTATGTACTTATTCTGTTTGAGAGAACCAACAGTTTTGCTGTCAATGCAAAGGTTCTAGCCTTCTTCTGTGATTGTACAGGCCAGTTTGTGTCAGACCTGGTTGGAAATCCTGAAGCCCTGTTTTCTCGTGTCGCGGCTCATATTGTAGTGAAAAGATAAACAACAACTGGGCAATTATGCTTATATGGTACTTTTTGTGATTCATCACTCTTCCCTAAAATAAAACAAAAACATGTTTATCTTGTTTTTACATTAAATGTCTGGAAAATATGTTATTATATAAGAGCTGACATTCTGCATCGGTTATCACTTTCTAATTGTTTTCTTAGATGGGTGACAAAATACATGGCTGTTGTTTCTGCAGGTTGGCTGATGTCATGTAAGCACTTTGACTTGCCTCTATTTTCACCATTATTGCTCAAACCATTGATTGTGGCTCACAGCAGTTCTAACGAGGTAATGAGGACCCACAATCTATTTTTTTATTTTAGGCTTAACGTCCCAGTCAACAATTTTTCAGTCATGTCGGGCTTCCTGGGTTTAACCAGTACTGTAGGGAGTTCATGTGTCTTGCTCAAGGACACAACACAGTTCAAACGCAGGACCTCTCGATTTTGAGTCCGACGATCTACCACTATGCCACCACGCTCCCTAAAAAATGACATTAAAGATCGTTATTGGCAGGATCCACAATCTATGTTTCAGTTTTACTATATGTTATATTCTTTTCATGGACATGTTTTCCCGATGGCCATCAGTAACTCAGGGTCCATATTTAGGACTATGCAATGTATCTTGCACATGGACACAAAATGTGGTGGTACCTGGTTTGAAAGCCTTGATTTGCCAGATACTCTATCACAGACACTGAGTCAACACGACTTGCCTCTATTTTCATTTGCGGTGCACATTCATGACTGCATCAATGGCAAGTTCGAGTTCACATGTACTTCCTCTCCAAATACATGCAGTGATGTCATACAGTCTGTCAATATTAATATTTTTGTTGATCATCTTTTCTAAAGCTGTACTGATTACACCCTGAGCCACGACAAAATCTGTCTTTGGGGTTTCCAACCAGGTCTGACAACAATCAGCCTGTACAGCCACAGAGGAAGGTCAGAGGCTTGAAATTTTGGATTTAATAAGGAGTTGGATTTTACTATCGGTGAAGCAAAAACAAAAGCATGCAATCAGCTGTGCAGCTTTGTTTACCAATAATTATGGGGAAAACTGGTTTTCTTCCTCAAAACTGCACTGCTTACACCCTATGATCCAGAGTCATGCCTGTTGGCTTAATACACAGCTGAAACAGCAGCTGGCTGCTTGTAATCATCATTATCAGCTTATATAAACCTCTGTAGAACAAAACACACTTTTGCATAAGGAGACGCAAAGACGCAGATCAGCTTCTCAGTATGTGTGCAGCGATAAGCGGCAATGTTTTTGCCTAATGGATTGTGCATTCTCCCGTCTTACTAAATCCAAAATTTCAAGCTTACAGCCACATATTCTGTGACCGTAAAGCCTGGTTTATGTGGATACGTTCTGAAACTTCCACGAACTGGCCAGAACTGGTTTTCTCATATAGTCTCTAATTATTAGCCTTCGCGTGAACCAACAAACTAGCCTGCACAGTCACAGAAAATGCTAGAAGCTTGAAATTTCGGTTTTAAGAAGATGAGGGATTGTACTATCCATCTAGCGAAAACAAAGGCGCTGATCAGATCAGCTGTGCAGTAATCTGTGTCTTTGTTTTCGCATATACCGATTGTCGGTTTTCTGGTGCCGTGGCTAATATGCCACTTCATGAGGAAATCTGCCTGCAGTGTTTCTGACCAGATCTTATATAAACCAGGCTGCACACCTCGTATAAACACTACAGCCATGATGATTTGAATTTTAGGAGAAGATATAACTTAAAACTACTGGACTTAGCTTTTGTTTTCGAACTTCCCAAAAGCAGTTTTTTTCTCATAATATCCCCCAGATTAGTTTACATAAAATGTCAACAACCTAGGTTCACATATACCACAAAACCTGCAGAATACTACTAGTCATGTCTGTAGCTGCAAGCAAGATTTGAACCAATTTCAAACTTGATGAATGTGTTGTACATACACATGTGTTTTCAAAAAAAACTTGCAATCTCTATATTCAATGTATTGCAAACCCAAGCAAGGTGACAATAAAAGCCAAAAAGACGAAGGCAGCAACAATGCAGAGATTTTTCTTTATAAGAGAGACGTAACTAAACTTGAGTATGTTAACTCCGAACTTGGATTCAGGACACATTTCCATACCAGACCTTTTTCTCGCAGTGGCTGGTATGACTAATGTGAGTGGTTGATAATATAAACCCAGCAGAGAATCCTGCATAACTATAATACCCTCCTGCTATATGGTGAGGAGGTAGACATAAAATCTTTTTTTTTTTCAACAGCTTGATATTTGGATTTTTTTTTTCTTTAGAAACTCTACTAGCTCTAAAACTGATGACATGACATATATATGGTGTTACACATTCAACTACATGTATTTTTAGGTCATGTGCCTAGACATGTGTGTCAGGTAGTAGAGAATATGGGACATAACTACTGTGACAGTAAGTGTGACCTGACATATACTAGTGGGACAAAAATGTATGTGCCGTATCATCAATGTCATGAGAAGAGATTTTTGCCGATGCAAAAACAAAGGCACAGATCAACTGTGAAATATCTAGTCCAATATCCAACATCTGTCATAGTAATTGTGTCGACTAATGGGACATTGATATGCTAAAAATTCTGGCACCAATTCACAAGTCTTTGGCATCATTTAGCAATCAAACTCGCAGTCTTCTCTATGAGACTTAGATATTGAAAGATCAGTCAAGACCTTGGCTTTATTTACACAGACCAGTCTGTACATACATAGGATAAGCATATCTTTATGACTCCAACTGAAATAGTGAGGAGATTTATGATCTATGAGCTTAAGAATGTCACAAAAAAAAACAACAAATGTTCGATGGTTTCCAAACAGATCTTACACAAACCAGTATGTGCAGTCACTGAAGAGGGCTTGCTATTAAAAGAAGCAAAAACAAAGGTGCTTATCAGCTGCCTGATCTTTGTCATGTAAAAAGTAGATTAACTCTCAATGCGGCTAATATAAGACATATAATATTCAATGTTCAAGAGCAGCAGGAGGCTTACTCATCTAACACTTATGTGACTTAGTTTGGGATAGTGTTTTATGAGCACAGGACAAAGATCAACCTGCACATTTATACAGTCTTATTAGCTTACAGTCTTTTTTTCTGTTTGTTTTATTCTGCTTTTGCTTTTGTAATAAGAACAGTACCTTGCCACTAGAAATGGTGTGAGACTGTGCGTGAGAAAACCAACAATTTGGTTTCCCACCAGGCCCGACACACAAAACCTGCCTGTACAGTTTCAGAAAACGTCTAGAAGACTGAAATTTCGGTTTTAAGAGAGAAGAGAAATTGTACTATTCGTGCAGCGAAAACAAAGGCGCTGATCAGCTTCGCAGTTACTGCGAAGCTGATCTGCGCCTTTGTTTTCGCATAGGCAAAAATCCGGTTTTCTCACGATGCTGCTCATATAATCTCCAGCTAAGACAGGTTTTTGTAAGCATCTATATATGTCACAAACAAGTAATATCATAAATTCACATCATACAATCAGGGCAGGTTCACTTGTGTTGTGCAAGTATAACAGTGAAAACCCAATTATTATGAAAGTAATGAACATCCAAGAAGTGTGTCAATATTTTTTCATTGAATTCATCTAAATCTACAACATTCTCGAAACGTAGTTAATGTACACACTATTTTATCCTAATAACTTCTTAAAACCAGTTAGCAAATGAGTACATGTACATTATTAAAACATAATTACCTAAAGTGACATTTATTTCATTTCTTTTTTCTGTTTGTTTTATTTGTTGCTTAACATCCCAATCAACAGCTATGGTCAATTATTGAGAATGTCATGACATCCAAAATGTGCTTCAAATTTTTTGTAAAATGGTTCTGATTGTGCCAGTTCCTGGGCATTGCCGATATTTTTTTACTTTTCAAAACTCACCTGTGAATAAGCCAAAAAAGGCTGCGTAGAATGAGAGCGCCGCGTTGTCCACAAACATGGGACCCAGGAAAGACAATAGTCCAGCTATCATAACACAAACATTATTGAGGTGCACAGAGCTCGCCCAGGGTCTGTCGGCGAACCAAGCGAACACCAAGCGCCCTATCATGTTGGCGACACAAAGTATTGAGATCAGGAACAGCGAATTCTCTGTAGAGATGCCCAAGCCCTGGGCCTTCACGGGAAGCAGAAGGCATGCTAGGCGAAAAGCTGAAAAATAAAATGGATTTCTACATAAGTTTATAATTCATTGCTTCAAAAAATAAAAGATATATGACAAAATTTTGATGCTCAGAGTCTAAATGGTTATCATATGAGCCGCTGCAAGAAAACAAAAAACATACACAGTTGATCAGTGCCTTTGTTTTCGCCAGTACAATCCCTCTACTTCTTAAATTCAAAATTTCAATCTTCTAGCCTGCTTCTATGACTGTACAGGCCACTTTGTATCAGACCCTGTTGGTTTTCTCATGCAAAGGCTCATATTGCTTGCATAAGCACAATGTAAGACACAATTTCTACTCATGTTGCCTATTTTAATCATTTCAAGCCATTAAAAAAATAAACAGCAATTTATATTCGGATACAATTTTATATTAAACCACCTGCATGACCTGCTATACATTGTGACCCGCTGGAAATGTCAAGGTGTTATTTTACCTGTGTCACATTTTTATTAGTCCAAAAATAGAAGTGCTGAGCAGGCGAAAAAAAATGGTTTACCAAAATAATGCAATATTTTGTCAAGTTTTTGTAAAACCATTTTTATTCTGTCCACAGCAGAAGCACATTGTCATGTTATACCCATTAAATCACACTCCAGCAGGTATAATTAATCTCCATAACGAGATTCAAATAAATGTGGCTTAAAATTGTAACTTACAAATTTAGAAGTGCCTCATGAAGCGGGACACATAATTTAAGGTTTTTGAACTTTGTTATGTTTACTAGAAGTTTAATTGCAAAACATGAACGTGATGTAAGACCATTGCATCTGACATCACGAAAACTCGCCCATGCAATATATAGTGATTTTTTTTTTCAGATGTAAAAAATGAAAATTTCAACAGGAAAAATTGATGTGTTTTAATAATTTCTTTTGCTCAATACATTGATTGTGGGTACTCGGTGAGGCAGTTCTAATGAGTACCAACAATCTATGTTTTGGATAAAAAAAGGTAAACACCTGCATACCCCATTTTTGCTATATAAAGGTGGGGTATGACTGGGTATACATTATACGAACAAGTTATCCTGATGCATGAATGTGATGTATTTTAAAGACCATTGCATATAGATAGATTACAATAGAGACAGATAGATGAAGGCTGTTTTTGTTATTTTCGGTTCAATTCTTTTTACTTGAACAAGTTCAGTGTCAGCAATTTTATCAGGCCGACCTTAAAAAATTGTTGGTTTGCTGTGCTCCTACCTACCCACAAAAATTGGCCCTACCCAAAAAATTTTATGGCCATGCTGGGGAAAATATTTTTTTTTAAATTAAAAAACCTAAAATCAAAGATTCAGTTTCTGGTAAATATTTAAATCAAAACTTCCTTTAGTTAAAACGAGGTTTCAACAGTGACTCTCTTTAAATATATAGCTTTTCAACCATATTCAAGTACTGATAAAGCAAATGAACTTTTTTTAAAGGTTCACACACAAAAAAAAAAATCACCTACCTACCTACCCACTTCCAAACTGGTGGGTAGGTGCACAGCAAACCAACAATTTATTAAGGATGGCCTCATAAGTTTAAATTTTTTCAGGGCAAGGTAAAAGCCTGACCTATCCTGACCTTGGACTCTCAGTACATATAGACCAAGATATGAGGTGTGACGTGAGAAAACGGGTCTGAGGGGTTTCTGACCAGGTCCGACACAAACCAGCATGTAGAGTCACAGAAGAAAGCTAGAAGCTTGAAATTTTGGACTTAAGTAGAAAAGGAATTGTACTATCCGTGTAGTGAAAACAAAGGCGCTGATCAGCTGTGCAGTTACTGCACAGCTGATCTGCGCCTTTGTTTTCGCCTTGGCTAAAATCTGGTTTTCTCGCGTCACGGCTCATTTCTGAACCCAGAGATGTACACCAGCAGCCAGTTTGATTTGTGTCATCCCCAAAATAATTTTAATAATCATGGCATTGTGAGAAAAAAAATTGTGGAGCGGATCGGCGCAGTTGGTAGCGCATCGGACTTTGGGCCGAGGGGTCCCCGGTTCAATCCTTGTAAGTCAGTGGCGTCGTCTGTTGCGGCCTTGAACAAGTCACATTTCCACAGCTCAATATGCATGATATGTATACATGTATTATATGTTCTTAGTTAGTCGCAATAAAAAGTTCTACAGAGCCTATGTTGATTGTTTATATATGTATGCTACTTTAAATAAAGATTATTATCATTATTATTATTGTTGTTGTTATTATTGTCTGTTAAAACAGCATACATCTAGACAAGGCAGCTTGAGTTTTGAAAAAAACGCAAACAGTAATCAGAGTGATTCACCAAAATCTCTAGGCAATAAATGTAAAGATCCTAATCAGCTTGCACAGACATGGTAGTTGATCAGCAACACACTTGTTTGTATGCAATTGTATGCAATAAACTTAAAACCAGGTTTTCTCCTAACTCAGTTCAGCTGTACCATTTCAATACTGCCCTGACCTGTCAATTGCTATCTGAAGTTTAACCTTGTATCTCTGGATTGACCCAGATCAGACATTCTTTTCTCTATCTGGCTCATGTTTACAGTCAGTTCTTATCTTAATGGAACAGTTGGTGTTCTAAAATGGTTCAGTAAATACCTGTTCAGGTCTGTATTTTGAGATGGTATAAACTCAAAAATGAAATGAAGGATCTTAATGTTTCCCAATTTTCAAATAGAATGGCCGGTTTGACAATTATTGGTCATGTAGTTTCTTCAATTGGTGGCTACATTCTACATGTTTTTTGTTACTGTAGGTAGTGTATTTGATTACCGGAATCTAAATGTTATTTTACAACTTGTATGTTTAAGCTTTGTACCCTCATATTGATTTCTAAACTAAAAAGAATTTACCACAAACTACACACCTGAAAAACCCGTGATTTAGAAATGGACTTCTAAATCAAACAGGATGAGTCCATTGTAGAAATGAGCCACCAAATGGGAAAACCAACAATCTACATAGGTGAAAACAAAGGTGCAGATCAGCTTCGCATTCGATCAGCACCTTTGTTTTTGCTTTGTTTTGTTCACGGATAGTACAATTCCTCTTCTTCTTAAATCCGAAATTTCAAGCTTCTAGCTCTTTTCTGTGCTTGTACAGCCCGGTTTGTGTCAGACCTGTTCGGAAACCACATAATGACATTGTTGGTTTTCCCACAAGGCGGCTCAAATCAGGGGAGACAATACTCACCTAACATTACACAGAAATTCGCTATGACCAGAATCACAAAACTTGGCATCGTCATTAACTGAAGATCTAGGTGTCGACACAGCTTCCGCAAGAATTTAAAATTCTTATTCTCCTCCTCGTGATATACAAGTTCACCGCTTGGAACAACACTAGCCATTACACTGCCCGTAAAAGGCAGTAAAAGGTTTTTACCACTCTGTCCAGTATCAACCAGTTTTGAGTTTAAACTATTTGCACTCCCGGCTGGTGTTGAATTGTTACTAAGGAAAGACGGGTCCAGTTTATCATCCGCACATTTCTTTGGCGAGTTTATCGTGTTTATGTTCGCGGAACTGACACTAGCTTTGTTCAAGTCCGTCTCTGGCATTGTCACACTTTTGCACCATGGATCGTCCAAGGGAATTTGTTCATAACTTTTAGCCTTGAAACTTGGACTGTCCAAACTTCCGCAACCACTGTCACTGTCCCTTTTAGGGGTTGGGGGCGTAGATGCAGCTTTGCTGACTGAAATCTTTGGCACAGGCCTAGGAGATGACTTGGGTTTATAGATTGGGTCTGTGACCACCACCTTAGGAACAATTAAAGAATTTTTAGACCTATTCAAGCTACGGGAACTAAATCCAAAAGTCTCTTTCAATCTGTTGATATACGAATTGGACTTATTCCGTAAGTCTATTTTGTCAATTTTAATAAGCCTATTGTCTTTTGTGATAATACAATTGTCTAGTGAGCCATTTGAGATCGTCCTTTGTCGTTCCTTTTCTGCTATTAGGGCTTTCATGATTGCTCCTCTCTGAATGACGCCCCGTTTCATCCCTTTCTGCTTGGCTTTAGTGAGGGGTCGAAACAGAGCACCCCCTACAGCACAGTTCATAACTAGTCCTCCCATTATCACTGTTGTAATCTTCCAGTCGTTATCCTGTAGCAGGTGTTTGTACAATGGCGGGAAAATGAACGTTCCCACCTGAGAGCCCATGAGGGCCAGACCGGTCGCCAGGGCCCGTTTGTTGTCGAACCAAACAGCGATACAGACCACAGATGGAAGGTAAATGAGGGAAAGACCAGAGCCTGAAAAATATTAACCCTTTTATGATGAATGGACTTGCTCACTATTATCATTTGGGTGAGTCCACTTTCATTCTTAGGAGCATCAGGGATGTTTTGGGTTTTTTTGTTGTTGTTTTTTAATTCATTTTTACATGAAAATCAGAAATTCCTTGAAGCAAGCAGGATAGCCTTGGTAAACCATAAACACCTCAATTGTTTTAAATCATCTTCAATTTCTAATTTAAGCCCAATTACATGTAGGTATTTGAAAAAAAAAAGTGACATATGAGCCAAAAATATCAAATTATCATCTGATTACATAATGCTGAAATTCAAAACAGCCGATGTATGTATAACATCTGATCTACAGGTGCACTTTTAGGCAGAATACATGCTACTGTACACATCAGTCTCAGAAATAAAAAAAAATCATAAAAGTACATATGAATGATTTAACTGTGTGCTGACACATTTGTATGACAGATTATTTCAATCAAGTGGAAAAATTATAGCAAAAATCTGAGGTATTTGACTAATCACTATTTGCATAAACACTTTGGAACCTGATCTTGCATATCTTCTTGGACCAGTCTTATCAGGGACTCAACTGCTTTTAACTTGCTTGGCTCCCTGTGATCAAACTTACCAGCAAGAAATCCATAGGTAAACCTAAGGAGGGCTATGTCTGGCATGTGGGTACTGACTAGAAGAGCAACACACGTTATAGCACTGCCGAGGATAGTGACTTTCCTACAACCAAACTTGTTCACTAGGGCACTGGCTAGTGGTCCTTCAAAAGAGAGAAATGTGTGTCAAACTCACTGTCGACTTATTTCATTGCTGACAATTTATCTTGAAACAGTTGAACTTGAGCCATGAAGCGAGAAAACTCTTGGGTTTCCATCCAGGTCTGACACAAACCGACCTGTACAATCACAGAAGCAGGCTAGAAGCTTGAAATTTCAGATTCAAGAAGAAGAGAGATTGTACTATCCGTGCTTCGTAGTTATTGCGAAGCAACTGCGAAGCTGATCTGAGCCTTTGTTTTCGCATAGGCAAAAATCTGGTTTTCTCACCATGCGGTCCCATTTGAACCCAATACAGATTAGATAAATCAAGATTGATCTAGATCCTAACTCACATTCTTTTTTATCCAAAACACATACATGTATTTAATTTGGATTTACTTTATAAAATGTTGATAATTTATAAATGACTTTTTTTCAACAGTGAACACCATTATAAACATGTACATTTAAAATAATTTTTATTTAAGAATTTATCGTTAACATTTTAAGTGTAAAGACAATTTTTTATTGTTGATTTTATGTCTGTCAAATGAAGTATTACCTGCGAGAAGGGAAAACCCTATCAGTAGTGTGCCCACAGTGCCAGCAGCTTGGGGCGAGACATTATAATACTCGCCAACCTCTCCTTGTAGGTAGGGAAATGAGAACACCAACCCTTCTATGAATAGGTTACACAGGAACGAGCCAATTATGACGACCCAGCCCCAGCCCCCGTCTGGGGCCTCCCCGGGTTTACGGGGCTTTGGGATCTCCTCATCTTCAAAATCCTCCTTTTCTTCAAAGAACTTCGCTTGTGTCATTTTTAATGTATGTTAGTAGTTACTGTCTGAAAAAGAAGAAGACAAATTTTATAATGCATTAGTTAGTCATTTGTTTTATTTTGACTTGTTGCTTTACGTCCCATTCAATAACTATGGTCATATCAGGATGTTGCCTCAATTTTATGAGACTTCTAGTCTTCTACCCAACACTGGAATGTTATGACATTCGAAGTGTGCTTTAAAATATAATCACCCAAGTAAACAACCAAAGCTTATAATATGTATAGATAGTTTGACTATTTACCACTACACTTCAGACCTTCTATGGGGTTTTAAAACCAGTAACCAGTCAGTCAATTGTAGTAGACTATGAAATTTGTCCAGCACCTCTTAAACCCTCACACTGTGGGGGCATGTGACAGGCAGTTGGTAAAACCTAGAACCATTCCCACTTCCCCCTACAGTCTGCTTACATTACATAAACAGGTCTACGGTCTATCAGGGATTGGAATGACCTCATTGATCTACTTGTGAGAGCTTGGGACTTATCGGTCAAGTTCCATTCCCCTGGTGTGGTATTGTCAATATGATGTTTCACTACTAAACTATTCTGATTCTGACTTTTCAATCCATTCTGTGTAACCAAAAAAGACAGACCTGTTAACATTGGCGTTCAGGAATACAGACAAATGAAACGAAAATTCTTTTTAGCTTTCACCTCCGCTTTGTAGGGCTGTTCACATTTTATCATGTTCAACGCGGCCGTTCAACAATTAAGGCTGACTTCAACTGAAAAATTCTGAAAACGAACACCCGTTGAAAACGAAAGTAGAATCCAAAACCTCCAATATTAGAAAGCTTCAATTTGGTGTGCCCAAACACAGATAGTCAATTCTACCGAGACAATTCGCTCCATTGGCATTTCCGGTGGAGGTCTTCACGTGAAGCCCTTATTTACAATGTATCGGATGTGCAAAAATTGAAGATTTCACACCGAGTCCAAGGTTATTGTATCAACAGACACATACAGGGCTTACAACAAGAACAAGCTGTTGACAAGGTTTGAGACAGTGGCGATTGTACTCGTTTGTACCGGGGACAGGACTCCTCATTCAAATTCAGAATCAGAATCAGAATAGTTTACTGGTGAAACGTCAAACTGACAATACTTGACCACACCAGGGGGATGGGGCTTGACCGGAGGGGATTAGTCCCGAGCTCGCAATGGTCTGTCGGAAGGTGATAATCAGATACATGTAGTTTTGTGTTGCTGCCACTAACAGCGAATAAACGGAGAAGAAATCATAAAATAAAATTAAATAAATACGAGAAATCTTGAAAAATCTTGTTCATGTTGTAACACACCATAAAAGAAACCGCGATTGTTTAAATGCTGACAGAAAATTGTCAGCTTTGAAAATAGATCAATTGATTTAAAACGAGACTATCGTCATAATCATCATATACCGTAATACAATCGCATGTCTTCTATACTTGTTAAACACTTAACAAAGTTTTCAATTTCGCTATTTCTCCACGAGGCTGGTTCATCAACTGCAAGAAATTTCATAAAAAAAAAACAACATCTACCATATCAACTGCATGAAAAGAAAAGCTAAGGGTACTGCTGGGAAAAAGCACGTCGGCTTTTTCGTTCCGTACCTGTTGGAAGTCTCATATCCTTTTAACCCCCGCACTTGTTTTTTGTTTTTAAATACTATCTTTTATTTACACACTGTCCCCGAAAAACATATATTGCTCAATCGCTTGTAATTTTCCACTCTAGTAACGATCAAATAATGAGTTAACAACATATTACCTAAATAGAAAGTTCTTCGAATTTCAGAAATCATTCTCTATGTCTGTTGTAAAACGTTTTAAATGTTTCAAAAACATATTTTAATTTACGTTGATCATTGACATGATTGACTATAGAAAGAAGTACTTTGAACAGCTGAGAAGGCATATGAACTCTAAGCGAACTTAGTAAACAAGATGACCTTGCTCGCTTTTGTAAATAGTTCAGTTATTGTACACAGGCTGACCTAGATACAACGTTTACACACAAAAAAGCGAAATACGATCCAACAAAACGCAGTTTTATGTAACTGCAAAATCATTAGAGCTTGAAATTTATTCTAAAATTTTCCTAAGAGCGTGATCTGACCCGATTAAGTTTAAGTGTAAAGTATTACCCCCACTTTACGAAGTCCCATATAGCACAGTGCATGGTGGCCGATATTTATGGAAGGCTGCTGGTAAAGCAATACCGGTGTTCAAAACATTTTGAAGCTATAATTCTGTTTCCACGCCTTTGAACCTTAATGGAAAATAAAATTTATAAATCGACAAAATTATTTGAAGTTACGTCGAGCTACGCCATTAGTAGTAATGATGCAGGATGGAATACGCGACTAGAGTGATCCTCGATAAAATCGGCTACGATCGCACAAGTCTTACTTTCAATCACACAATCTAAAACGGTGGCCAAATGGAATGTACACGAACTTTGCCATGAAATACAGTCATGTCAGAAACACACAAAGCCATAACTGGAAACATGCTGACGACAAGAACGACAGATGACATTTTCCAAAAGGCGCCTTGGTGATAAATGCCGCATTTCTGCGTCACACCAAACTTCAACAACCACTAACATTTTGCTGACAGTCCAAGGTTAACCTTGACGACTTTTAAAATATATTAAACGAGGATCTCGGTTCTGTGTTGCTGTCGAAAACAGAATCGCAAAATTTAAATACCTTCCTCAAAAGGACGTGACGAAAGGGTGCACAAGATCGCATGAACGTATTATGCAACGTGTGGTAAGATTTTTAAAGACATATACATAGTGCTTGAAAACATCTACAAAGGTAGATCTCTGGTTGTATATTTAGAAACAATAGAATATACGATTAATGGTTTACTAATTAATTTTACCAAGTGTCTTTGGAATTAATTAAGCTTCATCTTAATTGTTTTAGACCAACGCCTGTCTGCTTATCAGTAGCATTAAGATATCCATACTGCACAATAATACTTAATTATACTGATCATGCAATGTAGCAATTAGAATAATTAGTCTCTGTAACGCAATCTGTAGTTTACTTAACCTGTCCCAGTTCTTCTGCCCTCGTCATTTTGAATCATGTGCCAAATATAATACCTTTCATACAAAACACCTACATAATACTATTCTTTGATCTTTTATGCATATCATGTAATCGATTCATTAGGCCAAGGGTTCCACACGTACGAAGTGTGATCATTGCTAAAAGTTCAGGTTCTGTGTCGTTAAAGCTTATTTCAGAGTAATTAATGTTTTGGATTTACCCAGATATGATTAATGACAGTAACCGCAATATTATCAACGAATCGATCAGTCAGCCTTCTTCCTAGCCAGCCTTCTTCCTAGCCATGGTGTGTCTAAAAGCAGAGACTTTCAGCTCATGGTGTCTCTCCGCCCATAATCATTAAATGTCCATGTATTTGAAAAATTCTACATAAGACAGAAGAGACCAAACCAAAACTCACAATTAAAAAAAAAGTAGTTACGATTTTCGCCATGTTCGAGTACGTTATCTGGAGAACACGCCATGGCTTCGTGGGTACGTAAGGATACATGTAATCTAGGAGTCGCGGACAAAAATAAGGTTTGTGTGAGACTTTAATCGAAGGACTTTCTCGCCTCCAGTAGCACAGCGGGTCGATTTAACGACCACCAAAACGATATCTTCTAAGAGGTTTCGCTGTCGACATTCACTGATGAATTCGAACTTAAACCTGTTCCTCGAGGCTACTGCAAGGACATTTATGCTTCATTTCCAGCATAACCACTCAAACAATGATCTCTACACAGCATTAATAATATTTTATTATACAAGTTCAATGAGGGTTTTTAGTGATTATTCCACTTGGGAAACTCGGCTACAAAAATAACGAAAACAACATTTTTGTACATGATGGTGTCCTTGATAAGACATATTACTGGCTGAACTTTGCACTCCTGCCGGCGGATGTTTGTGCGACTGTACGTGAATACAGATCGTCGCTTCAGTGCTATACTGTTCTAACTGTTTAAAAACGGTTTTGAGAAAATCGAGTTTGAAGTTTCAGATGTCAATATTTTACTTCATATTCAACCAAGAGACCTTAGGAGTTACCAGCTGATTATAAATGCATATTTGTGTCTTTAAAACAGTATTGGTTGGCTTTTTCACCCTTTCATGATTGTCAGAGCCATTTGTAATTTTACAGTTAGAACACTTTGACCTCCTTAACGTTCTTTCCGATCATTGCTATACTGTTCTAACTGTTTCTTTTTTCTTTTATATTTCAATACTCTGGATAATTCCTAGAGATAATAACAATTAAACAGATGCCTTTTACTCCAAAGAAGCTATTTACATTAAAACTGAGGTTTGTGCAAATCTTTGTGATACTGCAGTATTAGAGCAAAAATCAGTCAAAATCCAGGGGAAACAACTCAATTTTTTCAAGGCCGGTAAGTCAATGTAGATAGAACACTGTGACATTCTCCAAAAGTTGGTCACGTGGTACAAAAATGGCATGGTATCCCATTGAATGTGAATGAAAAGTCAGTTAGAACAGTATAGCACTAAACAATTTGAAAAACTGCTAAAACGCCCTAGCCACAAATGTTTATAGAAAAAAAGCTACTGGGTCAATAAGACCATCAGCAGATAGAACATTTCATTCTGAATCCAACGGTATATAACACTCCATATTTTCAAAAATGTTAGTTAGAACAGTATAGCACTGAAGCGACGAGATGTAGAATCACAGCCGAGACAAAAGATTCTGCCAACTTTGACAAAAATAAAATATTTAAAAGTTGCGTGATACTCAGGCGTGGTGGCGTATAACTACGTTTTGAAACCATGCGTAGCTTAGCCCACCATGCGACAGCGATGATTCACCTCGCTGGATACTGATTCGGAGCTGGGCGAAATCTGAACTGATGTGACTCCGCGGCTCGTCAAAAAACACCACGATAACATTCTTTTCAAAGGAACTGTCCACTCTTAACTTGGATACGTTCGTTCCCCAAGGGTATTGCACGGCGTCATACAAACTTTTCTTAGGGTTACTGCATCAATGCTTGGCTTTGCAGATTCCCAGCTTTTGCTAATCCTGAATCTCTAGAAAACTTTGGCATTTATAACTGAAACTCAGTGACATCACAAAAGAAAAACGAAACCGTTAATAAATTTACTGATCTTTGGTAAATCGATCCGTATAACGCCAATCACAACGTAAGTTTCCAAAGAAAAAGTCACCACCCAAAAGCAAACAAAAATGTCATGGTATGGTAGTTTGGAGTAAAATGCAAACGTAAGTGAAAATCTGAGAAATTGGAAATATAATCAGAAGTCGTACACAGGATGGATCTGACAAAGTCTGCCGAAAAACCAATCTCTATCAACCTTGTAATTTTTCATCGCCTACCTGTCAAAAATCTTCTCCTGTTCCAGTTCTCAGGCTTTTGATGCCAACAGCTAATTAGGCCCCGTCACAAGAAATTAAACTAGTCTTTGCAGTTTCAGATCTTGTGTAAAATACATCTCAGTCTGTATGATTTTCGAGGCCTCAGGATGAAACCGAAGACAGTTCAATCACCAAAGACAATTCTCTAACAAGAAACCAGAAATCACACTGCAGACTAACAGACCTGTCTGCGTTTGACTTGATCGCACCCTACAATATTACAGGTTTCCTCTTTGATGGTTAATTAATCGGTTAACTCTACATACAGAAACATAGCCTTCCTTGCACTAGCAAATGTCGTTCATTCAACGTTTGTTGCCTCCCCGTCCACCGATCGGATAACGTCATTTTGAACTCGGAGTGAAAATTCACATATTAGCTATCGAAACTGGCAGTGCTTCCAAAATCAACGACTGCAATGGTCCTATCCAAGAGCAGATGAGACTACTTGTCCTATCCGTATTTTTTTCTATATCCAGGAATAATTTGACAACGCTGTTTCTGTAAAATATGTATATGTCTTTTGGGAGAGGAGTTCACAATCAGACAAAACCAGATAACACTCGCTGCCGTCGTGTTCTTGAAGTGACCATATCCTGTGCCGTTTCATCATGTCGATATGTGACATATTAAGTGATTTCGGAACAAGACGGTCTGATGAAACATGAAGCCTTGAACTTGTTTTACAGGAAACCATCGACAGACCCGCTTGCAATCGGGTGTCACTTTTTGAGCCAGGTGTTCAAAGTAATGAAGCCCATAGTATATAGTTTAAAGGGAAGTTTGTTAAACCGATGTCCAACGCCAGTGAGTCACATTTCTTTATATGGCACCCGACCTAGGCGGGATGCTTCGTTGACCTCCCTAAACCAGTCACGAAAGGCATATGAGGGAAGCCAAGTTGATACATGTAATACATGCTCAGTCGAACCAGATTCTCCTATCTTTTCTTGTTCCTCGCTTTCTTGTTCTTCGTTTTCTTCTTCTTCCTCTCCATACTCTTCTTTTTCCTCTCGGTCAATCCGTCCTTTTCTGTTTCTCAACCTATATGTCACTTTACGTTTATAGTATTTATTCTCGAATCTATGTTCTTATAGAATCGCTTTAGTCTGATATCACGAACAAGTCTTCCATCAAACAGTCAGAACTATTCCTACTGTTTGTCTATGAAGTGCACAAAAATCATTCAGAAAGAATTCGGTTAACCATCTGAGAGCATGGGAATGGTATCTATCAGAGTAAAAACTTGATACAATCACGACATGCAATGTTTGCATCTTGGCATTTTTCACAAAGAATAACATCCTGCAGAAAGACGAGATTCAAGTCACTGTAGTCAGCCAAAAAGGTCCGCTGGCGTAAAGGTTGCTTCAACGCAGCCTCTTCGGAAATATTGTGTTTTCGATATTTTGTCACAGGGCCGAAAGAATGAATGATAGATGAATGAATATTGCCGTGGTGACACATGAAAGGGTTGGAAAACATGTGCGTGTCTGCTCGGTTCAATAGTTCAAGGCTCCTATTTGTTTAACTCTATTGGTGCCTTCATTTGAGCAGCCTCGTGGGAAAACAAACAATGTGGTTTCCGAACAGGTCCGACACAAACCGGCCTGTACAGTCACAAAAGATGGCTAGAGGCTGGAAATTTTGGATTAAGAAAGTAAAGGAATTGTACTATCCTTGTTGCAAAAACAAAGGCGCTGATCAGCGAAGCTGATCTGCGCCTTTGATTTGGCATATGCCGATTGTTGGTTTTCCCATAGGGCGGCTCATCATTTTATATGTTGGTCCATTTCGGCCTTACAAATAGTAGATGAAGATAATGAGAGTATTCAATTATGATTTTGGGGATCAATCCACATTTGAATCATATAGAACAGCCAACTAAATTCTTCCTACCGGTCGGCAAAGAAGTTGGGTACAAACTAGTCCGCACAGCTATCCTGCTAGAGCTATAAAGTTAAGGGAGGGGGGTGGGTAATGCATGTAATAAATGCATGCATCCGTAGGCACCAAATGCTATTGTTGTTCAGTTCTTGTTGACAATACTGATAAAGAAGTTAGCAAAGTAGCACAAAATGACCAAAAGAATTCCGCATTACGAAAACACGCCCAGATTATATACAGATTTTTTCTTCTCTCGAAAATTGTAAGTAAAAAATGATATTTTTCTCAAAACACAGATTGTGGGTGCACGGCGTTAAAACCGCTTCGCCCAGGCAGTTCTAACGAGTTGCCACAATCTTTGTTTTGGGGCCAGAATCAGAAAAATAGGTATGCCCTTGCAAACCCCATTTTCACTGTATATAAAAAGTGGGGTTAAGGGGGGTATTTGTTGCACGGACATGTAATCCTGATGGTGGCTGTTACTCACAATATTTTCAATTATGAACACACTTCTGGTGTGTACCAATTACACTTTGCATAAGAGCAATCATTTCAATGACGGATCAAAGGGCTGCTGAGGAAGACCATACTAAATGGGCTTGACAAAATGTTAAGATGTAATGTATGTAAGCTTGCATCAGATTTGCTGTATTCTGCACGTATACGAGAGAGAGAGAGAGAGAGAGAGAGAGAGAGAGAGAGAGAGAGAGAGAG
Source organism: Rugalucina vietnamica (assembly GCA_964017185.1). NCBI lineage: Eukaryota > Metazoa > Mollusca > Bivalvia > Lucinida > Lucinidae > Rugalucina > Rugalucina vietnamica. The sequence continues at coordinate 43,232,555 of OZ024880.1, forward strand.
AGAGAGAGAGAGAGAGAGAGAGAGAGAGAGAGAGAGAGAGAGAGAGAGAGAGAGAGAGAGAGAGAGAGAGAGAGAGAGAGAGAGAGAGAGAACACTTGATATCTGATATGTCTTAAAAAGTTGTATTTGATGAGCAAAAATTTCTGGTTCTCTATCTTCTCAAGAGGCTTTGTTGGATTATACATGTAGGACAGCTGGTAGATGCAGGGTCCATATAGAAATATGTTTAAAAAAATATAAATCCCTTTCTTAATCAAACATAATCTGAATATCAATGCAGATCTATATTTTCAAAGCGTTAAACCTACATGTCCAAAGAGACAATGAGGCCAATCTTTAGCATGTATGCAGATTTCTGATAATGCCCACAAAGTCTACAACACTTTGATGTAGTCGCTAATGAGAAATAATTCTAGGAAGGGCGCAGAATAGTCATAGCAAACAATGTGTCGGGGGTATACGTGTTTGATCGCACATTATGAATAATTAACCCGCATTGCATTATGGGTAATGTAACTCTGAAACGAAAGAGACGGAATCTAAATCTAGACCACATTTACCAGCATGATCGGGCGATAAATCGACTGTAAATCAAACTATAAAATACATTTTATTGGGGTCCCATTTTCCATCCGTTAAGCTCACAATTTTCGTAGAATCCGTAAAATCCATGAGCAAAATTTGGCTTAACAAAACTGTTCCCGATTTCGGTCGTTCTACTTAAGGCATCGATTAAATTCATATTTGAGATCTGATTTTACTGAAATAGGTAGAATTATGAAGATAAGTATCTTACCTTTTCGTCTATACTTTAAGTCCACACAATATTCCTTCATTTCACTTGAAATTCGCAGTAAAATCCGACCATTTTCTTAGCGTTAGCCCACCTCTCGTTCGCTTTGCCACAAACAGCTGATTCTTAACTTGACCTTCGCACTTTCCGAGGGAGTGAGCGTTTTCTAGCTATCCGATTGGATAAAAATCCCGGATGATGTCATTCGTGTATTCATACATTAGCCTAGTTACGCTGCCGGGTTTCGCCGATCGCCGAGGAGACAAAGAACATTCGCTGTTTCTAGAAATATCTGCACAACTGTCGCATGACATCCCGAGGGCAGGTGATAAACTGTTTAAGGCGACACTAAGCAACCAGATGCGATGATGTTTTGCGCAGCTTTGGAGACATATTGGTTTTAATCAGCTGTTTTCCAAAGCAAGTAGGTCGAGTAAATAGGTTAATTATCGATAGTTTGTGCATACAGCCGTTACTTACTTAAGGGAAGTAACTGATCAATTCTATGACAGAATAACCCGCGTATTTCGAAAAAGTCAGTCGCAAATAAAAGTAAAAGTCAGTTTTATTAATGCGATTGTGTGTTAAGAGAAATGGACATCGTACGCGAAAGTAAGCATGGTCTGCCCCGCACTACTTTCTACAAAGTTCCTTTTGTTGCTTTCTTTCAGGTACGCGATGCCTTCTTTCGCGTACGATGCGACATGGTCAAAATGTTGCGCTACCCGTAAAATGCGTTCAGCCGTTTGGAACTTCTCGGTTCCAGGCTGCTAGGCTGAATAATGGCCTCCTGGGTATGAATGCAGTAATTTTTATCAGTTTTGGCTTTCCAGGAGGAAGCGATTTCCGAATATTGAACAATATTTAAAGCAATCAGCGGGCAAGTTACTTTTCGAGGCACACATCCCATTCCTCTAAATGTCCATGATGTGGAATTTTGTGCTCCATATAAAGAATTAGCTATAGTCTGAGATAAAGATGAATCTTTATCTCAGTTATAGTTCACTACTGTTACTTGTTCCGGATCTAGCGAGTTCAGCTTCTTGGAATTTTCCTGCTGGTTTAAATGAAGAGCACCATCTATAGCCCGCCCATTGAGACATAAAGAAATAGATGGGCTGCTTGTGCCTCCAGGCAATGCTTATACGCTACTGACTGACCATCTGATCACTGGTTAACCGCTCATGTCTGAGCCTGCCCAGGAAGTGGTTTCAGGTCAAACCATCCATACACATATAAGCCTTGTGGTTATATTTGAAGCACTTTTGAATGTCATGGGCAACGTCCAGACATGACTATTGCTATATATTGACTGTGACGCTAAGCCTCAACTCAAACAAAATAGACCATCCCTGTTATACATGCATCTTAGCTTTCCGAGTGACCGACCAACACCCTATGATGAACTGATGGTCACACGCGCATGTAAGGTACATGTGATCACATGTATTTATAAACGTAAGAATTTTCATATTCCATCTCATTTTAGATCCATGATATTGGATTGGAAACAAATTTGCAATTAACACTTCTAGGCCCAGAATTACAATGCTTGCTTAAAGTTAAGGCCCACCTTAGTTAAGATGATAAATTTTGACTCGATATTTTACCGTTAAAATCAATAAATGATTTTACGAAAATATACAAGCGTGTACAATAAAATGTCCTTAACAAAATAAAACCGAACAATATTATTTTAGTATGTTTTAAATGCATGTTTTTGGATGATGAAATTCGTCACCTTAACTAAGGTCTTCCTTAACTTTAAGGAAGCATGGTAATTCTGGGCCCTGGTCTTTAATTTAAACACTATAATAAATGCACTCAGGTTGCATACATTGTATCATGTAACAGACATGGGGAGCGAGCAATAAAATAGTCGCTATAAGGATGCTCCAAGTCGCGTCGACTATATTGGCAGTCCGTGTGCATGTAAAGTGCACAGTTGCACACCTATTTGTTTTCTTTTTTAAAAGCAGGGATCAAGGGGGAGTCTATAAAAACACATGTACGTTTGCGTATGACCGACACCCAATACCGATTTTCTCCGAGTATCACATACCTTGCGTAGAATAAGTCAGAGATTACAGACCTCAACGTGACTTACCTCCGGCCCTCTGACCGACTTTAAAAGTTCTCAGTCACACCACTTTTACTATGAAACCACGCCGGGATGCTGATGTTGGGCCTAAACTCTATAACGTAGAAAATAATAATTTGAAGTTTTAAGTCCTTTAAACGGAAATTGTTCAGACTTTTGCAGTTTCTTTTCAAAGAACGTATAATTATTTTCTGAGATGGAAGTCATATATATACATAAAGAGCAGTGAACGACATAGACCATGCTGGAGGATAATTAAGCCGCAACGTGAGGAAACGGAATTTTGCCTATAGTCCTGTAGCCGCCATCTGGGCTATTTGAGGTGGACCTGGATTTAAAGTACATAGAAAATGTTTTTACATATTTGGAAAGGTGAGGTCTTCTACATTAAGAATCCGGCGGGTGACATCTTGTCACCATTGAGCAATTTGAGAAATTCAAGATGGCGTCCAAGATGGCTGCCCATATACAGAAAATGCTATTTTCCTGTGAAAAATATCATGTTTTGACAGACTTTTAGACCTGAAATCACTTGTATTTAAAAGCTGAATTAATTGTACATTAAAATAAGTGCAACAAAATATACACTGTAAAGGTGGCATCCAAGATGGCTTCCAAAACTAAGGAAAAACGCAATCCTTGAAAGAGGTTCCTTCGAAAATGACCAAACAACTTGGTAGCAATTTTGTTAATGTTTATGGATCCAGTGGATGGCATCTTGTCACCATTGAGCAAATTAAGAAATTCAAGATGGCATTCAAGATGGCTGCCCGTATATGGCAAAAGTAGTTACCATGCAAATATTCATGTTTTGGCATATTTAACACCAGACATCAGTGCAATTAATACCATGTTAGGAGTGCATCTAATATGACCACCACAGTAAAGAGAAATTTTGCTTTGTTTGTTTGTTTTGTTGCTTTACGCCCAAGTCAGCCGATATGGCAATGTCGGGATGTTACCTCCATTTTATGCGATTTTTATCCAACGTTGGGATGCCATGACATCCGAAACATAAGTAAACTACAACCAAAAAAAAAAAAAAAAAAAAAAAAAATGAACAGCTCATGCTTATAAATATAAAAGTTCTTAGAGGATCTCAGTTTTATTAGCTCACCTGAGCCGTCAGGCTCACAAGGTGAGCTTATAGTATACCCATGCTCCGTCGTCCGTCCGTCCGTCGTCCGTCGTCCGTCCGTCGTCCGTCGTCCACCATTTTCAAAGATCTTCTTCTCTGAAACCGCTTGGCCAATCAAAGCCAAATTTTATGTGAAGCATCAATAGGAAGGGGGAACCAATGTGTATATAAGAAATCCAGGTCACATGACCAAGATGGCCGCCATGCCCATATATGGTAAAAACCCTTCAAAAATCTTCTTCTCCAGAACCAGTGGACCAATTTCAACGAAACTTGGCATGAAGCATCGATGGCTCAAGCACTACAATGTGTATATAAATCGTGACCCTGTGATGACCTTGACCTATTTTATGGCAAGGTCAACATAGGTCGCCAATGCATTTGAATGGGGAAAAATTTTAAAATGTCATTTCAAGTGAACATCTTACAGGAAATGGGCAGTAGGACTGAATATTGATGATTCTGAAAAACATTTGACCCCAGGGGCTCATGTGCCCCCACCCCGGGGCAATATACCTGTACATTACCATAATATTCAAACATCATCTCCTCTGAAACCGCTTGGCCAATCAAAGCCAAATTTTATGTGAAGCATCAATAGGAAGGGGGAACCAATGTGTATATAAGAAATCCAGGTCACATGACCAAGATGGCCACCATGCCCATATATGGTAAAAACCCTTCAAAAATCTTCTTCTCCAGAACCGGTGGACCGATTTCAACAAAACTTGGCATGAAGCATCGATGGCTCAAGCACTACAATGTGTATATAAATCGTGACCCTGTGATGACCTTGACCTTTTTTACGGCAAGGTCAACATAGGTCGCCAATGCATTTGAATAGGGAAAACTTTTAAAATGTCATTTAAAGTGAAAGTCTTGCAGGAAATGGGCAGTAGGACTGAATATTAATGATTCTGAAAAAAATTGGACCCCAGGGGCTCATCAGCCCCCACCCCGGGGCAATATACACGTATATTACCATAATATTCAAACATCTTCTCCTCTGAAACCGCTTGGCGAATCAAAGCCAAATTTTATGTGAAGCATCTATGGAATGGGGGAATTGATGTGTATATAAATTATCTAGTTCACACGACCAAGATGGCTGCCATGCCCATATATGGTAAAAACCCTTCAAAAATCTTCTTCTCCGAATCTGCTGAACAGATTTCAAAGAAACTTGGCATGAAGCATCAATGGCTGAAGTACTACAATGTGTATATAAATCATGACCCTGTGGTGACCTTGACCTATTTTATGACAAGGTCAACATAGGTTGCCAATGCATTGGAATGGGGAAAACTTTTAAAAAGGCATTTGAGGTGAAAATCTGGCAGGAAATGGGTAGTAGGACTAAATATTAATGATTCTGAAAAAAAAATGGACCTAAGGGCTCATATGCCCACACCCCGGGGCAATATACATGTATATTACCATAATATTCAAACATCTTCTCCTCTGAAACCACTTGGCCAATTGAAGCCAAATTTTATGTGAGGCATCTATAGGATGGGGGAGCCAATGTATATATTAATAATCTAGGTCACATTACCAAGATGGCTGCCATACCCATATATGGTAAAATCCCTTCAAATATCTTCTTCTCTGAAACCAATAGATTGATTTCAATGAAACTTGGCGTGAAGCATCCATGGCTAAAGTACTACAATGTATACGTAAATCATGACCCTGTGATGACCTTGACCAAGTTTATGGCAAGGTCAACATGGGTTGCCCATGCATTTGAATGGGAAAAACTGTTTAAATGTCATTTGAAGGGAAAAGCCAGCATGAATTTGGCAAATGGACAGAATATTGATTATTCTGAAAAAAGAAAACGGCCCAAGGGCTTCACCTGCCCCTGCACTGGGGTTAAATACCATATTATTCAAACATGTTTATTGGTATATGCAGCAGACTCAGGTGAGCGTTTACAGGACCATTGGTCCTCTGGTTTTTATTAGTCTAAACCACTTTTTTCGGGCAGGTTCAGACCAGTAATCAAAAGGCTGGTCAGTTAGTTTTATCTGGAAACACAAGCAGCCCATATTGCTATCAGAACCTAAAATAACGGGGACTATTTCCTTTTATGCTGCATGCGTATTACTAGAAAAGGGTGGTCAAGAGGGAATGTGAGCCCCGCCCATTGAGGTCAAGAGAAATATATTAGCTGCTTTTGTCTCCAGGTAAAGTTTTAAAAAATCTACTGAAGGCCCTAGCCTGCCCAAGGAAAGAGGTTAAAGTAAAACCATCCGAAAACCATCCGTACCTGTAAGCCTAAGCTGTTAACTCCGGTGGTTATATTTTCAAGCACATATTGAGAGTCATGTCATCCTAAACTTTGGTAGAAGTCCTGACATGGTCATAGCTGTTGACTGGGGCATAAAGCACCAGCACAAGCAAACAAACAAACAAGTAATGTGGTCACTTTCAGATAGTATAAAAGTCAAAGTTCTGTTGACAAATCACTGCAAAATACAGGGATATGTAGTTCACAGCGACCTAGACTAAAAATGATTCAAAAAGTGGGGTTTAATAGGCTCACATACATGTATCTTTTCTCATATACATGCATGTATCTTTTATTCTGGAAGACAGACAGCAAAGTCTGAAAATGTAGATCCAAGTGACATATGATTATGATTTTTAGGGGGCGGGCTGTAACTAATATTGTCAGAAATTAGAGCCCGATCCCTCGTCTTTGGGATAACAATAAAATATGTTTTAACTATGATTACTGTAAAAGCATGAACTCCTACTGATTGACAGTCATTAGCTGCTAACTGATATGGAACATGATACTAGAAAACCTGGTGGCCAGACAATGGCTCTGAATAAAGGTGGGGTACCAAAATGAAAACTCAGTATTGATTGCGGAGGGGGACAGTTTTACTGTACAGGTAATAAGGGACCAAAAAACCAATAAACATTGGTATCACCTGCATTATCCTTTAGGAGTCTCTTTATTATTCCATGAAGCGATGGGAAAATACCGTAGTATGGCAGTCCATTGATCATTTGCGCATATTGCACAAGTGAGGTCATAAATTGAATAAACAAATTGAATAAACACTGGCACCAATATACATGTGTGTAGCACATTCAGAAGAATATACACTGTATCTCTTTTAATTGTAGAGCAGTGGGTTCTATTGATAAACCATCTATATGCACACTTTCATGTATCCTTTGTCTAGAAAATATGCATGTACAACTAAATGGTATACACAAGCTTGATACCAAGCTAAAAGTCTACAAGGCTGTGATGCTGCCAACCCTCTTGTATGCATGTGTGACCTAGTCAGTATACCAACGTCATGCAAAGAGACTTCACCATTTCCATTTAAGCTGTTAGAGAAAACTGTTAATATCAAGTGGCAAGACAAGATTCCAGACATAGAGGTCCTGAAGAAAGCAGGGATGCAAAGCATGTAAACAGTCTTAAAGCTAGCACAGCTTTGATGGACTGGCATTGTTATAAGAATGCCTGATGCGCGACTTCCAACGAAAGTTTTCTATGAAGAACTAGAGGAAGGAAAGCGCTCTTAATGTGGCCCAAAGAAACACTAGAACCTCTCTGAAGGATTTCAAAATACCAATGGGTTCTTGGGAACAGATTGCACAGGAGCGATCAAAGTGGCGAGGTCTCATCAACGAAGAAGCAGCTTTCTATGAAAAAAAAATCTGAAGCTAAAAGAAAGCGCAGAGAAAGCAAAGCCAAGACCAATAGGTCATCAGCAGGTTCCATGACATTGACATGCTCTACTTGCAACATACAGTTTAGCGCTAGAATTGGCCTAGTCAGCCATCAAGAAATAATGATGGTCTTTCTAATGATGGAGTGAGAGACGAACGATCACAGGCTGAATGAACTGAAACATAAAGAGTAAGGGTCAAACACTGGGTCTTAGTATGTCATACTCCAAAGTCATCATGACAAAAAATCATCAAGTTGACCTTCACTTCATGACAATGATCTACAAACAAAGCTTGAGAGAAAAGTTGCCAAATATGTTCTTTAAACGTTGTTCTAGTGTAAGACCTTCTTAGCCAAAAGTGCACATTATTGATGATAAGGCCTAATAAAGAGTATCATTGGTTCAAGTACATGTACCTTCAGAAGAGTGGTTTTCAGTACATTGTCACATATAAACTGCAAATTGATATTTGAATGTGGATAAAGTTCTAAACTTTGACTCATAGCCCTGTCACTGAGCATTATGACCCCTTATGACTGACATGAATACTTATATAAATGCAGTTATCAATCTATGTATGAATGTTTCTGATAAATGGCTGTCAACATATGGGTTTATAGCAAATTTTAAGAGTAAACAGCTGTAAACTCTAAAAGTGGTTTATTAAAATTATTAGACATTTAATGCCATATCTTAGGGTATGAGATTTCTGTTTTGTGGTTTCCGAAACAGGGATGTCTTGAAAACAATAAAGAGAATGGGGAACCAAATTTGATATCATAGTTTTGAGCCCAAACAGACATTTTCAGACCAGTTTCAATTTATGAAGAACGAGTAATTAGCGTACAAAGCACTGATATTGTATTTGTCTTACTGGCATTTAAATCTGCAGGAGTCATTCATTAACATAAACAATATTTTAAATGATGTCCATAAGTCAATACAGATTTCAAAAATAATTATATCTCTTCGGACTTATACTTTGACTGATGTTAACAAATTTTACCACCTTACAGTTGTTTGGTTTGAGAAATTCTTAAGTTTCAATACCAGCGCTTTTCAATATTGCATTTTTCTTTATTCTGGCTGCTATTTACGATGATCTCCATACTTTGTGAATTTTTGAACTAGTTTCAATGTACACAGACTTCAGCCTTTAAATGTGAGTAATTTCAGGTCTTAAAAACCCGATGGTTTACATGGCAATTACTGTTCTCCATATACGGGCAACCATCCTGAATGCCATCTTGTATTTCTCAAAGTGTTCAATGGTGATAAGATGACATCCATTGGAGTCTTAAATGTTTTAATCAACAATGCCACCAAACTGTTTGGTTTAAGAAATTCATTAGTCTTGAAATCACCTCTTTTCAATAACGTAATTTTCCTTTATTCTGGTGGCCATCTTGGATGCTCTGAATTCTGTTTTCTTGCGCTAATTTCTATGTACAATTGATTCTGCTTTCAAATACAAGTGATCTCATATTCAAAAGTCTCTCAAAATATGTTTATTCCCATGTCAACTGCTGTTTTCCTTATACGGGCAGCCATCTTGGACGCCATCTTGAATATCTCAAATTGCTCAATGATGACAAGATGTCACCCGCCGGATTCTTAATGTAGAAGACCTCACCTTTCCAAATATGTAAAAACATTTTCTATGTACTCCAAATCCAGGTCCACTGAAGGCTCTGCCGGACTACTATGCGAAAACAAAGGCGCAGATCAGCTTCGCAGTAACTGCGAAGCTGATCAGCGCCTTTGTTTTCGCTACACGGATAGTACAATTTCTCTTCTTCTTTAATCCGAAATTTCAAGCTTCTAGTCTGCTTCTGTGACTGTACAGGTCGGTTTGTGTTAGACCTGGTCGGAAACCCCGAAGACCGGTTTTCTCATGTCACGGCTCAATTTAAAGTTACTAAGGGCACTGTGAACCGAGTTTGTTTACGACATACTCCACTTGTGACATTGTTGTGTTTTGCAATTTATTCCGCAGCTCACAAAATACATGTAAGGCATCATGTTACGTCTTTTAAAAACTCCAATCAAAACAAAATGAGCCGCTGCATCAGACAACCAACAATCTGCATATGCGAAAACAAAGGCGCAGATCAGCTGTGCAGTAGCTGCACAGCTGATCAGCGCCTTTGATTTCGCTACACGGATAGTACAATTCCTCTTCTTCTTAAATACGAAATTTCAAGCTTCTAGCCTGATTCTGTGACTGTACAGAATGCTTTGTGTCAGACCTGGTCGGGAACCCAAATTGTTGGTTTTCTCATGCACAGGCTCAAATGGGGTTTATTGTCGAAAAAAAAAAAAAAAAAAAAAAAAAAAAAAAAAAAAAAAAAAAAAAAAAAAAAAAAAAACAGCAACATACGCTCACCAGCTCATTTTACAGCAACCGATGCCCCTAAATGGATACAGATGTTTTGAAAATCACAAGCTTCAGTGTCTAAATTGTTGATTTGGTTTAGAGCCCCAGACACTACAAAATGACTGTAAGTGACGATCAACTGAGTAAATCCACCCACTGTCACAATGTAGCGTCGAATCGCCATGTTCAATCATTTGACTCATAGGTTACAAATGTCTTGTGCAGACATGGTAAAATCACTCTGACGGAGCGATTATTTCATAAAATCAAGCCATTAGAAGGAGGCAACGTTCATGCATAATCCTAGCTGTTAGCTGAGCTTAGTATCAAACTGATATTAAATAAGCAATGAGCAGGATTTGACTCAATCATAAATGAACCGCCTCATGAGAAAACCAACAATCTGCATATGCGAAACCAAAGGCGCAGATCAGCTTAGTTACCGCGAAGCTAATAAGCGCCATTGTTTTCGATATTTTGAAAACTATAGATGTTGGTTTAATTCATGATTCTGGTCAACGGCAAATCGATTTAGTGACATTATACAACCTCCAGTAGCCCCGGAACTTTGCACGTGCAATTTATGGTTTTCGAAATTTTTTAGAGCTATGGCGTCGTATACCTAACACTCTCAATGAAAATGCCACGTTTGTCATCGGCTTGCGGAATAACTTTCAGGTAGTACCCAAATTTTGCATTTCTCTATACATTCAAATTGAAATTTCTGTCACATATCATCTCTTCGGCTATGATGAGCACCTTTTTCAATAGCAATGATGGATAACACTCTATGCCATGAAAATGCTGTTGTCTATATTCAGAATGAATCCATTACAAAAACATGTCCATGTAATATACAGAGATTTTTAAAGTTGTAAAAAATGAAAATTTTCCGCTGAAAATTTTTGATATTTTTCGTATTTTTGCTCAAACATAGATTGTGGGTACACGTTAGAACCGCCTCGCCGAGGCGGTTAGAGGCGGTTCTAACGAGTACCCACAATCTATGTTTTGGAGCAAAAATAAGAAAAATATTGACAATTTTCTACTGAAAATTTTCATTTTTTACAACTTTAAAAATCTCTATATATTACATGGGCATGTTTTCCTGATGAATAGCAATGATAGATAACACTCTATGCCATGAAAAGGAATACTGAAGTTGTCTATATTCAGAATGAATCAAATATTGTCATGTGTTAACTGAACCTGATACGTTTCATTGACGCTCTATATAATCAAAACAAGACGCAGGATGAGCCATTAATGAAGTACCGCATCAGAACCGTCAGTAATCTGGTAATTATTATTGTAAATTATTTCTGGATCTTTATTGTTAATGTGAAAGGTGCGTCCGGTCCTTTGGGCTTTGATTTTGGAAACATAAGGAACGTGCAGAAATGTACACGTTTAGTACGTATATACGTACGTAGCAAATGTATACATGTACAGTATTTCACTGAAGCGCACTATTACATACAGCCATTATTACATGCTTATTTTCAAACATCGTGAAATCTTTGTTGAATAAAAAATCGCATTTGATGTATGTTTTTTATTATCTTTATAGCCTTATAGGTGTATTTTTGTGCATACATGGCAGCCTGAAATGTAGGTATATGGGTCAGAAACGTATATGAATGAAATTTTATCTTATTTTGTTTTGGCGCCCGTCATAAATAATTTTTTATGCAAATAAAACGTGACTTAATTCGGTCTGTAGACATGCACATTAGTTTTGTTCAAGTCCTTGTAATGTCTTCCAATATATGCAATTGCTCATTACGAAAACACGCCCATGCAATATACAGAATTTTTTAAAGTTGTGAAAAAAGAAAATTTTCATTAGAAAAATTTTGATATTTTTCTTATTTTTGCTCAAAACATAGATTGTGGGTACTCGTTAGAACCGCCTCGACGAGGCAGTTCTAACGAGTACCCACAATCTATGTTTTGAGCAAAAATAAGAAAAATAGGCATACCCCAGTTTTACTATATAAAAGTGGGGTATAAGGGGGTATACATTACACGGACATGTTTTCCTGATGTCTTATCTAGTGCAATCTTCCTGCACGTTTTACATTCTTTGGTAACTGCGACACTGACCGTTATTTTTTCAAATGGTATACGCAAACCCAGAAGAAACATAACAAACTTTATTGCTAGAGGTCCGCAATTCTTAGCATCATTGTTTAGCATCAAAAAAAAAAAAAAAAAAAAAAAAAAAAAAAAAAAAAAAAAAAAAAAAAAAAATGCAAGTGTACAGAACTTATTTTTCTGAGTATATTTCTCACCCTCGACATTTTACAGAAATAATTTAAAAATGGTCCCTAAAATGCGAATCCGTGATTATAGATGTTGTTCCAAACTTTCCATATATATAATGTTCGTATTTTATTGTGCCTACTTTTGGTTATATAATAATGTAAGGTCTGAAAACACCGTTATAAAAATACATTTTTTTTTCAAACTCCAGTTTTTTCCTCTTTAATTTGAAATGGATGGTGCCTTTTAGGCCTACATTTTGTAAGATACACTGTAGAGTCACTTTTAACTTCTAGTATATATTGAATAGTTTGCAAATTACTGTTAACGTTGCCAAAAGTATGCATAAACAAAACTTCAAGACAACTGAAAACATTACGCAAACACACCCATGCAATATATATACAGAGATTTTTTTTCAAAAGCAAAAATTTGAAAATTTCATTGGAAGAGGTTTGATTTTTTAAAAAATATTTTCACCCAAAACATACATTGTGGGTACACGTTAGAACCGCCTCGTCAAGGCGGTTCTAACGAGCATCCACAATGTATGTTTTGAATCAAAAATTAAAATTAGGTATACCCCGCATACCCCAGTTTTTGTTTTCTATATAAACGTGGGGAGTATACATTTCTCGGACAGGTTTTCCTGATGAGCATACCTGCATGCAAATAATCATGTATGTATCTAGCATCTTCAGAGTGCAGAGGTGCACTTGAATCAAGAAAACGTTTTTTTGAAATGTCAAGGCTTGAACATACGTCACTGCTGCAATCAAATTGAAATCAAATATGCATGTTTGAGTGTAGAATTTAAGAAGCACAAAGTTCATATACAGTTTTGTTTAATCATTTGTAATGGAGAAAATTCATTGTTTTGGCACAAAACTATTCAGAAGCAAAGGTTATCTTCAATGCCATTTATTGGTCTTCAATTAGTCTTTTGACTACACACAATTTTGATAGCCCTTCCATGATTTAAATCCAGAATATAACATGTTTTATCATACTACCCACATATGAGCCACGTCGTGAGAAAACCAACAATGTGGTTTCCGAACAGGTCCGACACAGACCGAGCTGTACAAGCACAGAAGATGGCTAGAGGATGGTAATTTTAGATTTAGGAAGAAGAGGAATTGTACTATATGTGCAGCGAGAACAAAGGCGTGATCAGCTTCGCAGTGAGTTACTGCGAAGCTGATCTGCGTTTTTGTTTGAATCATTTGCGTCGGAAAAGTCGGAAATACATTGGTATAGATGATTGGACGGGATTCCAGAAGTAAAGTGAGAATGAATATAGACCCTTAAAGAGGAACCAGGGGTCGGTACAGCATCAGGAAAACATGTCCGTGCAATGAATACCCCCTTAAACCCCACTTTTAAATAGTAAAAATGGGGTTTGCAGGGGTATACATCATTTTCTTATTTTTGATCCAAAACATACATTGTGGGCACTCGTTAGAACCGCCTCGGCGAGGCAGTTCTAACGTGTACCCACAATGTATGTTTAGATCATATATATTAAAAATATCAATTTTTTCCTGCTGAAAATTTCAGCTGAAAAAAATCTCTGTATATTGCATGGGCGTGTTTTCGTAATGAGTCAAATCAAAATCCCATCATAGACACCAGACGGGAGAGCAAATACGGTATACGGACAAAACACCCCAGGGACATACCCCCTCCCCCCAACGTCCATTTTGGTATACGTGGACAAAAACCACTACATGTTTTTGTTTTTAAACGCGGATATCACACCCCACGCCCAAATATTAAAATACATGGACAAAACACCCCACGGACAAAAACCACTACATGTTTTGTTTTTTTCTTAACGCGGACATAACACCCCACGCCCAATATTATATCATGGACAAAACACCCCTTGCAGATTTCAAAATTAGGAGAAAACCCCCTATGTTCCCCATATGACATGACTGAAAATTGATGGCTGGAAAACACCCATAAAATGCAAGCTGACTAGCTCTTTCCGGCTAACATCATCAAAAAACAATGATAACGAGCACAAAAGGCAGGCAGATTATCATGACGATATATCACAGAGGACAATTCTTCCGGGAACGACACAAGAGACGCAAGTCAGTTGAAGATACGACGAAGAGATGAGAAAAAAAAAACTGCACGTACTTGGCGGTTAGTGAGCCCCGCCCACTGGGACCTAAAGAAATAGATGGGCTGCTTGTGCCTCTAGGCAAAGCTTACTCGCTACTGAATGGCAATCTGATTACTGGTTAACTGCTCAGGTCTGAGCCTGCCCAGGAAAACTGGTTTCAAGTAAAACCATCAATACATATAAGCCTTTGTGGCTTACTTGTGCGGTTATATTTACTTTTGGGATATCATGACATCCTAATTTTGGGCAAAATGGAAGCAACGTCCCGAATATGACCATAGCTGCTGACTGGGTTATATTAATTTAGCATCAATTCAAACAAACAAACATTTGTAAGACTTGTAGTATGACATTCTGTTTTTCCTTTGAAGTTTTTGTGACATTAATTCAATACAACTGAATATCAAAAGAGACGGACCAACATACTAATACACAGGAAGAGGGCGGAATGAAAACGGTACTGTAACTTCCTGATATAAGAAGTTACAGTATGGATCAAATTTCCCCGTCATACTTAAGAAATAGATCAGCTCTAGCAGTAAATTGATCTGCGCCTTTGTTTTCGCCTATGCAGATTGTTGGTTTTCCCATGAGGCGGCTCATTTGGATCTTACAGCTGTTATTAATGTTTCCTCTACGTAACACTGGATGGGACCGACCGACCGATGGTTTTCAGGTAACCGGGCACCCGAGGTACATAGTGGCTTCCCCAGTCCGCCTACTGTGATTAGTTTTACCAACCCTTAGCATCAGTCACTCAATATGGTCCAGTATCCAAGCCTGATTAACTGTTAAACTTGTGGTGTAAAACGGTTTATATTGGCGGTAACTTTGATGCAATACGGTCGGTTGGACTCTAGTATGCATGTTTAAATTTTTGTTTAAATTTCAGAACCTTAAATGCCATGTTGCCCTATTCACCATGTCCAGCTGAGAAAGTTGGAAAGTGCAACAGCAATGGTTTCTTGCTTCTAAGGAAGCTGAACATGATATTCTAATTACCAACACAGTCTTTCGTTTACCAAACAGAAACATAACATCCTGGATGCATCCCCGTTCCAAACACTGGCATCGCATAGACTATGTCATAGTCTGGAGAACAGACAGGCAGGATGTCAGAGTGACAAAGACTATGTGTGGTGCAGACTGCTGGGTTGTCAGCAAACTCAACCTAAGAATCCAGCCTGCGAGACGACCTCAAGGCAAGAAAGCTCCTAAAAGACTGGATGTCTCAAGGCTGAATCAAGACAGCATGAGACAAGCTTTCTTAACGGACATCTGCAACCAGCTGGATGCAATCAATCTCAGTTCAGAGAACCCAGAAGAAAACTGGACAGTTTTCCATAAAACAGTTCATTCTTCAGCTGCTACTACTTTAGGACATCCATCTCGCAAACATCAAGACTGGTTTGATGAGAATGATGAAGAAATTCAGAGGCTTCTTGAAGAAAAACACCGATTGCACAAGGCACATCAAGATGATACTAGCTCAGTATCCAAGAATGTAGCCCACAGCAACATTTGTAAGACAGTCGAGACCAGACCAGTCCAGACTAAGGTACCGTTTTGCAAGATTCCTGGCTGAGGAAGAAAATAGAAGAAATTCAGTCTTTTGCGGACAGAAAGACATGAAGAAACTTCATGATGAACTGAAAACCATTTATGGCCTAAAGAGTTCTGGAACCACCACATTGCTCCGTGCAGATGGAAGCACTCTTGTCACAGATAAAGAGTCTATCTTGAAAAGGTGGGCAGAACATTTCAATACAATAGGGTGCTGAATCGACCATCAAGCATCAATGAGGATGCAATCGACAGACTTCCACAGATAGAGTGCAATGTCCTGTTAGATGAATTTCCAATCGTCATGGAAACAAGAAAAGCAGTTCAACAACTGTCATCTGGCAAAGCTCCAGGTGCAGTTGCAATTAATGCAGAGGTTTATAAGGCCAGGGGGCTACCCATGGCAGAGAAACTGAGTTGTTTCATGTATGTATAGGAAGGAGGCTATCCCACAAGAATTGAAGGATGCGTCCATAATCCACCTATACAAGCTGAAAGGAAATCCACAAGTCTGTGACAACCACAGAGGCATCTCCCTCCTATGCATAGCTGGGAAGATACTGGCAAAAATTCTGTTGAACCGCCTGAATTTTCATCTTGATCAGAAGGGACTTATCCCAGAAAGTCAATGTGTATTCAGAAAAGACAGAGGGACACTAGACGTGATCTTCACAACAAGACTGCCAAGAACAGAATGTAGATCTATACATGACGTTTGTCGACCTCACCAAAGCTTTTGGCACAGTTAGTCGTGATGGACTCTGGAAAATCATGGTCAAGTTAGGTTGTCCACCCAGATTCATAGCAATGGTGCGGCAATTTCATGATGGCATGCAAGCACGTGTGTAAAATGACGGAGAGCTTTCTGAAACCGTTGAGGTAACGAATGGGGTCCAACAGGGCTGCGTTATGGCACCAACACTGTTCAGCATGATTTTTCTATCATGCTCATGGATGTTTTCAGGACAGTGACACTGGTTTTCCAATCAGTTACGGTTTGATGACAATATATTCAACCTAAGAAGAAGGTTGCAGGCCAAAACTAAGGTGCAGACTGATATGCTAGATGAGCTCCTCTATGCAGATGATATGGAGAAAGATGCCAGCTCAGAGGCAAAAATGCAAAAAGCCATGGATCAAGTCTCACAGTCATGTGATAACTATGATCTCACAAACAGCACAAAAAGACAGAGGTTGTACACCAACCAGCACCTGAAAACCGTACAATGAACCAACCATCACTGTGAATGGACAAAAACTGAATTGTTGATAAATTCACCTACCTGGGAAGCACTCTTTCCAGAGCAGTGCACAATGATGATGAGGTCACTGTCAGAATTGCAAAAGCCAGTGTGGCGTTCGGAAGACTCCGTACAAATATCTTGGAGCGAAATGGAATCAAGCTTGACACCAAGCTGAAAGTCTACAAGGCTGTGGTACTGCCAATCCTCGTGTATGCATGTGAGACTTTGACAGTATACCAGCGTCATGCAAAGAGACTTAACCATTTCCACTTTTAAAAGCTGTTTTAAAAAGCTGTTAAAATCAAGTGGCAAGACAAGGTTCCAGACACGGAGGTCCTGAAGAAAGCAGGGATGCAAAGCATGCATAGTGTCTTAAAGCTAGCACAGTTAAGGTGGACTGGCCATGTTATAAGAATGCCTGATGAGCGACTTCCAAAGGAGGTCTTCGATGGGAAAGCGCTCTCAGTGGCCAGAAGAAACGCTACAAAGACACCCTCAAAGCTTCTCTGAAGGATTTTGACTTGGGAACAGACGGCACAGGAGCGATCAAAGTGGCGAGGTCTTTTCAACAAAGGAGCAGCTCTCTACGAAAAAAAGAGAATCTGTGAAGCTGAAAGAAAACGCAGAGAACGCAAAGCCAGTACAAATGGGCCACCAGCTGATTCGATGACATTGACTTGCTCTAATTGCAACCGACAGTTTAGAGCTAGAATTGGCCTAGTCAGCCATCAAAGAACTCACCAACACACACGAATCTATTCAAGAAATAATGATGGTCTTTCTCATTAAGTAGTGAGAGACGAACGACCATCAAGCTGAGACCCGTCTCCCAATTCACTCGCGTGGGAGAAGAGGGTCTACTACTAGGAAAAAATGCATGCACTATCCTTATGGCTTTTGATTCCACCCAAAACCCCTCACTGGAGGAGACTCTTTATGGTATAACTTTTATTTCAAGGGATGTGGGGTGGCTGAGACACTTATGGTTTAACTTTTATATTATACAACGACCAAGCCCCAAGGTTATAAAACTTTTTTCAAGCTCAGCTCAGCTGAGCATGAAATTTCAACTGCTGATTAAAATGCTGAAATAGTCAAAAATTATGGAAAATTTAGGTTCAAAACTAAAAAAAACTAGTAATTTATTCTGCTTATAAATGTTAAAATGCCAACAATTCATTTATGAGCAGGATAAATTTTAGTCTCAGATGAGTTGAGCATGAAAAAAAGTTCTATAACCTCGAGGCCAGGAACTAACGTGACAATCTCGACAAACATTTGACACTGAAACCTCGCGAACATGATAACTAAAGATACAGGTAGGGAATGCTTGTAATAGGAAAATACGGTAAACCGAGGGAGCAGCTGTTTCCCTAAAGGTGGTTACGTAGCTAAATTACATACTAGATTAACTTTACTTATATTGACATCAAATGAGAAACTAAACGAACCACAACCGAGTAATAAAGGGGTTCTTAAATTCTACAGAAGCTCAGTATATTGTATTTTGTCGCCTTCATGACTTTTTTTCCTTGCCATTGGAGTTGTCTAGTGGTTAATATATTTTTGTCTCCTTGCTCCGATCTCCTGTTGGGCGGCTTAGACGGGTGAAATCGTTCACCTTTCAAACCGATTATAAAGTGAGTGGCCTTCACCTTCCCTAAAATGTCGTTGAACCTCATTTGATAGTCATTTTTATTGAAATTGAACGCAACTTCGACCAAAGGACAAAGACGAGAGAAAAAATGTAGATTTTAATACTAGCACATGTTTTTAATGTGTTTTTTTTTTCTTCTGATTACCAGACATGGTTTTCATAACAGAACGTTAAACAGGGGTGTCCCGCCATGATTGTCACTGTTTGGTTGTCATCTTTCGTTTGTTGCTAATTATGGGACATGACATTTATAAATTTGTCGCCATTAGTTATGCATCTATCTTGAAACTATACTAAAAATTGAACGGCGAAAACAAAAAATGTCAAGGCGATATTCACTAAATTGACAATGACTGAAAAATGTTATTGACACATTAAAATATGTTGTCTTATTTTGTGGACATCGTGCTTGTAATGGGGAGCGACCATGTGATTTTCATTGGGGAAGTGGGGGTAGGCTTTTTTTCGAAACTTCGATCTAGTCATGTACTTAATGAAATAAGCCAAAAAGTGCTTATATTTGAAAAAAATATTTGTAGGTTTCACAGCATGTAGGCTTATTCCAGCGAATGTTGTTTTTGTCGTTGTTAGCCGTCTACTACCGTCTTTGTTAGCTCACCTGAGCCGTCAGGCTCACAAGGTGAGCTTATAGGATGGCCATGATCCGGCGTCCGTCCGTCCGTCGTCCGTCGTCCACCATTTTCAAAGATCTTCTTCTCTGAAACCGCTTGGCCAATCAAAGCCAAATTTTACATGAAGCATCTATGGGAAGGGGGAACCAATGTGTATATAAATAATCCAGGTCACATGACCAAGATGGCCGCCATGCCCATATATGGTAAAAACCCCTCAAAAATCTTCTTCTCCGGAACCACTGGACCGATTTCAACCAAACTTGGCATGAAGCATTGATGACTCAAGTACTACAATGTGTATATAAATCATGACCTTGCGGTGACCTTGACCTATTTTACGGCAAGGTCAACATAGGTCGCCTTTGCATTTGAATGGGAAAAATTGTTAAATTGTCATTTAAAGGAAAAATCTTGCAGAAAATGAGCAGTAGGACTGAATATTAATGATTCTGAAAAAAATTGGGCACCAGGGGCTCATCAGCCCCCACCCCGGGGCAATATACATGTATATTATCATAATATTCAAACATCTTCTTCTCTGAAACCGCTTGGCCAATCAAAGCCAAATTTTACATGAAGCATCTATGGGAAGGGGGAACCAATGTATATATAAATAATCCAGGTCACATGACCAAGATGGCCGCCATGCCCATATATGGTAAAAACCCTTCAAAAATCTTCTTCTCCAGAACCGGTGGACCGATTTCAACAAAACTTGGCATGAAGCATCGATGGCTCAAGCACTACAATGTGTATATAATTCATGACCTTTTCATGACCTTGACCTATTTTACGGCAAGGTCAACATAGGTCGCCAATGCATTTGAATGGGGAAAACTTTTAAAATGTAATTTAAAGTGAAAGTCTTGCAGGAAATGGGAAGTAGGACTGAAAATTAATGATTCTGAAAAAAATTGGACCCCAGGGGCTCATGTGCCCCCAACCCGGGGCAATATACATGTATATTTCCATAATATATATTCAAACCTCTTCTCCTCTGAAATCGCTTGGCCAATCAAAGCCAAATTTTATGTGAAGCATCTATAGAATTGAGGAATCAATGTGTATATAAATAATCTAGGTCACATGACAAAGATGGCCGCCATGCCCATATATGGTAAAAACCCATCAAAAATCTTCTTCTCTGAAACCAATAGACTGATTTCAAGGAAACTTGGCGTGAAGCATCGATGGCTAAAGTACTCGAATGTATATATAAATCATGACCCTGTGATGACCTTGACCAAGTTTATGGCAAGGTCAACATGGGTTGCCTATGCATTTGAATTGGGAAAACTGTTAAAATGTGATTTGAAGGGAAAAGCCAGCAGGAAATTGGCAAATGGACAGAATATTGAAGATTCTGAAAAAAGAAAATGGCCCAAGGGCTTCATCTGCCCCTGCACTGGAGTTTAATACCATAATATTCAAACATGTTTATTGGTATATGCAGCAGATCTCAGGTGAGCGTTTACAGGACCATTGGTCCTCTGGTTTGTATGAGTTGTGGCTAAGCGTCCCAGTCAACAGCTATGGTCATGTCGGGACCGTTCAGTTTAATATAGTTTAATATAGGACTTCTACCCAACATTAGGATGTCATGACACCCAAAATGTGCTGGTAAACCAAAAAAGCTTATACTAGTGGATGGATTGCCTTGAACCACTTTTCGTGAATGATAATAATAATAATAATAATAAGAAGAAGACGAAGAAGAAGAAGAAGAAGGAGAAGAAGAAGAAGAAGAAGAAGAAGAAGAAGAAGAAGAAGAAGAAGAAAAAAAAGAAGAAGAAGAAGAAGAAGGAGAAGAAGAGGAAGAACTTTTACAAGAGAATAACACATGTTGGCGTATTTTTGTACTTTTGTCACAAACGCGGTAAAGACATTATGAATAATTATGAACATTTTTACAGACAACTGTTGGAGGGAATCATGAAGACATGATTAGAAAAAGGTTTTTGTCACTACTGCTGTTTCTGCTGATCACATAGTGACGCTTTAGACTAAAAGTGGCATACATACGAGGAAAGAACGGATTGAATATCAGTTAAACATAAAGTGTAAATTGTGCATTTGCGACTTCTGTGTTGACAAGCACTTTTATATTAGCATTTGACTGAATTTGACGCGTTGGAGTTACCGTCAGGAAAACATGTCCTTAAAATGTATACCCCCTTATACTCATTTTTTATAGTGAAAAGGGGGTTACAATTTTTCTTTTTTTTTCTTATGGTTTTCTTATTTTTGACCCAAAACATAGATTGTGGGTAATCGTTAGAACCGCCTCGCCGAGGCGGTTCTAACGTGTACCCACAATCAATGTTTTAATATCAAAATTTTTCCAAGGAAAGTTTCAATTTTTACAGCTGAAAAAAAATCTCTGTATATTGCATGGACAAGTTTTCATAATGAGCAAACAAGCGTAGATATGGCTAGCTACTGATCAGCCCATATTCAGCGAACAAAATACTTCGAGATTTGCAATTTCTTGTCGAGATTAAATACTGAACCCCACCGGCCTACTGCACTTATTTAATTCTGTCATTGGCAATTTGCATGGGAAAGTACGCGAAATCGTGCTTCTGTCATCACTAATATGTAACGAAACTTGAATGCAAGCTTCAGTTAATCAACATAACAGGTTGCAATGACGTCAAAGTATGCTAAATCATCGTACCCGTGTTCAAGGTTAAAACATCATAATAAAACATTAAGCTGTGGAACAGCTGTTCGATAACTTTTTGTTTTCGTTTATGGTTGAGTCGCGTCGAGAAAAATATGTTTGGTCCAGTTGCTTAGTTGAAAAAAAAAAAAAAAAAAAAAAAAAAAAAAAAAAATACGAATATGGCCCAGTAGTGCATTCGTGAAGCCTGTAAGACTGGCATCCTTTGCATCGTTACATTGTACATGTAAATGTAGTTTTAACGAAGTCCAACTAGTTTTGCAACATTGAGGAAGCAAGCGTTTCTTATTGGTTCCAGTTTACATGAAGCAAAATAATATACCCTACGGATATATACTTGACAAAACAAGAAACGCAACTTTAGAATTAAGACAAAAAATTAATTAAAGTTGAACTATTTTGTTAAGAAAAGCATTGGTCATTGTGGAACTAAGATGTCGGAAAACATATGCGTATAAAGATAAACAACTGACGGTAGCGTAGAAATACTTGTAATACACATGTTGACGTGACTCCTTAACGCCTGCTGACTTTATCGCAAATAGACATACTAGGAACACAAGTCGAGGGATTTATGTTGCATTATGATTTGTGCAATTTTGAGAATCAACGTAATTTTTTTCAACGTTTTGTCTTAAGTGACGTTGTCCTTAACTCTGTCAGCATTGTCATATCATTTACGAATTCTAGCGTAAAAGAATTCAAATAGCCAAATAACGGAAATCTGACGTTTTTTTTCTCTCTTGAACTTAACTCTGACTTCCCAAATATAACCAAAACGAGCAAACGACGGTTTGAACACTTAAATGACATCATCATTGATATGTTTGACATGGTTATTTCAAGAGTCTATAGGTTGATTCCATTTGTAGTGTGCGCTAATTGTAACGATATTTTGTTACCTTAACTTTGATATATTTTGAAAAGTTAAACGCACTGTGTGCTAATTAGAATGAATACGGTATATGTATTGTGTTGCGTATCTTTTTTGTCCAAGTATATCAATCCAGCTTCATAGTGTAGTGGTTACACGCGAGAGGTCATGGGTTCAATCCCCAGCGAAACCATAAATATTTTGCATCTCATGACTTGCTATACTTAATTTTTATTTTATTATTTTATTTTTTTTTAATTAATTTATATTGTTGCGGAGAAAACACAACGCAACGCAAAAGATTGACAACATCAGGATAACATGTCCGTGCAATATATACCCCCTTATACCCCATTTTATATATAGCAAAACTGGAGTATGTAGGGGTATATCTATTTTTTTCTTATTTTTGCTCCAAAACATAGATTGTGGGTACTCACCAAGGCGGTTCTAACGAGTACCCTGGAGCAAAAATAAGTATACTCCTGTAAACCCCAGTTTTGCTATATACTTTTAATGGACATGTTTTCCTGATGTCTACTTTCACAAGCAGCTGGTACGTGAAATTCGGTCAGTGTTTACTCTCGATCAAAATCGGTCGCAATTTATCCTTGTAATACTATCTATAAAAGGCAAAACGTAATTTATTTTTGCCTACTACAGCTTTCTGGCTTCAGCAATGATACTGGTAGACCTTACGACTCTGTTTACTGGAATATACCTCAACGTAGACTCACTTACAAAGGCACAGTGCCGGTATTTAAATGTGCTTGGATGACCGCCGAAGGACTGAAACGGATGTAAAGCTTAGTCGGTAGCATATGGCTTCTGAGTAGCTATGTACCTATGCCGAGCAGGTCCCACTGGCAACGCCAGTAAAAATATCAATTATTATTGCATAAATACCCGTGTCACACGATATAAACAGCCGTTTATTAATGAAGAGAAAGCCATGCATTAATACGCACGTGCTGTTGATACATGGCTTTTACTTATGCTCGTTACCGGGCGCCACGCAAAGCACGTGCTAGTAATGAGAAACTGAAGTCCGCCCGGAACGAGCATAAAAACTAAAGCTTTATCGCGTATAAAAATGTGATGAGGCTGTAAAATATAGTGCACCATGTTTCTTTCGTTTCTGCAACTTTTTTCTTTCGTTTCTGCAGAATTTATGCAATAATAGCGATCAATAATTATTTTGTCATTCATTAACGTTCGCTATACGCCCTCGGTTTTCTACACTCCCTTCGTTAATGAATGGAAAATCATATTTGATCCCTATACTGAAAAAATACTATCCTGCATCGGTATGTACCCATGGTTTGACTGTTACCTTCCGCTGGGGCGCGGTGGTTTCACAGGGCTATTTCGGCGACTGCCTTGGCTTTCCACCACCACTAGACAGTCGGCGTCTAATAGCTAAGTAGAAATGCCTAGCTTGACGTCTATCTCCAGTAAGTTCAAGTACATGTAAGTGAAACCGAATTTATTAGTAGAATTTATATGACACAGTTTCTTAGTGCCCCTATTCCAACGTTACACTGAATGATGGTGAAGTCTGACCTTTTTCTGAGCATTGTCATATCGGGACAGTAGAAACACGGGGGCATTTGCATAAAATCGTGGTTTTAAAGCCAGATGTACGTAATTGAAGGCGCTCAAAGGAACGTGCGTATCTAAGGGTCGAAACGTCATTTTTACTCCGCATTCGTTACGTCAGTTTTCGCTCGAAACGTCATTTCTAACGTCAGTTTACGTTCAGAATACGAAACTATGTTCATACAATTATGCAGAGGACTTCAGAAATGTAAACTAATGTAAACAAAATGATATTATATTTAATTTCTGCTCAGAATATAGATCATGGACATGTTTTCCTCGGGAAAACATCATTTGCGCGACCGTTAGCAATATTTAATGCTATATAGCATCGGAGATTTTGGCGCAAAACCGACGTCGCGCGTAACACAAACTGAATTTAGCAACGACTACCTACCTTCTCACGCTTATAGCAGGAAAACGAATCCGGTAACTATGGACTTTCGCGTTACCTACCTGTCGGTCAGAAATTTCTCTATAACATATCAGTTTTTTAAAAAATCCTACCGTGGATTTTTTTAAATATATCGAGAAAATCAACAAAAAAGGGGTCTGAAAATCGCATTTTACGTTGACGTCAATGTATTTTCGCTCTCAAATTTGGCGACTTTGAAGGCAGATATCTCGAAAACAAGCTCGGAACGGTATCGATTTCTTTTCATTTTCGTATGTAGGACATCAAAATACACTCACATGCAAAAAATAAAAAAATTCTACCGTGAGGTCAATTACGTACATCTGGCTTTAAGTAAGTTAAAACAATGGAACTCAAATCAAACGTTTCCAAACACAATTGTGGGTTATTATTATTATACTTTTCGTTTGGCCCTTTGAGATCATTTGCCCCTGCAAGTACACATGCACTTGTTCACACATTTACAAGATTTCAGGACCATATGAAGAACTGTATGCTATATGGTGTATGGGAAACAACTCCTAAATCTCAAGTATTTGATTGAACTACTATTTCTCGCATCTTCAATTTGTTAGTTTGGCTTTGTATGTATGATAGCAGGTTAAATCAACCGTGATCCATTGCGGCAGGAAGAGGCATTCGCGTATGCTAAATATTCATGCGCGTATTTTACCTTGCATACGTGATACGTGCATACGTGATACGTACTCTGGGTAAGCCGAAATTGTAATAATATGAACGAAATTACACAACCAAGCAATATTGCACTGGTGCAAATTTACTCTTGGGTCTGACCATAACGAAAATTCCGCTTTGATAAAACCCATAACTGAGAACGCATTTTTTGAAAGTGTTGATTTGCAGTGGCAGAGTAATTTTGCGTGGGCATGTTGGGTTTAATAGCACCAATAAATTGACGACAATTCGTCGGCGCTGAGTGCTATACTGTTCTATCTCCATATTTGGGCCATATCAAGTGTGATATACCATTGGAATCGGAATCAAAAAATCTATCTTCTAGTGTAGTCAGATGTTGACATTTCTACCTAGATTTTATGTTATTTACATTTTTTTACGTTCTATGTCGAAAATGGCCCGAACTTGTAATGTTATACTGTTCTATCTCCATTTCGACCAATGAGATGTCTGCATTCGGAGTAATTCAGTCACATGACATTTTGGGTCAAATGGTCAAATGCTTCTATGCCATTGGTTCCATTCCATTCGGCATTCAGTATTGGTTTTATTTTATGATATCTAGCATACATACAATGAAGGCATTTAAGGGCACGTTGAGATAAATAGATTGATAATTAGTATTCAGCCTTTAAGGCCTACTTTGGATAATTATTATATATTTTATATAAACAAGAGAAAATGATGCATTGATTGCTATGGAATCTGGGTCACCAAAATGTCCTATCTCCGGGTCATGAGAAAATTAGGACATTTTTTATGCAAAATATTCTATGTCCAAACACAAAATTCCTTTTTTTTTCCAAAATGCCTTCATTTTCATCGATATTTTTTTAATTAAAGTGTTTTGGCACCCTTATTTGATATGTACTTCAAATTGAAGAGCTTTCAAAACCATGAATTTTGATATAAAGTTGATAAAAATCGGCTGGGAAATAAGAAAGTTATAGGCAATTTAAGATACAAAAAATGATTATATGAGTGCCGCCATTTTGTTTTTCGTTTAGTTTTCATATTTTTATTAAAATCAAAATAAACACTGAACTCAATTATAATAAATACTTCTTCAAGCATTGGGGTCAGTTAGTTATACATTCTGAAGAAAGATTTTTCAAAATCGCCCAAGAAATAGAGCAATAAGAGCAATTTGAAAATATTCAAAATGGCCGCCAGGAGTCTACTTTTGGTAATGCATGGAGTCTAAATTAAAACTGAAAAATCAAATTAAATGAAATTTTCCAAATATTTTCATATCAAACTTTGATAGCTGTTTATTTTTAGCAACAGGCAATATTGTTAATCGAATTGGCACACATTCTGTGTTAAAGGAATCCTTTAATTTTGATTTTATCCTAATTTTTAACCTCAACTAGAAAACAAAATGGCGGCCGTCCAGATTCCATACTTAATTACCCATAGCTTTCTTATTAGATCACCGATTTTCATCAAATTTATATCAAAATGCTTGATTTTGAAAGCTCTTGAATTTGAAGTAAATATCATTTAAGGGTACCAAAACACTTTAAGCTCATTTAGACAGAAAGACCGGGAGAAAGACATGTTCATAATGCATGTTCACTCTAAATATGAACAATTTGACCTACATGTAATTTGAGGGTCTCAAACCTTTGAACTCGATTTTCTCGAAATTTTGAAAAAAAAAAAAAAAAAAAAATGGATATAGAACACCATAGCACTCAGCTTCATCTATACTGTATAATAACTATATAAAAAGGTGACATTTCAGTTTATACGTGTCAAAATAATAATCATTAACATTAAAATACAATTCATGACCGTTTATTGCAAATAAAGCCATTGCCTTGTTCGCTTTTATATATTCGAAAACTCGTCCATTGGTATTTAGAAACACGTCTCAAAACTCGTTCTTTCCAGAATTTCCGTCACCATCATTATTTTTTCCAACATCAGCTGTTCAAACGACAAATAGATCGATTTCGGTCACATGCCTTAATTGCTGGGTGGGAAAAAATATCGAAAGGTCACTGTGGCTCGAATCCGGTATGGATTGGAAAAGAAAGTCTGAAAAGTCGCTTCAGAATGGCTAATGACTTTGTCATTTATGGAGTTTACATGCAACAAAGGGTTTTTGCAGTTCACGAAAACGCACATATTTGTGCCAATTTTAACACTATAAGTGAGTCATTCTTCAAAGCGGAAGTCGGAAATGATGTTATCTCCTTTCGAAACAAATCGATTTCTTCACTCTATAGCCAGCGGTTTAACTATTTATAGCAGAGAAACAGCTGATCAGCATTGCTTAATACTAGACAAAGAAAAATACGGGATTTTTGACAAGAAAAAAAGAGGTACGATTTGATTATCTTTTTATGTAGTTTGGAAAATTATTGATGGTAAAAATTAAACAAAAATAAGCATTTGAAATTCAAATTGAGTCGATTTTCTGACACTAAAATCAGGAATCGATGATCATTAAATAATACCAAAGGCGCAAGTGATACAGTATATAATTCCACATTTCCTAACAAAGCAATATTCCGTTGGAAGGAAATTTTGCATAATTACATGTATTATAACATTGGCTTTAATCGATGTTCTGAGTGCTCCAATTTATCCCTGGTATTGCTTTCGCCAGAAATCTGTTCAAATGGAAATCTAGATCAAATCAGTGGCTGCACATGCAGATTATGCTCTCGGGATTATATTCTGTCCAGAGTTTTCGAGAAAAATGATAATGATATTAACCAGCCGTTGTTCTGAATATTAAAATAAAGCTTTTTGATACAGGTTATCTCTGTAACATAATTTAAATAAGGGTAAACGTGAAAATCGTTTGTAAAACATAAAGATAATGTTTAGTAGTAGTCGGTGTGTGGTAAAAGCTAAGCAAAACATATTGTCAATTTTCATGTAAAACGATCCTTATTAATACAGCGTTCCTTTAGACCATGCTTAAAGTCAACTCGAGTCGGGCACTGCCCTCCGATTAATGCCTTTAAATGAAGTAAAAATAAGCACGTGTTTTGTTAATAAGAAACGATGCCATTAGAGCAACCATACTCTTGACAGTATAACGTAACCCGCGTATTTACAAAGAACGATAGGTACACAACATCTTAACAGCGTAATCTGATATAGATCTAATATGTTTCTTTTTGTAGATTTCATACTTGTATTTTACTCTGCAGTTTTTGGTGGTTCCGAAGAAGGATTTTCTCGTGAAAAAAAAAAGGTTTAAAATATGTTTAAAATAGGACAAGGTCAGACAGATAACGGATTAAGTTAAGAGCAGACGCGACCCCACTCCACTGAGCTGCATACGACAGTTTTTATCTTAACAGCTGAGTCGATCAGTAGGGCAAAAGCATGTATGGTTAAACGTTAAGCTTTTCTTTCATTGAACGTAAAATTTTCATGTAAAAGTTAATTCAGCTGAAGACTTTCCTGCTTTCACGGCATATTTCTTTAAATAGTTTATCGGTCAACGGTCATTTAACCTTAAGATATGCATAACTATTGAATTATTTTAGGTAACAGAAAGTGAGCCTTCGCATGAGAAGACCGACAATTTGCATATGCGAAAATAAAGATGCAGATCAGCTGTGCAGTAACTGCACAGCTGATCAGCGCCTTTGTTTTCGCTACACGGATAGTACTATTCCTCTTCTACTGTATCCAAAGTTTCAAGCTTCTAGCTTAATGCTGTGAATGTACAGCCTGGTTTGT
The DNA here is from genome assembly GCA_964017185.1 of Rugalucina vietnamica. NCBI lineage: Eukaryota > Metazoa > Mollusca > Bivalvia > Lucinida > Lucinidae > Rugalucina > Rugalucina vietnamica. Next base: position 43,262,141 of record OZ024880.1, read on the forward strand.
GTCGGACATGGTCGGAAACCCAAATTGTTGGTTTTCTCATGCACAGGTTCAAATATTGAATGACTTAGAATGTCATAACTGGGAAATTGTGAGGTCACACTGAAACTGGGTTTCAGCGACATCATGATAAAACATACCGTAATACCTTAAGAACGCAGATCGGTTGAGCCGCGACGCGACAAATCCGGTCTTCGGGAGTCCCGACCAGGTCTGACACGATCCGGTCTGTGAAGCTACAGAAGAAGGCTAGAAGCTTGAAATTTCGGATTTAGGAAGAAGAGGGATTGTACTACCCGTGTAGCGAAATCAAAGGCGCTGATCAGCTGCGCAGTTACTGCACAGCTGATCTGCGCCTTTGCATTCGCATAGGCAAAAATCCGTTTTTTTTTTATGACGCAGCTCATTTCAATCCTAGTATTTTCATTCATTAGCGTACATGATGTATATGTACGTCCACAAAGGGACATTAGCCAGAGATTTTAAGGTTTGATATTCAACTCTTTGGTTAACCACTCGATCAACGATAAGTACATGAGACCTCTCCCATTGAAAGGTTTCTAAAGACCACAATGAATAGAAAAAATATCCGATCTGTATACATGTTAAAAGTAAACATTCCAACCCTGAACTTAGAATGCACTTTGTTTATCCGTACTTGAATCGTTGCCATGGATACGGAAAGGTAAACATATTCATCACTAATAATCACATGAATTCATAATTATTATTTATTTTAATAACTCGTCTGAAGCAATTTTCACCAATACGTGTAAACAATATCTCAAGTTCGCCGCATTGATTCCAGGCAAGTGCATATGCTCTTACTGCAGTAGCTTAGAGCAGTAAGCATTAGCTCTGTGAAGCAAACAGTGTTCTTGGTCAAGCCTTCGTTTCACAAACAGGACGAGTTTCGATCATGACTAATGAATGTTCCGGAAGCACAGCTGTTACTTACTGTGATGCCTCGGCGTGCAATAACATATATACCTTCTCATTAACCCATATTTGACGAATGGTTTCTCCCATCATTATCAATTGGGAGTCCACTTTCATTTTTAGGGGTGTTGGGAGTGATTTGGAATTTTTATTCCATTTTTCGATGAAATTCCCTTAAGCAAACTGAATAGCCCCAGATGGGACGCCGCGTTCTGCGGCGTCACATCTGGGGCTATTCTGTTTGCCTATGTCTCATAAAAGGGACGCCAGGCTTAAATGAGTTAATTGCACGAATAATGTAACAATATATGATCTATGACTTACCTCATCATCCAAACATAAAAGTGCAAATCACCTGCCTAGAAACTCATTATTAGCCATCAAATGCTTTGCTATATGCTTCATGTAAAAACATGTTCCCTCTGATATGGGCGGGTTGTCTTTATAAAGTCAGGGTGAACGTGTCTCAAACATGACAGGCATGTGCCAGTGCTTGCCTTACATGCTTTGTTAGATTTTTACATATTTTGTCATTTCTCTTGCACATTTTATCAAAACTCTTACATATTTTGTCATTATCCTTACATACATAGTCATTGCTCTCGCATAATTTGTCATTACTCTTACATATATTGTCATTGCTCCCTCAAATGTTTCATTACTCTTACATTATTATACTGACATTGCTCTAACAAATTTTGTCATTACTCTTACATATATTGTCATTGTCCTCGAATATTTTGTCATTACTCTTACGTATTTTGTCTTTCCTCTCATATATCTTGTCATTACTCTTTCATATACTATAAGACTTAAGTTTAGCAATTTTTATTTGATTTCGAAATTGCAAATTGGTATAAAGATGAACTAAACTAAACTATTTAACCCATCAATATTTAACCCTTAAGGAACTACAATTTCCACTTTTCGACGAAAAGCCATCTTTTCCTGACGCAATTACGCTACGTCAAAGTTAACAGGGGTGTCACCTCAAAATTCACACTGTTTCTCGGCATATGAAAAGTTAACCTTTTATTCCCAAAGTAGCCATTTAACATCTTCTTGTGCTCAGAAAGAGTACAGTATCATGATCGTAGAGATTTCGATCCATTATTGTACCAGATAACACCCCCGGTGTATGACGTAATTGACGTCATTTTGTTCACTGGCCTTTCTCCCGAGGTGAACCCATATGTGTTTAATTGCTGAAATGACGTGCGATTTCGCATTTACGAGTAAAATTTCGCTTAGTAGGCCTGTAAGTTTTGATGTGATGTCAAGCCTAGTCTTGCACGTTTACGTTTAACGTTTACAGGACCAAAAACGTAACGGCGATATTCACGGTGTTCGCACCACGCAGGTTGTTTCCTGTCAGCTGTTTCGATACAAACCCATCTTTCCATGCCGTGAATTATCAAACCTGACATTCGTGGTTGCCTTAAAATCGATTACGTCACTATGACGTCAAATTGGCATTGCCCTATATCATGATAGCCTTACGTTGTCTGGCGTCATGATGCCGGTTTTTGATGTTATCAGCTGATGGAATATGGTTCTAGGAGACTGTATTGTACTCTAGCAAACTTAGAAATTTCAATTGGCTTCCTTTTTCTTCAAGTCTGCACTGAGCATACTGATATTCGTGTAACGCTGGTTTAACGTCACGCCATGACGGCGTCCCCTCATGGAATTTTTCAAATGTCATTCCGGTTTATTCGTTATGACACTTTTACCAATCAAACAAGGCAAAAATTGATAACATGTGATGCACTTTAAATGCTGGGCACGTGATTTGCATGATTTTTTAAACGTAACGTAGCAACTCGTGGACGTGAGAAAAGCACACAAACTCGTCTCGAAACATGAATTTGAGCATCACTTGACATATTAAAAGCGTATGTAAAGTTTTCAAACATTTGATTTTGAAAATAATGATGGATGAAAAAATTGCTAAACTTAAGTCTTATAGTATATATTGGCATTGCCTTCGCATATTTTGTCATTACTCTTGTATATATTGTCATTACTCTCACATATTTTGTCATTACACTTACATACATTGTTATTGCCCTCGCATAATTTTTCATTACTCTTACATAGTTTGACATTACTCTTACATATATTGTCATTACTCTTACAAATATTGTCATTACTCTTACATATATTGCCATTGCCCTCACATATTTTGTCATTTCACAAACAAATGTAACCAATACAATCACACACTTTTGCTTTACTGCTTTACCTCATTTCGGCTAGGTTTACCAAGGTCATGGCGTATTGGCTTTTCAAATGAATTCATACTACTAAAAGCAACTCACGAGTACGAACGCACATAAGGCTGAAGGACCCAAAACATTGTTTGCTCTGTTATTTCGTAGATTTCAAGATTTTGATGCCTGTCTGTTAGATTCTTGTAAGACTTGCAAACAATGTTTTACATATCTACATTAACGTTACACTTTGTCACTTAGTGATATTCTCTCTGTCAGGAATTCCACGCTCTGCATGCTCTTGTGTCTGGGATTCTTTGTGAACCGAGACGTCTTTGTATTTGACTTTGTGTCCGTTCGTTTCAAGACATTCCATTACAATATGAAAGTCGCATGTATCCCTTGTTCTTAACTTCTGACATGTCTGCCAATGTATTTCAACAGCATTTCAAAGGTTTCTTTGCATAAAGTTACATTCTGGTATGGCGACAAAGTCGTTTGCATCTTTTTGCCTACGTGTACTCTGTCAGTTTGCAAATGGTAGTGACCTCCAGATAACGATGCTAATTGCTTATTACAGACTTGGAAACACAAGCAGCTACAATTTATTATCACTGCTATGTGACTTAATCCTGGGACAATGACTTGCTTATCACTCAGTTGAAGGATACACATCCGTTATTTACATTCATTAGTTTAAGGTCAAAGTACTTGTTATATACGTTTTGTTAGTACGTGTTTCATCTATTTCTGCGTTCAAATTCTAAAGATTACTTAGTGACTCCCAAATAAGTCTAAGGTGCGTCATTGTATCCCAAAGGCAATCAGTTATGCTTTCCGATCAATTGTCCCCGAGGTTCTGAGGATCAGCGACATATTTTCTGTCATCTTTCACTTACCATACTTTATCCCAGATCTTGTCTCTACCGTGCAACCATGATCTTGATGCAAAACTCCATCGGAAGGTATAAAATCTCAGCCCTCTGTTCAACGGTATAGCAAATTATTTTTTTAATGTCAAGTATCAAATAAGTTGATTGTAAAAGACCTACTTGCTTGTCAACCTTGATGTAGAGAGGTCCTCCAACTAATGATTTACAATGCATATGCATGATGTTGACTCATGAAAGTATTATTGTTTCATTTGTTTGACGCTATTCTCTTTGGGACTGGGTGTGGTACCTCCGCTTTAAGCGGGAAGGATTAGGACTTAAACGCACTCTATATGTTATCCTTATATGCTGTTTCAAGTAAAACAATTTATTGAGGACACTTTCGTTCTTATTTGTCACCCTTTACATTACTTATTATAGGCCTCATGTTTCACGTGCAAGATACTTTTTCTTGTAGTGCTCAATTTGACTTGGATGTTTTATTGGGTGAAATTTCCAATCAATTATTAATTAAAGAGACAGTAGGTATTGATCTGTTGACAATTCTGCTTTGTCAGCAGTTGATAGCGTTGCAGAGGTTTGCACAGAGGTTTGCACTGTGCATATACGCTCACTGCAACAGTCGCCAGTTATATTGATCGAGTGGCTTTGTTAGGTGTGAACATAATTTATTGAAAGCCTTTCTGAATATAACGTATCCAAATTACCAAGATGAAGCTTCAGTAGGTAAATGGGTTTGTAGGTAAATTACATTTTGCTTGGTTAAGGCATCAAACATATGCTGAACATATCTTCAATTGAATCCTAATATATTGAAGCAAAATAAACCTGGCGATCATCTGTTGGCTATGTTTCTTTGGCAATTGTATGTTTCCTGACTGCTGTAAATAATAAAAAATCGACATAAGTATTTCAGTCCCCCTTTTCAGACAGTCGCCGAAACATTATCTTTTTGTTATGTATACATAGATTTTTAAAATAAAACCAAGTCACAACAATTACGAGGAAACTAATAAAATGTAACTGCGATCTACATCACGAGAAACCTTATTGCAAGCCTTTTAGAACAACAAGTGCTATATACTCTTTTCAGCCACCAGGTCGTTGATTGTATGTCACAAAGGCGAACAATTCTACGTCGAGTTCCATTTCATGCCTGTTGATTCAGTATCTGCGCTGCGTAGTTATAGTCTTAATGACTGTTGGTAATCCAAAGAGACGAAATTATCGAGACGACCAAACTATTCAAATATACACATCATCTTAAATTTTGTTTTCGGTTTCAAATTCATGGTGATACCATTTCAAGAATGCTTCATATGACAGTATCTAGTTTCTGTTAATTGTTTACAATACTCATGTTCATTTAGCCATAGGGTGTTTGTTTCTTTTTGCACGCAGCTTCAAATTTCTAACACCTGTTTTATAACCAAGGAATGAGAGAGTGACGTCCTTCGTGTGGTAAGGCACGCTTAGCCAGCCACATTTACAGATAGCTTTCGTAGGTGTCTTTAAATTAAAGATGGGCTTGACTTGAATGGTATACAGTGAATCTACGTTCAATGTTTTAACCGGCGAGTCAAAATTTCGGTCATATGGTCAGTGCGTATGCAGTTTGTCATATACTGTTCGAGTTTGATGCAGATGACCAGTGCAACAAACCAACTATTCCGGATTCTATACCGATCCTGACCCTCTGGACCTGAATATTGGCTTGTCATAAGTAGGATTCACCCTGGAAGAGAGCTATTGGCGTTCATATCTGAATTGTTCTGAACGTTTTGTGTGATACTTTCTGACGTTCTAACGTAGGAAAATCGTTTGTTCAGCGTCTTGTTTGACCAACAAGTTAATATAATTGAACTACTCAGATACTTGTCTCCTCATCCTCCTTTTATCATTGAAATAACCTCGACGCCTTTGTTTTATCATGTCAAAATTTTACGGTTATCAGGTGTCAAGAAAGACCTTCACAGCAGGTACCACAAAAGGTGATGATTGGGTAACTCTGAAGTACTATTTCAACACTTAGTATACAGTATTGCAGAAAGTATTATGATCTTCACCGCTTTTCACTGTCTCTAAGCGCATATATGCATCCTCGTTTTTGGCCATTGCAAATATGGGCTGATGCCCCGATTTTGAGACAACGTATAGGAAGATAATGTTCCTCATGAGGCGGTTTGAGCTGGATTTTATCTTTTGATGAGTAAAACTTATATGGTGTTATGTAAGTGTTGATTATAAATCAATTAGTGACTTATACATGTACGTGTACTTACATATAGTCATGTAGTACAGGAATAGTAAAAGGGAATTTGGGCTTAGTTCGGGGATATCGGATGATAGGCAATAAGTAATTCTTACTTGTGGAAAAGTATTATATATAAAAACCTTAAACTATTTGGCATTACTTTTACCATGAAAAACAGAACCCATCGAATACTTAGAAACAGGTGAAATATTGTCATTTAGTGTGTCACCAGTAAATTATTCAGAGTCAGGTCCAATGATTTCTTTACTTACACAGCTAGCGCTGTTAACATAAAATATATCTTTCTCTTGTGTGCACATGGCGTTTTATAGGGAAAGTACCCCTATATAGTTTCACACTTCTCTTTTCCTTTGAATAAAGTAAATGAACTATTTTATACCTATCTTTCTAGGAAAACATTATGCCAGTAGATCAAGCCTAATTTGCATTGTCGATTTACGCCTCGGGACGATAACATGCATTTGCATTTCTAATTTGAACTTTTCACGTCTTACTAGTGTACTTGTTGCACACTTTAATTGAAACCTGTTTTGTAAACATATCTAAAATCTGCATTTGAAGATGTAAATACAAAGTTTCTTTTTGTTGAAACACAATAAAGACGGATGCGACTTTGTTAATTTGCTTACAGGTCACGTGCAGGAGTGAATTGTAGAGACATTATGGTGGATTAGCAAGGATAGACAAAGCGTCGTAGGCTGATGACGCTGATTATGTCGACACTGTGACTAAAATTAAAAGACCACCCAACGCGATAGCGAGCGAGAACGACCGAAAACATACAGAGATGTCGAAAAGCCCGAGAGAGAATGGGAAAGTTAACGGACAGAGGAAAATATCTGCAGTCTCTGCGCAGTCCGCAGAGTCAGATGATAATATTAGTAACCTTATCCCCACCCCTCCGGATGGGGGATGGGGCTGGGTGATTGTGGCATCATCCCTGGTGTGCAACATCATAGTGGACGGGATAGGTTATTCATTCGGTATATTTTTGCCCGAGTTTGTGCGGTTCTTCGATGCTCCCCGGAGTAAAGTATCGCTGATTGGATCTCTACTGTGTGGCACTTACCTATGTGCTGGTACGTATACTTACGGTTTAACCCATCTGTAAGGGGCGAACTTTCCAACAGTATCATTTAGGTGAACCTGTTTCATTTTTAATCGTTCCATAAGTGATATTATTTCAGTATTTTTGTTGATACATTCCTGTAAGCAAACTGAATAGCTCCAGATGGGGCTATTATATTTGCCGATGTCCCACAGAGAGCACAACGTGCTTATGTGGGTCAACAGTTCTCTAAATATACGTCCTTGATTTTGACGCACACTCAACTGATTGATAATATTAACGAGCATGAAATATATATACATAGAATTAATCCTTGAAAAACTGTTATCATTAGACTGGCTCCCGTCGTCAAACTTTTGTTTTTATCAGAAAAACATGCACAAAATCTTCTGATGGCTGAGTATGTTCTGAGCCTAAGAAGAGGGGTAACTCATACAAGAAAATATTTATGGAGGTTATAGAACATGGTATGATAGGATGATAGTGAACATAGGACGGGGGCCAGTCTATGTTATCATAAACTAAGCTACATCTTTTAAATTCATATCAGTTAGGTTAAACAAAAATCAAAATTTAAAATGCGTTGGTTTGAAATGCAGACAACATGCAAACAGGATCATATTTTTGATTGTCACGTAACGATGCTCAAGAATAACGAATCTATTGACTCTGATGCGAATCCTTGGATTCGTTATCAAAGATTTCGCTTGAAAATTTTCATTTTCAATTTAAAGAAATGCAGCCGTATATATCCCTATGGTTATGTAGGATGCTTGTAATACGTGACCTGTCACGATACATTTTGCTGTATGGTAGCGTCTTATTTCATAACCTATAACGAGTACCTAATGAACAAGACAAATGGCACATAAGCTTTCATATTTAATCTTTGCACATATTACATTAGATCCACGATAGCCTAGGTCTTGGGGTACACAAAGTAACAAAGACATCCAGACAAAGAACGTCGACATTTTATCCGTTTAACTAAAAATTGCCGTACTGTTCCAGGTCCTATAGTGAGTGCCCTAACAAACAAGTTTGGTTGTCGACCAGTATGTATAACGGGCAGTATCATCGCCACTCTAGCGTTCGTACTGTCCGTGTTCGCTCCGAACATAGACATCCTGATCATCACATATGGGATAATTGGAGGTAAGCAATAAAGAATTCAGGGACACACATGTTCAGTTTTATTACGAAAACATGCCCATGTGATATACAGATTTTTCTTAAGTTGTAAAAATTGTAAATTTTCAATAGAATGTTTTTGATATTTTATATATTTTTCTTATTTTTGCTCAAAACATAGATTGAGAGTACACGTTAGAACCCTTGCATACCCCAGTTTTGCTATTATAAAAGTGGGATTTAAGCCGGGGGTATGCATGTCTTGAATGTGTTATCCTGATGACAATTCGATCAACTTTTGCGATCGTCTAGGTAAAATACTAAAAATTGAAAAGATGAGGAAGAAAATGCAGCAACAAGAAGCATTCATTTCACTGAAACGACTGTATTGTATTAATTCTTGCTAAATATTGTTTACCACTGATTATGAGGAAACATACTGCTTTATTATTCTTTAAAGTGCAGTTGCAAGCATGCATTAAATCTTTGGAATCGATATGAACTTCATGCACGTTTACCACCATTATGTACTTTTCGTTTTTGCTTCTTGATAAGTTCGTCAACCGACATAACGTAAATGCAGTTAATGCGGCATACTTGACACAGTTTTATTGAGATATCATATGACGGGAAGAAAAGTTAATTGTTTGCAATCTCCATGAATTATCCCCCTCATGTTATACATTTTAAATTCAAATCCTTAAATGCCAAATTGTATCCCAGTCTCAAAGTCAAATTCGGAGGGAATGCTTTAGAATAGCTTGAAGAGAGGTTACTAGGATGGATGAATATGAGCTGTTAATATTGCTTTAGTCCTTAACAGGAGCCTATAATAATCTCTCACGGGGCTATCACCTGGTGTAAGCGTTAGGCCTAGGAAGACAGGGGTCTATTGGCTGTTGTTCCCAGCAGAGATTGCAATATATCTGTCAGTTTAATAGGCTAATTCAAAGAAAGCCGTGTCCTTTGAATTTTACCAGCATTTAATTCAAAGAGTTTTCTGATAATTATGGTTGAATACTGTTGTATTCGGCAATATTAATCAACTTCATGTGAAAGGAGATGTAAACAGTGCATTATGGTGCTTTTTTCTGATTTTGACTGTTCTAACATAAAAGTTTGTTTTGCTTGGCTGTGGCCAAAAGATGCTGGGGCTGTGGATTATCCATTAAATATGTTTACACTAGTCATGTCATGAACTTGAAAATGGCTAATAAAACAAATGATGCTGATAGTGTGATGATAAACTTTTCTCTAGAAATCCAATGCTGGAGAGTTTGCCATCACACTAGGCCTTCACAATACTATAGAGAAAGCTACTAGCTCCGTGAGAAAGATTATGTGCTCCTGTCCTTAACCATTTTTAAAAAATCTTAGATTCATTATTTAAAAAGTAGCATAATTGTCTATGGTCAGCCAATGTCATGCTAAGGGAACTAATACATCATCTTTAAAATAAACATATTTCAGGGTTCGGGTTTGGCATGATTTATCTCCCCTCCATAGTCTCTGTGGGTTATTACTTCGAGAGGAGAAGGGCCGTCGCCACGGGAATCGCAGTGTGTGGGTCCGGTATCGGCACGTTCATATTCGCGCCTTTAACAAAATTCCTGCTAGACGAACTGGACTGGAAAAACGCTCTTTTTGTCCTAGCTGGTATAATCTTCAACGGATGCGTATGCGGTATGCTCATGCGACCTCTTGAACCAACAAAGAAGCCACCAAAACAGAAACCAGCGAGACAGAAAACTGTTATGGATAGAATTAAAGAACAGACGGTCGGTCGACGGAAGAAATTCACATCGGAATCGTCAGGGATCGGTACAACCGATACTACTGAAATTCTCGAAAAAGTTCGCCAAGCAAAGCTGCTCCGCGAGAAGGGACTGCAAGAAACGGAGTCCGAGATTTTGTCTTTGCCTAGCATTTATTTTGAAAAAGATAAGCAAGTGTCGCGGCAGGACAGCAATAAACGTACACCCAGGGTGTCTAAACTATCATTTTCAGAACGGACTGATCACGGAAGTATTGCTTCCACTACCCCCGTTTCAACCCCTAAGGTTAGCGTACAGGACGCTGATGGTGGACCAGAACTACTGCCAAAGGGAGTTGATGGTCTGGATGCCGCCTCTGACATGGAGTCATCTATGACTTCTTCGGTTGGTCGCCCAAAATCCCCGGAAGACGAACGAGTCGAATCACCGACAAAGAAAAGAGCTTCTCAGAGTGGTTCGTATCATGAGAAAGAGAAAATAATTCTTCCTAACGGTGTTCACGCACATGAAATTCAACCACTGATTAAAGTGGGAAATGGCGGTATTGACTCAGAAGTGAGGCATAGAAGTGGGGCGAAAGAACTAATTGCGCGTTCAGGAGTAGGTCATGCGGGATCAAAACATTTATTAGGCGCATCCAATCGCAGTATCACAAGCAAAGACTATAGTCGGCCCATGTATAAAAAGGACATTTTCTACAGCGGGAGTATCATAAACATCAATGAATTCCGTTCCCAACCCAGCATGACCAGCTATGTCGCGAGTATCACATCAATCCCAGGAGAAGCTCCCTTGGATCATGTGGACGGCCGAGTTCATAAATGGTGTTTGTGTTTACCTAAACCGGTGGCGGACGTTTTGTCGGAAATGCTGGACGTTTCATTGTTGACAAATGTTGGTTTTATGTGTATTTGTTTAGGAAATATCTTTGCCATGATAGGCTTCTATGTTCCATTTGTCTACATTGTGGACCGCGCTGTGATGTTAGGGATCGACACGACTAAAGCCTCGTTCATCTTATCTGTGATAGGTAAGTTTTACTGCAACAACAGTCGCCCAGCGGGCACATGACGTCATAATGACGTCAGATCGACGTCGATGCGACGTCATGACGTCATATCAACGTCGATGCGACGTCATGACGTCGCATCGACGTCGATCTGACGTCATTATGACGTCATGTGCCTGCTGGGCGGTAACTGTTTTAACGAAGGGTCTTCAATTTAAACTAGAAGGGAGGAAATGAAATTAGTTTTCCTTTATACCTGTGATGTTTTACTGTGTTTCTACTTTCTGGCAATAATGTCAACGACGTATTTTATGTCTGAGCATTGCAAATTCATTTATGCCACAGTCACCTGAATCTAAGACGTTAAGTAATGCTTGTTTGTTCTTTAGTCCTTCTTTCACCGTTTGTTTCTTCTTTACCGCCAGGTATTATAAACACGATTGGGAGGCTAATATCTGGAGCTTTAGCTGGGGTGCCTAATGTGAACAGTTTGTTGTTAAACAACGTATCCATGGTGATAGCAGGGCTAGCCATATTCTTGACACCATTCTGTAATAGCTACGCCACCCTAGTCCTGGCCGCGGGAGTGTTCGGCCTCTTTACAGGTATAGAAAAGACTCATTAGGCATTAAATCTAAGTAAAACAATTTTCAGTAGTTTACAATTAATTTAGATTTACATAAAGGCCACTTTAGTCTTGTCGAAAATTCCTATTACTTTGTTCTACAATCTGTAGATGATCCAGCTCTCCTTTTCCAACATCAGCTTAATCTAAAAAGGCAGAAACCGGTCTATTCCATTCGATAAGTCAGTTACGCTGGTGTGCCAGGTTTATTCACCTAAAACTATACAGTGACAGTGCATTGCAAGGTTTCGTTTTAATCAAACATTTTAGTAAGGGCTTCTTGTCATACAACTTCTGCATTTCTGTAAAATTGCATTTCATCTCGACGAATATTATGAGAGAATACCACGCTCCTGGATAAATGGGGACGTGCCTTTTAGAATATGATTAAGTAGATATGTAAAGATATAACTATTAAACATTTGACGCATTTGACAATTTGTAAATATCGATAATAACTTACGCATTTTTATACTAACCTTATTTTCAGAAAAGTCTCTACACTAGTTGGTTGAAGAAAGGAATCGTGAATATGCTTTAGAATTAATGCGTATCTTATGTTGATTTTCAGCTGCATATATTTCACTAACGTCAATCATTATCTGTGACCTACTCGGTCTTGAAAAGTTAACCAATGCCTTTGGGTTGTTGACGCTAGCGAGGGGCGTGTCCACGGCGATAGGCCCGCCCATAGCAGGTAAGACAGGGTTGCTAGACAGTGGATCAGCATTGGTGCTTTTTAGACCCTGCCACTTGCTTGTGCACGCAATTGCAAATCCTACATTAAGATCTCTATAAAATTTATTGAGAGACCGTGCCTACATGAATTTCGATTTTTGGAATTTTTGAATAACAAATAATATGGTGTTTAATCATGAAGCATCAAGGATTTTCCATTGCAAGCACAAGCAGAAATGTGTTAGACAATGCTATGTACAAGGAATAATAAGCTTTAAAGCAAAAACACATATCAGATCAGTTAATACAATATACATGTATAAGAAAGTTCCACGTCTCTTTGCATTAGTTTTTTCTCAGATGCAAAATTTAAACAGTGTTGTCTAGCACAGTACTTTCGCTTACATTGCATTAGCTAGTTATCATGTATATATGTGCTTGTCAAACTTGGTTTGAAATAATAAATTATACTATTGAAAGTATCCCTAAACTCAAAAAAGTGAACAATTTCACCCAGATTTGAAGGCATAATTGATATACACAGGACTGTAACAGAAAAAAAAGGTGTGACTACAACGTCGGATAATAAGATTTTGATTCCATAGACACAAAATGAATTGTCACAAATCCTTCATCAAAGCTCGCCGATACGGTTGCATAAAAGACAATCGAAACAAGTTTGACAAGTCATCACCAATTATTGCTTTCCTTTAGCGTGCACAGAAGATCCCATGACCATTCTCAGCTTATAACCTAGACGCTGCCTTTACCAGATAACATCACTTACCCTTCACGGCAATAACGAGACATTAAATTCACACTGCTTTTAATTAATATTCTTCATTTCAGCAACTTATATTTCTCTTACATCGATTATTCTCTGTGAACTTTTGGGCCTGGGGAAGCTAACAAATGCTTTCGGTTTATTATCGATGGCCCGAGGGTTAGCTGCTATGATAGGTTCACCCCTGGCAGGTAACGGTGTCCGAGATATTGATTGTTGCATGCGGCTGTTGTAATGCTCACACCATGAACTAACATTCCTGTTTTTAATATGGCTTTCTCATTCCACTTAATTTTGTAGACTTAGTACTATTCACTTTTCGAACCACCATCGATCATCACTACTAACAAGGAGCCCCAGACATGTCTGAACATTATTCTATAACCTGTCTAACCCGCATGATCTTAACACACTTTTTCATCCAACTACTGGATTAAGTCATTGATATTTGACTGGCTTGTTCCAACTCAATGGTGTAGAATACTTTCTCTACCCCTTGCTTAGCAATTTCATTCAGAATAAGTGCAAACAAAAGCATGTAAGTATTTAAAACAAATTTTAACTTTCACTCCCTCAATCTTTTGAGTGTTTCCGTCTTTTATGTAAGGTCAAATGCTTTCTGGTTATTCACACCTATTTGTTAAAATGTTTCCCTTTTAAGTCACTTGTATGTCTTTGTGTTGTCATTTATCTTACGTTGTTTGTTCATGCTGTCTCCTCCTCTGTTGTGCTTGCTATCTGATGCCTTTTACTGGTAAAGGCATGGACATCTTGCTCTTCACAGATATGTCTTATTAGTTTATTCTTTGTCTTGTGTTGTCGATGTACTTTGCTCTTCACAGATATGTCTTATTAGTTTACTCTTTGTCTTGTGTTGTCGATGTACGATGTATGTCTTATTAGTTTATTCTTTGTCTTGTGTTGTCGATGTACTTTGCTCCTTATCTCTCCCAAACTTAATTGCCTGTACTGGTACATTAGATTTGTATTCCTTTAACAAGCCCCCAAAAAATTAATTTATCCTGGTGTCTGGCTAAGCTGTCCCTCTTTGAGAAGGTTGCAAAGACAATGTCTTTCCTGTTCTAATTTTGATAACGAAACTCCACCAATTACACAGCCATTGGCCTTGTGGCATATAACACCATTCTGTAACGATACAATTGGTGTTTTTATTAAAAGAATAGAGGTTAATGCCAGTGCTAAAAATCCTATAAATGTTGGCAAATTCATTCACATTTTCGAGAAAAAAAAAACAAGTCAAAATTTCTGAATTTGGAGATTACCCCACCCCCTTTCATTTAAAATAAGAACGAAAATTGGTGCATGTGTCCTAGCAAAACCACATACGATAATTCAATTGTTTTTCTTGAAAATGTTAAGTTTTTTATAACAGCTTTATTGCTGCCTATTTAAGGGGTTTGAAGATACAGCGATGTAAACAGTCCCCGTGTCTTCACTGACAAAACCTTTTTTTTTCTCCGAGCAAAATATAAATGTTATGAATCTCTGATAATACTGTGATGAAACAGTTCTTTTTAAAACTATGATTCCACATCAAACGCTAAATACAGTGCAATGTCCTATTGTTAACAGGGCAATCACGTATTTGCAGGAGTATTCTAAACTGGTCTGCTCTTTGCTACATTCATATTCACTTCTTCATTGATAGATTTATCCATGGTTGTTTCATTTTCAGGGAAAATAGTTGTTTTACATAATAAGAATACTATACCATAATATTCAGTCAAACGTCAAATTTTTATTTTATTTGTTACTGGTTGTCGAAAAATAAATAGCAGATACCATAGATACCATAGCACTTTTCAAGACATGATAAAAAAAAAAAAAAAAAAAAAAAAAAAAAAAAAAAAAAAAAAAAAAAAAAAAAACTCGTGCGATTTTTCCACAGAAGGTATCTGTAAATATGCGTTTAAAGTATATAGTTCAATGACGAATATTCATGTCATGTGGGCCATATTATTATCATTTTCAAAAAGATGAATAAACAAATAAAAAGTTTATCCAGTAGATTATTCTGAACCATTGTCAATCTACTCACCATTATGAAACTTTTCACTTTTTCACTCACTTTTTCCATCTTGGTTCGACATAAATGACAAAATAACCAATGTTTTAAACACTTACAGGTGCCGTGTACCAAAGTACTGGAAACTACGACGCCTCGTTCTTCTTGGGAGGGGCCCTGTTTCTGTGCGGGGCCATGTTACATTTTGTTCTGTTCCTCCCATGCCTAACGAAGAAAGAGGAGGGATTTGACGTCCACGCCCCAACCGCAACGGAGATGGAAAAATTAAATACATCGGTTACTATAGATACAGAACACAAATCTGATGATCAGAAGCCAGCTGCAGTTTGAGTTACAATGTTATGTTTTACCGATTGTAAACAGTTTAGAACTCAAAGTTTTGCAATAAATAAGGCACACCTTTTGTGAAACACCTCAAGAAAAATATGACCATGTCATCCTTTTGCCAACTGTTTCGTTTTTGGCACTGTTTAGTTTTTCGAAACGGCGGCTCATGATCATATGCGTTGACTACGTGTGATGTTTTAGAATTAAATGTGTTCTGTTACATATAAATACAAACTGTGATACTTCTTGAAGTTTCACAATTGAGTACATTCAATTGTATTGGTCGGTTGTATTATTTGAGCCTGTGCGTGAGAAAACCAACAATTTGGGTTCTGACCAGGTCCAACACAACCCGGCCTGTACAGTTACAGAAACAGGCTAGAAGCTTGAAATTTTGGAGTTACGTAGAGGAGAAATTGTACTATCAAAGGCGCTGATCAGCTTCGTGGTTACCTCGAAGCTGATCTGCGCCTTTGTTTTCGCATATGCAGATTGTTGGCGGCTCATTTTGCTTATCAAAACCTTAACATACGTGGTACATGTATGATAAATCCATATGTAGTGGATGATTTGTTAAAGAATTCCAATTTATGTTTGTCACTTTTTAACTTTGTTAAGACTTTTTAAAAATGGACCGCATCATGATAAAAGCTTTTTTGTTTCTGTCGGATCCAATTCCATTAATCATTGTATGTACTGTACACACGCAATATAATGGTTAGATCCAATGGAAACGCTACTTTATCCACGTGCGAAACGAAAGAGTAAGCACTGGTATAATAATCTCTCTTCTCCTTAATCCGAAAAGATTTTCAAGCTTCCAGCCTTCTCTGAAACCTGGAGACACTGTATATTGTGATGCAGCTCCATTAGAATATGATTTTATTGCTGTTACATCTCTATTTTATTTTAATGTTTTGATACATTTCTAGAACGCCTGTTTTTCATGTCATTTTGAATCAATCCATGTTGTTAGCTCGACTGCACGAAGTGCATAGAGCTATTGCAGTTACCCCGGTCGTCCACGTTCCCGTTCCCGTGCGCGTGCGCGTGCGCGTTCCCGTGCGCGTCACACTTGCGTTAAAGTTTTCTAGAAGTCCATATCTTGACAACCACTCATCAGAAAGCATTCATACTTGGACCATAGATACCCTGTAGGGTTAGCTTTCATTCCATGGCATTGGGTCCCTGGGTCCAGGCCAGGGGGTGGGGCTGGAGGTTAAAATCTAGAACACCTTCAAAAATGGCAATTCTTGTGTTAAAGTTTTCTAGAAGTCCATATCTTGACAACCACTCATCAGAAAGCATTGATACATGGGCCATTGACACCCTGTATGGTCGGCTTTCATTCCATGGCATCAGATCCCTGGGTCCATGCCAGGGGGTGGGGCTAGAGGTTAAAATCTAGAACACCATTAATAATAATGGCTTTTCTGTGATATAGTATTCTAGAAGTCTATATCTTTAAACTTTTTATCAGAGGGCTTTCATACTCGGACCATAGGTACCCTGTAGGGTTGAGTTTCATTTCATGGCATCGGATCTCTGGGTCCATGCCTGGGGGTGGGGCTGGAGGTTAAAAACTAGAACACTGTAAAAATAGATGTACTGCTGTGTAACTTTTACAAGGAGTCCATATCTTGACAACAACTTATGATAAAGCATTCATACTTTATACACTTTAGGTTCCATGACAGCGGACCTCTGGGTCGGAGTCAGGGGGGCGGGGCTAGAGGTCAACTCCCCAATTTTTTTTTTCTTTTTATTTCTTAATAGAAACAACTTAGGAAGATGGTTGGTCATTCATCTTTTGACTTTGTGACACTGACTTGTGTGTCATGACGGTAAGGGTCGGTTGACCTACTTTCCATGGTTCAGTGATTTTGCCTTATATCTTGACACTCAATTAGTATATTTTCTTACTTCTTTCAGATTATGAGTGAGTACGACCAGGCCTTTGACCTCAATATACTTATAGGTCACTGTGACCTAATTTCATGGTTCAGTGATTTTGCCTTATATCTTGACACTCAATTAGTATATTTTCATACTTTTTTCAGATTATGAGTGAGTATAACCAGACCTTTGACCCCTATATACTTATTGGTCACTGTGACCTAATTTCACGGTTCAGTGATTTTGCCTTCTATCTCAGTACTCAAATGGTTTATGAACAAACTTCTTTCAAAGTATGTTTGCGTATGACAAGACCTTTGACCCTGAAGTAGTCCTAGGTCACTAAGACCTAATTTCATGGTTCAGTGATTTTGCCTTATATCTTGACACTCAATTAGTATATTTTCATACTTTTTTCAGATTATGAGTGAGTATTACCAGACCTTTGATCCCAATATACTTATAGGTCACTGTGACCTAATTTCACGGTTCAGTGACTTTGCCTTATATCTCAGCACTCAAGTGGTTTATGAACAAACTTCTTTCACACTATGTTTGCGTATGACAAGACCTTTGACCCTAAAGTAGTCCTAGGTCAATATGACCTAATTTCACGGTTCAGTGATTTTCCTTTATATCTCGGCTTTCAATTGGTATATGGACATACTTTTTTCACGATATGTATGAGTATGACAAGACCTTTGACCGTAAAGTATTCCTGGGTCACTGTTACCTAATTTCATGGTTCAGTGATTTTGCCTTATATCTCGACACTCAGTTGGTATTTTTCCATACTTCTTTCTGATTATGAATGAGTATGACCAGACCTTTAACCCAAACATACTTATAGGTCACTATAACCTAATTTCATGGTTCAGTGATTTTGCTTTATATCTCAACACTGAATGGGTATATGATCATATTTCTTTCACATTATGAGTAAGTATCACTAGACCTTTGACCCTGAAATACTTATAGGTCAGTGTGACCTTATTTCACGGTTCAGTGATTTTGCCTTGTGTCTTGGCACTCAGTTGGTATATGAACACACTTCTTTCACAATATGAGTGAGACCTCTAAATCTTAGGTAGTTATAGTTAACTTTCATGGTTCAGTGATTTTGCCTTATTGCATCAAGGCAAAAAGATGTATGAGCATAATGCTTTGGGTTACTGGTCGGGTTTGGCTTATGTTTGACAAAGGTCAGAAGCAGTCGAGCACGCTGTCCTGCGACAGCTCTTATTCTTTAAAGCTCTTAAGTTTGCACACAAGTAATCATGGTAATGGAAAGAATATTGTCACCAAGTGATATCGAAGGACCAGGTCCCGAGGTTATAAAACTTTTTTCATGCTCAGCTCAGCTGAGACTAAAACTTATCCTGCTCATAAATGTTAAAATACCAACAGCTGTTGTCATTTTAACATTTATGAGCAGGATAAATCACTAGTTGTTGAGTACTGAACCGGAATTTTCCACATATTTCAACTATTTCAACATTTATGAGTAGTTGAAATTTCATGCTCAGCTAACCTCGAGGCCAGGACGTGACCGGTATCATCAGGAAAACATGTCCGTGAAATGTATACCCCCGCAAACCCCACTTTTACATAGAAAAAACTGGGGTTTGCAGGGGTACACAAAATTTTCTTATTTCTGATCCAAAACATACATTGTGGGTACTCGTTAGAACCGCCTCGCCGAGGCGGTTCTAACGTGTACCCACAATGTATGTTTTGAGCAAATATATCAAAAATATCAAAATTATTCTGGTGAAATTTTTCAATTTTTACAGATAAAAAAATCTCTGTAAATCACATGGGCATGTTTTCGTAATGTGATTCACTAAACGGCCTTACTGTTGTAATTTATCCAAACGTTGTGTTTTCAAAGATTGAAAAAATAAATGATCTCATCAAAATATTTTCATAATGTGTAAATCTTAACGTTGGATGTATGGAATCTGTTTTTTCTGTAATAACATTACGAAAACATGTCCATGCAATATACAGAGATTTTTTAAGTTGTAAAAATTGAAAATTTTCAGTAGAATTTTTTCTATATTTTTCTTATTTTTGCTCAAAACATAGATTGTGGGTACACGTTAGAACCGCCTCGGCGAGGTGGTTCTAACGAGTACCCACAATCTATAAGAAAAATAGGTATACCCCTGCATGCTCCAGTTTTGCTATACAAAAGTGGGGTTTGAGGGGGTACACATTTCACGGACATGTTTTCCTGATGTTTATAAGGATGCTTAAAACCACCAAGACACCGTTTCGATAGAAGTTTTCAAGTGCATAAAATACATATACCATAACCATGAATTCTCTATGTTCCTACATTGTTTGTGTAAATGTAGAGTACGTGTGGATGCATTTCATTGTTGGATAGCTCATTTGGCACTATCAACTCTAGTCAATCATTCAAAACATCTTCTAACTCTAATAAACATATCTACATTAATGTGTTTCGGTTAGCACCCCCTCCCCTCTGAGGGAATTGATTCCAAAATAAAATGCAACAAAATTATTTAGTTAAGAACTTTTCTTTTATTATTAACTTTTTGAATGTATCTGTTTTTTTATCGAATATGTGAGTATAACATTAAAGTAATTTCATAAAATAATATTTCTTTGTGAATATTTTTAGTTCCTGACCACAATAAGTTGTCAAACAATTATTAAAGCCAGATAATCACTATCAGATGAGCCGCATCGTGAGAAAACCGGATTTTTGCCTAGGCGAAAACAAAGGCGCAGATCAGCTTCGCGGTAACCGCGAAGCTGATCAGCGCCTTTGTTTTCGCTACTCGGATAGTACAATTCCTCTTCTACTTAAATCCGAAATTTCAAGCTTCTAGCTCTTTTCTGAGCTTGTACAGGCCGGTTTGTGTCGGACCTGGTCGGAAACCCCGAAGACCGGTTTTCTCGCGTCGAGGCTCAGTTATATCTGATGAAACAATCACCATACACCATCTTTCAGAAGGCTGCCTTTTTCAAAATCTTACTTTTCTGAAACTTCATGAAAAATATGACCATGTCATCCTCAGTTTGCAACCAAAAAGACTTAAAAGTGCTGCAAAAATTATGAAAATCTATTCACTAATAAAAAAGTTTATGCCCAAAATTATTTTGAATAGGTATTTTGCACTGATATGCAAGTGAGGTAATCCAAACACCTTAAAATTGAAAAACCAGCAAATATGTGGAGTAATTTTAAAAGTTTGGAACTCCGTTATGCATTATACACCGTGTCCATTCGAAACGCATGAAAAGAGGTCGTAACGCATGATCGGCGGCATTTTCACGTATGATTGCGGTAGTTTCCTTCGGATTCGTCGCCATTTTTGGAGGAAACTTTAGCGGTAAGTTTTTACAAACTTTTATTTGAATTATTTAAATAGACCTTTCCAACGAACGATCTAGCCTATCCGGATCTACATACATGCCTCTAATTGCCGAGTGTTCTACTGATGCATAGGCTTCGATAGGACTCGCAAACATTCGAGGAGATTATTGTTTTGCAAGTTCGGCCATACACGAAAATAACATTCGCCCAAAAACGTTTCGTACTTTTCTCATTTTCTTCAAAGTTTTGACTAACTGTTGGATGATTTTGCTTTTTGACATCACACTTTAACTTAAAAAGCCAATTTCTCATGATTTTTTTTCCCGAACAACCACGGGTTAAAACAAAATACGTCAAAATTAAAGTAACGCACGATAATACGGCAACCTGGTCTTTCGAACTTTGCAAGTATTTACAATGAATAACATATTTTAAGGGGTAAAAGCAAGCCAAATGCTCATTTGTTGTCAAGTCCCGTTGTAGTTTGAAGTAAGGTCCAGGTTACTTCATTTCCAGGTGTAATATCTTACTGAAGTTGCATTCCATCCCTTGTCCATAAACAGCATATAAAAGGGCTTCAACAATTTATTAATGTTGACTCTGTGCGACGTCTTATTTATTTTACATTAATTAACATTCCATAGTTTAATCTTAAATAAAATACCGTATCATGTGCTTCTGGACTATGAGGGCAGCAAGGTCTGAGGTCGGTAGCCAATAGAACAAAAGCCAATCTTTGTAAGAGGCATGCGCGTAAATTTTGTTTGTCCTCTTTTTCGTCAATCTCTGTGTCAATCTTGATGAGATAAACATAGGTCATATTAACATAGTGTGTTCATGTGCCAGGTGCGAGTTGGTTATGGACCCCTGGTCTAGAGCGCATTGCATAAATAGTCACGCCGCATATACGCTCAATCATCTTTGCACAATGTATATTCAACAAAAGTTAAGCTTTTCCAAGAGATGCTCGCAATCTCACATCGCTATCTTAAGTGTATGATCATGTGTCAAACATCATCAATAGCAGAATAGTCAAAGATCAGGAAAGGCTCGGGCAGATCTCTCGGCATGCGCGTATGGCCTACTGCAATTGCATGGTCCAATCAAGATGACCAGAAGTCGGTGGTCGTTTAACCACAAGTTGTGAATACTGTATTCTATTTATGCCCAAATAATAAAACAGTTTCAGATTTGTTTCAATGTTTCTTTCACGCAGCCAGGATGGTTTATTATAAGGGGGGGGGGGGTACCACCTATACATACATGCTACAGCCTTATCTAGAAGTGTTATGCGGCGAGTCAACAGCGGCAATCGATTAAAAGAATTCACAATCGATAGTCAGTAAGTCAGTATATATAGTAAGAAAGAAAGAAAAGAGAAAAAAGACGATTTTCATGAAAACGAAAGTAGCACACTTCTGTGTAAATACTGATATATTGAGCAATGATTAAATCCCTCCAAAGTACAATTGATTGACTGATGGTTTAATTTGAGTTGAGTTTTTACAGGTTTTACTATTCGGATACCATTTGATTTATATCAGTCTTTTGATTGACTGCATTGCTGAAGCTTGAAATTACTGTACATATTTTATCTGTTCATTGCCAGTTTATTCAGGGTCACTGAGGAGAATTTATTACTCGAAACAGATCTGTCTGAACCTCTTCTTTGAATTTTTGCATAGCTCAAGGGAACTCAATTTTAGATCATTATTGGTATTCATCATGGTATTTCCGTATCTACGGCACCGT
Organism: Rugalucina vietnamica; assembly: GCA_964017185.1. NCBI lineage: Eukaryota > Metazoa > Mollusca > Bivalvia > Lucinida > Lucinidae > Rugalucina > Rugalucina vietnamica. Next base: position 43,284,900 of record OZ024880.1, read on the forward strand.
AGAACATAACTATTTTTAGAGCTATTTATAGCAGTGCCGAGCCGAGCTGCAAGAGTCCTTTTGGTCACGGTATACGTGGTCATACACTGAAAAAAGTGCTGAGAGATCGCAAGCTTTTTTGAAAAGCTTATACTTGGTATATATTAGAGTCATGCTGTTTAGGTAGCAGGGGATAGTTTCGTACTTTGACCCCCTTCGATTTTTTTAACTATTTTACTACCTACTATTTTACTACTTGGCTTGGAAATGGCATTGCTGACTCTAGAAAAAGAAGTCTTATAATTGTTTATTGTCTTTTCCTGTTTGTAGAGTGTTATAATATAGTACCTCAACACGCGGATTTGTGCTCAAGAGCAGGTCCACAGATTGTTGGACGGTTCAAGGTTATGTCGGCACCTCTAAATTTCTCTGTTACCGCCGTGCTTGAAAATGTGGTATAATTTCAAGACTGAATGCTGGAAAAGTATACTAGTCGTGACACCATTTACTTTCTACTTTTGAAATTGCCTTCTGTTGCTGTATAAATGTAGGCGGTGTGAATGTCCAGGTGTTTGCAAGTAACTCTCCACATTAGGGGCAACCTGTGTAGGGTCGGTCTGATTTTCGTACGGAAAATTGGAGGTCTGGTGTACTAATACTTGGTAGCTGACAGCTAGCAATGCATTCCAGAGTGTGTCTCTCTATCATTTTCAGCAGTACTGCATGTACATAAGAGTTTGAATTGGGAATAGTGTGTCTGTGCAGACTTTGGGCCTGTTTATAGGATTTCTAGGAGGGCAGGTGGCGTTGACTAGAAAATCAACTAGAAATCATTGTCCAAAATAACTGTCCCCTGCTACCATACTGAGCTTGTAGTGGAATTAGGCTATTGGCACTTATATCGTGCAACATTCCTGGTCTTTCCGCTCCCTTTTTTGATGGGCCCGTGAGATTACCTTGGCTAACTGGAAATATTAAAGAATTCAAGCCTGACCAGAACGTAAAAACACATAGCTTTAGCTAAACGTTGACCAGCTTTATGAAAAGCTAATACTTGTTTAATATCTCTGAGATCAATCATTCACTTAGATTCTGTTGAAAACGAAAGTAGAAATCCGGAAGTTACAGATACGATGATTATGCGTCTGGCTACAACAATGTGTTCTTACAATGGAGCCGAAACCAATAATGTCAATCAGATAATGAGGGGGGTGGGGAAGGGTTTCCTTCTTTTCCAATATTAATTGTTTGCAAGTTGCCGGTTTGTTCAATATCCAAAACAAGATTGTTGTAAAAAAAAAAAAAGAAATAAACAATGGGCAACAAAGTATCCATTTAAATCTCCCTACCCCCAAGATAGCCATTTTTTCTGAAAACCCCAAAAATACCGAAATTCGAAATGTTGACTAAAAAAAAAATAGACCATGCCTATGTATAGAGATGGCGAAAATGTCAGAGTACCCACTCGGGGTCATTCCAGTAATTTATATGACTCGGTCAACATCAGAATATAGATAAATTGTAGAAAGGGAGGATGTTTGTCCATATATTTGATTTAATCTCTCTGTAATTTATTACCGACAGTCTCAAAGTAATGGACTAACTATATGCTCAAACGGTAAGAGAGAGACCCTTGGTTCGTGCCCTGGTCGGGCCACATTCTTCTTCTGCTTCTTTGATAGCTATGCCAACAGAGCTACCGAGCAACATGGTCAGCAAATTACTGTTTTACAGCAAGGATTCAGCTTTGTACAATTGACGAGCACCAAACGTGTAAACTGGAGACAAATGAGCGTTTGGCTTGCTTTTACCCCTTAAAATATGTTATTCATTGTAAATACTTGCAAAGTTCGAAAGACCAGGTTGCCGTATTATCGTGCGTTACTTTAATTTTGACGTATTTTGTTTTAACCCGTGGTTGTTCGGGAAAACAATCATGAGAAATTGGCTTCTTAAGTTAAATTGTGATGTCAAAAAGCAAAATCATCCAACAGTTAGTCAAAACTTTGAAGAAAATGAGAAAAGTACGAAACGTTTTTGGGCGAATGTTATTTTCGTGTATGGCCGAACTTGCAAAACAATAATCTCCTCGAATGTTTGCGAGTCCTATCGAAGCCTATGCATCAGTAGAACACTCGGCAATTAGAGGCATGTATGTAGATCCGGATAGGCTAGATCGTTCGTTGGAAAGGTCTATTTAAATAATTCAAATAAAAGTTTGTAAAAACTTACCGCTAAAGTTTCCTCCAAAAATGGCGGCGAATCCGAAGGAAACTACCGCAATCATACGTGAAAATGCCGCCGATCATGCGTTACGACCTCTTTTCATGCGTTTCGAATGGACACGGTGTTATATATAATTCTGTTTTGGTTTGGTGCATTTTAAATGAAAAATAGTCAATTTAGTTTTTGATGGAAAAATAGTTACTTCCCTATTCAAAATTATTTTCTGGCATAAATTCTGTATTTGTGAGCCGATTTTCATTTTTTCTAGCACTTTTTAAGACTTTTGGAATGCAAAATGGGGACATGGTCATATGTTTCTTGAGTTGTAAGATAATGAGATATTTAGAGAAAAGCAGTTTCTGGAAGATGGTGTATGGACAGTAGAGTCCATATGCAGGGAAGCATTATGAAAACACGCCCATGCAATATACAGAGATTTTTAAAGAAGGGGCAACACCCTATGTTTTGGATCAAAAACAAGCAACATTGAATACCAGTGACAACCCCTGTACATAAAAGTGGGGTATATGGGGTATTTATTTCGCAGATGTGTTTTCGTGATGGGCTTCAGCCCTGCATGTCTATTTTTAAAACATTTTTGCAAGCCAGTAAACACTTTATATTTGATGTTTGCATATAATTCACACAAATGAATCTGTATGTGGATTCCATCTTCCCTGCTTGCTGATGTCATTTTCTTGTAACCCTAGTACATCTCCATTTGTATAAGCCTGATCACGGAGGACAAGCTTAGGGCAATACTTTTGCTTCATATTGTTATATCTGCCTGCCATATACCTATTAAATTTGTCATTCATATGTTGATAAGAATAGTATCTCAGAATAGCCGCGTGCTGTTGTGAATTGGGTGTTGCGTTTTCTCTGTTGGAAACTGACAAGTCAGTTGGTACATTTGAATTTTCAACCTCAGCACTTGTTTGTGAAAATGTCTCCGATGAATTGATTGATATTACGGAAGAACTGCGCTTCCGACTTCTAACTTGGTACACATTGTTTTCCCGAGGGATGTAGGAGCTCAAATATGTCAGTGTTTCTTTGTTTGTGTCCAAATCGTACGACTGAGCGATCGAGTTTGCAAGATCGTCTGCATCTTTAACTTCATATAACCACTCGGTTTCGCTAAATGATCTCCGCAAATCTTTCTCGCAAGAGTCCTTAAGTCCTGTATTAATAGCCTGCACAGTCGATAGCTCAGCTGCTATAGAGTTACGAATATCAGTGAACTCTTCGACAAAACTTCTATGACTGGTGTAGCTACGGATACTGGGACAGTAGTTAAGTTTAGTTCTATATCTAGGATGCTCTTCAACGTCATCCAAACTTTCAAAATCTGTATCTTCGGCAGAATTTAAACCATCAATTCGGTACACGGAACTTCTGTCCAAGCGACGAATGCTTGCGGGGGTTCTTAGTGTTTCATATATATCGTTGTCATTGTTATGGTCATTTTCAGCATTAAGATTATTGTCTTGAGTTACTTCTATCTCGTTAGGCAAGGCGTTGATCTTTTCTTTGGTTATATCTAAATGTTTCTGGAGTGTACCGATATACTCTTGTTTCTGTAAATAAAACAGACATGGCTGAAAACACTAGAAAAGTAAACAAAAATAAAGAATTTATGTTTTTTTCTATTGCTATTTAGCGATTATGTCGTTTTATGGAGAGAATAGGATAGCATGGTGTTTGACATGGGATTTAAAATTCAATTGTATCAATTCTTGCACATTCTAGTCTTCCTTAGCATAATAATTATTCAAAACGTTTCGTCAAGTTACGAGCTACAAAAATGAATTCTTATGAAAGAACTCTTGTAATACAAATTTTTATTAGTACCTCAAGCAGAGACTGTTTCAGCGCTTTATTCTCCTCGACTATTTCTTGTATGCCATCAGGATAAAGATTGCTATTCTCATCACGAGTATCTCCATTTACTGTAGGTGGTGTTTCATCGTTTGCTGCGTCTTTCTCATCTTGTTCATTGCCTTCTGTGGAATCTTTGATGGATGTTGTTGATGATATTCGAATTGAGTACTCAGCTGAGTTCTTCCACCAGTAGCGAATCTATATTTAAAATAACACATAAACATAACTTATATATAGCTATCAGTAGATGAAATTGGCGTGCTCAGGCTTAACGAAACGAAACGGGATAATTGCTCTCTATGAAACGTTGATCTTTAGCTAGGGCGTGAAAAATTATTTTTTTGTTTTGGCCTTCACCATCTACAGAAAATTCATTTGGAAGAAATAATCACATACCTTTGGCATAAACAGAACAGCCTGTACCCAACTAGAACATCCTGCTATCAGAATGGTAGACAGAATATACACAACATTTGGTTGAAACTGGAAAGCTGATGCTACCATCAAACCAACAACTGACATCAGAACTGCGCCGAATATGGCCATTATTGTTAAAGAAGAATCGTTGAGCGTTGGAACAGAAACGTTCCTTATTTTCCACGCCAACACCAGTGCCTGTATGAGTAGGACTAGTTTCCATATTGATAACAATGCTATCCACAGAGGAAATCTGTGACACACGCATTCCTGTAGCAGCACGGTTATGTTTTGGGAGTAGTGTGAATGCTCTGGCCATTGGGTCTGTAATATATGAAACAGAAAACTAAGTTATTTAAGTTGACGGCATGGCACAAGGTTACTGAAACATGGGTTTTGATTTTCGCTCGAGCAAATTGGAAAGTTTAAGAATGGTTCAGACTCTTACATACTTTTTATTGTTTTGCGGTGTCAACCAAAATTCTTTTTATCGTAAAGCAATAATGTAGGCTTAGTTCAGCTAGGTCTCATTTTTGATTCACCTGGATAATGTAATTTGTTTGATGCATCTGCACTGGATCGATGACTTGCCACAGCAACATGATGATAGTGTCGATAAGAACAATGCAGATGGAGATCAGAATGAGACGAGAGTCTTTGATAACCTGCAAAATAGTCAGACCTTACCGATCAGACAGAAATAGATAGAATATAACAATCGCGTACAATGCCTAAAAACATAATATTGCACAACTCCAGCAGGCATTCCATTTGCAAACATTTGCTTTTTGCTAAAAGTATTTTCTTTTCAAAATCAATGTGTAGCTCATGCTGCCAGTTCAGGGCAGAATAGTGTGGCCCCCAAAACATTTCAGGATTGTCGATCTTTCTATTTACGAACGTGAAAGAAACTCTTTATTTCAAAGGTAAATGTGATTCCTTATATAAAGAGAATATGAACATTAAGCAAGATTGCAAAAAGACAAAGGTACTAACCACGCGTCGCACAGTGCCATATTTGAAGATCTGGTACACCCTCCAGGACTTTGCGATCACCGGTCCAAACATTATGCTAGTAGCACAGGCAATCAACCAAGCTCGTGTCTGAAATATAAACATAGCGGGACACTTTCAAGTGTTGACATCATTCAAGGTGTACAACATGATAGTCAAGCAACTGACGGGTCGATCCTATAAGGATTTTCACGTTAAATATCACAAGCCTTGTGCGCAATTTTATCGTGGGTATGCTAAGTTTAGGGCTATTTGATGATAAAACATCAGAGGGTATTTATGAGGAGTTTCAACTGTTTCTTGTTTAAGTCGTATAAAAAGTAGTCAGCCAACGTCCCGACATGACCATAGATGTTGACTGGGGCGTACAAAGCATCAATTCAAACATTCAAATTGTTTTATATACTTTTTGTCGTAGAGATGAAAAAAAAAACCAAAAAAAAAAAAAAAAAAAAAAACAAAAAACAAAAAAAAAAAAAAAACCAAAAAAAAAAAAAAAACAACAGCAAATGCATCAAAGACCAATGCAAAAATGGAAGTGAATCACAAATCATGCATTCTTTATCGTGATGACGAAAACATTCTTAAATTCCGTTAATCTTGTGAACTATATAATACTCGTGATACCGTACCTGACACAGTATGGATAACCCTTGGAGGTTGCCAGCAACGATGAAATCGAGACCAAAGAGAAAACAGCTAATACTGAGAAGAACTGCACCAAGGCTTATCAGCAGATTCAAGACTGGACTGGTCATCTTCACCACTCTAAAAATAAAAAAATGAAAAGAGTTTAATTAATCTATTCATTGCATGGGACTTGAAACAGTTACATGACGCCGCTTGAATATATCATAAAACATGTTTGTTGGTGAAATAAAAGGTTTATTATATAAAATTGCAACGGACAGAAACTTACTCGCAATCAAATGTGAAACTTTCAAGTGGACAAAAAAGTGAAGAAACCGTCTTCCTAAGCAGCTGGTTGCAAGGCTTTTTCTTAACTCATTTAAAACTGGCGTCCCTTTTATGGGACATAGGCAAACAGTATAGCCCCAGATGTGACGCCGCAGAACGCGGAGTCCCATCTGGGGCTATTCTGTTTGCTTAGAGGAATTTCATCGAAAAATTGAATAAAAAATAAAAATCACTCCCAACACCCCTGAAAATGAAAGTGGACTCATCCAATTGATAACGATGGGAAAATCCATTCGTCAAATATGGGTTAAATGACAAGGAAATCAGTGCCACTTTCACGTCACACGTACAGCCTTGTAAATGATTCTTATTTATCACCCATCAGACAAGCACATCTCTTTGTGTGTCTGTTATATATTTTTATGTCCCGGTACAAGTACATTTTCAGCTGTCTCAAAATGTCAATGATTTTTCTTTGTTTAGTTAAATAGAAATGTGCACCTCATCACTTCCAAATGAGGAAGTAAAACAAAAAGCTGAATGTCAACTTTCAGAGAGAAAAAGTGTAGATTTCTGGAAAAAATAAAAAAGTAATTTAGATCTTCTGCTTTGATGAAAATCTCGGAATGAATTTAATTTTGCTGAGAATTGTATACACATGAGGTAAAAATTTTACATATCAAAAGATACGAGGCTGAAACAATCATGACAAATATTCAAATATGAAGTAAATAAACAGTAATATACCATGTGAAATACATTCTTCGTAACAAATATTTATGAGAATAACAGTGTGTTATGTGGGAGGGTTTCTACACAGTTCTAAGTATATTTTTAATGAAAATGCATAAATTTCTTTGTTAGTTAATATTTTTACTATTCATTAAGCTTTGAAGTTTTAAAATATTTGGATTCTTATGACAGCGGCTAATATATTAAGAGATGGCGTAAATATAATTAATGATGGTGTTGAGGCCTTAACAAGGGAATGTCAGGCCATCAGGAAAACATGTCCGTGCAATGTATACCCCCTTGAACCCCACTTTTATATAGTAAAACTGGGGTTTGCAGGGGTATACCTTTTTTCTTATTTTTGCTCCAAAACATAGATTGTGGGTACTCGTTAGAACCGCCTCGGCGAGGCGGTTCTAACGTGTACCCACAATCTATGTTTTGAGCAAAAATAAGAAAAATATCAACATTTTTCTGATGAAATTTGCAATTTTTGAAGTTGAAAAAATCTCAGTATATTGCATGGGCAAGTTTTCGTAATGCTCGTTTTCAGGTTTTTCAAGTCTAATACTATGCAGAGCCTCGGATGAGACAGCCTCGGGTAAGGCTTTCATCGCTCGGCCTAAACTCCACCATAGATTTTTTCAAAGCGACACTTCTGTTTTAGTTAAGTTTGGGTAACTGAGTGGCCGCCTATTGGGAAATAGCTGCTCACTCGGCTTACGATATGTTTTCTAAGTATAAGACCTAATTGGCCATTTGTTTTGTTTTCCTACCTCGGTTTTTGGAGTGGGAATTTCTTTCTGATTGCGCCTTTTCCCGATCATTGCCTACTTGTAACTATCTGCCTAGGCGAAAACAAAGGCGCAGATCAGCTTCGCAGTAACTGCGAAGCTGATCAGCGCCTTTGTTTTCGCTACTCGGATAGTACAATTCCTCCTCTCTTAACTTCAAAATTTCAAGCTTCTAGCCTGCTTCTGAAGCTGTACAGGCCAGTTTGTGTCAGACATGTTCGAAAACCACATTGTTGGTTTTCCCACGAAGCGGCTCATATGTATCTTTTAATTTTTTTTGTAAAATTGGACCAGGTTATCATACCTATTATTACGGTGGTAAACGTGGAATATCATAAAGCTAAGCGAAACCATCATCCCTAATGTGGCGCATGCGCAAGATACGACAAAATTTGCCAGTCCTGGAGTTAGAACATCCTCCATTTTCTTGCTGAAATTGAAATGATAAGAAATGTTCCAAGTAGTTTCAAGAATGTTGAAATATAAATGGTGTTATTTTGATATTATCTCGCAAAATATTGTCAGTAATGCAGTTGCAGCATGCAAAAATTATTAATTCAAAATAATGTCACAATTTCCAAAATTTTAACACCCTGATTATAATTTCGAACTTTAAAAGCTAGTATTAAGCAGATTCACACGACATCACGGTTGTACTCCATGTTTTCAGACTTACTCTGAACAAGGCAAGGTTTAATGGCCTATCTCAAAATGTCCCTTCTAAAATGTGTGTTTGTGCTCATTTATCGATAGGTAATTTAAAACTGATAATGGTTAAGGTACAACAATTAAAACATAACAAATCGAAGGTTCATATTTGCAATGTTACTCTGGGCCTTCAAACTCAAATCCGAGTATTATATTAGCTGACAACACAAGGCTCTAGCAAGTAAATAAAATGCTGTGGTGCAATCTTCTAATCGAATACTATAGTCCGGCACAAAATCAATTTGACCTGGAAGTGTGGTATAAAGTTTTTTTCTTTACAGATTCTTGTAGGTTAGACATTGCCATTAACGATTCTGGATGATGACAGCCTGTCATCATTGAGCATTTTGAGAAATTCAAGATGGCGTCCAAGATGTCAGAAAATAATGAAAATACATATATTATTATACAATGTGCCTCTTAAAATGAACCAAAATGCTATGTTTCCTCACAACTTAAGCAGGTATTATTATATCTAACATAAGTTATTGTTTCCTGGTTTAAGGATAAAAATGACATCCAAGATGGCTGCCAAAATAAGATTTCTTTAAGAATTCTAATGTATGTACACTATTTACATATTTAAGCTTCTTCTACATACATATTTTGATCATTTAGGCCTGAAAATGACCTATTAAGTTTTTTTTTTATGAAATTCATGCATGTAAGACCTTTTTATAGATATCCAACTTCTGACACCCTGTTAACATTGAGCAATTCGAGAAAATCAAGATGACATGTGGAAAAAAAATGTTTATGCACTGTTTTATAGTTTGTCTCTCACAGAACGAAAAATGTTATTTCATCCTACTATTTAGTACATATTGACACATCTAACATTAGTTACCTTTTCCAGGCTTTAAAGTAAAATATGGAATCCAAGATGGCTGTCAGAACATATATAGCTTAAATATTATACGCATTTTCCTAATACATACACTTTTGAACCATTTGTCTATTTCTGATGTGAATGCATCATTAAACATGTTTAATTCTTAGGAATAATAATTAAAAAATAACAAGAGCTTCACTGTATAGATCGTGCTCACATAGTTGGTCTGGTCAAGAATCATTTTACTGTGGTTTGCTGTCACTGACAACAAGCAGCAGCTTATTAAGTTGATAGGTTGTGAGTTTTTACAGTATGCGGAATTTCATAAAAAAAGCAATGATATCAACAAACAAGTTGGTACAGGCAAAAATCGCAAATAGAATGTGTAAAAGATGTAATAATGTGTTTCAATTGAAAAGAATGACATAAATACACCAACAAGCAGACAGATGATGTCTTTGTGTACCAGATAAACACTTTTGTAATTCATGAAAATCCAAAATAAGCTTCAATTGTTGCGGATGACACTGATGTACGGCTTTGTTTCTTTTAAGCGCAACACCTCACTTGTTAAATTCTCCAATGAAAAGGTACAAGTAGGCAAAGATCAGGAAAAGGCGCAATCAGAAAAAGATTCCCACTCCAAAAACCGAGGTGGGAAAAAACCAAACTAACAATCAGGTACTTATACTATGAAACATATCGTAAGCCGAATGAGCAGCTATTTTCCCAATAGGTGGCCACTCAGTTACCTTAACTTTAGGTAAGCAAGAACTGTCATAGACATACAGCCGACAGACTAACTATAAAAGAATGCTGACCTAACACCTGATTTAATTAATGCTCATGAACTATAAGGATGAGTTCCTTCTGCACGCTTCCATACTTTGACCTACTAAATAATTGAAAATGTTGAACATCCCCATTTGCCATCAATGACAAATATGTTGCCTGAGTCATTTTGGTGGCTGACTCATGAGACCAAATTCTACCACTCCACCTTTACCTTTTGATGACCACCTTCTTGAATCATTTTTTGAATTGAACGTGAAAGTCATAGCGCCGCATAGCTCTGTGGTGGTTACAACAAAGCAAGCATAGGCTTACAGAAATAAATCATAAAATGCTGTGGGACAAATGGTTTTAGACTGTGTCTTTAGCTGCATACTTGTGGTTTTATTGCATCTGCTTATAGCAATAATTTTCTTAAGCTACATATACTTTCAAATATGCATGTTGACCAGGTATCCTTGATCTATTTTGTATGCTCCATTTACTTTGACAATGTTTTACCAAACTATGTTTATCATTAAAGTGTGTTTATCAATAACTTAGATAGCGCTAACTGTGAAATATTGCTTATTTTTTACTAGTATTTGTACTTCATATACATGTACAGCCCATGTATTTTTCAAGCACACACATTCAGCTGGTGCCCTTGACATTTACATATATTCCATGCTCCTCTGACCAAATTAATGTCAAATTACTTAGCTGGCGGGCTCTTAGACTTGGAAACCTTGATGCATTATTTCATGCTGTGCCGTTGACTTTGAAATTATAAATGTCGAGGCTAACACTTGGATTGTGTAACCATGCATGTTAATTGCCATTGATATACATGTACTCTTAAAGCATGCACAATGACCTGGTGCCCTTGATCTGATTTTCATGCTCTCTTGCCTTTGATAATATTTATGGCGCGTCTTGCACTAAGGTGATGTATTTCTGCTCCTTTATTAAATAGTTTGATGTGGATCCGTGAATAGTTATTTCCCCGGGACATTGATCAATATTGTATTGTATGTTTACTAGAGTTTGACAAAATTAACATAAGAGTTTCGCATTTAAATGCGTTTCCTGTAACACCGATATCTGCATATATAAATCCCTAGATATGAATGGCCCTTTACATATCCTTCGGGTGAAGCACCTTTTTTCCTAATACACATGACCTACAATGTGTGTTTTATTATTTCATCCATTTAAGTTGCAAAATCGACAGTGACATTCTTGTCATCAATGATGTTGATTGTTTGACAGTTTATATCTTCTAGATCTGCACCCTGTACATTTGTTCCAAAGCTCCAAATTTGTTCCATATTGTTAATCAATATACTGTTAATAAAAGTAGCTAAGCTGAAGCATAGAACAAGTAATACCCGACACAACTTATATTTATGATTTCATTTATAAATAAGAAAACAAACTGTACATAAGTCTCCACTGTGTACTTAATACGTAAGCTAGTTTCTAGGCTTTATTTGTGTGGTGAAAATGCATCTGATAATATTGGTATTCAATTCAAGCGAAAATATCTTCATTTCTACTAATCTCATAAATGTCTGTTTGATAATTTTATCGTGCTGCCGATGAATCCATGACTGAATGATAATGCTATTTTATCATCTTTTTACACTTTGACAGTTTAATATGGATTTTGAATATAATCCATAATAAATGGTCATAGTGTAAAAATAAACTGAACTTACATTAATAGAATAACACCACTGCAATGTGCTAAATTTGCCCTTTGTACTACTTCAAAGATAATTCAAAGCCGTGTATTCCTTAAGATATATACAAACCATTTATTAAGATTAACTTAGATGTTCCGTCTGGAATTTTTGTGTCACTTTTACTCCGAAAATATACAGAGAGGAAATTGTGTCTTTTCTGGTGGCCATTTTGGATGCGATCTTAAGTACAGTTATTTTAATTTTAACAGCTTGCAAAAACTGCACATGTATTAGCTTCGCAAGCAATTTAATTTGCCTTTATGATTTGATCAAAATGCAAACAGACATTCATTTTCAGATCAGTGTATTTAAGTCTTCAGCCGATACTCTGTATCTGGCAGACATTTTGGATGCCATCTTGAATTTCTTACAAGGCCCAATGATTTCAAGAGTTCATTATAGTGATTCTATGACACTGTCTAACACAGACGAAGCTCAAGTATGTGTACAGTATAAATATATGGTAAAACATACAAAATATTATTTTGGCAGCCATGTTGGATGCCATCTTTGTTTTGTTTTTAACCAAAAAGCATTAATTGAAGACAACTGAGTTAACACCTACTAAAGCTGTGAGAAAACATAGAATTTTTATTCATTTTATGGACAAACTGTATAGTAGAACATATGTCTTTTCATTATTTTAGACATCTTGGACGCCATCTTGAATTTCTCCAAATGCTCAATGATGACAGGCTGTCATCATCCAGAATCTTAAATGGCAATGTCTAACCTGCAAGAATCCATCAAGAAAAAAACTTTATACCCGACTTCCAGGTCCATCGAAAAAATGCCATATTCGTGCCGGACTACTAATTACTTATCAATTATAAAAGCATGCAAATATTGAGCTCAGTTTAAATGAATCATCACAATGTTTTCAATACTGTTTGGAAAACAGGAACTACAATCTCTCCCACAGATTCAAAATTAAATAAGCCTTTAGATGTTTTTCTTTTTTATTATTATAATGCTTGCACAATGTATTCTAGACGTTTTTGGTTCTAGTACATACATTTTATATATACTGTACGTGTTGTTAAAATGAAATTTACGTTTAAATCAAACTACCCCATTAGCTACATGTACATGCAATTAAATGCTTCTCTTTAGGCAATTGATAAAACTGAATGCCCAAGAGCAGGCCTTGATAAAACGTTATGAACATATAGGTGAAAAATGACAAAAATTATTATTACCCAACCTACTATATAAAGAGAAATAAAACATTTCATGCTGTTTTTAAACAATTTCAGTTAAAGCCAGTTTAAACTAGTTTCAATGAATTGTTTCATGTCATGTGACGAACTGTTTCATGTGCAACAGTTTTTACTGTTTCCCAGTCATGTGACATGCTTTACATGCTTTTATACTGCCTCACCCTACCTGCAAATATTGTCAAACAAAAAGTAACCAAAAGCAAACAACCAAACAAATGAATCAAACAAACAAACAAAACATATGACCAAACAAACAAAACCAAGCCAACAAACATAAAACAAACAAATCCAACCAAGCATTAATCACAAATATGCACATGAAATAATCTAAGAAAACAGAAAAAACTGACAATAACTTAAAACAAAACAAACAAAAAGCAAAACAAACAAAAACAGAATAAAACTTAAAAAACAAACATGCAAACAAAAAATGAACCAAGCATACAAACAGAGTAAACAAAACAAAAACAGTAAAATAAGCAAACAAGTAAATCAACTTAAGTGCCAAACAAACAAGCAGAACTTACAAAAAAAACAACAACAACAACAACAACAACAAAAAAAAAAAAAAAAAAAAAAAAAAAAAAAAAAAAAAAAAAAAACAATAAAGTAAACAAACAAGCAAATCAGAATCAAACAAGCAAACATGATCTGTACAACAAAACCAGGATATAAACATGTTTCAGCCATATTTTCAGTTTTAACATTTAATGTTGCAACCAGTCTTGTCATAATATAGTATGTGTCTGTTATGAAGTTTAATATAATGAATGTTTGAGTTGGGTAATAAAACAACTATTTCAAACCTTCCTGTGTGACAGTCATAACTATCACCCCTCGGAGCTGTGGATGACCCGATGAACTGTTGCCCTCGGCCTTCGGCCTCGGGCAACAGTTCATCGAGTCATCCACAGCACCTCGGGGTGATAGTTTTGACTGTTACACAGGAAGGTATGAAATAGTTGTATACTGGTACAACCAGATTTTATGACCACCACAATATTAAGATTATCGTGAAGTGAAAAAGCCAAGAGAAGATTCATACTGTATAAGCTTCTTTGAAGCTCGTTTTCTTATCCTTTATGTAATTGTTTTGTTATGTATGTACGCATTTCTTAAAATAAAATTGTATTTAAACCAAGTGAAAAAAGTTTAAACCGTTTATTTTGATTGTTTAACATCCAATATACAATTACACACAATACAAATTATCCAGGATCTGACAGTAAGCCAAAGGCTTTTTCTAAGGACATTTCCAGTAAAAAAATATAAAAGTTGTTCTATGACTAATGGCAAATATGCAAAGACGTAAAACTGATTCATTTTGTCAAAATAAAGAAAACTCTTACCAGTATTATGAGTATATGCTGTTCACGCTCTGGCTATTATTTTCTTCATTCGCCATTCGCCTGCGAAACTGACTTTCGCGAAACTGCGTGTGTCCTCATATTCGACGCGTTTAACGATCGACTAAAAATCAAGTTCCGTTTGGAAACTTCAAAATAATATATAGGAAATTTCAAAAAGCTATCAGTCACATAATAAGAATGGCTTCTATTATAAATAAAAGACTGACTTAAACAAGCCCACATTCTCTGCATTGTTTCATACTTTCGATTGTTAAGCTAAGACAAAAGAACAGTTTTACTTCTGAAATTCGATCAAACAATACTTTTGTACGACTGAATAGCAAGGTTTGCTTCTTTCTTTTTTTCTTTGCGTTATCTCCCAATAATGGAATTATATACAAAAATTCGTGGTTTTGTGATTTTCTGTTAGACTGATTGTTTTGTTTGTACCACGGTTTAGAAAAAAAAATAGTACTTAGTGGCGAATAACTGTGCATCGTCCCACCTTGTTTCAAGACCTTATTAGTGCTCTTCAATAATAAATATTAAAATGATGTTGTAATGCACAAGAACAACATGAGAAGAATGCCATAAACGATGATTCCAAGTGCATTTCAAGTTTAAAGACTTTAGTAATTAATAACATATGTATTACCTACAAAGCATTTCAGATTTGCATATTTGTGCAGCTTCTTATAACGTTATAATCAAATGCTGACAGAACCACCGTCAATAGTTTTCACCAGACAGAACACAGTGATTTACAACATCAGCCCTCTCCACGTGCTCATCTATCTTAAAATCACCCCACGTGACCACAACGATGCCTTGTCCCGCCGCTCCATAGGACGGGTTCCCTGCTTTCCCAACCTCAATATCGACCACTTCCTGTGGTGATAAAGTGAATGACAGTCTAGAATAACCGCCACCACCACCGGTACCCCCAGTCCGACTTCCGGCACCACCGCCATAGAGGCCAGCTGTGGAAGGTAAACACAATAAGAGCTTAATGCCTACTGTAATAATTTGCCGAATTAGCCGCATCACTCGTCAAGATATTTGCATTATGTCTGTGTCCGACAGGATACTCTCAAAAGCGGATTTCAAAACCATCGTGCCAGAGCATTTGAAGATCCGTCTTTTGGTATTGCAGTTTCTATACGCCAGAGTACATTTAATTTTGAAAATCAGCAGGCATCACAGAGCACTGGAGCATTCTGTCTCGTAGTCCTAGTCCGGCTCATTTTGTGGTAGAAGTTACACAAATGCCTATGTAGATCGAACTCCTTTTCAAGATGTGACTGCCTGTCAAAATTAAACAAGTACATTGACCAATACAAAGTGTACCAACCTATGGACCTGTTTCCATCTGATCCCCCGGGACCCGCAAACTGTCTCTTCCCAGAACTAACACGGACCCCTTCACAGTCGTCGGAATAGCCGCCGGCGCCGCAGAACAAATTGTGACTAATTCCCGGTACTCCCAGAATGGTACTGCTCTCATCTTCCCCGGCGGTACCACCGGTCGTACAGTTGCTACTAGCAGTACCGTCACCACCTCGATAGTGACCTGCACCTCCTGTACCACCTAGCAAAAGCGAGGCTTTTTCATCACATTCAGTGCTTCAACTTTAAATATTTCCTAGAACCCTCCGGTACATAGTTTAAACAGAGTACTTAGGATTGCTCATTTTTAATACATGTACGTGTTTAGTAATGTAAGCTATTTTATCTGAATAACACATTGTTAGACCCGAATTTTGAATCTAGAGAACCACATTTCTAAGATATCAACAGAAGTGGTAACATCACAACCTCACAACCATACCTTCATCATCGTGATAAGAAATTGACATAAATATTAAATATCGTATTGTTTTAAAAACATAGGAATATTAAAAGTATTGTAAATCAAACAGACCTTTCAGTAATTGCCCGCCTTTCCCACCATAAGCAACAAGGTACGAGGAGAACCTTGAATCTCCCCCGTCCCCAGCCCTTTCCGCGTCGTTGGTGGCATCGTAACCACCCCCTCCCCCACCGACACAGATCACATCGACCTTAGTGGCGGTCGGGTAAACGAAGAATTGTCCGGACTCGGTGTAAGCTTTATAGCCCTGTTTCTCGTCCCCGCATATGTCGTAGACTGAAACAGTGTCAACATGTCAAAGATACACTTAATATCCACCAGAGCGGTTTTTCCCGACTTTCAGTCTTTTTTGTGACACTATTGTAATGTTTGCGTTGCTTATTTTTTACCTTTCCACGAGAAATTGTCCCGTGGAAGGTGCAAGAATAAGACGAATTGGGTTTTCATTTACTTTGCGGTGTACCGAAAACCAAAGGTTATTATCAGACTGATATGCGAGACTGTTTGCAATATCGCTGATCATGGTAACTATAGCATATGCATCTTTTTAAGATAATTAAATGACTTGTCATTTTGATTCTTCTACTTTTCACTTTTTTCACGTTGGTCGTATACAGTTAAAAGCTTTTCAGAAAAGCGCTAACTTGTAATTAACAATAGTCAAGTGAGACACAGTATAAATGAGCTGTTAAATATGTTTGTGAGATCTTCTTTTTCTATCGGAAAAATTGGTTACCGGTTAATGTATTTATTTTGTGCTGATTATTGTACTGAAGCAGTAACCAGCAATCAAATGTGTTGTATCTTAGCTATATATACTCTTAATTTACGTGCTCAATCAGCTCAGCAGTGATAGCCGTGATCGTATAGTGGTTAGTACTTCGCGTTGTGGCCGCGACAACCCAGGTTCGAATCCTGGTCACGGCAAATATTGTGATCGTCGCTGTCATGGCACAGCTGAGCAGATTTTTTTTTTTCTGGCGGTTCTTAATTCACGCAAATCTATATTTTGAGAAAAAAAATCGTGTTTTCTACAGTACAAAACCTACAAGCAATCAAAATTTCTTCGTAATTAAATATATGACATGTACAGCGTATTAAAGATTTTTAGTAGGTTTAAACGCATACACTATTAGATATGAACCCAGTACACAGTCTAGCCATGTTCTGCTTGCGGGTGTGTCAGGTGGTTTTTCCCCGGGTACTCCGGTTTTCGCCCCACCTACCGATTGATTCGTCTCGATATGAGTGAAAAAGCTTGAAAGGGACGTAAAACTGAATCAAAAAAAAAAAAAAAAAAAAAAAAAAAAAAGTTCACAGTCTAAGCGCCTTTCTGCCGCGGTTCTTAATTCACGCAATTCTATATTTTGAGAAAAAAAAAAATCGTGTTTTCTACAATACAAAACCTACCAGCAATCAAAATTTCTTCGTAATTAAATATATGACATGTACAGCATATTAAAGATTTTTAGTAGGTTTTAACGCATACACTATTAGATATGAACCCAGTTCACAGTCTAAGCGCCTGACCTTGGTGTGCGCGTTTTGGAGCATGGGCGCTAAATAGAATGAATGCGTTGTATATTTACCTAGATTACATTTGGGTATATGACTCCATTCCCCTTTATAACAGCGCATAGGGAAATTGCTAGAGATCTTGTGTAGGGCGTAACACTGGACAGACGCACGGAACCCGTGTGGAACCAGCAGAAATTCTTTCTGTCCCTTCACCTCGCCATGTTGGATGGCAGGAATTCGACAGAATTCTGAGGATTAAACGTAGCACTTTGTTTTACTATATCAGGGTAGCCTTTAAAATGTGTGACTTTATTTTTATTTTATTTTTTTTTTTTAAATTCAGTTTTACGTCCCTTTCAAGATTATTTCAGCTCATATGAGACAGGCCAATCAGTAGGTGGGGCGAAAACGGGAGAACCCCGAGAAAAAACCACTTGACACACCCGCAAGCAGAACTTGGCTTGTCTCATATGTGGCCAGAGCGGGGCTCGAACCCACACCAGACACAGCGGTGAGGTGTGACTTTAACTTCTAGTTTTAACAAGTGTAGAATTGCTGTAGTGGCAGTAAAATGCACGGCTAACCAAAAGGCTACTTGAAAAATCATGCATTCTTTTATGGCGTTATACAGTTCCACCGTATAGCCCCACGTTGGTCCATCAGACCCTTGGGTCTGATGCCATGGAATATTTTCAAAGAAACAATAACATAAACTATTAAGATTTGCTTTGAATGGAACTACATTTTGCTTGAATAAAAAACTACATTCATTTTTGTAACGAAAAAAAGGATAACGAACAGTGTTAATTTAAAAACCACCCAGTAAGAGTCCGGTGCTAGATAGCCATGCTATAAAAACAAGTCGGCTGCTTTTAAAAAGACGCCAATAGGTTGCGCTTAGAAAATTAGTGTTTTTATCTACAATTTATGTAAAATAGGTCAAGGTCACAGCAGGATCATGTTTTATACAAACTTTATAGATCTTCATTCCCTGATGCGTTCTGCTAAGTTTCAAAATCACAGGCCTTCTGGTTCTGATGAGGATTGTTAAAGATTTTTGCTATTTAGGGCCATGCCGACCATCTTGGTAATGTGACCTTTACCATTTTTTCATTACGAAAACTCGCCAATGCAATAACAGACATTTTTGAGCTTTAAAAATTGAGAAAAAAAAATCAGCTGAAAATTTTTGATATTTTTCTTATTTTTGCTCAAAACATAAATTGTGGGTACACGTTAGAGCCGCCTCGACAAGGCGGTTCTAACGAGTACCTACAATCTATGTTTTGGAGCAAAAGTAAGACCAGAGGACCAATGGTCCTGTAAACGTTCACCTGAGACCTGAGATATATACAAATAAACTTGTTTGACTAGAATGGTAATATACATGTATATAACCCGATGGTAATATACATGTATATAACCCGAGGGCAGGGTCAGAGTAACCTCGGGAGGCAATTTATATTTTAAACAATGAAGATTCAGTCCATTTGCCAATTTACTGCAAGTTTTGCCCTTCAAATGACATTGTAACAATTTCCCCATTCAAATGCATGGGCAACCTATGTTGACCTTGCCGTAAAATAGGTCAAGGTCATCTAAGGGTCATGATTTATACAAATTTTGTAGAGCTCCATTGCTTGATGCTTCTTGCCAAGTTTCAAAATCATAGGCCTTCTGGAGTTGAAGAGTTTTAAAGGTTTTTGCTATTTATAGCTATGGCGGCCATCTTGGTCATGTGACCTTGACCATTTATACAAACTTTCACTGCACATTCCTAACGATCCTCCACATAAAGTTTGGCTTTGATTGGCCAAGCCGTTTCAGAGATGATGATATTTGAATATTATGGCCATGTACATGTATATAGCCCTGGGACAGGGACAGACAAACCCCTGGGGACAATTTTTTTTCATAAACATAAATATTCTGTCTATTTGCCCATTTCCTACAAGTTTTGCCTTTCAAATCATATTTTAACAAATTTCCCATACAAATGCATGGGCGACCTATGTTGATCTTGCCATAAAAAAGGTCAATGTCATCCTTGAGTCATGATTTATATAAATGTTGTAGAGCTCCATTGCTTGATGCTTCATGCCAAGTTTCAATATCATAGGCTTTCTGGTTCTGGTGAAGAAGATTTTTAAAGGTTTTTGCTATTTATAGCCATGGCGGCCATCTTGGTCATGTGACCTTGACCATTTATATAAACTTTCATTGCCCCTTCCTAAGGATGCTCCACATGAAGTTTGGCTTTGATTGGCCAAGCAGTTTCGGAGGAGAAGATGTTTGAATATTATGTTCATAAACACCTACATGTATATAAGCCCGGGGCAGGGGCAGACAACCCCCTGGCGACAATTTTTTTTCATAAACATAAATATTCTGTCCATTTGCCCACATGAAGTCACAAATTGGCTTTGATTGGCCAAGTGGTTTCAGAGAAGAAGATGTTTGAAAAGTGTGAACAACGACGACGACAACGACCACGACGACGGACGACAGAGCATGGGTATACTATAAGCTAGCCTGTGAGCCTTCGGTTCAGGTGAGCTAAACCAGAGGACCAATGGTCCTGTAAACGCTCACCTGAGTCTGCTGCATATACCAATAAACATGTTTGAAAATTATGGTATTTAACCCCAGTGCAGTGGCAGATGAAGCCCTTGGGCCGTTTTCTTTTTTCAGAATAATCAATATTCTGTCCATTTGCCAATTTCTTGGCTCTTGCTGGCTTTTCCCTTCAAATGACATTTTAACAGTTTTTCCCATTCAAATCATTGCATGGGCAACCCATGTTGACCTTGTCATAAACTTGGTCAAGGTCATCACAGGGTCATGATTTATATATACATTGTAATACTTTAGCCATGGATGCTTCACGCCATGTTTCATTGAAATCAATCTATTGGTTTCAGAGAAGAAGATATTTGAACGTTTTTTTTTTACCATATATGGGCTTGGAGGCCATCCTGGTCATGTGACCTAAATTATTAATATACACATTGGTTCCCCCATCCTATAGATACTTCACATAAAATTTGGCTTCAATTGGCCAAGTGGTTTCAGAGGAGAAGATGTTTGAATATTATGGTAATATACATGTATATTGCCCCGGGGTGTGGGCATATGAGCCCTTAGGTCCATTTTCTTTTTCAGAATCATTAATAATTAGTCCTACTACCCATTTCCTGCAAGATTTTCACCTCAAATGACTTTTTAAAAGTTTTCCCCATTCCAATGCATTGGCAACCTATGTTGACCTTGTCGTAAAATAGGTCAAGGTCACCACAGGGTCATGATTTATAAATACATTGTAGTACTTCAGCCATAGGTGCTTCATGCCAAGTTTCTTTGAAATCGGTCCAGCAGATTCGGAGAAGAAGATTTTTGAAGGGTTTTTACCATATATGGGCATGGCAGCCATCTTGGTCGTATGAACTAGATAATTTATATATACATTAATTCCCCCATTCCATAGATGATTCACATAAAATTTGGCTTTGATTCGCCAAGCGGTTTCAGGAGAAGATGTTTGAATATTATGCTAATATACATGTATATTGCCCCAGGGTGGGGGTAGATGAGCCCCTGGAGTCCCGTTTTTTTTCAGAATCATTAATAGTCCTACTGCCCATTTCCTGCAAGACTTTCACTTTAAATGACATTTTAAAAGTTTTCCCTATTCAATTGCATTGGCGACCTATGTTGGCTTTGATTCGCCAAGCGGTTTCAGGAGAAGATGTTTGAATATTATGCTAATATACATGTATATTGCCCCAGGATGGGGGTAGATGAGCCCCTGGAGTCCAGTTTTTTTCAGAATCATTAATAGTCCTACTACCCATTTCCTGCAAGACTTTCACTTTAAATGACATTTTAAAAGTTTTCCCTATTCAATTGCATTGGCGACCTATGTTGACCGTGCCATTAAAAAAGGTCAAGGTCATCACAGGGTCATGATTTATATACACATTGTAGTACTTGAGCCATCGATGCTTCATGCCAAGTTTCTTTGAAATCGATCCACCGGTTCTGGAGAAGAAGATTTTTGAAGGGTTTTTACCATATATGGGCATGGCGGCCATCTTGGTCATGTGACCTGGATTATTTATATACACATTGATTACCCCTTCCTATTGATGCTTCACATAAAATTTGGCTTTGATTGGCCAAGCGGTTTCAGAGAAGATGATGTTTGAATATTATGGTAATATACATGTATATTGCCCCGGGGTGGGGGCATATGAGCCCCTGGGGTCCAATTTTTTTTCAGAATCATTAATATTCAGTCCTATTGCCCATTTCCTGCAAGACTTTCACTTTAAATGACATTTTAAAAGTTTTCCCCATTCAAATGCATTGGCAACCTATGTTGACCTTGCCGTAAAATAAGTCAAGGTCACAACAGGGTCATGATTTATATACATATTGTAGTGCTTGAGCCATCAATGCTTCATGCCAAGTTTCGTTGAAATCAGTCCACCGGTTCTGGAGAAGAAGATTTTTGAAGGGTTTTTAACATATATGGGCATGGCGGCCATCTTGGTCATGTGACCTGGATTTCTTATATACACATTGGTTCCCCCTTCCTATAGATGCTTCATATAAAATTTGGCTTTGGTTGGCCAAGCGGTTTCAGAGAAGAAGATCTTTGAAATTGTGGACGGACGACGGACGGACGGACGGACGACGGACGGACGCCGGATCATGGCCATCCTATAAGCTCACCTTGTGAGCCTAACGGCTCAGGTGAGCTAAAAATAGGCATACCCCTGCAAACCCCATTTTCACTAATTAAAAGTGGGGTTTAAGGGGGTAAATAATAATCTTATCAATAACCTTATGAATAGACAATCGTACGATTGCATGCGATTCAGTGGGATTCAGTGGCACTTTACATAGGCAAACCGAATAACCCCAGATGTGACGCCGCAGAACGCGGCGTCCCATCTGGGGCTATTGTGTTTCAAGGCTGAAAGTAATTTCGTCGAAAATTGAGATAAAAATAAAAATCACTTCTAACACCCCTAACAATGAAAGTGGACTCACCCAAATGATAGTGATGGGCGAATCCATTCGTCATTAATGGGTCAACTTGTTTACAGAAACCATCATCAAGAAAACATGTTCGTGCAATAAATACCCCCTTAAACCCCACTTTTATATAGAAGAAAAATGAAAAATTTCAATAGAAAAGTTTGGATATTTTTCTTATTTCTGCTCCAAAACATAGATTGTGGGTACTCGTTAGAACCGCCTCGACGAGGCGGTTCTAACGTGTACCCACAATCTATGTTTTGAGCAAAAATAAGAAAAATATCCAAACTTTTCTATTGAAATTTTTCATTTTTTTACAACTCAAAAACTCGCTGTATATTGCATGGACATGTTTTCGTAATGATTGAAACCTCCTGATGACGGATGCATGGAGACACATAAAATCAAATAGATACTAAATTTAGCACTGGCAAGATGGCGTGAAGGCATACCTCGTGTTTTATTAGAATCTTCAATATGCAAGGTCCCTGTCCTGTTCGTGGCTGCACAACTGGGTCCGTACGGCGATGGGAGGCAAATACCGTCACAAAATCCCGATACTTGGCGACAAGCAGTTTCTGAAATGTTTAATATCTATTTTCAAGCTCAGCGAAAAGTACAGGTGCAGATGAGTTCACGAAGATTTTAATAAAAGAGCTGCCTCATGGGAAAACCAACAATCTGCATATGCGAAAACAAAGGCGCAGATCAGCTTCGCGGTAACCGCGAAGCCAGCTTCGCGGTAACCGCGAAGCTGATCAGCGCCTTTGTTTTCGCTACATGGATAGTACAATATCTCTACTTTCTAAATCCAAAATTTCCAGCCTCTAGCCATCTTCTGTGACTGCACAGGTCGGTTTATGTCGGACCTGGTCGGAAACCACATTGTTGGTTTTCCCACGAGGCGGCTCAAATAAATGGTTGGACATCAGACTGAAGGTAAAAAAGAGCCACATAAAACTGCAATCGTGTGTAAGGGTTCGGAAATAAATGGTGAGTTTTATTAAGGATGTTCGCTGCCAATGAAAAAATATTCAAACTTTTTTGCTAACCTCTCTTTTTTGATTCCAAAAGATAAAATAAGGCATATGAAAACAAAATAAATATAGGGTAGTGTGCATTTTTTCAAGCTACAGGCCTCTGAATGAGATCTCTAAACTACATGTTTGAAAATTAGGAAAATTAATTTAATTTTCAATTCTTTCACATATACCTTCCTGGACAAACAATACATCACGACTGCTTTCAAACCTCATTTTGTTAAGTAAGGCTGACTATTTTGGACCTAAAACATACATAAATTTTCATCTTGAAGTGGATGACAATTTTTTTCGGGTCATTTAACAACCCTACCCCCTAACTTGAAAAGTCGAAAAAAAAGTCCATATTTATAAATGTGTCAAATCCATATTTGTAGATTCAAACTTTTTCTTGTATTTTCACACAGCATAGGACTTGTTCATATTTTTCGATTAAAAGAATGAAAAATATAGGGTAGTGTGCATATAAGAGAACCAACAACTTGAAAATCGCCATTTAAGCTTTTTTTCGGCTGTTTTATTTCTTGCACCCCATTTCAGAAAACCACCCAAAATTTTAAAACTAGCACACCAAAGAAAGAAAAACTGATAAAGAAAACCTTGTACACACCTACGTCTGCTAAAATAAACATCAAATCAGTGCAACTAATTTGAAGTTGTGTACTATTGAAGCTTTATTTACCCTACCCCCTAATTTTTGCTAATACTCAAAATTTTCTAAAAAGTTGCAAAAATGGGGTGAAAAATGAAGTTCCCTAGATTGACAATTTTCATTGCTGGTTCAATGCATATCATCAATATGTAGTCAAATATAAAATATTAGGAAAATATCTGCAACCGTTTACGAGATATTCACCAAAATAAAAACCGGAAGTTCCGAAATGTCAAATGTTGGCAGCGAACATCCTTAATGTCACTGCCACAAAATTACCCTTTGAAGAGCATCGAAGCAATTAGCTGACTGTTCAGTTATATGGAACTGTCCTAGTTTTAGCCAGTGTTAATTGTTTATCTTATGCAGTTTGAAAAGAATGCATAATTTTCAAGTTAGAATGTTGAAGGAATTAATACACATAATTTTTTTTCATTAGATATTACGTAGTACGGTGCCTACCTTTTACGCTCACCGCAAAGTTCACAAAAATATCTGTGGGTAGAAATAATTCTTCACTTGGACCCTGGACTGCAATTCCTCGGGGCCTTGATAGGTAATATCTAAAATGAAAAGATTTGTTAACGGTTTGTGAATCAGTTTATTAACAGCGTACACTTTGCTTCAAGTCCGCATAAGCTACTTTACAATAGTGACGTAAAAAAAGCATTTCCCCAAAATAAAAACAGTTTTTCCCTTTAAACCATACTTTCAAAATAATGTGTCACTGTTGGAATCCCATGGTATCACTAACACGCAAAAATGCCTAATCCTTAACGGCACAGCACATCTTTTAAAACTGATTACCTGAAATTACTTTTTTTCTCTGATATTTGAGCCACCTCGTGGGAAAACCAACAATGTGGTTTCCGAACAGGTCTGACACAAATCAGGCTGCACAGTCTCAGAAGCAGGCTAGAAGCTTGAAATTTCGGATTTAAGTAGAAGAGGAATTGTACTATCCGAGTAGCGAAAACAAAGGCGCTGATCAGCTTCGCGGTTACCGCGAAGCTGATCTGCGTCTTTGTTTTCGCCTATGCAGATTGTTGGTTTTCCCATGGGACGGCTCATTTCATGATGATCAGTCTTGTTTTATCAATATCTACCGCGGGATGATTTCGACCAAATGTGTGCCGGTATGTGATGTACTCGCAACGCTATGTGGATGTGTTGTAAAACAAACGCACCTGTGCACAGCCCTGGTAGAGGTATTTGTCCAGTACAGTAGGTCTCCGCCCCGGTCGACTTTAAGGCTGGTTATGTCCCCAGGTTCGAGCTCCAACAGCAGGGTTCTGTTCTCACCGTCAAGTCCAGAACGCCAGATCTGGGTGGTCTTAGATCTGTAGAAGTCGGCATAATGGATCTCGTTGGTGAAATAAATGCCTATAAAATATAAATTCACAACCGATTTTATTACAGTTCAAAGATAGGTTCCTATCATATACCTGTACAATTATTTTCCCAGTTCCGGGTCTTTTTTTTTTCAGTCGAAGTGGTTTCCAAATAATTGCTCAGAGCAAATTATGTTTCGACTTTACCATTACAAAGCATACGTATATTTGACCTAACCACAAAAAGGGTCTGATTTAGACGATTGAATCTGGTAGAATTGGAACACATAAGATTGCCATTTGCAGGGTGGGGTGAGGGGGTCATTGGCCGAAGAAATCGAGATTGTTTCTTAGTTTTGTTATGCTAGGACTATTAATGATTTTATCCTAATATACAATGCATATCTTTTTAGAAGACTACTAAGGTTGGATCAGTGGCATGTACCTCGTGTTTATCTCTAACCACCCAATGACCACCTGCTGAAAAACTTCGCAGAAGACTAAGACTTGTTCTTGGGTTGTGATTCTGATTTTTTACGATTTTCTGGCATTTTTATTCTTACTTATTACGAATAGAAAACGTGCCCATGCAATATACATAGATTTTTAAAGTTTTGAAAAATGAAAATTTTCAGCAGAAAAAAATTGATATCTTTAACATTTTTGCTCAAAACAATGATTGTGGGTTACGAGTACCCACACGAGTACCCACAATCTAAGTTTAGGATCAAAAGTGACAAAATAAGTATACCCCTGTAAACCGCAGTTTAACTGATAAAAGTGATGTTTAACTGGGTATACATTTCACGGACATGTTTTCCTGATGCAACATAGCGGGTACTTACGCTCCCCCTCCGTTGCTACCAGAGTGGACAACATCGTGAAGTCCGTGATTGGCTTCATGTTGGAACCATTCATATCAATGCGCCAAACACAACCCTGGTCTATCAAAAATACGTACCTACAAGACAAAACACGCAAATGATTTGTTGTACGGATACTCATATTATAAATTTTAACACCAACGTCAACATAACGCCACAGCACTCTCTCTTTTGTTGCTACCAGAGTAAAATGTTTAGTGAAAGCTATTCATTTTAGTTGGTTGGGGCCGGAGCTTCTTGTCTGTTGCTTGGCCCACCGGGGTCCAACTGGTGTTTTTCTTTTGCTCCGGAGTTAGTAGGTTATTCGGCGCCCAGGGATCTCCATCGTCGGGCAGCTTACTCAATCTGTGAGTCCTGGTTTTTGATTCATCAGGATGTTTATCATGATTTATTTGTTTGTTCTTGATGATTCATTGACTAGTTAGAGATTCACCACGAGGACCGAAGAACTAACTAAATGTTGTGAACCACTGCAGAAGCTGAGGGTGAGGTTAGGTACCTGTAAAACCGGTTTAAGCCCGCCAGTAACTTTGTGTTACTGATCGTTCCAAGTCGATACTTCTGTGGTGGTTCTTTTTGTTTTATGTCTTGGTGTTTAAAATTTTTTGTGCTGTTGGCGCCTTATGTATGTTTTCATATTTTTAGTTAAGTTAAGGTAACTGAGTGGCCACCTATTGGGAAAATAGCTGCTCATTCGGCTTACGATATGTTTCATGGTATAAGTACCTGATTGTTGGTTTGGTTTTTTCCCACCTCGGTTTTTGGAGTGGGAATCTTTTTCTGATTGCGCCTTTTCCTGATCTTTGCCTACTTGTACCTTTTCATGTTCGAACTGTCCATATTACCTATAGGACTTACGGCTTATCAGTTACTAGCATCTAGTAAAAATACAACATGAAGTATAGCGAAAATCCCGCCCACTTTTGTAAACTCTTGGCGTGAGTCTCTATGGTAATATCTATATTCATCAAAACACAGCTATCAAAATACCTACCTGGGAATACAATTTTATACTAAACAGAGGATCTCATACAGCCATTGTCATTTCGATAAAAAATCTGAAATTCATACAACACGGCATCTCTGCTTAAAAAATAAATAAATAAAACAAAATAATAATAATAATAATAAACTTCCAGAAAAGAGATGGCCATGAGGTTAGCAACTTTGCGTACACCAGACTTTATTTAAGTCAACTGAGTCTAGCATACATACCCATATTCAATATTCAATGCCAAGGAAGCGGGTTTTCCTAGTGCCCCGTCAATCAGTAATATAGATTTATTTTTGTTAATGTCATAAGCGACTAGACTACCACACAGCTCCGGCACTCCGGGTCCGATCTCCTGCCGCTTCAGCACAATATAATACAGAAGACGATTCCCAGGGTCGATGTCGAGGCTAACAAAATCTGAAATATCCATAAAGCTAATATGTCCACGAAATATAAAGTCCCTATACATCACACTTTTATATTTGACGAGATTACAACATAGGTCATCATTATTTTCTTAAATGCATCAAAATACCCAAACTTTAGATTTCATTGAACAAAATAAATCATTATCAGGTCTGCATCATCTCGGAAAATTGCGATCGAAATTATCGCGCAGATGCGCATTTACCGGCAGCGCAGAAGATTCCATATTTTAATAGAAATGAGACAATTTTTTCGCCGTTCTGCGCGATAGAAAGCTTATACGATTGCTATCATGTAGCCTTGCTTTCGACTTTTTTCGGATGTGATCGGACCACGTGGAGGGAAACTACAGCGGTAAGGAGACGAAAATTTTGCAAAATGAACCAGGATTATCAACTATTGATAGTTATTCAAACGATCCTGGGTATGATATACGTTTTTTCGGCGGTCAAGCGCCATGGTAGGGTCTGTGGCTTTAACTTCATAGATTACACGTTTACTGACTTGAATATATGTAAAGGCACATCTCGATTACCAATAACAAAAATATCTTTTGATTCCGTCTTTAGAAACCTCTCACAAAACGACGTTGACGGATGACGTTTAGGCTGCTTCACGGTATGTAGACGTGGCCTGCACCGGGACGCAACTTGTCAGCACATGTTCATGAATGTCACCCTAACACGTTGTTTCAGACGTGAAATTGTTGAGCTTACCTTTGAAAAACGCAAAGTTACGTCATTTTCATTTAACCCACACTCGAGAATCGCTAAGGTGCGAACCGGCCTGTTTTCATTATTTGGCCTTTGAATTGGTTCAAACAAAAACTAATCTGACCCTTTTGGCAAAAATGATTTCTTTTCTACCAGCACATGTAATAATAATAATTATAATAAAAAATAATAATGATAATGTCTTTATTTAAAGAGGATGACATATTTAGTACATAAACAAATCTCCCATATGGTCCTCTTAAATCAATGACGTGTGGTCAACGTGCATGGGAAGCACACAAAACTTTTGGTAGTGTGACGTTAGATTCTTTCTTCCATGAAACGTTTTCGATCAACTTTGCATGTATGTATATACCGTATATGTAAGACGACGATAATAAATGTTTGTAAAGGTTTGACCGGCTACAGGTACCCACCCAGTTATCAAGGAATATAGCATCATTTTCATCTCGTCAGTAATCTGTGACGCACATGGGTATACATTTTGTCAATACATTTTGGCCCATATTACCTCCCTTTCAGTGAACGCTTTTTACTGCTTCGAAACTTTTATTTGAAACTTTTATATTTTATTCTAATCTTCACATACGGTAGTTTAATATGGTATTAGCATTTGTCATGAACAGAAAAATAAATAATGTAACCTGGTTACTGGTCAACAACAACAATTAGGTTACAATATGGGATAAGTATAGCACATAAAATCTGGAATATTCAATATAATCTGATTCATATGTTAGCAAATTAGCCAATTAATTTTAAACTGGCAATACTACATGTCACACCGTTACCATTCGATCAATAACAAGTGTCAACTTATATAGATATCTCGTCTCTGTGGCGCAATTGGTTAGCGCGTTCGGCTGTTAACCGAAAGGTTGGTGGTTCGAGCCCACCCAGGGACGTTTATTTTTGCGATGTCTAAATTTCAATTTTGACATTGTACTTATGGTACATGTATTTTATGCATCTAATAGCGTCATAGAAGAAATTGTTTTCCTGTTGAGTTTGTTCTGCATGCAAAGAAAACTGAGCATTAAACAATATTACTAAATGAGCCGCCACAACAGAAAACCAACAATCTATGCAATTACTACGAAGCAATCAGCGCCTTTGTTTTCGCTACACAGATAGCACAAGTCTTCTTCTTTCTAAAATCCTTCGCTACACAGATAGAACAAGTCTTCTTCCTTCTAAATCCAAATTTTCCAGCCTCTAGCCATCGTCTGTGCCTGTATAGCTCGGTTTGTTTCAGGCCTATTTGGGAACCACATTGTTGGGTTTCTCATGACGCGAATGCCACATTCTACGTAACACTGTGAGACATGAAAATCATCCAGACTGACTGACTGCAGCAGATATTTCTACAGCTGACCCAGGAATGATACATTGGCATATAATTCAGCTATTTTGTACCCATAACCGTCCCTTGAATTTATTAAAACAGATGTTCAAGAAGACAGTTCATTATTACGAACTAGCAAACGCTTTTTTCACTTGTTTATCCGCATGTTTTTCAGTTTCATGAAACCTTGCATAATGCTTCCTCGCCTTTTAGCAAGGAAACTTGCATAAAGAAAATAAGAGATTGCAGACCAAATGGAAAAGAAGCTTCGTGAAAAATGAAAACGTCCCTGGGTGGGCTCGAACCACCAACCTTTCGGTTAACAGCCGAACGCGCTAACCATTTGCGCCACAGAGACGAGATATTTCGCTTTATGTGCACATTAGTTGACACTAATTATCAATCGAATGGTAGACTTAATTGTGTGACGTAGTATTGTCAGTTAAAAATGTTAATCTTCGTCTAACAAATCACAAGTACAACTCACATTCGTCCGGGTAAGCAATAATGATTTCCTGGTTACTGCCATCTAAATCAGCTCTGGATATGGTACCAGCGTTAAGGTCGGACCAGTAAACCTGCAAAACATTTAAGCATGCGTTAAGAAAACCAACAATCTGGGTTTCCTATCTGGTCCGACACAAACCGGCCTCTGCAGCTACAGGAGAGGGTTAGAAGCTTGAAATTTCGGATATAAGAAGAAAAAATGTTTGTACAATCTGTGTAGCGAAAACAAAGGCTCTGATCAGCCGTGCAGTTACTGCACGGCTCATCTGCGCCTTTGTTTTCGCATATGCAAATAGTTACTGAGCTTTCAGATGCAGCGGCAAAGCCGACAAACACTTGGGATTTGGCACAAATGCCAGTTTTAAAGTTTGGCTTACTCAAAAGATTTGTATTCTCGGCTTAAGCTTAACACCCCATTTTTGTTCTAACTTGGACTCGCCCCTGCTATATACTCATTTAAGCCTGGCGTCCCTTTTGTGGGACATAGGCAAACAGCATAGCCCCGGATGGGACGCCGCAGAACCCGGCGTCCCATCCGGGGCTATTCTGTTTGCTTAGAGAATTTTCATCGAAAAAATGAATAAAATTTAAAAATCACTGCTGACGCCCCTAAAAATGAAAGTGGACTCACCCAAATGATAATGATGGGAAAATCCATTCGTCAACAGAGTCAATAGGAACTCACCTGTCTCTTTTTCATGTCAAAGGTCACAGCATACGGTTGTTTTAGCTGTTGAACCGGTATGATGACAAATTGGGACAGGAAACTTATATACATTAGTTTCTGATATCTCTGATCAGCTAACAACACGTGTGGTTCATACAGAGACTCTGAAAAAAGAGAGAAACAAAGCACGCACGCGAATAACTCATGAAATGAATGATGAAAGCCTTTCATAAGTTGGTTAGGAACATAGCATCAAGAAAACATGTCCATGTAATGTATACCCCTTTAAACCCCACTTTTATATAGCAAAACTGGGGTATGCAGGGGTATACCTATTTTTATTATTTTTGCTCCAAAACATAGATTGTGGGTACTCGTTAGAACCGCCTCTGCGAGGCGGTTCTAACGTGAACCCACAATCTATGTTTTGAGCAAAAATAAGAAAAACATCAAAATTTTAAGCTGAAAATTTTCAATTTTTAAAGCTTTAAAAATCTGTACATTGCATGGGCATGTTTTCGTAATGGCAAGTTTCTTTTTTATCTTCATTTCGATCTTCATAAAGTGACAGGACTGTGATTAGTACATCATGAGTGACCATTTGTAGACTCAACAGGTTTTGCCCCTTTTTATTGTGAAGAAATCATGTCGCAAGATTTTAGATCCGCCATCATGTCTCAAGAAATCATGTCACAAGATTTTAGGGATCTCCATCGTCAAGCAGCTTACTGAATCAGTGAGTCCTCGTTTTTGATTCATCATGGTGGCCATCATGATTTATTTGTTTGTCCTTGGTGATTCATTGACTACTCAGAGATTCACCACGAGGGCCGAACAAATAACTAAATGTTGTGAACCACTGCAGAAGAAGATAATGGTGAGGTTAGGCGCCTGTAAACTCGGTTTAAGCCAACCCCCGCCCTCAAGTAATTTTGTATTACTGATCATTCCAAGGCGATACTTCTGTGGCGGTCCCATTTGTTTTATGTTTTGGGTTCAAATGTTTGTGCTGTTTGAACCTTATGTACGTTTTCATATTTTATTTAAGTTCGGGTAACAGAGTGTCCGCCTATAGGGAAATAGCTGCTCACTCGGCTTACTATGTGTTTTCTGAGTATAGGTTTTTTGGAGTGGGAGTTTCTTTCTGATTGTCGCTTTTCCTGATCATTGCCCACTTGTACCTTTTTATATGGAGATTAGTTTCAACTTCTTTACTTGCAAAACTGCACAAAAAAATCCATTCTTCTTACTCTGAAAATCTTTGAAGGACTTCTCACACTTCCATTGTTAACATATCACCAATGAAGATCTTACCCAAGATATGGGAACACATCTATATGATTCTTTCAATAATTTGAGAATATTAAGAGCTTAGCAAAGAAGTATTGAGAAAGTTTGGGGGATTTGCTGCAAGGAACCGGGATAATAACATTATAATTAAATTATTCTTACTTATACATTCTTTTACTTACTATGATAAAATATTTAAGTAGAACGAAATATTTATATGAAAGCCAAGGGAGTGCTACAGCAGAGTAACGAACATTTTCAGAGCACCAAGTAGAAAAGTTTGTCCCTTCAAAAAATCAAGGTCATAGGTTATCAACAGTAGCATTACGAAAACTTGCCCGTGCAATATACAGAGATTTTTAAAGTTGTAAAAAAATGAAAATTTTCAGTGGAAATGTTTGGATATTTTTCTTATTTTTGCTTAAAACATAGATTGTGGGTACACGTTAGAACCTTCTCGCCGAGTACCCACAATCTATGATTTAGAGCAAAATAAGAAAAATAGGTATACCCCTGCAAACCCCATTTTTTTCTATATAAAAGTGGGGTACAAGGGGGTATACTTTTCACGGACATGTTTTCCTGATGAAAACAACTCTTTTGTTTTACTGATCCGGGGTTATTTTTTTTATTTTCTGAAAAAAAAACTAGCTTTATTATTATACTAAAAGTCTAAGATACTAGTGATAGTATGCCAGTTCGAAAATGTTTAAAAAATTCCGAAAAAAAAAAAAAAAACAAAGTACGAGGGTCATCCAGTAAGTTCTGACAATGGTCTCATATCTCCCTACCTGTTTATAAAATCAGAATAAGTTTGCACATCAAATGTGGCCATGGATGTTGCCTACTAGTGTGTGAAATATGAAGGCTTTATCACAATCTGATCTGATGCTGTAACAACTTGTATGTAACACTCTGAGAGCGCATGGCCAAGCTAAGAAAACTGCGGTTTTGTCTTTATTTTTACTGGGGGGAGGGTTAGCAAAATCTTAACACTGTGTTTCGTTGTTTGGTCATACTAATGTTGTGTGATCATATCTGAATACCCAACTTCTCCATGAAACCAGCTATTGCAAAAATGTTGGCTTTGCCGCTTTCGACATGCACGGTTGCAAGGCAACAAAAGAAAATTGACGATTTTCCCCGGTTTCGGTGTCATGGTATATTTTGAACACTTCTGTAACCTATACCAAACAGCTAACATATGAATGGATGCATGTTTTGTTGAAGCTGTTGTATGGTCTTTTGAACACAAATAAAAAGTGACTTTCAAGGACCCTTACATACGAGATATACTACACTTTGTAGTATGACCCTATTTTTATGGTAAAAATCTGTTGCCAAAATAGCCACATGTCGAAAACAAAACCCTACTTTAGTTGCAATTGTAGGCAACACCACTTACTATGGCAGTCAAAACCAACACACATATAGTCTTTATCCATTTATATACAATGTTTTAAAAAAGATTTTGCTATTGCTATAAAATTGAGTCATGAAAATGGCATATAAGGTCGTGGCCATGGCATTTTACCTTTAGGTCTTTAGTTGCTAAGCAACCGTTTCTGTGGCAACATGATTATTATTTTTCTTCATGATGTAGGTCCATACATATGCAGGTACACGTGAATATAACTGAATCACACATTTTGGTAATAAATTCTGTTTTATGAGGCCATTGTCAGAACTTATTGGATGACCCTCGTATCAAGTTTTAAATAAGAAATATTCGCCTTTTATTCTCATCTTGTGCGTGTTAGTATACTGCAATTAAAGTAAAAAGTCCAACCTGTTGTGCTCCCATATTCACATTTGGTGTGATCAGTGGTGTTGACTCTATAGCCTATACCACAGAAGCAGGTGTAACGCCGGCTGGTATTACTGGGGACACACAGTTGCTCACAGGGGTTACGTCTCATATCACAGGCACCTGATGTTACGAAAACACATCCATGTAGTGGATATACTGAACAGATTTTACAGGGTTTAGCTTTCTGCATAACGTAAACTACGTATGTAGGGGACCGGAATGTCCGCGGACCGGAATGTTCGCAAAAAATAAGTTGTTTTAAATATGTATATAAACATAAATAATCATTACATAAGTCTATTAAATGCAAAAATTCGGGGAAATAATTTTCATAAAACGAAAAAAGAACTTAGAAAAAATTCCTTGCGGACATTCCGGGACGCCCCCAAGGGACCGAAATGTCCGCAGACCGGAAATGTCCGTAAATGTTTTTTCTCTTTAAACCGATAAATACCTATCGGTTATGCTTTATTAATGGGATAAAACAAGTAAATTATAACCATAATGACCATATGACCCAACCACGAATGTCTGTTGCTGTTGTTGTTAGTAGATCCCTCCTCTTCCAGGAGAACCACGTTGATACGTGTGAATTTCTCAGATTTAATACTTTGAGGCTTAATACTTGCACCCCACCGATTTCAAGCTCTTATATTGTTCTTGCTATCAAGTGTTTTCCCATACACCACGATAAACATGCAACTAACTTCAACATATGTACACTTGTATATACAAGTTCGTAACAGTTCAGTTTGACTGGCTGAGCAAGGAAGTGCGTTTCATATGAAGAGCATAGCAGAGTCCTCTGGAGAAAGTCTCCATCTCATGCAGGAATGCTTCCAGGAGTAGCACACTATTAGGATCAATCAGCACTGTACAGTCCAGGAGAATAGCAGTGAACTCTGTATCATTAATTTTAAAGTCATTCAGCTTTGCCACACCCAATGAATTCTGAATTAACTTATAGATCTTATCCAGAAATGGTTGTCTTATTTTGTTTAGTGACTCACATCTAAGCAAGAAATGCTCAATATTTTCTGGTTCTTTGAAACATAACAAGCACGTTGGATCCACCTCAAACTGATTAAACCTCGCACGTGTGGCCTGTAGCATATAAGTACCAGACATTAACCTGGCCTTCCAACCAGCCCTCTGGACCGACATGATATCATAACCAGCATCACGCCAGACCAGATGAGCCAATCCGATGGGATAATTCTGAACATTCATAAATCTCATGGAAGTTTTTCCCATCTGTTTGTAATAAAACATGTTTGACCGTTTGGTCACAATTTCTTCCATGTTTACACAATTGTAATTCTGTCGTTCAAATTATTGCATTTCAACGGTAAATTTTAACTCTTAAATGAGTTTACATGACATTATTCATAGTAATTAACAGCTTTAATAGCTATAGTTTCAATAAAAAATATTGCGGACATCCCGGATCATTTAGACCGACCCGCAATGTCCGCAACGTTTAAAATTTATAATAAATGATGAAAACGGTTAATGATAAAAAAACATGTCATATTATTTCGAAAGTTGAAGCAACTCATCATAAACTAATTGTAATTATGGTCCACAATGCCTATTATACAACAGATCCGATCACTTTACAAATACATTATCTTTAAGATATGCTTTGCTTGTGTTTCAACGAACAGTCGGAGCAATTTTTAGTTTACACCCTTGTAATTCTTACGTAACAAATGCATTTCAACGGGGCATCTTCAATAAGTTTACATGGCAATATTTATAGTTTTTAACAGATACAATAGGAATAGTTTCAATAAAAATGTTGCGGACATTCCGGACCATTTTGGCCGCCCAGCAATGTCCGCAACATTTAAAGTTTATCACAGATCTGATCACTTTCTTGTTATGTAAACGATTTGTAGTAGTTGTTGTAGTTGTAGTTGACAGTATATGAGATCCAGGAGATAAGCGGCAGAATAGACTCAATGCGGTTGTAGTTATATTAAACATCAGAGGTTTAAACGAAACTGGGGAATAAAAATGTAATCACTATACGACTTGTATTTGATTTGGACCAAAGTAAAATAGGGCTACACATGATATCCTGTTGAAAAGTAACATCATATAGATAAATGTTGAAGGTACACATGTATATAGTTAATGAATTGAAATGATAAATTATATAAAATATTATGTTTATGCTAACGTGTACTTCGTACGC
The DNA here is from genome assembly GCA_964017185.1 of Rugalucina vietnamica. Taxonomy (NCBI): domain Eukaryota; kingdom Metazoa; phylum Mollusca; class Bivalvia; order Lucinida; family Lucinidae; genus Rugalucina; species Rugalucina vietnamica. The sequence continues at coordinate 43,321,803 of OZ024880.1, forward strand.
TTTTTTTCTGCCACAAAACACATCGTCGATATGTCACATAGTACTATATATTATTTTGGGCCTATTTAAGTTTTCCTCTTACTTGATCTATGTTTTGGTTCGTTCGACCTGTGATGAAAATCAACACCAAACCAATTCCCGTATCTAAACCATCCATACGTGGCGTTTCCAACCAGCATCTTTGAATATTTATCTACAGCATGTAACCCTCCACTCTTGTACGAGGCGTCGCTGAATATCACATAGTCCTGCAAAAATAAATAAATAAATAAATAAATAAATAAATAAATAAATAAATAAATAAATAATAATAATAAACTCTTGTAAAGCACATTAAAGCTTTGTAGGCACATTCTATACTCTATTTCCACTTCTTCTTTTGTTCTTCAAAATCCTATGATACCAAATTTGACATTGTCGTTAAATACATTGTAGGCTAAGTTCAACCAAAGGTCATGAGTTATACAAACTATGATGGACCATGATCCCCTGAAGTTACATATCAAATTTTATTGGAATTGGAACACCGATTCTGGAGAGGTTTTTGTTATTTATAGCCATGACGGCCATCTTGGTCAGGTGACATGGACCATTTATATTCGTTCCCGATTCAAAGGACGATATACGTAAAGTGCATTGAGCTAATAAAAGTTTACACAAAGAATTGCATTTTTTATATAATGTGCACCCTGTAAAACTTAAATAATTTTGTAAAGATTTGTTTCAACAAAAGAAAAAAAAAAAAAAAAAAAAAAAAAAAAAAAAAAACTGGATTCAGAAATATCTGATGTTCTCCATTATTGATTTACGAGGGGGATTGGAAAGTACGTAGCGCGATCCATATTTCAGTAACTGATCGACAAGGTATCATTTTAAACATCTATCTTTCTTCTACGTTCTTATACTAGTTTCATGAAGGTGCCAAGATGCAGTCAGGAAAATAGTTTTTGTAAGCATGGGTACTGTTTGTATACTGGAAAAAGTAAAATATCGATGAAATAGACAATTGTTTATTGTTTTTAAATTTAGCAGTGTATGAACACTGTTTAATGGAGTAAAAATGTTTTGCGCCATTTTGTAACCCATCCTATAGGCAATTTATTGTGCAATTCATGACTGAATTTGCAAATTCTTATGACTTAAAAACGAAACAGCAATACCTCCGTCTCCTGTAATTCTCTGCAATTAGTTCATTTTCTATGTCAAAACGCGCCCGTCACAATGATTTGAATTTGAAAAGATAAAATCAACATTTGTTTAAATTCATTTTGTGTGTAGTTTCATACGAGGCACAGTTTTCCTGCTTTGAAACAAGACAAACAAAAATTATTTAGAGCACAACAAAGGGTAGATAACTGTTCAAATCTGGTCAAAGGTATGGGGATTTTAGCTAGGAATCATTTTGTTTGTATACAGCTGTAAATTGAGAACTGTAGCGAATAGAATGGTATGAAACGTTTATGAGTTGAAATCAATTACTAGAGTGATGACTGACAAGATTTCCTGAAGAAACATTCTATAGTTTATAAGATATGAGGGGGTAAGTTACCCCACCCACTTCTTGAAAATATGGGGTAATGTCATTAAGATTCATTTTCATAGGAACTGATCAAGATAAGACGACGTATTTGCATGACGAAATTCTCCTTGTGCATTGTTCACAACGAATAACGCAAAACATATACTCAGAAGGCACAAATCTTGCTGCAATACCAACCTTAATCTCAATACAAATGGGTAGAAAAGACACAAAAATGCTAATTTTCGAATTGGTACAACTTCAAAATTAATCAATATTTTTCGCATCTAATGATGCTATTCATGCAAGCAATGGCGGCAGAAGACATCTACAGAAAAAGAATTTAGAGACATGTCGCTTATTTGTCATACTATGATCTCGAGTTAGGTCACTGATTTTCTATCGATTTTTTTGCAATATTTTTTCGAAAATTTCCGCCAGTATATAAACATGCCTTCATTTTGAGCGTGCGAGACACGTGCATACCAGGTCTTTGGACAACAACCAATGCATCATCTTAAAGAGGAGGAATTCTTTTTTCCATACATGTATTACTTTAATATATTTACCAACGCATTAAGTAATTACGATGCCATACTACGCACTTTTCATCTGCCCCTCGTACTTACATGCATAATTGCCACCCCAGTGAATAATGAGTTTTCTCTGGCATATACCTCTTCTAGCGCATCACCGTTCAGATCTGAGGTGTATAATGCACTTTTGATAGCTCGGTGTACCCAATATAGCCTGCAAATCAGACAATTTGGTGCTATTTTAGTATAAGTGATGCTTTTTAGTATAAATAGTGTCATTTTAGTAGAGGTGGTGCTATTTTAGTATAAATGATTTCATTTTAGTACAAGAGCTGCTATGTTAGTATAGTGTGGCGTTATTTTAATGCAAATGATGCTTTTTCATATATGAGGTGTATAATGCGCTTCTAATCGTTCGACGTACCCAATATAGCCTGCAAATCAGACAATTTGGCGCTGTTTTAGTATAAGTTGTGCTATTTAAGCATAAGTGGTGTCATCTTAGTTTAAGTGGTGCTATTTTAGTATGCATGCTTCGTTTTAGTAGAATGGGTGCTATTTTAGTATTAATCGTTTCATTTTAGTATAAGGGACGCTATTTTGAAACAAATCGTTTCTTTTTAGTATAAGTGGTGCTATTTCAGTATATTTACATTTTTCTAAAACCTCCTTAGATGAACCATTAGATGTTCATCTGTGTTCATGCTTCCATGAACAACATTGTGTCACGCGACGTGACGTAATCCAAACTTGACGTCAAAAAACATGAATCTCGCCAATCTGATTGGACGTTGTAAACGTCGACGCCGTTCCGCTGTTTGAACACACACTGTGTGTAGATTCTCTGTTTGCTGGTAAATGTGACCGCCTTGGTGATTTTTCAACAAGCGATAGAGAGAAATGAATGTAAATATAAGCAATGAGTTTAATTTTTCTGTTGTTCATGGAGCTATGAACCGCAGTGGGTCGCTAGCAAAGCTTACATGAACCCCTTCGGGGTTCATTCACTTTGCACGCGACCCACTGCGGTTCATAGCTCCATGAACACCAGAAAAATGAAATTCATTTCTTAAATAAATCGTTTCGTTGTAGTATAACTGGTGCTATTTTAGTATTATAAGTAGCTAATTATAAGTGGTACTATTTTAGTATAACTAGTTTCATTTTAGTATATGAGGTGTTAATTAGTCTGTCTGACTGTAATAAGGTAATAAAACAGTAAAAAGTATCATACTTATCTGTGTAAAAGTCAATAGTGATATCAACTATGTAGTATTTGTAGCCTTGTACGATGTTCTGGCAGTCAGATCCGTCTACGTAACAACGCTGTAAGCGGTTCATTGCGTAGTCTTCTATGTTACTCCAATACAGATACCTACAATAACACATCTGAATTAAAATTGCACTGTTCTGCTAAGATTTCATACTAATTCTTAGGTTTGCCTAAGGACAGATCTGGTTTTGAAATATTTCGTCTATTTCTAAGGGCCCCTCTTGGACATTTAGAAGAAATTCAGACAACGGTGATGCATGCATGACTAGCTGTCTTGCCATCGATCGATCAACCCTGTTCTGATACAAAAGTACACGACGTTAAAGACGAACAAAATAGTTTTATGTGAGCGGGTGCCCCAGTTCTTATATTTATTTTGTAGAATGACTTTCTGTTTCTCTTTTGAAGATTTTATAACATTTAATCCAATACAAATAAATATCATAGGAGGCGGTCCTATATATTAATACTAAGCAAGAAGGCGGAATGACCACCGTTCATTAACTTCCGGATATTGGAAGTTACAGTACGGATCTGTCAAAATTTGTATTGTGTCATACTACAAGTTAGTTTAAGACCTCGTAGAAAAAAAATAAGTAAAACAGCTCGTCTTCGACTCGCTTTATTTTATTTATTTTTCTACTCGGTACTTTAACTGTAACTTAATGTTTTGAATAGTATTCCATTTCCTTTTCTAAGAAAGATTGACAAATATACAAACATTGTAGCTAAATTTTCTTAGGTAGTCTTATAGGACCGCTTCAATATCAGCATGTCCATTTAAGTTAAACATCTCCATATATCCCTAAATTCCATTCTATGGCATCATAAGGTCGGTCCTTACTGTATCAAAATAAATAAATAAATAAATAAATAAATAAATAAATAAATAAATAAATAAATAAATAAATAATTAATTAAATAAATAAATAAATTCAGTGTAAATGAAGATAGAGATTAAAATCACTGAGGCTCTGCACAATTAAGTTATTTTACTGTTGCTCTGCAGATGATTTGAAGTTTAACAAAAAGTGCAATGCCATTTGTTAACTTATTTATTTAACAGAACTCTTACATTTTCCTCGGATGAATCGCTATTGCCTTTGGTTTTCCAAGGTTTCGAAGCAGTTTGTATACATGGGAGCCATCTGTTTTGGCTACCATGATATGACCATACTCCAGATCAGTCCAGTACAGATTCTCAGACGGTCCATCAATGGTAATACCTGTAAGACAGAGCCACTGATGTAATGAGCCCTGTCGACTCAAGAAAGGCGGTCTTCGGGGTGTCCGAAGAAGTCCGACATAAACAGGCGCGTACAGTCACAGAAAAAGGCTTGGATTTCGGATTTAGTAAGAAGTTTAATTGGATTTTCATGTGTCGAAAACAAAGGGTTTTTACATAGGCACAGAATCAGGTTTTCTCGTTATGCGACTGTAATAGTTTCCAGAAGGAAGTTATCGCTAGGTACGCAAAGCATGCAGTTGTGCAAGAAATATCAGTACATGTAAATTTTTAAAAGCGTACATCCGGATCGTTTGATTGAAGCACAAATCATTTTATTGAGTGAAATCAACGTTAAGAATTTTTTAAGTTTTAAAATCAACATCGAGGTGAGGCATGTGCCCAAAGAAGATTTTAGTTGTTCTGTTCTTGCATGTATTTCGATATACAAATGCGTTTTCGCATTTTAAGATGAATCAATTGCCGTGTAAAAAAGAAAGTCGGAGATGAAAGTAACATTAAATTATATATATGTAGTTAAATCACTTTACCTCCAACATCGCCAATTGCATAGGAAACGACATTACTTTCAGAGCCTTGCTGTAGTCTTGAAGACTTAATGACCTGGAAAAGATAAAGTTACCACAATTCTTCAGAGAGTATCATGACAGACTGAATAAAACATTGCATAACTCGTATCAAACTGGCTGCATACTCTTCTGATCTAAAGTGTGTTTCCTAGTGCCTGATAAGGTTTTTGGCTAATATTTTGCAACTGTTAAATTGTAGATGAAATATTTTGCGGCACAATTGGGTGTTAAATATATGATTTTTTTTAATCCTTTACTTGTTATGTACAATCAAAGGGGAGTAACCTTGATTAATATATATTTCATTTTGTGTTATTCTTTTTTTTTTCTAGAATTTATAGAGTCTAGAACTTGATAGAAGTGTGTCATTGATTATTTGTTTTTATAATCATTATATAATTAAGAAGTTATGAGCACATTACAGAAGTTTCTGGATGAAACTGGGTGATTCGATCTGGGTGATTCATTATTGTCACCATAAAGAAATAATATATTTTCTATAGATATAGAAAGATCTGGTTTCTCAATTACAGTACTCTGGTACGTATAAGTTCTCTGTGACCTCTATAGAAGCCTCCGTGGTGCAGTGGTTAAGTCACTCGCCTTGTAAAACAGGGGTCGCAGGTTCGATCCCGGGCTTCTCCAAAAACCTCCTCCCGGTTGAGCCTTCGGGTGCTCCCGGAACAACAAACCCACAAAACAACCTCCTATAGTACTGGTCTCGCCCAGGAAAAAAAAAAAAAGTCAATGCCATGTGACCATTTGACAGAACAAAAATATTGTTCTGTACTATCTCGAACAGTTTAGTATATAAATTTGCTAGAAGCAAGCTAGTATATGTTTCCTTAGATTTATATATGCAGGTCTCAATCCAGGCTCATGCATTCTTGAAGTCGAAGTCAGTTAATGTTTATATTTTTGCTCGTTTCACTAGTTTTGGATTAGAATAATATATTGTGGATTATTATAGATTAACGGTGGACATACATCTTGTACTAATATGGACTTGAACTTTTGGAAACTGGATTGAGGATATCTGTGAACTGACATTTTGAGGGACAAGGATTTATTTACACACTTGTGTTGTAAGTCATTTATTTATTTATTTACTTATTTATTCATTTATTTGTATGTATTGATTGCATTTATTTGTTTATTTGTTTCATTAGATTATTAAGTTTTAAAATTTTTTGGTTGTTCTTTGCTGGATTAGCCAGCTACCTGGAAACATTATCTTATGTTTATCTTGTCTCGTTACGCTTGCTCTTAACATGAGCAACTAGTTTGTCGCGATAAGTGATGCAAACATTTCGAAAATCGGCTGACAAAATTTAAAAAGGTTCTGGTTAAAACATTTTTGAATATGGATTTTCTGTATAAAAATCTCATGGAAGGGAGGTAAATATTTCCCGCAAAATTTTTGATTGGTAGTATATTATAATGATTGCTCAAAATCATTATAAAATGACACAAATGATTTAAATGTTTTAGAAAAATCATCGATTACCTCCCTTGCCAATGCCAAATCCTAGTCAAAGTTTGTTTTGGCCATTAAAACTTTATCTGCTGACCGATTTTCAAAATTTTTGCAAGTCCTATTGGGACAAACTAATATCAAGATTTTGACATAAAACAATTTTCCAATCGTCCCCACACAAAATCTGCGAAAAACATTATCAAAGGCAAGGTTTAAAACAGAATCTAAATTATTGGGCTATGCAACATGCATAAATTTAAGGCGATAAGGGACTGTCAATTTCTACAGTATACTACTTGTAGGTGAAACAGTGTCATTTACATCAGACTACCTTGGTAACAGATTCATAGTAAAAAATCTTCATCAGTCTTGTATCTGACGTCAGAGCCCTGATGGGATGCTGGGACTCCATAACCTGTTGTGGTTTGATACTAGTAGGGGGATCGAACTCGGCAAAGTTTTGAACCATGGAGTAGATCCCGTCAGCTTTGGGAATGAGAATGCCACTGAACGCATCATGACCTGCAAATACGGGTGACATAATAGCCGTTCCATCACGAAAACATGCCCATGCAATATACAGAGATTAAAATTGAAAATTTCACCAGAAACATTTTGATATTTTTCTTATTTTTGCTCAAAACATAGATTGTGCGAGGCGGTTCTAACGAGTACCCACAATCTATGTTTTGGAGCAAAGATAAGCAAAATAGGTATACCCCTGATTACCCCAGTTTTGCTATATAAAAGTGGGATTCAAGTCGGTATGCATTGCGTGGACATGTTTTCGTGATGGTTGTTATTGTGGATTTGGGTTGCGAACAAACATGTCAAGATGACCTTCAGAAGCTCCTGGATTGTATACATCACGAAAACATTTCCATGTAATGTATACCCCCTTGTACCCCACTTTTTCGTCGCAAAACTGGGGTATGCTGGGGTATACCTATTTTTGCTCCAAAACATAGATTGTGAGTAGACGGAATATATTTCCATCGGTATTCCGTTAAACCTCTCCATATACCACGCTAAAAATTTTCAGTTTTAAACCTAAAAATAAAATATCGGTTTATTGCATGGGCAAGTTTTCGTAATGTACATATAAATATGCACTGACAGTGGGTAACCCCCAGTTAACCAGCGCCTGTATAGCTTCGCAGTAACTGCGAAGCTGATCAGCGCCTTTGTTTTCGCTGTACAGATAGTATAATTCCTCTACTTTCTAAATCCAAAATTTCCAGCCTCTAACCATCTCCTGTGACTGTACAGCCTGGTTTGTGTCAGACCTGTTCAGAACCCAAATTGTTGGTTTTCTCACGCACAGGATCATTTTATTATATGCACATGTATATGTTCGAAAAGCAAATGGTGGACGGGCGGTCAGAGGGGCGACAGAATCTAGCTCACATCCGGCTCAGGTGACCTAACAAAACGCAATGACTGCATCTCACATGAGTATACATACCACAATATCGTTTGACAATATCCTGATCAGACTGCGTCTTTATCTGAGCGTTACAAAAACAGTCCTGCGAGCTGTTGCTTCTTGTGCAGACCCCGGGGCAACTAGAATACATACACACATCTGGAATTTTGAAAGCTAGATGTCATGACAAAATGTATGCTCAAAACGTAGATTATGCTCAAAACGAAGATTGTGGGTACACGTTAGAACCGCCTCGCCGAGCTATGTTTTGGAGCAAAAATAAGAAAAGTAGGTACCGCCTTGCATACCCGTTATACTATATAAAAGTAGGTTATCAGTGGGTATACATTTCACGGACATGTTTTCCTGACGTCTTGTGTCTCTCGGCCCAAGACTGCAATACCATCTGATGCCAGTTTCATCAAAGCGTTTAAGACAAAATTTGGTCCTTGAAAGTGTCATAGGACGTTTTAAAGACAAAAGTTGTGTTTCATCAAACTCGCAAAATTTAGGAAGTTCTCAATTTTTGTCTTAAACGTAGGACACCTATTTCGGCGTCCTATCTGACAATTTTTGTCCTAAATTGTATGCATGTAATAGATTGGCTGCTGTCTTGGAATCGGTATTGGAAGATTAAGAAGATGCTGACAAACCTAGGGTATTCAGGGACAGGTAGGTATATCATTACTTTCTATTAAATTTATTGTTTTAACCAAAACGAACTAGCTTATATATAAATTAATGATTGTAGCTGCCATGTATCGCATTGTTTAACTAACCACTGCACTACGGGAGCTTTCAACGAGAATGTGGCAACATTCATGGTTTATAAGAAACCAGAGGACCAATTGTCCTGTAAACGCTCACCTGAGATCTGCTGTATATACGAATGTATAAAAAATAGTCCCAGTATAGGGGCAGATGAAGCCCTTAGGCCATTTTTTCTTCAGAATAATCAATATACTGTCCATACGAGTTTTTCCCTTCAAATGACATTTTAACAGTTTACCCATTCAAATACATAGGCAGCCCATGTTGAACTTGCCTTAAAATAGCTCAAGGTCATCACAGGGTCATGATTTACATTGTAGTACTTGAGTCATCAATGCTTTATGCCAAGTTTCTTCGAAATCGGTCCACCGGTTCCGGAGAAGAAGATTTTTTAAGGGTTTATACCATATATGGGCATGGCGGCAATCTTGGTCATGTGACCTTGATTATTTATATATACATTGATTTCCCCATTCTATAGATGCTTCACATGAAATTTGGCTTTGATTGGCCAAGCGGTTTCAGAGGAGAAGATGTTTGAATATTATGGTAATACATGTATACATGTATAATGCCTCGCGGCTGGGGCAAATGAGCCCCTGGGGTCCAGTTTTTTTTTTCAGAATCATTAATATTCAGTCCTACTGCCCATTTTCTGCAAGACTTTCACTTTAAATGACATTTTAAAAGTTTTCCCCATTCAAATGCATTGGCGACCTATGTTGACCTTGCTGTAAAATAGGTCAAGGTCATCCAAAGGTCATAACTTATAAACACATTGTAGAACTTTAGTCCCCGATGCTTCATGCCAAGTTTTGTTGAAATCGGGCCATTGGTTCAGGAGAAGAAGAATTTTAAAGGGTTTTTATCATATATGGGCATGGCGGCCATCTTGGTCATGTGACCTGGATTATTTATAAACACATTGATCCCCCCTTCCCATAGATGCTTCCTATAAAATTGGGCTTTGATTGGCCAAGTGGTTTCAGAGAAGAAGATCTTTGAATATTTTTGTAATATACATGTATATTGCCCCGGGGTGGGGGCAGACCAACCCCTCGGGTCCAATTATTTTTTAGAATTACCTACCTTTAGACCATTTGCCCATTTCCTGCAAGATTTGCCTTTCAAATGACATTTTAACAATTTTCCCCATTCAAATGCATGGGCGACCTATGTTGACCTTGCCATAAAATAGGTCAAGGTCATCCAAAGGTCATAATTTATAAACACATTGTAGTACTCTAGTCCCAAATGCTTCATGCCAAGTTTCGTAGAAATCGGTCCAGTGGTTTTGGAGAAGAAGAATTTTGAAGGGTTTTTACCATATATGGGCATGGCGGCCATCTTGGTCATGTGACCTGGATTATTTATAAACACATTGGTTCCCCCTTCCTATAGATGCTTCATATAAAATTTGGCTTTGATTGGCCAAGCGGTTTCAGAGAAGAAGATCTTTGAAAATGGTGGACGACGACGGACGGGCGGACGACGGACGGACGCCGGATCATGGCCATCCTATAAGCTCACCTTGTGAGCCTAAAGGCTCAGGTGAACTAAAAACGAAAACACCGTCAGTCTACGCATACTGAACCTATAAGCAGTGATATGTCAACATGGTAACCACATAGAATAAAATGCATAGGGTTTTGTCAGGCATACATGTGCACAGAGTATCAGCTTTATCCCATATACATTTTTGACTATTTGTTTGAATGTTATAATATTATTCGAAAATGTATCCTGTGAAGTCACCACGACCTGTCTAGAATGTGAAATGAAGGGAAGGAACCTTCTTAAATCTGTAAGAATCAAATATCTTCAATGAACTGCAGAAATTAACAGTTTCGACTTTTCATGCCCACATTTAATGAAACAACTTACCCGACTGACATAAACAATGCAACACGCATGTAGGCAATTTTGCTGATCGTCATAAAGTGCTTCTCATTAAACATTTCAAACCAAACATATACAAAATATCCCTAATGCACTAGTCATCTGTAACCACGCCTCCAACCTCGACGGAGGGCGCAAGATAGCCCTGGAAATGAGCGAGGCTTTGACCATAGTTTTGCCCGGCAGTGCGGGGAAAATACACGGGCTTTCACTGCTTCCAAAGGATCAAGCTTTTATATTCTATTCTAAACTTTTTTTTTATATTGTATTTGCTTTAAATATAGTCCGGCACAGAAACCTAGAGTAACAGCCAAAGCGTGCAATACCGTCTATAGAAAATGTTTTTGCATTGTTTGAAAAACGATACATAGTATATTACAAAACCAAGTGATGCCACTTGGGCAACTCGCTGAAATCAAGATGGCATCCAAGATGGCGGCCAAACGGGTTATTTACATTAAATGAACCCATATAACACTCGTATCATTTCTAAATTGCTCTTTCATGATCAATAAATTGTGAAATTAAATCATATGAATCATCTCATCATTGGACAGTTTGTTAGATACAAGATGGCGTCCAAGATGGCAGCCAAAAGATTTATTTACATGAAATTGACCCACATAACACTCGTATTAGTTCTAAATTGTTCTTTTATGGTCAGTTAATTGTAAACATAAATGATATGCATCATTTCATCATTGGACAGTTTGCTAGATACAAGATGGCGTCCAAGATGGTGGCCAAAATATTTTATTTCAATGAAAGTAACACAAAAAACACTCATGTTGTTTATGGATTGCGCTCAAGGTCACAGTGGAAATTAAAGCATGTACAGGACTGAACATAATATTACAACATATCAATTTGGTGTTTCTCTAAATGACAAATAAAGGGAGATAATCATACTTTAAAAGAACATTTGTGTTATTTTGTCTCTTTTATAGTAACTGATTTTTGCATATTGTGAAACAAGCTACTTTCAAAACATGTGGTAGACATGCATACGAGAGAAACTTTTGATTGTTGGATGCCGAGGTTACTCAGGGATATGGTTCAAGATTCATGAGTTACCTACAGATATACCATTACAGATACGTGTTCAGTTATGCTGTCACATCATATCCCGAAAACACAAACAAGATGTTATACAGTGTAATGTTTTTCCTCTACCTAAGATAGTCATCAACATATTGTATCTGGGAAAAAGATGACCTATTATCATATGACGTCGCTGTTTTCCAGTGGATAACGTCATGTCATAAAAATCGTATGACCACACGTGTATTAACACTTTTGCGGGAATACGTAACATCATTGACGACGTCCGTAACAACAATGTAAATGTCATTGAAAATATGTCCACATCGAAGGCAATAAAATCCTATTTTAAAAGTCATATGATAAAACGAATCTTACACTCGTGGTCATTTCATATGAAATTTATTAAACTCGCCAAAGGCTCGTTTAATAAATTTCATATGAAATGACCACTCGTGTAAGATCCTCTATATATAGCATAGAGTAACCCTGTTAAATGAGAATTGACCATGAGTACAAACAATGAGGAGTCCACATATCCAGACAAAGAAAAGCAATAAGCGATATTATCACCAAGTGCACTTATCCAACACCTGACGTGTTGTTCCATGCTTTTCATTTATTTTGTCGGTCGTGAATGCACTTTCGGACAAAGCTGGAGAGAACGGTATCCGGCTCGGGGGCGGAGTACAATTTCTAGATATGCAGTTGCAAGAACGCCAATTCATACTAGTACTGAGTGCTACTACGAAAGCATATCACTAGAAATGAACTGTCTGTGGAATGAGTTGTTTGAAGTATTGACGCTTGCCAAATCACTGGGATTCTTCATTGCACTGGTATAACCCATAAAACAATTACAGCACTAAACTCACAAGATGTTTTATTTTCGCTTTATTCTGATAACTGTGCTGGTTTCAGTGTTTTTGTTCTCACTTAAAGGGGAAGAAGAAGATCGCGATCTTATGATTGCTAAGGGCTTGGGACCCACAGACGAGTAATAGAATTTCCCCACTGGCATTCAGTGTGGTTTAATAGTTATTTTGGCATTTCATGGGTATTACAACTTTTTGTTTACAATCGCCACAAAGGCACATTTTATTTTCATGTTCGCACATAAAAGTCACTTCTCTACTGAGACAGTGGGCAGCCGCAGATCACAACCCATTAAATCCACCATACTGTACCAAAATTGCATTCCACAAAGCCTGAAAGATTTTATTATTATGAACAGTTACCAGCTAGATCAAATAAGTCTTATTTTACCCTCTCCATCCTATTCCTGCTGTACCGGACAGTTAGCAGTTTGCAAGTGTTACATTTGGTTTCAACGATAAACGACTCATCTGATGGATCTGTGGATATCTGCGTCGAATATAAAGATTCACGGACGGATGAAATAGAGAATTGTGGATGAATCTAAAATGGGGACGGAATGAACAATGTGGTCGTGTTAGCTATACTTCAAATTGGTACTGCTTTGAGATACTGACCGGTTTCTACAGTGAGTGTTAGCTTCATACGCAACTGTTACATGAGAACAAAAACATTTCTTCTTATGACTCTGAGATTAGTACCAAAAGTGTAGTTGTTCTGTCACAATATGACAGAAGATTTGTTGACTAGGGAGTGGATTCATAACCAAAACGGATTAAACCTACTACTCCCCACATTATCGATTGTAACCCTATCCAACCCCACTGCAGGCCACATCAACCCATATTTAGTCTCTACACATATCCTACACAGCCAATCACCTTTTTAACACGTCGTCATACTACGTGAAACCCAATCCTACCCATATCACTCTATTCTACCATACTTGACTGCCAATATATTTTACCTATACCTTTGAAACAGTCAGGCGAAAGTTAAATTGATTCTAGCATTGTAATTATTTGCAATGCTTTAATAGACAGGATTGCTTCACAGTAGATTACTAATGTATAATCTTCTACATGTAGTTGTAACAGCTTATTCTAAAAATAAACAACGTTTCCTAAAATCCAAATTATGGCGGTTATATTGGCATTTTTGTACTTTTTATTGAAAGTGTTTATATAATATGACACAGAAATGGAATTTTCATTTCATTTCTATATACCCAAAATACATTCTATCCACTTTCCGGCGGCCATGTTGAATTTTAGCAGCCATTGTTATTTTAGCTTTGCTACATATTTATGAACAATCTTAACTTTATGACTGCTGCACATGCAATGTCATGTTTTTAACATTTTATCACATATATTGATGAAATTCTATAAAAATAATATTTTGTCGACCATCTTGGACTTCAGTAGCCATCTTTATTAATTTTGCTTTTGTTGCATACATGTATTAATAGACAAATGTCTTAACTTGAAGTTTTCTCCATTTTAAATGCCATACTTTAACATTTCATGACATACACGTAAGAACTTCTATCAAAGTCCCAATTTCGTCGGCCATCTTGGATTTTGACGGCCATCTTGATTCTGTTTACTTTCATTTTGATGCATTTTGATAAAAAAAGACTAAATTTTATTAATTCTCAAATTTTAAGGCAAGCATTTAGCATTTCATCAGATATCTATACAAAATTCTATCAAAAAACCTTCTTTTGCTGGCCATGTTGGATTTTGGTGGCCATCTTGAATTGCCCAAGGATGCCAATCTGGCATCATTCGGATTTCAAATGAGGATACCAATACCAACTTATTTATGCAAAAACATATTCTATAGACGCTATTGCACGGTCATCTTGGGTTCATACCGGACTAATAGACAAAACGGGCCGTGAAATGAAAAGAATCAGTGGTTTTACAAACGAGCAGTCCCTGCAGGTTGAGGCTGTTAGTGGGGATTTGCTGTACCAAAAGTCAAAGTCCCTGCTATTCCCCGCGGCGTGGGTGGGGGTGGGTGGGGCGAGGTTACAAATGACTAGTGCATAATTAACATCAAAATGTTCTTCTTTCAATTTTCCCATTTTAAGTCTACTAATGCTGTAAGTTACCAAGGATGTCAAAATAAAAAAAAAAAGCAGGGAAAGCGTAATAAAAACACTTCATTGAGTATCAAAATAGATAGGGTTACTAGGGAGTGGCACAATTAAAGAGACTAAAACGTTCTAACGACAATATAAAGGACTGTTGTCAGAATAAGACGGGCTACACGGGAGTACCACACTCATGCATAGTCGAAGGATTGCCAGGCAGCTGCGCGATTAAAAGGCGACCGTCCAGCAAAAAGAGTCAAATCAACATCACGCAAACTTGTCCATTAAACATGGAAGAAAGGGGATGGACCATATCGCGGCTTCGGCTACTTAAGCCTCTTCAGTGATCCTTTAGATTTTGCAATATGGAGCCATAGAGAATTACTATAATTATATACAGCTTTCAACAGGATAGTCAATATAATATAAAATATGTCAATACTAAAAGATAAACATCATGGAGATGTTTGTTCGCAGATTGGTAGAAAATGTTCTATACTTCAACAGAGAAAAAGTTATGTTATTGGTTGAGTTGCTATTTACCAAGAAAATTTATTAAAATTACTCAGATCTTTTGACAACTTCACATTAGTTTGTTTAAAAAATTTATAAATACTAGTTTTAATTCTCCAAAATCGAAATTGAGAATATTAAGACTTTTTAAATGAACTAAGTGTTACTAAACAGAAACTACACCCGAAACAACTACATGCACAATTAAACCATGACTAACCACCCTACATGCATAGAGCAATATTCCCAAACGGCCCTAAAACTAAAACGGCCAAGCATCCCCCTATCCCCCTACCCCCTGGCCGAGCGGTAAGAGCGCTGTTTCTTAATAGCTCGATAATCTCATCGCTGTGTCTGGTGTGGGTTCGAGCCCCGCACTAGCCATCAGCCATATGCTAGACAAGCCAAGTTCTGCTTGCGGGTGTGCCAGGTGGTTTTTCTCGGGGTTCTCCCGTTTTTGTTTAAAAAAAACAAACAAAAAAAACAAAAAAAAAAAAAAAAAAAAACGGCCGATAGCTTTTTGGAAAGGCTAAAACTTGTTAAGCTATTACACAGCTAAAATAAGCTCGCACGTGATCTAGCACATGATATTTATGGGGACACTGCTGGAAATCATGTGACCGCAAATGTTTCCATATACACCAAAATGTAAACAAATGACGTCATCAGTTTTGTTTTCTTTTCAAATAACTTCAAGATACGAATGTTGATATGTATGCCACCTAGTGCAGTCCATGGACAACCGTATTTGGAAGAATTACAGCCATATTTTGTGGCATTTCACCTGACCAGTGTTTCAAACACTTCAAAATTTTACTTAAAATACGCTGCTACCCTACACACATAAGCTTTATTTCCTTCAGTAGTTTAAATATTAAATGCTTATCATGACCTTGAAATTCATTACATACTGCTGTGGTATAATAAAAACGTGGGAAGTTCTTTCATAACGGATTAAACCAAATTCTGCAATTTGACGAGCAGATTACTTTGCTCGATACCATGTACACAGCAAAACATATTGATTCCTTCCACACAAACAAATTGAGTTCCCATTTTCTGTCAGTTTTATATGTAAGTAGACGAATTTTGGCTCTCTAAAATTGATTAGGTCCAATTCATTGACGGACAAAGCCATGTTTTTCGCTAGTTCAGAAAGTAATAGATCATACAAACTGTTTGACTCTCAACGAGATCATTACTACTCATATCCATCCATGATCTTTTAAACGTTTTATGTTGAATACCTTTTCTTTCTTCCTTTCTTTATTTATTTATACCCGTCGACAAAATAAGAAACGCAATGATGCCATTAATCAATTTCCCATAGAGCTAATAAGAATTAACAAAATGTTATGGATCCCATTTCATAGATATGCTATTCGATCACACTTTTAAACAAGGAGCAAAAACTACATGCTTCAAAAAATAGCCATCGACTAGGTGGGGTTCATATGTTAAGTCACGTTAAAATTGCACTGTTTTCACCCTCACTTTGGTATTTGCTTTAAGGGAATAGCAAGGCGTTTAACTTTTCAGTTTTTAGAGCCCGGCACTGCGGGGTCAGATTTGTGGTAAAATCCCTGCTAAAAGCACTGGCACCCCGGAGGCTGACAATAATGTGGAACAACAGCTGGTAGTTGTTCTAACGAATAAAAATGAGGGGTTTGTATTTCGGAATGTAGATGAACATGCACATTTGTAAATTGAATAAGGACCATAAAAATACGAGTAGTAATGGGTGCCACTTTTTCAGAAAAGGGCACTATAGTGGCACCCATTACCACTAGTACGTAAATGTTAAAATACAACTATTATCTAATTTGACTTAATGTGACCGTGTATTGGCGGGAAAGTAAAAAGTACTAAAAACCCGGCATATCCCTGGCACTGCCGGGGCGTGCCAAAGTTAAAACCTGACACTTTAGTCCCGCTTTGTCACCGCTAACCCCGGCCCTAGGTGAGCCGTGAATACAAATGACTGGTGCATTACTCAGTAAAACCTTGATACTCACCGTGCTGTTACAATGAAAATTTTGGAGTGCCTTTTAAAAATTTAGAGGTTTAAGAGTGCATTTGAAATGATAATTATCCTGGTAATCAAAGTAAAATTGTCCCCATGAAATTGACGAGTATGTGTTACTATTAGAGAAACTATGGAAATTAATTTGTTCCTTTTATTCGCTTAAGCAGTCACACAGTAGCGCATGTCTGAGGTGTGTGCCGGACGTATAAAAATCTCACAAATTTGGAGTATGTTTGTGTTGCGTCCAAAACTCGCTATGCACGCGCTACAGGCGCGCAGCAAACGCTCAACGCGCGTCTCACACACCCTTGGGACACACTATATCACATAAAATCGGAACGCGCATGTAGCGTACACTGGCGTGCCTCAAACGTGCGCCGAACACGTTCGATGCGTATTCAACGCACCTCTAACGCGCATGGAACTTATTCGAAACGTATTTATATATAAGACACACGCCCGGGACACGCCGAACTTCTAGAAAGTTTTTAAGCACCTTTTTAAATTGTTTTTTGGCTCAAACGCACCTAAAGCGTACAGCGACTTACAGCGACGTATATCAACGTGTACCAAGCGTACACCAAGCGTAGAAAACGCGCGTGTAACGCTCTTCTAACGTGTCTCCGATGTGCTCCTGGCGTATTTTGAATTTTATAATTTTTTCAACTAGACCGGCGCGCGTTCAGCTTATGTATACGCTAATGACTGTGTGACTGCTGTCTAAAATAGCAGAATAAGCCAACGCACGCCGGGCGTGTTGACAAAAATGTAAACTTTGAATGATTCAACATACGTCATGAGCACGTCGGAGACACGTTAGAAACGCGCTACATGTGCGTTTTTGGTGTACGCTTGTGTACGCTTGGTGTACGCTGGGTGTACGTTGACATACGTCGCCAAAGGTCGGTGCGCGCTCTCGGCACGTTTGGGTTCAAACATTTTAAACATGGTTGAAAAATTTTCCAGAAGCCGGGCGTGTCTTGTGCGTATGTCTTTTACATTACGAATAAGTTCCACGCGTGTTACAGGCGCGTTGAATACGCTATGAACGCACTTTGGCGCACGTGTTAGGCACGTTAGTGTACGCCACATACGTTTTCCGATTTTATTAGATATTGCTTCAGTAGCGTGCCCTAAGCGTGTGTGAGACGCGCGTTGGGCGTTTGCTGCGCGCCTGTAGCACATGCTTGGCGCGTCTGGGAAGTAACACAAACCTACTTCAACACTTAGAGATTTTTGTACGTCCGGCACACGCCTCAGTCAGGCGCTAATGTGTGACTGCTAAACGAGTTAAAGGAACAAATTATTTTTATACGTCCAAAATCTTAAGCATGTTGAGTGTTTTCATACGCCAGACGCGCGTTTGGGTTATACGCTAATGTGTGACTGCTGATACATAATGAAGCCGGGAAAGCATTCAATGATTCGTTCTCAATATTGAACAAAACCGAGAATGGCTACTTTTCTATTTTTGATCATATTTAAGCTGCAATTGTGCACCAGTCATTTGTAACCACTGCTCCACCACCTACGGGGAAGGGTGGGGATTATGGCTTTTCTGCTTTCAGTGCCCTGCTATAAGCCCCACACACAGGGGGCAAACTGGGGGGCAAAACTTTGCTCTTTGCCCTACCCGTAGCAATAGAAAATCGCCATGGGGTAAGGATCCTAATGCCAAAACTCCGTCATTTCCCCTGCACTGCGGGTACACTCGACAAGTAATTGCCCCGCACTTAAGCCCGGCTATCCCCCACCCTTTACCGTAGGTATGTGTGAGGGTGTGCAATAGTTACAAAGGACTTTAGCAATTAATACATATATCGACAAAAGAAAAGAAAAATGATGACTATTGTTTTAGTGTGGAGGGTATCAATCCACATTGCATGTGTATAGGGATGCAATGTCAATGATGTTGATTATCTTTTTTCATATGGCATTTAGCATATTTCTGTAAAATGGAGGTAATTGTCCTTTGAAAAAAATGTTATTTTATCTCTAAGACAAGGGTACATTGTTGCTGGAAGAAAGAATAAGGCCCAAAATAAATATTTGGTGTGCATGGCAACAAACACTTTTGATGATGGGAATGAAGTGTTTACAAAAACAAAACACTTTGAAAGATTAGCTAGCACATGGTTAAATGAATCTGATTTCTCTGCAGCGACTGGGCATATTCATCCATCATTATCACTCAGCCTTTGAAAGAAAACTCGATAGACTTACCTAGACCAAGGGAAAATGGCGGCTTCTTTTTTACAATTCGCACATATCATAAACATTGCGTATTACGTGATTCCCAGCAGTGACATAGTTAAAATAGGATGTTTTTGATGAAACGCAAATTTAGGTTGTAGGACATTTTAAGGACGTGTTGATGAAAACGACTTCGCACGTCTCAGAAAATGTCCCAGGACATTTTAAAGATTTGTCCTAGGAACTTTTTTGATGAAACCGGTCCCTGGGTGTTATCTGCAGTTTATGACGGGCAACTGGTCCCGGGACAGACAAGCCGTAAGACTTGTTGAGCCAGATTTGAACTCAGTTTAAAACAGCCTAAGTGGTGGAGTGGGCTTACTTACTCGAACTGGTTTGTTGTCACTCTCGGCCCAAGACCCCGATGCCGTACGATGTTCCCAGCAGGTTATGGCGGGCTTCTCGTCCCGTTGCAGAACTAGTCCCAATAAGTGACATCATATTAGATTATAGATGAAAAAGAAAAAACTTAGTGGCGCAGTGGGATTGCTTACTTGATCTGCTTTGTTGGCGGGGGTAAGTTACTCTCCCGGTCCGAGAGGCGTCCCTTTCATTTTCGGGCGAGTTACTTACCACGGGGAAGACAAGCTGGACGTAATAAGTGGCATAAAACTAGATTGAGGACATATTTGAACTTCTGAACAACTTTACTGGAAAAGTGGGCTCGCTTACTTGATCTGTCTTCTTGTCTCTCCCGGTCCAAGACAGTGATACCGTACGGTGTTCCTGGTAGTTTCAGGCGGTTAACAGGCCTCGAGGCTTGTCGTGGTATCACGTGGATCTCTTTGTAATCTTGGTTTGTCAGATACACCAACCCCTAAATAGTGACGCATCTCGATATTTAAAAGGCTTGTATGAGCTTGAGATTTCTAGTTTAAATTTCACCAGTTGTTGACTGTTGCTTATATAATTATACGTTTATGATAATAAAATTACTGGAATCGAATATTAGATTTTAAGCATACTCGTATGAGTATTTTATTGGTTTGAGATACATAGATGTATATTTTTAAAAGCAAAAGGGTTGGACCACTAGTTCGAGCAATATAAGTCACGGCTATTTCTTGGAATAGAATATCGAAACCCCGAACCCCTAAAATGGGAAAGAAATCAAACAACAATAATTTGCTTAATAAATCTGAGTCTGCAGTTGTTATCTCTGGGTGGGTATTTATTAAATGACTGTCACTGAGTTCCATTTCGAAAACATGCCCATGCAATATACTGAATTTTCCTAAGTTGCAAGAATTGAAAATTTTCACTTGAAGAAATTTTTTGATTTTTTTTTCTTTCTTTCTTGCATTTTTTTTTTCTCCGGGGCGGTTCTAATGGGCACCCACAATCTATGTTTTAGAGCAAAAATAAGGGGAAAAAATAGGTATACCCCTGCAAACCCCATTTTTATATAAAAGTGGGGTTCAAGGAGGTATACTTTTCATGGACATGTTTTCCTGATATCAGTTAACTTACACGAAAAACATCCAAGTCGAAGTAGGATCCACCTTCTGCGAGTTTGGTTATTTCTGGGTTATTGCCGTAAAGATCCGAGGATCCTAGACCCTGATGGTCCTGTGCCTTGTTTTCAAATAACCAGTACAATCTGAAACCATTTAGAGGAATCAATCACTTATAAATAAATAAATAAAAAAAAATAAATAAATAATATTAAGTTATCAGCAAAAAGTCGTATTTCGGGGAACTCCTTAAATCCTAATTGCTAAATTGTTGATATGTGTCGTTGCTAATTATTGTCGATATGTTTCGTTGCTAAATTGGTAACGAATGGTAGGTTACGATTCAATTTAAATTAATCCAAACCTAAAGTTACCAGGTGGAGTGAAAGAGCAATTCAATAGGCCAAAATATGCCGTTCAGGTCACACGATATATCAAGAAAACTGAAAAGCACCAACTAGCCCCTAACACGCGTGAAGAACAAGATGACCAAGTCCCGGGGTTATAAAACATTTTTCTTGCTCAACTCAGCTGAGCATGAAATTTAAATTGCTCATAAATAGAGAAATAGTCAAAATCGGTAGAAAATACATGTTTAGATAAGCAAAGCCTGTAATTTATCCTGCTAATAAATGTTAAAATGCCAACAATTGTTTATGAGCAGGATAAATTCTAATCTCAGCTGAGTAGAGCGTGAAAAAAGTTTAATAACCTCGGGGCCAGCTCTATCTCACCGATACCTGTGTTCAGCATAGTCGACAGTGATGGCCGTGGGTATGCTCTGATCTACAAACTCTATAACCACCCTATGTTTTCTGCCGCCGAGAGAAGCCCGCATTATCTTCGGATGAGCACCAACATCAGTCCAAAACAGGAATCTAGAAGTTAAAATGTCATGGAGTATATCAATCGGATTCAGTGCGAGTTCTCGATGTGTGCATAGGGGTTGCCCTGATTCACCCACTACCCATAGTAGTTCAGCTATTCTTTGTTCTGTTTTCATTAATACTTTTTTCCCGAGGTGATGATCAGAAATTTTTCGTCTCAAATGAGTCAATATCAGAAGATAGAGTTTTAAATTACTTAATCTTATTTTGCTCCATTTTCTCGGATACTAGTTAACGTTACATATTATAGTTATTTTTACTTTGCTTATCGTTTTAGCTCATCTCTTGCTCATTCACAGAAAAAAAAATGTCCATGAGATACACCTCCTTAAACCCAACTTTTATAAACTAAAACTGGAACATGGGTATACATATTTATCTTATTTTTGTTCCAAAACATAGACTGTGTGTACTTGTATAACTGTCCCGCCGAGGCGATTCTAACGAGTACCCACAAAGGGCACAAACTATGTTAAGGATAAAAAATGAAAAAAATGTATGCCCCTTTATACCCCAGTTTTACTATATAAAATTGGATTTCAAGGGAGTATACATTACATTGGACATATTTTAATTTCTGGTGCTTTCAAAGGAGAGGTAAAGCATCCGTATACCAATGCCAGAATGACTGTCTTTGACGCTATTATGGTTCTGATTATACTAGCTTAATCTGTCAGCCAGGTGCATTGGGTCGACGTGTTAAAATACCCAGTTCCATTTCCAGTCCCGCGGTTATATTTTTTTTCATGCTCGTCTCAACTGATGCTAAAATTTATCTTGCTCATAAATGTTAAAATGCCGGCAATTAATGGCATTTCATCATTTATTATATCAGCAGGATAAATTACAGTCTTAAAACATGCGTGATCTTAACCATACAATTTTAATTTATCTTGTCTATTTTGGCATTTATGATTAGGAGTTTAAAGTTTATGTATAAAGGCCTAGGGCGTTTAAGGCCTGTTTTTGGCCTCAGATTTAGCAAAAAAATAAAATAAAAATAAATAATGGAATTTAGGTGAGTAAGCTATTCCTAAAAAAGAACCATATGTCTCGTCTTTTAAAAACGCAGAACAAGTGCTTCATTTATCCTACAAGCGTTGCCGTGGCAACGCGCAGAAGAACCATAGATAGAGCACATTTTGCACTTTTTTGTCTATTTTTGACCATTTCTGACACATTATTTTTTTTAATTTTTAAATGCCGGCCCATACGACGAACAAAATGATACTTTGCATACAGTATCTCTGGATGATACTCCATAATTATTTCATAATAAAGAAATTGTTTGTCGCGTGGGCCGGTAGTCATGGTAGTTGAAAACGATATTAGATGGTGAAAAATAGACCCAAAATTGCAAAAAGTGGTATTTCTATGTTTTTCGGAGCCATGGCAACATATGTAATATGAATGTGATAGTTTTGCTAGAATTTATAAGCAGGGACCTATACCTGCAATCTGCAATACTTTTCTCCTTTTTCCAAAATTCATTTTTTTTTACCAACACATGAGGCCGAAATCAGGCCTAGGCCTTTATGCTCAGCTGAGTTGCATATGATTTTTATTTCCTCGGGACCTGGTTCTAGTAGAGCGGGTCCGTCTATTTCTGAACGCCGGCAATTTCCGAACGATTTTATGAAGTCCTTGTCTTAGTTCAACGTTTGCTTCAAAAGACTTTTCTTTGCAAATGATTTTTGTATAGTTCCTTCCTGTTCCACTGCCTTGCATCGGCTGCTGCTGCATATAGTGGTTATATTTTAAATCTAAATTAAAATGTGATAGTCACGACCGCGCATCCGCCTTGCGCGAGTGCATAAGTTCACTTGTCATTGGGCTTAAGCTCTCGTTTTGATGCCCAGAGTTGTTATCCAATGAACTACTCATAATCGGCCCAACAAATAAATGAATTCTTGATTCCAACTTACGATCATCGCTTATGACCTATAATTATTGTTATCGTCTATGTAATTTGTGACATAATTTGTGCCGCCGCATGGGAAACCAACAATCTGCATAGGCGAAAACAAAGGCGCAGATCATCAGCGCCTTTGTTTTCGCTACAAGGATAGTGCAATTCCTCTACGTTCTAAATCCGAAATTTCCAGCCTCTAACCATCTTCTGTGACTGTAAAGCCCGGTTTTTGTCGGACCTGGTCGGAAACCCAAATTGTTTTTTTTTTTTTTTTTTTTTTTTGGTCACGCACAGGCTGATTTGTCATTACCCTTTCATGGGATGAGTAGCTAAGCCAAACGGCTCATCCAGATCTTCAATAATGGCCTCAGCAATATTTGGCATTGCCATGGAAACGGCGAAGATGGCGTTGTACGCAGCATCAGTCCAGTAGACAACATCGGTCGTCCAGTCAACAGCTATACCTGGAATGAAACAAACACCAGACCCCGAGGTTATAAAACTTTTTTCATGCTCAACTCAGCTGAGCATGGAACTGAAACTGCTCATAAGTACATAAATGATCGAATTTGATTAAAAATTCAGGTTAAGGTTAGCAAAGCCTGTGGTTTATCCTTCTAATAAATGTGAAAGTGACTTTTGGCAGTTTAACAATATGAATAGGATAAATTTTTGTCTCAGCTGAGCTGAGCATGAAAAATGTTTTATAACCTCGGGACCTGTTTTCTCTGGTGTATCTGTGAATCAGCTGTAAACCATCAAACAACTAGATGGCTTGTGCCTCTTGAAGCTTTCACTTTGATAGATACGCAAGAACAATTAAATACAATCATGACAATGGCTTGGGATATTTCTCGAACCTCTACAATATACGTGTAGTACGACCCTTCTTTCCAACCTAAAACGGTCCATGTTACTTAGTTTCATAGGAGGTCTTTTGAAGGTAATGCTACACATTTTGTTCTTTTGTACATTTAATGTGCATGATAAAATGCGGACACCTTCATTACGAAAGCTCGCCCATATAATATACAGAGATTTTTTCAGTTGTAAAAATTGAAAAATTTCATTGGAAAATTTTTGTACTTAATTTGGTGCGGTCCTATCGAGTACCCACAATCTATGTTTTGAAGCAAAAATAATAAATAGGTATACCCCTGCATACCCAGTTTTGCTATATAAAAGTGGGGTTTAAGGGGAAATTTGTTTCACAGATATGGATTTCTGGTGGTACAGTCATAAAATTAAGGCTATAGCCTAGGAACAAGAAGTAATATTGCATGAGCAAGTTTTCGTAATAGCTTACCATTGACTTTGTTTGATGTTCCTTCGAATAATTGCCAGTGGATCTGAAAGTTGTCCTGGTCAAAACTTATTGCCTACAAACAAAACAAGTTTGTGAACACTAAAACAGACTAACTCATATTCTTGGCGTCCTTTTTATGGGGCATAGGCAAACAGTATAACCCCAGATGTGACGCCGAAGAACGCGGCGTCACATCTGGGGCTGTTCTGTTTGCTAAGAGAATTTTAATAAAAAAATCGTATGAAAATTTAAGATCACTTCTGAAACCCCTAAAATGAAAGTGGACTCACCCAAATGATAATGATGGAAAAATCCATTCGTCAAAAATTAGTTAAAGTAACAGAAACAATTTGGGTGTGAAAATCGTTCAATGTAGAAAATGGGCACGGTACCGGATAATTCACCAGGAGTTAATGAAACTTGTGGTAGAAGGGCTTTCGACAAACTTAAAAAAAGTGCGTTCGTAGTCTACGTGCGTTTCAAAATGTTATATCAGGACGTTAATGCGACCCAGAAACAAATATTCCAGGTGTTAAGTATGGCCATTACGTTCAATCAGATTGAGAAAACTTGCTACATGTACATCAAAAAGTTTACCATAATTTTCTTCTTAGATTTTGCCACTGCTACAATGGTTCGGTTATCATAGTCTACGTCAATGTACGTGTATGGGCTGAAGTCTGTCTCCGTCATCGCCATTGTGGAGGGCTATGAAAACACAGAGAAAGATTATTTAATTGAATTTGATTGATTGATTGACTGACTGATTGATTGATTGTTGATTGATTTTGTTACTGCTACAAAGGTCCTGTTATCATAGTCCACGTCGATTTACGTGTAGGGACTAAGGCTCGTCTCCGTCATCGCCATCGTGGAGGGCTGAGAAACGTAGAAATTGATTGATTGATTGATTGATTGAATATGATTGATTGATTGATTGATTGATTTGCCACTGCTACAAAGGTTCTGTTATCAAAGACCACGTCGATGTACATGTAGGGGCTGAGGCTCGTCTCCGTCATCGCCATCGTGGAGAGCTAGGAAAACGCAGAAATTGATTGGTTGATTGATTGGTTGATTGACTGATTGATTGATTGATTGATCTATCTTGCCACTGCTACAAATTTCCTGTTATCATAGTCCACGTCAATGTACGTGTAGGGACTGAAGTCTGTTTCCGTCATCGCCATCGTGGAGGGCTAGAAAGACATAGGGAACGATTAATTGATTGAATATGATTGATTGATTGATTGATTTTGCCACAATTACAAACTGAAGGTCCTGTTATCATGGTCCACGTCGATTTTGTGTAGGGAATGAGGCTCCTCTCCGTCATCGCCATTGTGGAGGGCTAGGAAGAGAGCGATTGAATTTGATTGAATTTGATTGATCAATTGATTGATTGATTGATTGACACGGAGATCAAATGACTGTGATACTGAGGTTAATCAACAACGAAATGTACATGCCCTTCGTTTTCAACTAAGCAGCAGGCTGCGTTTAAATATTCACTTTTGAAATAAACCATTGATGGAATGTCATAACCCTTCCATTTGACTTCGACGTCAGCGGCTCAACCATACGTACGACTACAGTAAGCTTTATGAATTTCGCTGTCCATAGTTCTGGGTAAGATGGGCCCAAGAACGGAATAAAACTATAAACAAAAGATACCTTAACTGTTTTTAATTTACCAAGGAACGGTATTACTAAAAGCGAAACTCTATTTGGGCCTGACTAAAAATGGGGTATATGTACCTGGTCCGTGCTCTCGAAGCCCCGTGTATCAGGGTAGATGTCGAGATTCTGAACTCGAGCGTGGCCCTCGTCATCTTCTCGTTCTTCAAGCCAAACTAGACTCGGGCTCTGGAACAATCTACCATGGGCTCCAACTAGAATCATTTTTTAAAAAAAGTGACTTTAGAAATCTTAAGAAATCTTTAAAAGCATTGGCAGTATCAAGAAAGTGGTTAGGCCAGTACCTAGGATTACAATTCTCCCTTAATGTTAAGGAAGACCTTAGTTAAAGTGACGGATCTTAGCGTCCAAAAAGATACTTCTAAACATACTAAAATCAAACTTATCGGGTTTAAACGGTAAAATATGGAGTCAAAACGTGCCATCTTAACAAAGGTTTTTCTTAACTTTCAGGGAGTTTCCAATTCCGTGGCGGTTTCATTTATTTAAACTTAATCTGTGATCTTGTAAGAGGATACTGTGATTTTTACATTTTCATTTGACAGTAAAATCAAAGTGACTGGCACCCATTAAAATGAATTCTGAATATATATTTAAATGTATTTATAAAGTTATTTTTAAGGACCCACAAGAAAATTCAAATTTGGATGATGCATGGGGAAGGCGTTTTATTTTTGACATGCGGCACATTTTTAACCAGCTGCAGAAACAACAGATTAAACTTGAAACTGTAATCCGAAGGCACAATCGACTATAATATCGACCGTTCAGGCCACAAGGCCCAAATCGGGCTTTTCCCCAACCTGTTTAACATGTAAAGCGGTCGCATTGTTTATTGTCGCCTCGCGTAGTTTTAACTGTTTAGTTGACGGAACACGGAACCCGGAACCAACATGATCTTTGCCACGACATGTTTACGAAATGGCATTATAGTGTCTTGTGTTTCAATACCTCTTTATGCTATATATAACGTATTATACTAAAATGTATTAAAATATATTTGTGAAAAAATATAAAAGGAAGAAGTGAAATGATAAATGGAATTTACTTACGCACTTGAAGCAATATAATGGCATATAAATAATCAAATGTGTTCATTGTAACACATAAGAATCAAAGAAAACACACACAACATCAGTAGTGTATCGTTTCCGGGACACTTAAATAGGTTACCGTCCTCTTAATAAACATGTTCAAAGTTCTTCCTACTTACCGATAATTTGGGCAGGGAAATCTATATTGACTTACAAAATTATCTATCTATCTATCTATCTATCTATCTATCTATCTATCTACGTGTGATAATGATCCCTGGAGACCACCACATAATGAAGAGTTTTCCTATGAAATATACAGTGTTCTTTCTGCTGTAAAAATTCAAAAATTTCAACCGAAAAATTTCGATATTTTTCAAATTCTTGCTCCAAACATTGATTGTGGGTAAACGTAAGAACCACCTCGTTCTAGCGAGTAACCACAATATATGTTTTGGATCAAAAATTAGAAAAATAGGTAAACCCCTCTAAACCCCAGTTCTCCTTTATGAAAGTGGGGTTAAGGGGGTATTTATTTCACGGACATGTTTTCCTGATTATGAAGTCCTCTGCTAGTCGAGAATCACCTACAAGCTATGTAGAGCATTGTGTCTCCATAACATTGCTGCTAACCACTGATTTGATCTCTGTGTGAAAACATAAAGCCGGAAACAGTTTGCCTTATATAGGTATTACAGGTGATATAGCTAAATCGAGAGATAATTGCTTAATCAGAGCATATTCTCAGCCTGTTTCAGCACGTTTTTGGATTGTGAGTACAGCTCACTTCTATTTGCACGTGGAACATGGGTTCTTTTACACAATGACAATACTTGCATACAAGACCAACAGCTATCGCCTGAATTACCTTTTATTTCTTGGTCAAGTGTATTAATGGGGACCCTTCTCTGTCTTTCACATCATGCATTTAGTCCTTTTAAATACCCGTCGATAGGTCGACAAGTCGACAAGTTATATAGATGTGGAGGATTCTCTGTGGTCGTATGCGATGCAACTTCCGGTATATGATCATTATACAATCATGTCTACCACACTGACTCCTTTTCCAATCATAATAAATTTAAGCCCTTGTATTTCTGCTTGGCATGCACCTACACTTCCATTTATACAACAAGTACTGATTTATCGACTTGTCGACCTACTGCTGTGGACAATGATGACCATTAATTAGGATCCTTCTCCCAAGCCCAAATATAGGTATTTTGAAGTGTAGGTGTATGTACACCGGAAACAGAAAGACTTATGTTTTTCGGGTGAAGCTTATAAATGCACGTCGACAGGAAGACAGGTTGACAAGTCGACAGGTCGACAAATTTATGCGAAGCTGATCTGGGTCTTTGTTTTCGCATACACAAAAACGGTTAGTTTTCTCATGATGCGGCTTATCTATCGATATGGCGACCATCTTGGTGATCTGAATAATAAATACAAACTTTCGACACACCACTCCCTTTCCCACATGAGACTCGCCATAATTCGGTTTTGACTGGCCCAACAGTTTCAGAGGAACTTTGGAAATGGTGTTCGACAGATGCATGCAGTCGACCGACACCGGACAGGCACCGCGTAATTTCTTTATTGTACGCCCAGAACCAGGAGGCTATGCTTGTTATTGCTGTTTGAACTGTAATAATCCAGACAAACTCCATAAATTGACTACAAAACATGAAACTTGCCATGGAACAAAGTTTGCACATATGAAGATCTTGGGATAATCTTGGGCTATTAAGGGCAAGGTCAACTTTGACCACATTTGCATTTGAACGAGGAAACTTGCAGAAAAGGGTAACGTTTGCAGAAAAAAGGGTAACGTGAACAGTTGATTGAAGTTTGATATCGTACATGTATTTAGCACAAAACTGACATCTTACAATCATATAAACACACTTTGCCATACAGGTTCATTATGTAACTCACTCCACACGCTGATCGTGCAGCTCGTGAATATCGATGTCATGTGAGGTATAAAACCAGATGCCGCGAAAGCATGTCATTACAAAGAATTTGGTGGCATATCTTTGCGGTTGGACGTTTGATAAAAGAAAATATGTTGTTCTACATCGTTCTGTCTGTGGTTGCGAGGCTAGCAGTTGGTGGTGGTGGAATAACAGACCTTGTTTTCAGTAAGTGTTAAAGCGTTTTTATTTATCTGTACAAAGTGTAATTTGTGTCAGTTTGCACCAGGAAAACATGTCGGTGCAATATATACCACCTTGAACCCCACTTTTATATAGCAAAACTGGGGTATGCAGGGGTATACCTATTTTTTTTTTATTTTTGCTCCAAAACATAGATTGTGGGTACTCGTTAGAACCGCCTCGCCGAGGCGGTTCTAACGTGTACCCACAATGTATGTTTTGAGCAAAAATAAGAAAAATATCAATTTTTCTTCTGAAATTTTCAGTTTTTTCAGGTGAAAAAAAAAATCTCTGTATATTGCATGGGTGTGTTTTCGTAATGGGGCATTTTCTCCTGGTATTGTGACATGATAGTTATTCTGTTGTTAATTTTGCTTGACGTCTCAGTCAATAGCCATGGTTGTTAGTTTTGACTCCATTTTATGGAACTTCTAAACAATACTGGATTGACATACGACATGTGCTTGAAAATATAACCTCCAAAAGTAAACAATTTATATTGTAAGCATGGTTAAAGTAAACTGCATTTTTCCAGAGCAGGCTCAGGCAGTAATCAGATGGTGATCGCTCAGTCAGTAATACATGTAAGATTTGCCGTGCCTTCAGGCACAGTCATCTTACCGGCCCCATAACTACCCAAAGGATGGTCGGATGGGAATATGGGCCCCCAGTCCATTGGCCACAAATAGATGGGCTGCATGTGCCTCCAGGAAAAGCTTCTAATGTACTGACCGACTATCTGATTACTGGTGAACCGCTCATGTCTGAGCCCGCCAAGGAAATGTGGTTTAAGTCGAACCATCCATACATATAAGCCTTATTGGCTTAGTTGGGTGGTTATATTTATGAAGCACATAGTGTCATGAGTCTCCATAAAATGGGAGACAACGTCCTGACATGACCATTGCTGTGGACTGGGACGTAAAACATCAATACAAACACACTCCTGAACTACCCCTGGCCCCAAGGTTATAAAACTTTTTCCATGCTCAACTCAGCTGAGCTTGAAATTTCATTTCCTCATAAATACTAAAATAGCCCTAATATATTGAAATTGAAGGTTTAGAACTCCAAAGCCTGTAATTTATCCTGCTGATAAATGTTAAAATGCCAACAATTGTTGGCATTTTAACATATATAAGCAGGATAAATTTTAGTCTGAGCTGAGCATGAAAATTTTTTATAACCTCGAGGCCTGGTCGCGGGCTCAAAGTAGTTATTGACACATGTGGATACGTGCAGTTTATAGGGAGGCGTGTGGTCATACGTCGTCTGACCTTACGCAATGTTCACAATTTTATAACATCTACTGTTGCCCAACTCAGTCCGAGCCATAAGCGTATGATACGAACTTGTCAAAGTATAGACTGCCCTCT
Source organism: Rugalucina vietnamica (assembly GCA_964017185.1). Taxonomy (NCBI): domain Eukaryota; kingdom Metazoa; phylum Mollusca; class Bivalvia; order Lucinida; family Lucinidae; genus Rugalucina; species Rugalucina vietnamica. The sequence goes on from OZ024880.1 coordinate 43,353,155, forward strand.
TGAGCTACATATAAGATTGTAGGTAACCACAATTTCAGTTTCGTGTACCAATTCAGGATGTTGGGCATTCAACTTAATTAACTTCGGTGTCCTATTCTTTCCAGGCTGTTATCCCAATGGTACTGTCGAGGTGACCCACCCAGGCTCCTACTCTCACTGTTTCGCCGTCCAGGACGAGGGTACATCCTCTGCTGTAAAATGCACGGTATCTACCAGCGGCGGAGTCAGCTTAATCACGGGATGTAGTCAGGTTTGTGTTTACATAACCATAACATTGGTGTAATATTTTAACTAGAGGTACGCAATAAATGACCTACGTGTACGTTACGATCACGCCTTTCCATGTTTGTAGTCCCACATCAAAGGTTTGCCGTCATGATATGGCTATTCCGATGTCGAAGTATTTTAAGAGTACGAGCCCCCAAAACGAGACCTCTCGTTCGATAGTTGATACCTCCACCATGTTATCATGGGTTATGTAGCATAAATACGCTTTACGCTCACATTAAAGCCACAACCAGCTTCGAAAATATTTATAGCGGGAAAGCAAATGTGGCACAACTCTGAAATAATTATAACTATACCAGTCTTTATTTGCAGGACAACACGATCGTAGCGTTCTTCTCCCAACGTTCCGGAAGTGTGGAAACATTTGGCAGCAATGACTACATTTCCTACGAGATTGAATGTGAGGATATCCCAGACTCTGGTGTTGATAGGACAGTATCTAACCTACTTGGCGCCACGTGAGTCTAAATTTCTGATTAATTTAACCATATTTATGGTGCTGATTCTGTTTCTGTAAAATGTTTTTTTTTTTTGAAACAAGTCCGGCTAATGAGAATAGCTGCCCACTTCGCTGATGCTAATTTAAACGCTTAATGACTGGATTTATTATTTTTAAATTATTAGTTTGCCCATCATGTTATTGCCGCGGTGTCAGTAGCTGGTGTGCCGACTCTACATTGATACATATAGAATTCGAAACGAATCAGTACAAAGTTATCATTGAGCAAGACCATATTTGATCATATTTTAATACACAAAGTACTGATGCATGTAAAAATGCAGGAAACAATAATTACTGCCCCAACGTGACTAATTCTATTAAACTGGATGCTACTTAAACCACAACATCATAATGTATTACAAAAGATGAATTCAGTTTTAATGAATGTCAACCGTACATGAACAATGCAATTATACATGGTAGCATGCACAGGGTGTAAGCTTTCTACATATGTTTTAAACGCTACATATCCAATTTTGAAAACGGTCATAACATGCATGTATAAAGATTGGTCTATCCCATTGCAGCCTTGAAGTGACGACCCAGGACGCTGTTACTCCGTCATTCGCGATCTCCTCTGCTCTTAGAGAACCTGACCAGCTGGGATCAGAAGTCTACGAGGAACTGGTCGGAGCAGAAATCTACTGGACCATTGATATTCCAAGTAGGCAGTTTGATAAGCCGCCTCGTGGGAAAACCAACAATGTGGTTTCCGAACAGGTCCGACACAAACCGGCCTGTAGAAGTACAGAAAAGAGCTAGAAGCTTGAAATTTCGGATTGTACTTTCCGAGTAGCGAAAACAAAGGCGCTGATCAGCTTCGCGGTTACCGCGAAGCTGATCTGCGTCTTTGTTTTCGCCTATGCAGATTGTTGGTTTTCTCACGAGGTGGCTCATTATTTAATAAGTCTCTTTGGACTACACTCACCTTACTGCTGCATGACGAAAACATGCCCATGTGATACACATATTTTTCCGAAGTTGTAAAAATTGAAAATTTTCAGTTGAAATTTTTAAAAAAATTTTTCTTATTTTTGCCTCGTCGAGGCGGTTCTAACGAGTACCCACAATCTATGTTTCGGAGCAAAAATTAATTGGTATACCCTTGCATACCCCAGTTTTACCATATAAAAGTGGGTTTTAAGGGGGGGGGTTCATTACACGGACATTATTTCCTAATGAAATATTTGCTTCCATACAGCCGTTGCCGAGTGGTTAATAAATCCAAAAAGACCCAAGCTAAAAGAAGCTACCCCATTATACTTATTTACGAAAGGTCTAATTCTCGTAAAAACGAATATTTTTGCAGTTAGCGTATCAAGTAAATTAGATTCAGTTTTAATGTAACATTTTAGGTGACTACAGTGCCTCCCCCACCTGTTGGGCCTACTCTGGAACATCTGCCAGTGGCTCACCCAGCAAACAACTCGTCTTGGATGGGTAGGTACTATTTATACTTATATAATTCTTCTGTCAAGTATCGACGGCTAATGTTTCAATGTTTTTATCATTATTTCCATCATGACTGACTATCTTTCCATAAAAGTTTCCATATTTGCTGGTAAACATTGCTTGCGTTTAGAATGAATTTTCACCTTGAACGGTGCCACGTACTGAGCTGATATGCTCATAGAGAATACAACTTTAGACCTAGTTTACTTGGAGGATGTTATATTTCAGGACATGGACCCAGTGATGGGCGGCGACGTACCGACATGACATTACTGGAAGACTTAGAATTGAGCGCCGCATGGGAAAACCAACCTGCATAGGCGAAAACGAAGGCGCAGATCAGCTTAGCAGTAACTGCGAAGCTGATGAGCGCCTTTGTTTTCGCTACACGGATAGTGCAATTCCTCTACTTTCTAAATCCAAAATTCCCAGCCGCTAACCATCTCCTGTGACTGTATAGCTCGGTTTGTGTCGGACCTGGTCGGAACCTAAATTGTGGGTTTTCTCGTGCACATGCTCAATGAGCTGCCGCGTCAGAAACCATTCTACAGATGCAAAGCTGATCAGCGTCTGTTTTCGCTAGTGATAGATGTTATATTCTCTCCAAAAATTCAAGCGTCTAGCCTGCTGCTGTGACTGTACCTGGTCGGAAACCCATTGATAATCATTGATGGTGCACATTTCTAAAAGCGACAACAAACACATTGTACATTGGTATTTCAGTTGCAGTCAGGATTCTGACATTCTGGGCGGTGATTTCGACAGCGTTGAGACGAGTATTCCTCTCATCAAACGTTACTACGTGAACCTGTACGTGTTCAAGTTCTACAACAGCGATGACGTGTTCTTCAAGTGTACGGTGAAGTTGTGTCCCAGTGGCTCCAGCGCTTGCGATATTGTAAGTAAATTAAAAGTAAATTCGATGAGTGCATTGTTTTACATGTAGCTGCTCAAGCTACGACTATGACTTTGAAACTACCAATCAATAAGTCATAACTTGCTTGTTTCTAAAATGATGCACTATAAATTGATGAAGGAATTTTGGGTTTCGCGTTACTTAACCCGTAAACCAGAGAATGTATAAACTGACCCTATTATATATAGAGATTTCATACCCTTTCTATTTTCAGAGCTGTGGTGTCCGTAAGAGGCGAAGCTTGGGTATGACCCAGCCCCAGGGAGATGAGAAATCATTCACTACCTCAAACATAATTCACATCATGCCAACTGGAAACGGGGCCTCAACTGCCATGGGTATGTACGAGTATAATATTGTTATAATCTAATTTTGTAACGATGTTGGTGTCAAAGATAACATTTGGTTCCGGCCTGTCCGTTAACTAAACAGGTAAACCGGACAATGCAGGTCACGGACGGTCGAAACGAAAGCATGCACATATAATTTACAGATTTTTTTCTGCTGTAAAGATTGAATATTTCGTTGGAAAAAAAATTTGATAGTTTTAATATTTTGCTCAAAACATTGATTGTGGCTACACATTAGAACCGTCTTGCCGAGGTGGTTCTAACGAGTACCCACACTCTGTTTTGGAGCAAAAATAGGAAATAGGTATACCCCTTCATACCCCAGTTTTGCTATATAAATGTGGGGTTCAAGGGGTATGCATGTAATGTTATCAAAGACAATACACTGAAAAAAAGTAGGTGCATCATTGTAGCTGCGCTGGCTCTACCAGCCTTTCTGCTTTATCTGTTACTCAGCATATCACTTCCTTTCATGAACGTAAACATAGGTTTCGTATCTGTATCAATACTGAAAAACTGATATACTAGTCAAAAGTTCAAAATGGCCACCAAGGTTTTAATCTATTTTCTTCGAAACCGAAAGCACTTAAGTTTTTTGGCGTCATTTACTACCTTAACATATCCGTAACGAATAGGCACAATTCAGAAACATGCACCAGGGACGCCTTGCCGTCCTCATTTAAAAAAAATAACAAGAATTTGCATAAGGAGGGGGGGGGGGTAATTTTTCAGATTTTGTCCACAATCAACAAAACTAACGCTCAGAAAATCCAGATTTTTTGCATGGACATGATCAGTAAGGGTACCTTTAAAAATGAAATGATTTGAACGCCGAAAACGGGCGTTTCGAAATGTCTCATTTCAAAAAGTAATATTTGCGAATTTTAAAAATGGGGGTACCGCTATTCAGTGGGATACCCTGCATAATTTGAGGAAAATTTTTTCAAGTTTTCACTGCCTTTTGTCGAAAGCTTTGCTTATTTGGTGATGTAAATAGTTTTCAATTTTTAGTTTTTAAAAATCGATAAAATGTAAGTGGGCGCTTAAAACTTTTGGCCAGTATATTTTGAGACAGCGAAAAAATATCGTTTTCTGATGGGTGAAACACTTAAATACATGTATAAAGATATAACTTTATTTTTCTTTTGCAGGTGGCCTGTGGCTATGCTTAGCAAGCTTGGTGAGCATGTACAACAGAAATTAGATGTGCACGACAATTACGTGTGACAGCCAAAAGTAGAATTAAAACATAGTTCAACAATCTTGTTTTTCATTTTATGCCCTTAATAAAAAGTGAATTTCTGTCATGTTGAGACGGAGCCATGACCACGGTCAATTAATAACACAACCCGACACCACTGTATTACGAAAACATGCCCATATGATTGATATACAGTAATTTTTTCAGGTCAAAAACCGATAATTTTCAGAGGAAAAGTTTTGATATTTTTATTTTTTGCTCAAAACATAGATTGTGGGTATACGTTAGAACCGGTTCTAACGAGTACCCACAATCTATGTTTTGGAGCAAAAATAAGAAAAATAGTTATACCCCTGCAAACCCCAGTTTTTCTATATAAAAGTGGGGTATAAGGGGGTATTTACTTCACGGACATGTTTTCCTAACGGAATACTCACCCCCTGCATTCAGAAGCCAAAACACTAACAAGGCCGTTCTACTGAAATGTGAATAGCGTTATACATTAGGAGAATATGTCCGTGTAATGATACCCCCTTGGATCCCGCTTTTATATAGCACAACTGGGGTATACAGGGGTATACCCATTTCTTTTATATAGCACAACTAGAGTATGCAGGGTATACCCATTTTTCTTTTGGTCCAAAACATAGATTGTGGGTACTCGTAAGAACCGCCTCGGCGAGGCGGTTCTAACGTGTACCGCCAATCTGTTTTGAGCAAAAATAAGATCAACTTTCTAGCTGAAATTTTTAAAAGCTCAAAAAATCTCCGTTTATTGCATGGGATTTCCTCCGGATGCAAGATGTTTTAGAAAGGTACAAATCCAATTTATGATAGGTCAGCAATCGCTAACCTGTCAGCACCCTTATGCCCTGTATCTTATACACTTGATGGCAACTAACTCGACAGATCGCTGGTCTGTATTCCTTGTGCGTTGTATAAAATGCCCGTCCTAAGCAACGCGTTCGAAGCACAAATCAATTACATACTGCTACAAAACAAGAGGTATACTTAAGCTATTCTTCTAAAGTCAGTCAGTTATTTGAACGTATCTTAATACGTGAATACGCACGCGTGATCAGCAATCAAGACCAAATATACAAAGCACTGACATTTAGCCCTAACCAAGTCTAAACTGGAATATCTGTAGCTCCTCTGTGGTAATGCAGCTTCAGCTCCGTTGCTCTATGGCAACTTGAGCTCCGTTGCTCTATGGCAACTTGAGCTCCGTTGCTCTATGGCAGCTTGAGCTCCGTTGCTCTGTGGCAGCTTCAGTTCCGTTGCTCTGTGGCAACTTTAGCTCCGTTGCTCTATGGCAGCTTAAGCTCCGTTGCTCTATGGCAAATTCATTTCCGTTGCTCTGTGGCAACTTTAGCTCCGTTGCTCTATGGCAGCTTGAGCTCCGTTGCTCTATGGCAACTTCAGTTCCGTTGCTCTGTGCCAACTTTAACTCCGTTGCTCTTTGGCAGCTTGAGCTCCGTTGCTCTATGGCAACTTCAGTTCCGTTGCTCTGTGCCAACTTTAACTCCGTTGCTCTTTGGCAGCTTGAGCTCCGTTGCTCTTTGGCAACTTCAGTTCCGTTGCTCTGTGCCAACTTTAACTCCGTTGCTCTTTGGCAGCTTGAGCTCCGTTGCTCTTTGGCAACTTCAGTTCCGTTGCTCTGTGCCAACTTTAACTCCGTTGCTCTTTGGCAACTTGGCAAAGTTCTCCCTATTCACAGCTCGGCCGAGTCACGATCATGATTGCTTTTACCAGCTTGTCCATGTTATGCGCGTATAATTCATTAGAAAGTTTTTATTCTTGGATAATAGCCTACGATATTTAAAAATAGGGTATTTTATGCAACATTTTGCTATGACAAGGCATTTATGTCCAAAAATCAACATTTTTCACGTTACGATGTTGCACCTTTAATTTGGGTGTTTTCTAAGCTCGTTTATGTTTAAAATTAAGGTCCAATATTCATGTAATACACTCCTCAAAATAATCTAAGGGCCAGAAATTTAATTTCGCAGACTTTGTGAATGTCAAATAATTTCTTTAATTTAATAGTCAACGGGTGCCCTAAATAATAAACCCCAAAAACCTTAATCGACAACTTGTCGGTGATCATGACAACACTACCCTAAAAGAATCGCTATTTTACACGTGGGTGGGGTAGTAAATTCTAAAAAACACTTGTTTTACAAGAATATGACCGTAAACATGAACCCAGTAACGGGCATATAAAGCATGGAGCTGTTTAACATCCATGCAATATGACAGAATTTTCAAATTCACTTCCGGTTGCCAGCAAGACGATAACAACAGCCGCTTACCATTTCGATTGCCAGACTTTCTCGCGTTCCAAATCGAACATTACGGACAGGTATGATTCTCTGAAGACGGTCCCACATCAAATCAATCGATTTGAGGCCAACAGAGCCTACTCGTCATTCCACAATACGGCTCTATAAATGACCATTTTATTTAAACATCCGACCCATGTGTAACACCACAAATACTATAAAACTCCAGTCCACGATGCTTTTTGAAATCACGTTTTTGACCAGACAAAAAAATCTGTATGCACAATCTTAAAATTAATAAAGTAGGCCTCTTGTTCCCTCACAGTGACCCAGAAATCCCGCTGACTTCGACTGGACTTTGCATATTGACATCAGAACATTCTATTGGCTCATTTGAGACCGCTTCTTTGGTCGCACGTGTCGAAAATCAGCTTAGACGTCAGTGACGGAAGGCAACGTGAGTGATAGTTTCAATTCACTTTGTGTTATTGGACCACGATTTCTTTGGCAGACAAAATCTGCTTGTTATGTGTAGGGTGAGTATATGAGCCGCCCCGTGGGAAAACCAACAATCTGCATAGGCGAAAACAAAGGCTCAGATCAGTTACCGCGAAGCTGATCAGCGCCTTTGTTTTCGCTACTCGGATAGTACAATTCCTCTACTTAACTCCAAAATTTCAAGCTTCTAGCTCTTTTCTATGACTGTACAGCCTGATTTGTGTCAAACCTGTTCGGAAACCACATTGTTGGTTTTCCCACGAGGTGGCTCATATAATGTTGGTTCTTTGGAACTGGACATTATTCAGAACGGGTAACTGACTGATATGCAACACGCATATGGAATTTTGAACATTGTTCATCCATTTGCTGGCGCATTGGATCCCGAGTTTATTTTAATGGTCGAGTACGACCAATTACGAAGGGCTCCAGGGGTTGGAGGGTTCCTTGGACGCGAGTAAGTTCAGCGTATGGACTGGCTAGCACGTCCTGACATGAACCCGATTTAGCACGTGTGGTATTGTCTACTGTAACAGAAGAATTGCGATCTAATTTTTAATTTGGGACGCGAGAAAGTCTGGAACGTGAGCTGTTAGGCGATCGGGGCATGATTCCGGAAGTTGATTTAGAGCTTCCGGACACATTGCATGGAACTTCTACAGGCACAAGAACTTATTAAATATATCAAGCTGACATCTTAGGCCATGTTGTGAAAAGAAGACCAATTTCTCAATTTTACTACCCCACCCACTGTGACCTAGTTTCATGGTTCAGTGATTTTGCCTTACATCTTGACACTCAGTTGGTATGTTTCATACTTCAGATTATGAATGAGTATGGCTCGGCAAATAGGTCACTTTATGGGCGTTACCTTATGAATACGTTATTGGGTATGGTCTACTTTTGACCTACATGTAGGTAAAAGCTTAAGGTATACAGTTGAGACTCAACTCACATGTTGTCCGTTAGAATGAAATCCGAGTTTGTCTAATTTACTGGATTTGACAAAATACAGGTAGCTGATCTTTAACGGTAAATATGTGACAGCGCTCTAGGCTGACTGAGTTCGACTTTTCTATAATCTCCCTACTTGAAGACCACGCCCAGATATGAATATTAAAGTTGCCGCCCATACAGTGACCCATTTGCCGAGCTATATGATCAGACCTTTGACCCAAACATACTTATAGGTCACTATGACCTAATTTCATGGGTCAGTGATTTTGCTTTAATCTCAACACTCAATGGGTGTATGATGATATTTATTTCTTATTATGAGAAAGTATGACCAGACCATTGATCCTAAAGTACTTATAGATCAATGTGACTTTATTTCACGGTACAGTGATTTAGCCTTGTATCCTGGCACTCAGTTGGTATATGAACATACTTCTTTCACAATATGAGCGAGACCTTTAAACCATAGGTACTTATGGTTAACTGTCATGGTTCAGTGATTTTGCCTTGTATCCTGGCACTCAGTTGGAATATGAACATACTTCTTTCACAATATGAGCGAGACCTTTAAACCATAGGTACTTATGGTTAACTGTCATGGTTCAGTGATTTTGCCTTGTATCCTGGCACTCAGCTGGAATATGAACATACTTCTTTCACAATATGAGCGAGACCTTTAAACCATATAGGTACTTATGGTTAACTGTCATGGTTCAGTGATTTTGCCTTATAGCATCAAGGCAAAAAGGTGTATGAGCATAATACTGTGGGTTACAGGTGGAATTTGGCCTTATGTTTGACAAAGGTCAGCAGTCGAGCGTGCTGTCCTTGGACAGCTCCCATTTATTGGTGTCTATAGTTGGCAGGTCAAGAAAACTACACTAATGATTAGAACATGTTTGTTTTGGTATCTAAGACAATCAATGGAGTTGAATTTATCCCCACAGCACAAAATTCAACACCAAAACATATAAAACAATTTGAACCACAACAGAAGTATCGCCTTAGAATATTATAATCAGTAATATAAAATTACTGGCAGGCTTAAATTGATTTTACATGACCATAACCTCACCCTCGGCTTCTGCAGTGGATGACAACATTTAATTAGTTGTTCTGTCCTCTTTAAAAGTACTAATGATGGTTGACAGACAAATGGACACATTATGAGAGCCTAAAGATTCATGTGAGCTAAATACAAGGAGAAACTGGGAACATACAAAAATGAAACAAGGATTGGCAATAAGCAAGGCTTATTAGATACCCTCCGCTGTGAATGCCCTTACCTGTAAACACAAAGAAGAAAAAATGTCTAAGTTCTCATAGGTGTCATTTTGTCCAAAAAAAATTTTTTCACAAAATTTCTTCATGTAAATGTCCAATGGGTGTACATCATGTAGGCACGATATGAAATTGTTCCATCAAAAACTGTGGTAGGAGTTGATCGGCCCGTGAATGCCCTTACCTGGAAACAAAAAGAAGAAACATTGTCTAAGTTCTCATAGGTGTCATTTTGTCAAAAATTATTTTTTCGCAATAAAATTTCTTCATGCAAATGTCCAATGGGTGTACATCATGTAGGCACGATATGAAATTGTTCCATCAAAAACTGTGGTAGGAGTTGATCGGCCCGTGAATGCCCTTACCTGGAAACAAAAAGAAGAAAAATTGTCTAAGTTCTCATAGGTGTCATTTTGTCAAAAATTATTTTTTCGCAATAAAATTTCTTCATGCAAATGTCCAATGGGTGTACATCATGTAGGCACGATATGAAATTGTTCCATCAAAAACTGTGGTAGGAGTTGATCGGCCCGTGAATGCCCTTACCTGTAAACAAAAAGAAGAAAAATTGTCGAAGTTCTCATAGGTGTCATTTTGTCAAAAATTATTTTTTCGCAATAAAATTTCTTCATACAAATGTCCAATGGGTGTACATCATGTAGGCACGATATGAAATTGTTTCATCAAAAACTGTGGTAGGAGTTGATCGGCCCGTGAATGCCCTTACCTGTACACAAAAAGAAGAAATTGTCTAAGATGTCATTTTGTCAAAAATTATTTTTTTGCAATAATATTTCTTCACGCAAATGTCCAATGGGTGTACATTATGAAGGCATAATATCAAAAAAATCTAAGAAAAACTGTGGTAGGAGATGATCGGCCCATATTTGCACACCTTAGAATAAATGTTGAAAACTTGCACAAAAAATAGTCTAGGTTCAAACAGCTGAAATTTTGTCAAAAATATTTTTTTTCAAAATAATATTTCTTCATGCACATGTCCAGTGTGTCAGTATTGTGAAGGCAAAGTATCAAATAGCTCCAGCAAAAACTGTGGTAGGAGTTGATCGGCCTGTATAGGCACTACCATGGAACCCATGTTGGAAATAGTGCACAAAAATTGTCTAAGTTCACAAAGCTGCAAATTTGTTCAAAATTATTTTTCCAAAATAATATTTCTTCATGCACATGTCCAGTGTGTCTCTATTGTGATGGCAAAGTATCAAATAGCTCCAGCAAAAACTGTGGTAGGAGTTGATCGGCCTGTATAGGCACTACCATGGAACCCATGTTGGAAATAGTGCACAAAAATTGTCTAAGTTCACAAAGCTGCAAATTTGTTAAAAATTATTTTTCCAAAATAATATTTCTTCATGCACATGTCCAGTGTGTCTGTATCGTGATGGCAAAGTATCAAATGGCTCCAGCAAAAACTGTGGTAGGAGTTGATCGGCCCGTATAGGCACTACCATGGAACCCATGTTGGAAACAATGCACAAAAATTGTCTAAGTTCACAAAGCTGCAAATTTGTTAAAAATTATTTTTCCAAAATAATATTTCTTCATGCACATGTCCAGTGTGTCTGTATCGTGATGGCAAAGTATCAAATGGCTCCAGCAAAAACTGTGGTAGGAGTTGATCGGCCCGTATAGCCACTACCATAGCACATGCACATCCCCTGTAATAGAAAATGCTCATGAAAAATTGTCTATGTTCTCTCAGTTGTAATTTTGTCAAAAATTATTTTTTCACTATCAAACTACTTCATGCAAATGTCAAACATGTAACCATTGTATTGGTAAAGTTTCAGAGTTATTCATGGAAAACTGTGGTAGGAGTTGATCGGCCCATGAAGGCACTATACATATGCATATAAACACAGCCATTAAGAATTACAACGGGAAATAACTCTCACAGAACTGGCCCCTTGCCCCTTATATTTTATCATAATATTTGCCCCATCAATATATATGTGTGTGCAAGGTTTCATGAAATTCCGGCTAAGGGGCTTCAAGATATTAAGGAAACAAAGTGTTACGGACGGGATGGATGGACGGACAGATGGACGGACGGACAGACAACGTGAAAACAGTATACCCCCCTTAAAACTTGGTTTTAGCGGGGGGGTATAATAAGTGCATATTTGGGCTCATTTAGTTTTCAGTATAATACAGTTTTTTCATTGAAATTTAAAATTGCAGTATTACGATAACACACCCATGTAATATACAGATTTTTAAAGTTGTTAAAATTGAAAATTTTCAGTCTAATTTTTTTGACATTTTTCTTATTTTTGCTCAAAACATAGATTGTGGGTAAACATTAGAGCTGCCTCCCTGAGGCAGTTGTAAAGAGTACCCACAATCTATGTTTTGGAGCAAAAAAAAAGGTACACATAAACCCCTGCATACCCCAGTTTTACTATATAAAAGTGGGGTTTTAGGGTGTATGCATTGCACGGACACGTTTTCCTGATGTTTGGTCTCATTTAGAAGCTTTCTCAAGAATTAAATGACCAATTAATATGTTCTAACAATTTATTGACATAACTTTCTTTGTTTTGCACACAGTTTGAATATATGACATTTATAATATAAATAATGACACACATAAATATTTGAATATTCAATAATATAAAACAATATCACCCCTGCCTGCAGGAGTTTGCATTCTACTATGTGAGCATCATCATGAAAAACCCGGATTATTGCATGTTCAAAAACAATGGCACAAAGCAGCTGTGCAGTAACTGCACAGCTGATCAGTGCCTTTGCTTTTGCTAAAAGGATAGTACAATTCCTCTTCTACTTATTAAATAAATCCTAAGTGTGAAGCTTTAGCCTTCTTCTGTGACTGTATTGGCCAGTTTATATTGAACCTGGTCAGAAACCAAAAGAACAGGGCCCAAAAGACCAGGGCCCAGTTGTTTAAAACTTTGTTAACTTAACACTGTTGTTAAGCCCTTAATTTGTTAACTATACATCAACTTCAATAGCAAATACACTGTTAATTTTTGTTGAAAAAAGTGAGAATCCTTTGCATTGCAAAGGATTCTCACATTTTTTCAACAAAAATTAACAGTGTATTTGTAATATTGCCGTTTGAAATTTTAACAAATTGTTAACTAACGACATCATTTATTTTGAACAACTGGCCCCAGTTTTTTTCTGTTTGTGGCTCATTTGTGCCATGTCAGGATAAAACCTGAGTTTTGTTTATGCAAATACAAAAACATGCAAGGCAGCTGCACATTAACAGCACAGTTATCCAGCTCCTTTGTTTTCAATTGGCTACAAAGGCGACATTATCCCTCAACTACACAAATGAGCCACGTCACGAGAAAACCGGTCTTCGGGATTCCCGCCAGGTCAGACATAAACCGGCCTGTGCAGTCACAGAAGATGACTAGAGGCTGGAAAGTTTGGATTTAGAAAGAAGAGGAACTGTACCATCTGTGTAGGGAAAACAAAGGCGCTGATCAGCTTCACAGTTACTGCGAAGCTGATCTGTGCCTTTGTTTTCGCATAGGCAAAAATCCGGTTTTCTCATGACGCAGCTCAAATCTGAAACGTAAAGCCTCTAGCCATCTGATTTGTTTCGTTTTCTTTCGTTTTATAGAACTTAGTTTGTGTTAGAATAGGTCTGAGACATAGCATACAGGTTATTTCATGACATTGCACAATTATTTTCCGTGAACTATCTACCTCTGGTTATCATATGAGCCGCGTCATGAGAAAACCAGATTTTTGCCTATGGGAAAACAAAGGCTCAGATCATCTGTGCGTTAACTGCACTACACGGATAGTACAATCCTTCTTCTTTCTGAATCTGAAATTTTAAGCTTCTAACAATCTTCTGAAGCTGCACAGACCCGTTTGTGTCAAACCTGATGGGAAACCCTGAAGACCGGTTTTCTTGCGTTGCGGCTCTATAACTTATATTTTAACATTAAGAGGCACAACGCAATCTACTTCTATAGTCAAGATAGTGGTCAATTCACAAATGTATTTATTAATCAATCTATGTTATGTGTGATTTTCTTTTTTAAATTATTTAATAGCTAATAGATGTTTTGGCCTAGTGCACAAAACAGAGAGCCACTGCATGAGAAAACCAACAAAATGCTTAGGAAAAAACAAAAGCACAGATCATCTGTGCAGTAACTGCAAAGCTGATCAGCGCCTTTGTTTTTGCTACACGGATAGTACAATTCCTCCTCTACTTATTTCCAAAATTTCAAGCTTCAAGCCTTCTTCTGTGGCTGTACATGCCGGTTTGTGTCAGACCTGGTCGGAAACCCCAAAGACCTGTTTTCTTGCATCGCGACTCAAACATGGTAGTATGAAGCTTTCTAATTACTGAAATACCCCCAGACCAAATTTGTGCTAAGAATTCTTTACTTGAAATACATGAAGATGGATTACAATATAGTCCACACAAAAGATTATGAGACTTTAAATCTAGGTCCCATCTCCATATGACCTAAACTGTTGGTAGGCTTTTAAACCCAAAATCAACAAAAGAGTTCCTGCCTGTAATTGAATTAGTAAAAACCTTGCATGTTGCAAATATGTACAAAACACAAGATAGATGGCCAGAGACATACAGCAGGAAAAAATCAAGTGCAATAAACGATGACTCTATATCATGTAGCAAGATGCTAACAAGCAGGTCCCAACACCAGAGTGGGAACCAAAACAAAAAGCACCTGAAGAAGTCTGAGGCTTACTATATAATAATGGTGTCAAGTACAGGTAATATGGTGGTCGGGTGGGAATATGGGCCCCTGCCAATTGGGGCCTAGGAGAAATAGATGGGCTGCTTGTGCCTCCAGGCAAAGCTTCTAATCTACTGACCGACCATCTGATTACTGGTTAACCGTTCATGTCTGAGCCTGCCCAGGAAAAGTGGTTTAGTCAAACCATCCATACATATAAGCCATATTGGCTTAGTTGGGTGGTTATATTTATAAGGCACATTTTGAGTGTCATGACATCCTAATGTTGGGTAACAGTCCCATAAAATGGAAGCAAAGTCCCGACATGACCATCGCTGTTGTCTGGGACGTAAAGCATCAATTCAAACAAACAAACACAATACAGGTAGAATGTAGATTTATAGAAATTCACTAAATTTTTACTACCAACAATGTCCTTCACCTGCATTCAGCTATTTATAATTAATTTTCTTGCATTTTTACCCATTTTTGATGAATGGAATTGCCAATATAACATAGTCAATGCCGACCTCTGCCCTCACAACTACGCTACACCAATCATTATCTTTTGGGAGAGTCTACTTTAATGTTTAGAGACGTGATTCCCAGTATTGATGAAATTCCTCTTTATCGCCAACAGAACAGGTCTAGATGGGATGCTGCCACCTCCTCTTTCTAACTAACTGATATCCAGTAAGCTATAATATTTTTCATGGTTTTTGGTATGAAAGTTTAGCTGTTATACTTCAAAAGTTATGGTTAACACTCCTCTTGACATTCAGTATGGTATATCAAAGTTTATCATGTTTTTTTTTTTGTTGATGTTTTTTTTTTTTTTGCAATGAAAGTTTAATATAATGAAAGTTTAACTGATTTCATACAGACATCAGAAGTTATAGTAAAAAGCCACAACTCTTATCATTACAAAAACTTGCCCATGTAATATACAGAGATTTTTTTCAGAAGCAAAAATTGAAAATTTCATTGTCAAATTTTCGATATTTTTAATATTTTTGCTCAAAACATAGATTGTGGGTACACGTTAGAACAGCCTCGGCAAGGCGGTTCTAAACATGGATTGTGGGTACACGTTAGAACCGCCTCGGCAAGGTGGTTCTAACGAGTATCCACAATCTATGTTTTAGAGCAAAAATAAGAAAATATGTGTACCCCTGCAAACCCCAGTTTTTCTATATAAAAGTGGGGTTTAAGGGGGTACATATTGCATGGACATGTTTGCGTGATGTATTCACTGGCACCCAGCATGTTATATTTTTCATGTTTTTTTGCTATGAAAGTTTAACTGATGGGCCTCAGTAGTTTAAGGGGTCATAACTCCTCCACTAGGCCACCACATTCTCCTAGTATGTTATATTTTCCATGTTTTTTTTTGCTATGAAGGTTTAACTGATGGGCTCCAGTATTTATAGCAAGGGTCTGTTACCCCCTTTCATATTCATCCCCATTATAAGTCTGTTGTAATAAGACCCTCAGTCTGTGACTGCTCACACCTACTGCTAGGTCAGTTTAACTGATGGGCTCCAGTAGTTATAGTAAGGGTCCGTTACTCCCCTTTCATATTCATCCACATCCAGTAAATCTTCATCCAGTGTGGCTGATAACTGTTGTAGTAGGACATCAAGAGCCTAAAATAATGTTTTATTACATTATAAAAGCATGCCCATGCAATATACAGATTTTGTTGAAGCTTTAGAAATTGAAAATGTTGAAAAGGTTTCATATTTTCATCAGGATAACATTTCCGTGCAATATAAACCCCCTTATACCCCACTTTTATATAGCAGAACTGGGGTATTCAGGGATACACCTAATTTTCTTATTTTGCTCCAAAACAGATTGTGCGTACTTGTTAAAACCGCCTCAGCGAGGCGGTTCTAACGTGTACCCACAATCTATGTTTTGAGCAAAAATATCCAAAAAATTTCTACAGAAAATTTTCAATTTTTACAACTGAAAAAATCTCTGTATATTGCATGGGCAAGTTTTCATAAAGTGCTAAGAACATAAATAGTGCATACACCTTAGAATTGCCTTGACAAGCCAGCTCTTACGTGTACCTACAATCCTTTTTTTTGTACAAAAAGTAAGAAAAACAAAATCTTTTCTGCTGGAAATTATCATCTTTTATAAGTTATAAATTTCTGTGCATTGCATAAGCATTTTTCCAAACTGTTTCAGACAAGGCACATTGCAGTATATGGCACAGTATTCTTAAAGTTTTGCTGTATGAGGGCACATAAACCATCTTTTGTAGTGCAAGAGGGCACTCTTGATGACTGTAGCAATTTCATTTCCGACATGACCAGAGCTGTTGACTTGGACTTTAAGCATCAATTGAAACAAACAAAAAAATCATGTAAATGCTTTCCCGTCATCCTAATATTTTGAAAAGCTGTACTTATCAATCAATATAAACATAAATTTTAATTAAAACTATAATATTACTGTAAGTTTAAAAATTTTTGCATGACTTTTCTTTTGCAATTTTACTATTTCCAAATCATAAGCGATTTCTTGATTTTGCAAATAGTGAGCTTGCAGTCTATAAAGCTTACAAGAGAGAACTATAAAGTCGCAAGAGAAAGAATATAAAGCAAAATTATGTTCTTGCGAACATTGCCAAATTTACAGAATGTATATTTTCAATTATTTTTGTGATGTTTTGAAAAAGGCAGGGTGCCAGTCTTAAAAGAACAAGAACATAAAGAATGTATATAAATACAGATCATCAGGAAAACATGCCTGTGTAATAAATACCCCCTTAAACCCCACCTTTATATAGCAGAAAATGGGGTTTACAGGGGTATACCATTTTTCTTATTTTTGATCCAAAACATAGATTGTGGGGACTCGTTAGAACCGCCTCGGTGAGGGGGTTCTAACGTGTACCCACAATCAATGTTTTGAGCCAAAATATTAAAAATATCAAAACTTTTCCAATCAAAATTTTCGATTTTCGAGCTGAGAAAAATACTGTATATTATATAGGCATGTTTTCGTTATGGTTATCTTACCACATCTGTGACTGTTTTCTCGTGTAGTTTTCTCATCGGTTTATTGATGAGGGTTTTTCTTCTATGTGTTGTGACATTGAACAGTTGCTCCAACAATAGCGTGCCTATCATGTCTAAAAGAATAAAGAGGAAGAAAACTATACATACACGGTGTACATGTATTTTAAAAAATATAAAAAAGATATATGTATTGATAGTTATAATAAAAGAAAATGCTATACTGTTGTTCTTTTTCGCACAATCATGACACAACAAGAGTAATACCAGAAATTAAAATATCCACTGTAGCTTGGTATTACAACCCAGCCACAAAGGCTAGATTCAAGAAAATTAGTGTATGTATTAGATAATCACCAATGAAAATTTTCATAAAAAAGGTATCACACCAAGATAGAATCTTCAAATCTGAACTTGAAAGCATTCATAATTAAATTAGTACATAATTAAAACACATCAACCACATCACTAAAACACATAAACCCCTTAAACCTACTTTTATAATAGTTAAACTGGAGTTTATGTGGGTATAGATATTTTTTCTTATATTTTTGCTCCAAAACATAGATTGTGAGTACTCTTTAGAAGCGCCTTGGTGAAGTATTTTTTAAAGTGTATCCACAATCAACACAATTTTCAACTGAAAGTTATCATTTTACTGTATAATGCATGGGCATGTTTTGGCAATGGGTTTTTAAAATTCAGAACTTTACTGTTTCTTACCATCCATGGCCTTATCTGCATGATCGCTTTCCGTCCATACATGGCCCTGTCGAGCCACCGTAGACAGCAAATAATCCAGAATAATGGATTCTATTAGTTTGTCACCTGCATGCTTTGATACCTGTAATATATGAGCCGCCTCGTGGGAAAAGCAACAATCTACATAGGCGAAAACAAAGACGCAGATCAGCTTCGGGGTAACCGCGAAGCTGATCAGCGCCTTTGTTTTCACTACTCGGATAGTACAATTCCTCTTCTACTTAAATCCAAAATTTCAAGCTTCTAGCTCTATTCTGTGCTTGTACAGGCCGGTTTGTGTCCGACCTGTTCGGAAACCACATTGTTGGTTTTCCCACGAGGCGGCTCATATTTAGACATCATGGGGATTATTCTGACCAATTACCCCTCTGTCAAATGAACACTGACAGGACCCCAGGATAATGGACACAATCAAATGATCAGAGCTGTTATTTTCAGTATATGGGCATTGCCTGATTGTTGTCATCCAACATTCAAGCCTACTAATCTCTTTCATCATCCAGTCAAAGCTAAACCAGAGGACCAATGGTCCTGTAAACGCTCACCTGAGATCAGCTGCATATACCAATAAACATGTTTGAATATTATGGTATTTAACTCCAGTGCAGGGGCAGATAAGCCCTTGGGCCATTTTCTTTTTTCAGAATCTTCAATATTCTGTCCATTTGCCAATTTCCTGTTGGCTTTTTCCTTCAAATGACATTTTAACAGTTTTCCCAATTCAGATGCACAGGCAACCCATGTTGACCTTGCCATAAACTTGGTCAAGGTCATCACAGGGTCATGATTTATATATACATTGGAGTACTTTAGCCATCGATGCCTCACACCAAGTTTCCTTGAAATCAGTCTATTGGTTTCAGAGAAGATGATTTTTGATGGGTTTTTACCATATATGGGCATGGCGGCCATCTTGGTCATGTGACCTAGATTATTTATATACACATTGATTCCCCCAGTCTATAGATGCTTCACTTAAAATTTGGCTTTGTTTGGCCAAGCGGTTTCAGAGGAGAAGACGTTTGAATATTATGGAAATATACATGTATATTGCCCCGGGGTGGGGGCACATGAGCCCCTGGGGTCCAATTTTTTTCAGAATCATTAATATCCAGTCCTACTGCCCATTTCCTGCAAGACTTTCACTTTAAATGACATTTTAAAAGTTTTCCCCATTCAAATGCATTGGTGACCTATGTTGACCTTGCCGTAAAATAGGTCAAGGTCATCACAGGGTCATGATTTATATACACATTGTAGTGCTTGAGCCATCGATGCTTCGTGCCAAGTTTCGTTGAAATCGGTCAACCGGTTCTGGAGAAGAAGATTTTTGAACGGTTTTTACCATATATGGGCATGGCGGCCATCTTGGTCATGTGACCTGGATTTTTTATATACATATTTGTTACCCCTTCCTATTGATGCTTCACATAAAATTTCGCTTTGATTGGCCATGCGGTTTCAGAGGAGAAGATGTTTGAATATTATGGAGATATACATGTATATTGCCCCGGGGTGGGAGCGGATGAGCCCCTGGTGCCCAATTTTTTTCAGAATCATTAATATTCAGTCCTACTGCTCATTTTCTGCAAGATTTTTCCTTTAAATGACAATTTAACAATTTTTCCCATTCAAATGCATTCGCGACCTATGTTGACCTTGCCGTAAAATAGGTCAAGGTCATCCCAGGGTCATGATTTATATATACATTGTAGTGCTTGAGCCATTAATGCTTCATGCCAAGTTTGGTTGAAATCGGTCCAGTGGTTCCGGAGAAGAAGATTTTTGAAGGGTTTTTACCATATATGGGCATGGCGGCCATCTTGGTCATGTGACCTGGATTATTTATATACACATTGGTTCCCCCTTCCCATAGATGCTTCATGTAAAATTTGGCTTTGATTGGCCAAGCGGTTTCAGAGGAGAAGATCTTTGAAAATGGTGGACGACGGACGACGGACGACGGACGGACGGACGATGGACGACGGACGGACGCCGGAGCATGGGTATACTATAAGCTCACCTTGTGAGCCTGACGGCTCAGGTGAGCTAAAAACTGAAGTTCAATACTTATACTTTCAATATTTCATATAATCAAAAAAGTATCAGTCTTTTAATTCCCAATGCTTTTTTTCTAATATTCAGGTTATTTGACATTAAATCTATCTTAAAGGATTTTCAGAACAGCCAAAATAAATGCAAACTTTTTGCGCTTAACGCCACAGCAATATGCAACCAATGTCACACCAACATGAGTTAACAAACAATGTCACTGGCTGACATTGACGTTGCTCCACCCATAGGTGTGGCTTATGGTCACTTGACTTCTCAATGTTTTATCGAGAAATGAAGGACATCAAGAATGACACTTTCATCTAAGGTGATTTCAATGAAAATATAGATGAAAGACATTTCAGAGTCACATTACCAATACCAGTAGTTTATCCTGCTAAAACATGTTAACGTAATAAATGTTGGTGTTTAAATACCCATGAACAGGATAAATTTTTGTCTCGGCTGAGTTGAGCATGAACAAATTTCTAAAATCTCAAGATCTGACCCAGAACTCTGAAGACATTTTTATATCATTACATGTACCTCTTTGAGCTCTCTCCTCATGACTTTAGTATCATAATGACTCAGAACCTCTGTGGCCACTTCAGGAATAAGCTCATCCAGGTCAGGGATTATCACTTGATTCTCTATGAAATCTTCAGCTATTAAATCAAATACAGAGTCCTCTACCTGCAAGGAAACATATAAATAAACTAGTGGAAAACTTGAGAATTACAAACATCCATTTAAACTTCAGCAAAACTTTGGTTCTTCTTTGAAAGCACTATCTGAGTTGTTTTGACTGTTTAGGTAATGGAATTGCAAGTACAAATAAATTGTAACAACATAATGTTTTGTTATTCTAAATGATTTGGATCTTGCTCAGGCTGCTAGGTTGCACATGACCATTCACATTCTCAAACCTGTAATATCTGGCCCGGAGGTTATAAAGCTTTTTTATGCTCAATTCAGCTGAGCTTGAAATTTTATTGCTCCAAAATGTCAAAAGAAATTTTATTGCTCCAAAATGTCAAAATAGACAGAATATGGAAACTTCAATCACTAAAGCCAATAATTTATCCTGATAATATATGATATAATGGCATTTTAACATTAATGAGCAGGATAAATTTTAGACTCAGCTAAGTTGAGCATGAAAAAAAATTTATAACCTTGGGGCCTGACCTTGAATTTAAAACCTTAAAGAAGGCATCAGGAAAACATGTCCGTGCAATGTATACCCCCTTGAACCCCACTTTTATATAGAAAAACTGGGGTTTGCAGGGGTAGACCTATTTTTCTTATTTTTGCTTCAAAACATAGATTGTGGGTACTCGTTAGAACCGCCTCGGCGAGGCGGTTCTAACTTGTACCCACAATCTATGTTTTGAGCAAAAATAAGAAAAATATCATATTTTTAAGCTGAAATTTTTCAATTTTAAAAGCTCAAAAAATCTCTGTATATTGCATGGGCAAGTTTTCATAATGGGCAACTTAAAAGGCAGTAATCAAATGACAATTACTCCTCAGGAAAACATGTCCGTGAAATGTATACACCCTTAAACCCCACTTTTAAATAGCCTAAAAACTCTGCTATACCTATTTTCATATGCCTATTTTACCTGTTTTTCAGTGCTCCAAAACATTGTTTGTGGGTACTTGTTAGAACCCTCTCGCTAACTTGTACCTATTTATAAACATTTCAAAGTTCACAGATAAAAAAATAAACAAAACAAATAAAATTACATATTTGGAGGTCATGGTGACCTAGTGGTAAGAGCCCCCAACTTTATACCCAGAGGTCCTGGGTTTGAAACCCAACTGATGTCGGGCTGTGTCTTTGAGCACGACACATTCAGTACTTAACTCACCATAGAACTGGCAAATCCCAAAGAGGCATTGACTCCATCATGACATGAGCCGCGCCGCGAGAAAACCGGTCTTCGGGATTTCCGACAAGGTCTGACACAAACTTACCTGTACAGTCACAGAAGCGGACTAGAAGCTTGAAATTTCGGATATAAGAAAAAGAGGAAATATACTATCCGTGTAGCGAAAACAAAGGTGCTGATCAGCTTCGCGGTCACCGCGAAGCTGATCTGCGCCTTTGTTTTCGCATAGGCAAAAATCCGGTTTTCTCACGATGCGGCTCACATGGCAGAAAAATGAATGACTGGGACATTGAAGCACAATACAAACCAACAAAACTTACCAGTTCTTGTCCAATTTCATCCAGGTAATCATCCAGCAGATCATCTAACACCTCGTCCACCTGTCGATACTCCACATATTCTCTCGCCATCTCTCGGACCGTTTCCCGGACAACTGTAACCGAGGCCTCCTCGACAGCGTCATTTACAAGACGAGTGAGGAAACTCTCCAAGGGATCCTTCTCTAGCTGCGTATATAACATGTGTCTGAAATATATAAGCCATGTAATGAGAAAATCAATGTTGTAGTTTCCAACCAGGTCCCACACAAGCCAGCCTGTACAGCCACACAAAAAGGCTAGACTCTTGAAATTTCAGATTTAGAAAGAAGAGGCATCATACTATATATGGAGCGAAAACAAAAACACTGATCAGCCATGCAGTTAACGCAAAGCTGATCTGTGCCTTTGGTTCCGCACATGCAGACTGCTGACTTTCTGATGTGGTGGATAACACAGCCCTGTGTTATCCACCACAACCACAATGCTACATCTTTATTGAAATGGGGAATGTAAAAATTATTTTTAAAAATTTATCAAAGTAACACATTTCATTCACAATATCTGCTTTGTTTGTTTGTTTGTTATTTAACGACATGTCTTACATGCTAAATGATTTAATGCATAATAAAGACAATATCTGCCAGTATGTCAACTTAAAAAGCTATAGCTCAAACATCATTTGTATGAAATGGCAGTGTTAATGCAGGTCAGACTTCAAAATCTATAACTCAAACATCATTTGTATGAAATGGCAGTGTTAATGCAGGTCAGACTTCAAAAGCTATAACTCAAACATCATTTGTATGAAAATGGCAGTGTTAATGCAGGTCCGACTTCAAACACCATCACTCAAACATCATTTGTATGAAAATGGCAGTGTTAATGCAGGTCAGACTTCAAAAGCCATAACTCAAACATCATTTGTACGAAATGGTAGTGTTAATGCAGGTCAGACTTCAAAAGCTATAACTCAAACATCATTTGTATGAAATGGCAGTGTTAATGCAGGTCAGACTTCAAAAGTCATAACTCAAACATCATTTGTATGAAATGGCAGTGTTAATACAGGTCAGACTTCAAAAGCCATAACTCAAACATCATTTGTATGAAAATGGCAGTGTTAATGCAGGTCAGACTTCAAAAGCTATAACTCAAACATCATTTGTATGAAAATGGCAGTGTTAATGCATGTCAAACTTCAAAAGCTATAACTCAAACATCATTTTGTATGAAAATGGCAGTGTTAATGCAAGTCAGACATCATTTCTATGTAATGGCAGTGTTAATGCAAGTCAGACTTCAAAAGCTATAACTCAAACATCATTTGTATGAAAATGGCAGTGTTAATGCAGGTCAGACTTCAAACGCTATAACTCAAACATCACTTGTATGAAAATGGCAGTGTTAATGCAGGTCAGACTTCAAACGCCATAACTCAAACATCATTAGTGCGAAATGGTAGTGTTGATGCAGGTCAGACTTCAGACTCTATAACTCAAACATCATTTGTATGAAAATGGCAGTGTTAATGCAGGATAGACTTCAAAAGCTATAACTCAAACATCCTTTGTATGAAAATGGCAGTGTTAATGCAGGTCAAACTTCAAAAGCTATAACTCAAACATCATTTTGTATGAAAATGGCAGTGTTAATGCAAGTAAGACATCATTTCTATGAAATGGCAGTGTTAATGCAAGTCAGACTTCAAAAGCTATAACTCAAACATCATTTGTATGAAAATGGCAGTGTTAATGCAGGTCAGACTTCAAACGCCATAACTCAAACATCATTTGTGGGAAATGGTAGTGTTGATGCAGGTCAGACTTCAGACACTATAACTCAAACATTATTTGTATGAAAATGGCAGTGTTAATGCAGGTCAGACTTCAAAAGCTATAACTCAAACATCATTTGTATGAAAATGGCAGTGTTAGTGCAGCGTCTCTGAGATGTCCTTACTTTTTGCACATACATGTACTATAGAGACATAATATGTTTGTTTGTTTTGTGGTTAAGTCAAGTCAAGTCAAGTCAACTAAAATTTACTTTACGTCGGTTTTCAATATAACAGCTTTTCCTACCGACTAAAGGAGTTAAGCACCCAGTCATAAATTTTTTATTCCTCAGTATTCCCCAGTGTCTTAAGGACACAACCTGGCACCCCGGCAGGGTTTCAGTTCAGAGTCCAATACCATTAGGCCAACACACTCTCCTGGAGAGATACATTCAGCAAAAGTTATGCATTAAACCAGCCATTTGTATATGAAATTGGTCTGGTCGACAAGCTACTCTTTCGTGAGAAGAAATCAATATTGGCCAATGGAACTGCGCCTTCCCTGACTTTCTGCTCATTCTGTCGAGGGTGTCACTCCATCGATATCGTTACAATTCATTTTTATATGACTATAAAGTCATAATTTGCCAGAAACCTTGCGGATTTCAAACACTGAGTTGAAGAAATGATCACAATCTAACAATATAATCAAGGTTTTATGAAAATTTTAATTATGTTCTCATATTTTCTGCCTTGAATTCAGTAAGCTAACAGCGATAATCACCAAGTAATTCATCTCCTACTAATGACCAATGATGCATCCTGACTGGATCAATAAAATTTAAGTCTAGAAAATGGTCTCTTCTGTCTGTACTTCACTGATGGAATATTAGTTAACACTGCTTTTATTCACAATCCTCCACCCACTAGCTTTAAAATGCTTCTTTGAATTAGGGTTAGCCAGTTCCAGTTGGTGTCAGAATAAAACAAAAGCTCATACACATATAGGTAAGCTCAAAAAACTTAAACCTGAGTGCCACATCTTTCCCTGATTTTTTCTGTTTTCCAAGTAAAATACCTTTTTAATTAGTATATGTGCATATTGCACATGCTCAAACATATCCAGTTTCAATTCACATGGAAATGTTTTAGATAAATTTCCTTTGAATGCTGCTATTTAACATGACATTAAGTAACCTGCATAACAATGAACTTTATATGTACATGTACTTCATTTGTGCAAACCTATCCCAGTGCATATTTTATGTGGCTCCATAAATGCAAAACATTATGTTTTGTGTGTACGTTCATACCGTATATTAATTCCAGTAATTTTCAACCTGCAAAAAAAAAACACATAATGACCATTTTCTGAATATACTGTTTCACATCTATTTACTGTTTTGGTATACTAACCATTCTGAGTTTTTGAACATGGTTTTACTGGCTGTTTCTGATTATAGTGATTTTTTCAGTTCGGTGTTGTAAAATTACATATTTCAGTTGAACATTGTGTGATAACTTCTCCAATATTTGCTGAAAACCTACATTCTTATAGTTTTGTTTGTTTTTTGTTAGTTTCAGTTTTAACGTCCCAGTCAACAATTTTTGAGTTATGTTACGACAGGTTCAAACCTTGAAATATTCAAAATATTGTTGTTGTTTTTTTTTTCATTGAAAAATTATCATTTTTTACAGTGTATAATGCATGGTCATGTTTTCGTACTCTTTCTGGTATTTAATCATTCACTAGTTTATTCAGAGAAATTCTGATAACATCATGTAGTAAGTTAGGTAACTCATCCATAATTATCCCCCTTATACCCCACTTTTCTCTTGTAAAACTGGAGTGTGCATGTGGTTCTAATGTGTACCACAACCTACCTTTTGAGTAAAAATATTAAAAAAAAAATATCATTTTTTACTAATGATATTTTCAGTTTATAGCTTTTATGAAAGTACATGTATGTATATCACATGGGATTTTTTTTCTTAACGACAACTGTGCTCTATCTGGTACTTACTCATTCACTAGTTTATTCAGAGAAATTCTGATAACATCATGTAGTAAGTTAGGTAACTCATCCATAATTATCCCCCTTATACCCCACTTTTCTCTTGTAAAACTGGAGTGTGCATGTGGTTCTAATGTGTACCACAACCTACCTTTTGAGTAAAAATATTAAAAAAAAAAAATCATTTTTTACTAATGATATTTTCAGTTTATAGCTTTTATGAAAGTACATGTATGTATACGTATATCACATGGGATTTTTTTTCTTAACGACAACTGTGCTATCTGGTACTTACTCATTCACCAGTTCATTCAGTGAAGTTCTGACAACATCATGTAGTAAGTTAGGTAATTCATCCATAATTATCCCATCTCGTACAGCATGTAGTGGTGACACAGCATCCTGCAGGAAAAAAAAAGATCAATCAAAAATTACATGCCAGTGGTTTCTGTGTTTCAAGCAAATCATTGCTGTGATCACATGATAAAAGACATTATACTATTGAGTTAGACAGACCACCATTAGAATTAGTCTGTAGATTTAACACAACCTGGACCCAGTTGTTCAAAGCATCGTTAGCTTAACGATATCGTTAAGACATAAATTTGTTAAGCAAATATCAGCTAAAGTAATAAAAACACTGTTATTTTTTGTTGAAAAAATGTGAGAATCCTTTGCAGTGCAAAGGATTCTCACATTATTTCAACAAAAAATAACAGTGTATTTGTAATATTAATGTTTGAAATTTTAACCAAATGTTAACTAACGACGTGGTTAGTTTTGAACAACTGGGCCCTGTACACAGTTTAAAAAGAATTCTTCCTACTTGGAGAATTAAATAAAGAAATACCTCACGTCAGAATAACATTTTTTTTGTATTTTCCTTTTCAGTTTTGTCTGTTTGACAACTGAACCTAGTAATTTTAGCATTAGCATATATACATGTGTGAATATTACAATTTGCTTATATGTGAATGATAGTGAACTCATCAAGTTTTTGTGCTTCTACATACAAAGAAATGAGCCGCCTCGTGGGAAAACCAACAATGTGGTTTCCGAGCAGGTCCGACACAAACCGGCCTGTACAAGCACAGAAAATAGCTAGAAGCTTGAAATTTCGGATTTAAGTAGAAGAGGAATTGCACTATCCGAGTAGCGAAAACAAAGGCGCTGATCAGCTTCGCGGTTACCGCGAAGCTGATCTGCATCTTTGTTTTCGCCTATGCAGATTGTTGGTTTTCCCATGAGGCGGCTCAATTGATAAAAAAATGTAATTTGTTTGTTGCACCACCTAAGCATGAATAACAAAACCTACCAGTAAGAAGTGGCATACGGTTGTTAATTATAACATCTTTTTGCTATGTTTACTGACTCTAAATATAGCTAGTTGTTTTGTTAAGTTTACTGCCTTTATAAGTGCATGTATCATTATCTAAGACAAATACTCTTGCTAAAGCTATGCTATGTTACATTCATTAATCAGTTAAAACTAAGTTCATGTATAGATCTCAAAGCAATACCTAATCGGAAACAAACCTGGTACCAAAATGACAACACCAGTACCACTGCGATGTATTTGGAATAAGAAAAACATTCTACTAAATTTTGCATTAAATTTATGTAGCAAATCTTCATGCAACAAGGTTAATATATACATTTTTTCCTTTTTTTTTTTTGTTTGTTTTTTTTTTTTTTTTGCATTTCTATGAATCTACCATACATTATCATATAGTCAATTAAGAATTATTTTTAACATATCTTGTCTACTGTAACTATATGAAAGACAAAAAGATTGGTTAAATATAAAGCTGAAAGCAGGAAAAAGTGGTCATGCAGAAAAAGTCCATCTACGATATACATATAAGGAAGAAAGTTTACGAGAAGGTTTGATATATCTATAATAATAAAACTAATCTTAGGTGAACAAAGCTTCTGTGTATATTACATGAGGAATATCATCCAAACTTGTGCAGAGGCTACAGATATCTTCCTATATTTTATAACATACCCATGTTATTAAGAACCTCTTAGACACAACTTTATAAAGTAAAACTGATTAACTTGGGTATGCTTGCCTTTTTCCTCAAAATATTGATTTTTGAGTACTTGTCAAAAACAGTTTTGAGCAAAGAAAATGAAATTAATTTATGCCTTTGTAAACTTTTAAAAGATCTATGCGGCCCCCGTGGCCGAGCGTTTAAGAGCGCTGTTTCTTAATCACTCGATCATCTCACCGCTGTGTCTGGTGTGGATTCGAGACCCGCACTGGCCACATGTGAGACAAGCAAAGTTCTGCTTGTGGGTGTGCCAGATGGTTTTTCTCGGGATTCTCCTGTTTTCACCCACCTACTGATTGTCCCATCTCATATGAGTTGAAATAATCTTGAAAGGGGCGTAAAACTGAATTAAAAAAACAAAGTCCGCACTATCTCCCTTTGAATAGTCCATACTATCTCCCTTTGAATGTTTTTACTGCTTCCAAAGGCTCAAACTTTTATATTTTATCCTTAATAACATGGGTATCATCAGGAAAACATGTCCGTGTAATATATACCCCCTTATACCCCACTTTTATATAGCAAAACTGGGGTATGCAGGGGTATACCTATTTTTCTTATTTTTGCTCCAAAACATAGATTGTGGGTACTCGTTAGAACCGCCTCGGTGAGACAGCTCTAATGTGTACCCACAATCTATGTTTTTAGCAGAAAATAAGAAATATATCAAACTTTTTCAGGTGAATTTTTCAATTTTTACAGCTGAAAAAATCTCTGTTTATGGCATGGGCAAATTTTCGTAATGTTAAAGCATAATGGTTCTCTATATCTATGTGTATACCAACCAGCAGACTGCCCTTCTTTAGCATTTGTATTAGAATGTCTGGTATAAATTCATCCAGACATTGTTCTATAAAACCATCTACTAAATTTTCACCAAATAATGGATAATCCTTAATGTAATATAGCATTTGAAGATCCTGTAAACAAATATGGGAACAAAGATATAAACTGCATGATCATGGCTTCTTTAATGTGTAAGGTTTTCTTTGAGGCACATTAGGTAAGATCATGTTACTCCAAAAGCATAACACCCAACACTTATATATGGATAGTTTAGTGGTTAACAACTTTGCTTGTCTTTGCTGATCATGAAGTCTGATCGATAATTTTTGACTTTGAAGTTCGACACAGGAAGAGTGAAACTAATAGTATTTTTACTGTGAGGAGCAAAGTATCACTTTGACACAGCCGTATTTTCGTCATAACCATGTTCGACACAAGCAAGGTTAAAATACAATAACATATAGGGAGAAACTCTCGGGAGTGAGAGATCACTTTGACATAAGTGGGGTTTTCGAGACAACCGAGTTTGAGATAGCGCAGGTGACCTGTAATCATATTTTAATTCTTGTGTTTGCTATTTGTATACATTTCAACTTTCTTTACCAATCAACTGTACACTGATCATAATTGGTTATAAAAGTTGATTAAAGCTAACATATAAAATATTCCAGCTACTAAGAAAATAAAATGTTCAAATGTAGGTAATAAAATTGAATGGAAAAGTAAACTTAAAAAAATAAAATAATTGCCATAGAGAAGAAACTACAGACAGACGTTTAGAAAATTATTGAATCAGAGAAAACCCTGTAGTATTGCCTACAGAAAAAAGATAAAAATCATAATAAAATCTGTTAGAACAGAGATTTCTTGAGGAAGAATGCATTGTTAGTACTCACCATTACCCAATAATAAGTTTACTACAGGAATAGATGTAAAATATCTAAATTCTGATTATATCTTAGAATAAAAGTTTTGAAAAGAAAATAATAAGATGCAAAGTCTAAATTTTGATAATTTGGGGTCATTTAAAACAACACAAAGAGCTTGTATTTGGCATGGTTATAAAGCCCTAAAACATTTGAGTTGCATCATGAGAAAACCAGATTTTTGCCTACTCCAAAGCAAAGACACAGCGCCTTTGTTTTTGCTACACAAAGAGTAAATCCCTCTTCTAGTTTTATTCAAAATTGAAAGCTTCTAGCCTGCGTATGAGTCCAGTTTGTGTCGGGCCTGGTCTGAAACCCAGTAGACCAGTTTTGTCATGTCGCATCATATGCATCATATGTCATCAATGCATGAATGAGTAATAATGAAATCACAACCCTGCCTTGAAGGGAACATCACAAAACCAACAATAAATGCATGTGCCTCTTTCCAACTTCATTAACCATTGTCTGCTTTTGAATGCTCTGATCATAGTATATGCCCATGATGACATAACTGAATTATAGTTCAGACTTTATCTGGCGTGAGTTGCATAAGGCTAGTGCTTTGTCGTAGCGCTTTATTATGTTCTGTTCCTTCTATGCAACGGTTCGTTACATTATTGCACTTTTCAAAATGGCGTTGCTCATTGACGATACCAAAAACACAAACAAAACACTGTTTTTTTTCTGTTTAGAAGGTTAGAAATTTGCTTTCTGATGATTTCTGACACATTTTCAGTAGAATTTTCTTCCGTCAGTCAAAAATTCATGCGGTCGAAATATTGACGACGCCATTTTGATTTTCTTTGTTCCTTACCAATGACAGGCTGTTTTCTGAGTGGCAGCTCCGAGGAACGTCACGAGCGCTTTCTTGTAACGTAATGTTGCATAGCAAAAAGTTATGAAGCGCTCGATAGCGTTATGCTTATGCAACTCTCGCCAGGTATAAGAAACTTACAGGGTCATCTCTGTACTTCCTGTAGCCATTGTGGTCTGGAAGATCTGCTGAGTATGGCGTATCACGTGACTGGATATACTGAAACAGTGCATTACCCCACCCAATATATAGTGCTTAACCTCACAAACATCAGGATAACATGTTCATGCAATGTATACCCCCTTATACTCCATTTTTATATAGTAAAACTGGGGTTTGCAGGGGTATACCTATTTTTCTTACTTTTGCTCTAAAACATAGATTGTGGGTACTCATTAGAACCGCCTTGCTGAGGCAGTTCTAACCTATACCTCCCAATCTATGTTTTGAGAAAAAATAAGAAAAATATAAAAAATCTGCTGAAAACTTTCAAGCTTCAGAAAATTCTATATATTGCATGGGCATGTTTTCGTATTATAAAGAACTATGCATATGAATTGAAATTAAAATTGTGATCATTTGCCCACAACCGTGTTTTGTGTAATCATGCACTGGCGTGTGATAGCATACAACCTTTATCTTCAGCACTGTCTGAGAGGTTAAAGAATGCTTTGTGTGCTCTCGTGAAAAATAATCTAAATAATCCATCACCAACACTACAACAGCTAAACTTAATTTCATGAAATGTGGTAATTGTTTTGTGTACCAGAATCTGAAATATGATTTGCACATCACTGATATTTTGAATGTAATTTATAAACCTGTTACCAAACTAACCTTGTATTTTGATTCTTTTTGAGGCAGTTCTCCATAGAAAGACGGATATGGATACATGAATGTAGGATATGGATAAACACTTGCTGGCATTGAATTAAACTGCACTCTATTTTTCTTCCTACTCTTTGAAGGCAACGGTAAAGAACGTTCAATATCTTCAAATCTGTCCTTGTCCGGTGGCTTTTTATACTGTTTGAGTCTTTCTGTTTCAAATAATTTTCCCTTGTCCCTTTGTTTCCTTCTCTGTGGAGGTGGGGGTGGATAGAACATGGGGAAAGGTGCTCCGAACACAACCTGTGGATATAAGAAGAGATACCTTTTGTCATGTAAGGATAAGTTTCCTAGGATTTACTCATTAAATGATAAAATAAGTTTCTCTTCCTTTTTCGAATTCAAGTGGTTTGACTTAGTGTACTGGTATCATTCAACATTTTGAGCATACAGTTGATATGAGCCACCTCGTGGGAAAACCAACAATGCGGTTTCAGAACAGGCCCGACACAAACCGGCCTGTACAGTCATAGAAGATGGCTAGAGGCTGGAAATTTTGGATTTACAAAGCAAAGGAATTGTACTATCAGTGTTGCGAAAACAAAGGCGCTAATCAGCTTCGCAGTTACTGCGAAGCTGATCTGCGCCTTTGTTTTCGCATATGCAGATTGTTGGTTGTCCTATGGGGTGGCTCATTATATACTTTTTTCTTTCTCTTTACTTGCATAATGATCACTTTACTTGTAATTATGTCATTTGTTGTCTGTACTAATCTGAATGCATTTGATGAAAATATATTGCATGTTTGTATTTATAATATGGTTTAATGTCCCATTCAACAATTTTTGAGCCATGTTGGAATGGAGCCAGCAATTCTTGTGTTTTAACCAGTACTACAGGGAATAACAATAGTCCAATGCTCCACAAGTAGGCCACCTTACTCCCATATTTTTATTGTATTGTTTAGTATTTATGTTGTTTTGAATCTATCATATCATATGAACCAGGTCATGTGAAAACCATCTTTTTGCTTAGGTGAAAACAGAGACGAAGATCTGCTGTGCAGTAAATGCACAGCTGATCAGCGCCTTTGTTTTCCCTACACAGATAGTACCATTCCTCTGCTACTTATATCCAAATTTCAAGCTTCTAGTGTTCTTCTGTAGTGGCACAGGCTGGTTTGTGTCAAACCTGGTCCGAAACCCCGAAAACTGCTTTCCTCGCATTGCCGCTCATATTGTATAGTACCTGTGGTGGGGGATAGGACTGTACAGGGTAGGGCTGAGGCATGTACTGACCCTGGTCTCCATCATCATCTGACTCACTCTCTTCACCCCAGCTATCATAGTCTGATTGTCTGTAACATTTAAACAATATGAGAAAACTGGCTTTTACATAAGCAAAAACAAAGATGCAGATCAGCAGTGCAGTAACTGTGCAGCTGATCTGCACCTTTGTCTTTGCTTAGCACTATATAATACCTCTTCTTCTAAAATTCAAAATTTTAAGCTTTCATCTGCGACTAACAAGTTGGTTCGTATCTTTGCTGGTCAGAAACTCTGGAGACCAATTTTCTTGTGTAGAGGCTCACATAATCAATATGTATGAACATAATCGAAAAAAAAAAATCATCATGATTTTCGCACCTGTACAAATGTCTATTTGAGGTGAATAGTTATAGTTTTCGTTTTGTTTTTTTTATATTTTTCAGTTTTATATTTGAAAAATAACATGTATGGGAGGCTTAATACTAACAGACCCACAGAAGTTCTACAGACTACAAATGTATGCAAAGTCTCTATCTAGAGAGGCATGTTTGACATGTACCCACAATCAAAGTTTGAGAAAAAATAATGAAAATATCACATTACGAAAACATGCCCATGCAATATAGAGATTTTTAAAGTTGTAAAAAATGAAAATTTTCAGTAGAAAATTTTTGTTATTTTTCTTATTTTTGCTCAAAACATAGATTGTGGGTACACGTTAGAACCGCCTCGCCGAGGCGGTTCTAACGAGTACCCTCAATCTATGTTTTGGAGCAAAAATAAGAAAAATAGGTATACCCCTGCATACCCCAGTTTTGCTATATGAAAGTGGGGTTCAAGGGGGTATACATCACACGGACATGTTTTCCTGATGATATAAAATACAATGTATCTGACATTTATCATATCACAGCTGTAAGATCTCTGTATAAGCCATTAAACATGCCTATGTATTTAACAGGTCTTATTTTCGGCAGTAAAAATGAAAATTTTCAGGTGATTTTTAAAAAGATTCTCCATAAGTAGTAGTTTTGCTCAAACATAGATTGTGAGTGATGGTGCAAATGAGTACCCACAATCTATGTTTTGGAGCAAAAATGAGAAATACAGGTAAACCGCTCTACACCTCAGTTTTATTATACAAAAGAGGTGTGTAAGGGGTATTCACTTCATGAACATGTTATCCTGATAGTTTTTCTATAATGAAACTCCACTTACTTGGAAGCCCTTGTTTTGTAGACTGGCGGTACTGTTTCGTATCTGCTACCTCTTAATGGCCCACTGTCAGGTGGTGTTTCTAACCTGTAAATTACAAACAAGACCTTCATACAGGTGTAAATGAAGTTCTGCTGACAAAACATCATAGTATTTTAATAAAGTAAGTGACAGACACAAATCATTGAAACTTTCCCAATATTAAGCACCATCCTAACTTGATTTCACAAAATTTGGTCTGAAAATATATACACGTATCTAGATAAAAATATATTAAGTTACTTAAAACAAATTTCCTGTAAAATAATTTACTAGAATTGTCTAGATTATTTACATTACGTAACTCAGGATTTTGAACTCTATATTGTATACTATATACCTTGGTAAGTATGGAGGTGTTGATCTCCTGTATTTTCCTAGAGGTGAGTGAGAACCTCTCCCTGGTTTACCGGCAGGGCTCCTCGTCTTTGGTACAGGAGATCTCTTGTCACTCAGCTGGGTTCTAATACGAGTAAGCCTATAAATAAATACAAAAGACAATAATTACTGGAAGATTTTTGCTACTGGAATACTCGTAAATACATAACAAAAATAATAGCAAACACATGCGTTTGCTTTAGGATATATATGTACATGATATAGGATAAACTTACATAGCTTCAAATTCAAATTGGACGGTATAAGCTGTAGAGCGTCCAGTTTTGTTGACAGTATGCAGAGCCCCAGATAATAATATTTCCTCTGGAGTATTTACTCGTGATATTTTGCCCAGATGAGTAAAAGGAAATTACGAGGTGCAATAGGGCATATTTTCAATCATGAAAATATTTTCAGAGGAGTATTTTTGCATACAGTAATTATGTCATACTTTTTTTTTTGTAAAATACTTTTTTTATTGTTTTAAATGGTGTGTCTTTCAAAAACAAGCCATCAAAGTAGAATTTTATTGACATTTGGCTGCTGACCCGTATGTCATACATATATCTAGTTCAAAGATTTTCCTATTTTCCATGTTGGACAAAATGACAATTTCTTAAATTTGGTGAAAAAATTACACACACAGTTTTGATTTGAGTGGTATTTGAGAAAATGTATGAGTTAATGGTACGCCTTTATAATGACAGTTTACAGGGTAGAAAAATACTCAAATACTACCCTTATCTGGGGCCCTGCAGTACGGGCTCTTCAAAAACAAGTAATTTCATTAGTTGATAATTTTTCCAATTGATCTATTCACACAGATATCGTGCATGAGATTAGATTCAGACCAGGTCGATTCGACCCTTTCCTACAAAAACTCACTCTACCTACATACTCACACCCCCAAGTCATCAACTCGCACCCAAGTCAACTTGTGCACAAGTCAACTCGCACCAAGGTCAACTCTCCCTTCACTACCACCCCACCTTCCCCTCCTTTCACTACCTACCAATCTACTTACCTACCTCCCTCACTCCTTATATTACATTACACTACCTACCTCCCTCCATCCTTCCCTAAGTATCCATACACTTTCTTCCTACCACCCTCTCT
The DNA here is from genome assembly GCA_964017185.1 of Rugalucina vietnamica. NCBI lineage: Eukaryota > Metazoa > Mollusca > Bivalvia > Lucinida > Lucinidae > Rugalucina > Rugalucina vietnamica. The sequence goes on from OZ024880.1 coordinate 43,388,886, forward strand.
ACACTACCCCATACCTCCCTCCCTACACTACCTCCCTCCTTACCTCCCTACATTACCACCCTACCTCCCCCTCCTTTCACTACCTACCTATCTACTTACCTACCCACCTACCTCCCTCACTCCCCACATTACATTACACTACCTACCTCCCAGTACCCATACACTTCCTACAAACCACCCTCTCTACACTACCTACCTCCCTCCTCCCTACACAACCTGCCTCCTTTACTCCCTATACTACATTACCTATACTACCTCCCTCCCTCTCTACTTACCTACCTACACTACCTCCCTCCCTCCCTACACTACCTACCTCCCTCCCTACACTACACTACCTAACTACCTCCCTCTCTAGTGAGTCTCTACACTCCCTACCTACCTCCTTCCATCCGTACACCACCTACCTCCCTCCATCTTACACTACCTCCATAGCCACCTCTCTCCCTCACAGCAACAAGAGGTCACTCGCTAAAACTGTTCAAAAAATGATCAAGATTGAAAATCCGTGCAAACAGTTTCGGCAACAGAGTCGTTGACACCTGGAATAGTCTACCAGAACAGGGACAGTAGATTTACAGGGACCTGAAACTTCAGTACTGCTATTATCATTTTCCAATGTATGTGTGACTTGGAGTCAGGCCAGGTTTTAGAATATGCCCAACGGGTATTTACATGGAGAATAAGTAAGAAAATATGTGTAAATAGTGGTCAGTTTCTACGAACTACTCCTTCTTCTATATTGCATTTTTATTCAAGCAAAACATGTAATCTGTTTAAGCACATATTGGGCTGTTGTTTGATGTCAAGTTTGAATAGATACACCAAAAATTACACCTAAGCCATCTGTATAAAAATGAAGACAAATTGTTTTCTTCCAGAAGTTTTTTTTTTTTGCCTCTTTTGTAACAGCATTTTTATATAAAAGTATTCACTCAATCTATTTGAATTTTATATAAAACAACACTGGAACAGTTCATCTTTAGAATGGTATATTTCTTTTTAAGTTATGTTCAGTATGCTTGTAGGAGTATTTGGTAAAACACAGGCAGTGTTTGGAATATTTTGCCTTATTAAATTGCATAGTCAATCATTGAAATACCTGTCCAGCCCAGTCCAAGTGGCAAGACAAGCATATTCTATAAAATAGGGCTAGAGTCCAATCACTTGTATTATAGATCACTGACCAGAACAAGTAGTGCAGGCTCCTTCCCTAAATTGTTTCAAAAGTAGGCTAAACCAGGGATTTTTTTCGGGTGCCTCAGGGGCCGAAATAAGGCCCCATTCCCAATGGAAATTAGGTGACTTTTTTCCCAATTTGGAGAAAAAAATTCCCAATCACAGCTAAAAATAATTCTCAACAGTTCCTAAACATTGTGAAAATCAAACTCTGCTGTTTGAAATGATGGTTAACTTTGATTATAAGTTAATGTTTAATGATTTAAAATGATTAACCTTAATTAACTATGTCAAATTGGAAAATATCATCAACTTTGAATGGTTTATAAATTTCCCAAATTCTGGGTGTATGTCGCTAATTTTCCCAATCAGAAAGGCCCTTGGGCCCCTTCCCAAAATTGCAGAAAAAATCCCTGTAAACACCTGGTGGCGTGAACATCCACACAAGTTCAACCCAGCATGTTTCGTTCCCGGCCAACCAACCAGAATCTACGGAAATTATCAAAATGCGTCAGGAAGAGGCAGAAATGCCTGATTACATCGACAACAGTAAGAACAGTAAGATCTCTAACTACTTCCCTCCCTCCCACTGGACAGCTGGATACACTCGACAGTAATGATTATGTTAAGTTTCTACTGTCTAAACACCATCTTCCAGAAACTGCATTTTTCAAAATCTCCCTTTTCTGAAAGACCTCGTGAAAAATATGACCATGTCACCATTTTGCATCCCATAAGTCTTAAAGAGAGCCACAAAAATTTTGAAAATCGGTTAACAAATAAACATTTTATGCAAAAAAATAATTTTGGATAGGGCTTTTTACATTGTAAAAATGTCAGTAAGGGAAGTAACTATTTTCCTGGAAAAAATCTAAATTGATTATTTTTCATTTAAGATGCACCAAACCAAAACAAAATTGTATTGTTTGCATAGCTGAGCTCCAAACTCCTAAAATTATTCCACAGATTTGCTTGATTTTCAATTTTTAGGTGTATGGATTACCTCCCTTGCGCATGCAAAAGGCCTATTCAAAATAATTTTTGGGCATAATTATTTTACTAGTGAACAGATTTTCAAAAATTTTGCAGCACTTTTTACGACTTTTGGGTTGCAAAAAGATGACATAGTCATATTTTCCTTGAAGTGTTTCACAAAAGAGAGATTTTGAAAAATGCAGTTTCTGAAAGATGGTGTTCAGACAGTAGCGTAAAGATCACCATGTGTGTTTGCAGATAAGGCAGTGTGCCTTTATTTCATATTATGATTAATACGGGCATGGCACGAAGTGCGCGAAGCGCACTGAGGCTGGGCCGAAGGCCCAGCTGCGTGCCCGCCTATAGGTAACGCGTACACACGGGTAAATGAACTCTGATGTTGTTTACCTAACTAACTTTGTGCACCTGAACGTCCGGTCCTAGTCTCGGGGGATATCGCTAATCTCCCTATCTCGCGATAATTCGCTATCCCATCGGTAGTTCTAGATAAAATATACATCCTTTTTCCACCCATTATTATACAGTTTAGCTTCTTTGTGGACAATATATTTTTTCGTTTCACTTGAGATCAATTTTGTTTGCAAAATTACAAAAAAAAAAAAAACAGGTTACGTCACTTCTTCAGCGCGCGAGAATGCTCGATTATCGCCATAATCGGGTATCACAATTTAGCGAAACAGGTGCGTCTTAATAGCGAAAGTGGGTAGATTCGGCCGCGGCCGGGCCGGGCCCAGAAAGGTACCCCTGTGGCATTTGTAGCAAGAATGTCACTTGGAAAGCAAAAGCCATCCAGTGCGAGGACTGTGAAATTTGGTTTCATAGCAAATGTATGAACATTGGACCACAAACCTATAGTGACCTAGGCAGAAGCAGTATTGTTTGGATATGTCACACCTGTGGAATGCCAAATGTAGCAACGTACACACTCTCTGACTTAGAATCATATTCTACCTCAAATCCATTCGGAGAACTTTCCGGACAAAGTAATGACTTTTTGGGGAAGGTACACACCTCTACACCAATTAGGAACGTGAACTTTAAATCTGATTCTGCAGAATTAAACCTTACACATATTCCAAAATATAGAAACTCTGACTCTAGTGAACTTATTGACTCAGAAATTAAAACAACCAAAAACATTAGAAATGAATCATCACATGGAAACAGTGTTGTTTCTGAACTTGGCCTAAGTGATCATGACTGTTTATTCATCTCATCTAAACTGAAAGCTGATATAAATAAGAAACCAGGGAGGGAAGTGTATGACTATAAGAAGGCAGATTGGACAAAACTAAAAGAACTGTCAAATAAATTCAAATCTGAATACCTCTTAAGTGATTATTCAAGCAAATCTGTGAACGAGAACTGGTCAAATTTCAAAGATACTCTCTTTGTGAACATGAAAAAATCCATCCCAACTAGAAAATTGAAAAACAAACAAGAAATTCCATGGTTGAAAAAAGAAACCGAACGTATGTTGAGGAAGAAAAGGCGTCTTTATAAATGTGCGCGAAGAAGCAATGACAGTGAAGATTATACTGAATTCAAAAACTTTCGTATCAAAGCTAGAAACAAATTACACAGTGACTATCATAAATATCTGAACAACCTCTTAGATCCTGAGCAGGACTCTACATCAAAAAACTTTTGGAAGTATATTAAAGCTAGGAAACAGGACTCAGTGAGTATAGGTACTTTGAAATCTGACGGCTCGATAGCAGAAACTGCAGAAAACAAGGCAAACATGTTGAACAAACAGTTTATATCAGTATTTACCAAAGAGGACTTATCAAATATTCCAGATAAAGGTCAATCACCATATGTGCCAATGAATGAAATAATCATAAATGAAAATGGAGTTAGAAAATGCATCGAGCGCTTGAACGAGAAGAAAGCCTGTGGACCTGATAAAATTCCAATAAAAGTGTTAAAACAGTGTGGAAATGAACTCGCACCCATTCTGACCTGTATATTTAAACAGTCGTTATCAACTGGAGAAGTCCCCCTTGACTGGAAACATGCAAACGTTGTTCCAATTTTCAAAAAAGGAAACAGATGTAAACCCGAGAATTACCGTCCTGTTTCATTAACAGTGGTTATATCTAAAATGCTAGAACATATCATAGTGTCTCAAATAATGAACCATCTCGACTCACAAAACATACTTCATGAAAATCAACATGGCTTTCGTGCCAAGAGATCATGCGAATCCCAATTGTTAATGACAACTGATGACATTACTAAATCATTGAATTCTGGAAAACAAGTGGATATGGCTATATTGGATTTTTCGAAGGCCTTCGATAAGGTCTCGTATGAACGCCTTTCTCGTAAGTTAAAATACTATGGACTTGATGAAAAAACTCGGACTTGGATTAACTCTTTCTTAACTGATAGAAAACAACAAGTGGTCGTGGACAACGCAACATCTGACATAGCATCGGTAACGTCTGGAGTGCCACAAGGAACCGTTCTTGGACCCACACTTTTTCTGATCTACATTAACGACATAGCCGACAACATTACATCAAACATACGCCTTTTCGCCGACGACTGTGTCCTCTATAGAACTATCAATAGTACAGCTGACAATCTAGCACTACAACAGGATCTGGATAAACTCGAGCTGTGGTCAAACACTTGGCAAATGGATTTCAATGTTAAGAAATGTGCAATAATGCAATTTACAACACCTTCTACTCCGAAACAAAAATTTGACTATAAAATGAAAGGAGAAATTTTGGAAATTGTTTCACATCATCCATATCTTGGTGTTGAATTCAGTGACAATTTGAAATTTAATGACCATATTGACAATATCACTAAAAAATCTTCATCAACACTCGGATTTCTGAAACGTAACTTAAAATACTGTCCACCAAAAGTAAAGGAGAAAGCCTATTCCAGCCTTGTGAGACCTAAGTTAGAGTACGCCTCCCCTATTTGGAACCCTACTCAGAAAACACAGATAAAGCAAATAGAACAGGTGCAAAGAAATGCAGCGAGATGGGTGATGAATCAACCGTACAACCCACACAACCCGAGCAGTGTCACTGACATGATTGCTAAATTAAATTGGCCCAGCTTACAACAACGCAGAGTATGGGCGGATGTAACTCTAATGTATAAAGTTGTCAACTGTTTAATCGCGGTACCAGTGATCTACCATCCGGTAGCCGCCACCGTACGCTCTACAAGAAGAAGCCACAGCATGAAATTCATCCCTATTCAGGCACGTATTAATGCTTATCATCATTCCTTTTTCCCAAGAACTGTTACCACGTGGAATATGATACCGGAATCCTGTATTGCCTCTGCGAGTCTGGATGCTTTCAAATCATCCATCCAACTCGTCTCGCTCGTACCATCTTATAAATAAAAGAATCAGTTACTGTACAGTGTAAATACATGTTGGTCATTGGACTGTTTTATGGTGTTGTGTGACATCAGTTTATTGGGAAGATGTTGGGGCACGTCACGCTTCACCGATGTACAGCCTATTTTCCTCGACGTTGATGTCTACAAGTGGATGTTGTCGAGTATCCCCATTGAAGTTGAAGTTGAGTCGTTACATCCAACCCCCTGGTGAAATAATGTCATTTGGCGTGTCACCAGTAAACTATTCAGATTCAGATCAACTTTCTTTCTAAAGTTACAAAAAATAAATAAAAATTACGTCACAGTCACGCGCAAATTTCTTCTAATATCCGGTGTTACTATTTACCGGAACCAGAACGGGCCGGAACGATGCGTCTAAATAGCGAAATCCGGTCGTTTCGGCCGCGAATCGCCGATACAACCTTAAATCGGACATCCAAATGCAAGTAACTGGTCGTTTCGGCTCCGTGAGTCGTTCGTTCTTCAGTCAGCTACCCGAGGGTTTTACCTGGCGCACAAAATGAACGTTTTGGCCCAAAAATGACCCCCAAAATACCCAGTTCTGTTCAGAGAGGGGACCATGATGTCCCCCAAAATTAATAAATATTTCTTGTTCCTGATATTGTCCTATTTTGTCAGAATGTTGTTTAGGAGTTGTCAGTAGTGGGACATTGGTCCCCTAAATTAATTCACCATTTTTGCATTATCGGCTGGTTTCCTGCTGACAAAAATCAATTTTGGAAAAACAGGTAACCAGAACCCCCCTCAGGGGGGTTAGTGGTTACCTGTATTTCCAATATTGATTTTTTTAAAGCTGGGAACCAGCGGATAATGCAAAAATGGTGAATACTCTGAGGTCGATGGGGAACACCCTGGTACTAGGTAAGGTAGGGATAGTGAAGAGAGGGGTAGGAGTAAGGGTAGGGTAGAGAAATGAGTAAGGTAAGGGTAGAGTAGGGTAAGTAGTAGGAGTAATGATAGGGTTTGGTTGGGTAGGGTTAGGTGGGGTAGGGCACGGCAAGGAGTAAGGGTAGGGTAGAGTAATGAGTAAGGGTGGGGTAGAGTAGGGTAAGTAGTATGAGTAAGGATAGGGTTTGGTAGGGTAGGATATGAATACTGGTAGGGTAGAAGTAGGAGTAAGGGTATGGTAGGTTAAGGAGTAGCAGCAATGGTAGTAAGGGTAGCCTGGTAGGGGTAAGAGTTTGGGTAGGTAGAAGTTAGGGTATGGTATTGGTAGGATAAGGGAAGAAGTAAGGGTTAGGGCAAAGAGTATGAGTAAGGGTAGAGTATGGGTATGAGTAGGGTAGGGTAGGAGGTTATGTGTAGGGTAGGAGGTTATGTGTAGGGGTAGGAGTAAGGGTATGGTAGGGGAAGGATTTGGAGTAGGGGTAAGTCGTAAGGATAGGGTAGGAGGTAAGGTGTTGGGTAGGTGGTTCGGTGTAATGGTAGGAGTAAAGTTAGGGTAGGAGTAAGGGTAGGGTAGGGTATTGGATAGGGGAGGACAGGACAATGATATACTTTTACAGTAAGTTTTGTTTAGTAGTTTTTTTGTTTTTTTTTTTTTCTTTTTTTTTTTTTTTTTTTTTTTGTTTTGTTTTTTTTTTTTTATACTTTTTTATAGTAGGTTGTTTTTTTATGGGTTTGTTGTTCCGGGAGCACCCGAAGGCTCAAGCGGGAGGTTGATTTTTGTTGTTGTTTTAGGAGAAGCCTGTGATCGAACCTGCGACCCCTGGTTTACAAGGCGAGTGACTTAACCACTGCACCACAGAGTTTAGTAGTTGTTAAATCAATAATAATTTCAAAATCATGATGGCATGCCCGTTCTAGGCAGTGCCTAAGTTCATATTAACACAGTTGGAAGTAACTTACAAAATCTGTAATCACTTACAAAATCTGTAATCAGTTTGACATTGTTTTAAATGCAACTAGTGCTAAGTGGAGTGACGTCACAAGTGTGTTAGAGTGCAGGTTAGCCAGCTGATTTTATTTCAGGATTTAAGAAAGCTTTTACTTGTCATCACACTTTTTGTGAAAGACTTTAATGATTAAAGTTTATTTGCCAAATTGAAGGATAAATCGTGATTAAATTTACAACTTACGAATCTGCATGTTCTTGCCATATGCCTTTTCGATCACTCGCTGACAGTGACATTGTATTTTCGTGGGAATTTAAAACTAAAATTTCAAGAAAATTGAAACTGTTTACATTGTTGACAGGCTCACCGACTTTCTTTTTACGGTGCTCGGGTTAAATATTTTACCCGGGAATGTTTTTGATGTGTAAATTCCGCCGTAACCGATACACCTTCAATAGATTTTAGTTGTCTTCATGATCGGATTGCCATACTGCACGCTCACATTCTCAAAGAAAAGAATGAATAACTTTTCTTGGAAAATAATGATACCGTCTTATATTTCAAGAAAGTTGGTCTGAAACAGCTATCAGGAGAGTGCATTGGTGAAGGGTTCTTTTAAAACTTTATTTTCACTTTTTTGTGCTTGGTGACACTGTATAGAAAAATACACTATAGTAGTGAAAGATTGACACTGGTGAAGGAGTTCACAAAACTGTATAGTTGCACTCAAACTTGGTTTTAGTAAAAAAATGCAACAAAAAACATATTCTTATTCGCCCAAACAATTTTACCGGTTTATCCAGATGCGCCGAAAAGTCAGCGACGGAGCTCTACGATACAACAACAACAACAACAACTGATGACATGACTAAGGACATGAAGGAGGAAATTTTCAAATCGTATACGTTAACTTTTGAGAAACAAGAGGACGTTAGAGTAAGAATTGATTCTATGGACAATATACCCAGCATTATAGCTTTATGTGAGGTGAAAAAAGCCATGTTCTGCTTGCGGGTGTGTCAGGTAGTTTTTCCCCGGGTACTCCGGTTTTCGCCCCACCTACCGATTGATTCGTCTCGATATGAGTGAAAAAGCTTGAAAGGGACGTAAAACTGAATCAAAAAAAAAAAAAAAAATAAAAAAAAAAAAATAAATAAATAAAATAAAAAAATAAAAAAAACTAGAATTTGTTTTCTATGTGAAAACTGATGTTTCCCCCTTTCTATGTGCATGTCCAAAATATGCAAGCAAGAGTTATAGTTCTTGTGCATCACATATCCTGTCATTCTGTTTTATAAGTGTACCAAGTTTCATTGAAATATCTCTTACGGTTTTCAAGTTATAGAGGGGGCACGAAAGTGTTTGGAAAATAATCAAAGGGAAATAACTCCAAAGATATGAAAGCAAGAGTAATGATTCTTGTGCATCATGCTTTATAAGTGTACCATGTTTCATTGAAAAATCTCTAATGGTTTTTGAGTTATAGAGCAGACACGAAATTGAATGAAAAATAATCAAAGGGAAATAACTCCAAAGATATGCAAGCAAGAGTTATGGTTCTTTAGCATGACACATCATCTCATCGTGCTTTATAAGTGTACCAAGTTTCATTGAAATATTTCTTATGGTTTTCAAGTTATAGAGTGGACATGAAATTGTATGGAAAAATAATCAAAGGATAATAACTCCAAAGATATGAAAGCAAGAGTTATAATTCTTGTGCAAGACATATTGTCTCATCATGCTTTATAAGTGTACCAAGTTTCACTGAAATTTCTCTTACGGTTTTCAAGTTATAGGGTGGACACGAAATTGTATGGAAAATAATCAAAGGGAAATTACTCCAAAGATATGCAAGCAAGAGTTATGGTTCTTTAGCACGACACATAATCTCACCGTGCTTTATAAGTGTACCAAGTTTCATTGAAATAACTCTTACGATTTTTGAGTTATAAAGTGGACACGAAATTGTATGGAAAATAATCAAAGGGAAATAACTCATAAAATACTCAAGCCAGAGTTATGGTTCTTGTGCATGACACATTGTCTGATCATGCTCCATAAGTGTACCAAGTCTTACTGAAAAATCTTAAACGGTTTTCAAGTTATACAGCGGACACGAAATTGTATCGAAAATAATCAAAGGGAAATAACTCCAAAATTACTCAAGCCAGAGTTATGGTTCTTGTGCATGACACATCGTCTCGTCATGGTCTACAAGTGTACTAAGTTTCATTGAAAAATCTTTAACGGTTTTCAAGTTATACAGCGGACACGAAATTGTATCGAAAATAATCAAAGGGAAATAACTCCAAAAATACTCAAGCTAGAGTTATGGTTCTTGTGCATGACACATCGTCTGATCATGCTCCATAAGTGTACCAAGTCTTATTGAAAAATCTTAAACGGTTTTCAAGTTATACAGCGGACACGAAATTGTATCGAAAATAATCAAAGGGAAATAACTCCAAAAATACTCAAGCCAGAGTTATGGTTCTTGTGCATGACACATTGTCTCGTCGTGGTCTACAAGTGTACCAAGTTTCATTGAAAAATCTTTAACGGTTTTCAAGTTATACAGCGGACACGAAATTGTATCGAAAATAATCAAAGGGAAATAACTCCGAAAATACTCAAGCTAGAGTTATGGTTCTTGTGCATGACTCATCGTGGTTTACAAGTGTACCAAGTTTCATTGAAAAATCTTTAACGGTTTTCAAGTTATAGAGCGGACACGATTTGTGACGGACAGACGGACAGACAGACAGACAGACAGACAGACGGACAGACAGATGCACGGGGAAAAACAATATGTCTCCCGACCCTGTCGGGGGAGACATAAAAAATAAATAAATATGAGGCCCTCCCAGGTGTTTTGGGGATTCAGGGAGAAGGGCTATTTATTTTCATGGATTTGGGGAGAAGGGTCGTTTATTTTCAGGTATTTGGGGAGAAAGCAGGGTTTTGGGGAGCAGGGAGCAGGGGTCTGAGGAAAAACATTTTAGGGAGCTGGGGAGAAAGGTCGTTTTTCTTTCAGGGAGCAGGGAGCAAAGACCCCCCCCCCCCCCGGGGAGCCTCAAATATGACAGAAACCTTGCTGAATATAATTTAGAAGGGTATGGATATTGAAAGTAGTATTCCATATCTCTTCGCAGACGACACAAAGATATATCATAGTATGCAAAATACTTAGAGCTGGACGATTATAAGAGAATCAGGAAAATGGAGCTGATTTTCTGTAAGGCACAGAATCAGAATCAGAATAATTTACAGGTGAAACGTCAAACTGACAATGCCACACCAGGGGGATGAGGCTTGACCGGAGGGGGTTAATCCCGAGCTCTCACAAGAGAAGTAAATATAAACACACAATCATCTGAGATCAGAGAATCAGGGAGTTCATTCCAATCTCTAATAGTTTGGGGGAAAAATATGTTATTAGGCATTTGTACTTGCTGAAGGTAACTGAAATGCCAAGGAGTGATGATTGTTAGAACGCCTATTTTTTTTGGGATAAGGTCATCTGTGGGTATTTTTGCTCTCCCCGTTAGACCTTTGTAAAGCAATATAATTCTATTATCCTTCCTTCTTTTCTGTAGGGATTCCCATTTTAGTTTTTTAAGGATGTCAGTCATACTACCTTTTTCCAGGGTCTCTATAGAAGGTCTTTATTGGTTACAGGGGTGCCCCTAGGGGTTCTTCCCCGGAATTTCCTTTCTTTCTTTCTCTTGACTATGTGTCCTTATTAAAAAGGATTGATCTAGATGATCTGGACTAAGTGCAAAAGCATGCAGCTAGGTTTGTAACTAGAAATTATACGAATGAAAAAAGCAGGGTCTCTATAGAATGTTGATAGTTTTAAAGTTATGTTTTCAAATGTAGATCGTATACGTTAACTTTTGAGAAACAAGAGGAACTTAGAGTAAGAATTGATTCTATGGACAATATACCCAGCATTATAGCTTTATGTGAGGTGAAAAAAAATATATGAAAGAAACCTTGCTGAATATAATTTAGAAGGGTATGGATATTGAAAGTAGTATTCCATATCTCTTCGCAGACGACACAAAGATATATCATAGTATGATATGCAACCAGGACTGTAAAGATCTTCAAGGGGATATTCAAAGCCATGCAAGTGGCTGCTCTAGCTGCTTCCATCCTGAAAAATGCATTTATGTATGAAAATTGGCAATACTGACGTTGACTTGTTTACATATAAACTGAAGGATATAGCTAAACTAATGGAACATACACAGGCAGAAAAAGACATTGATGTGGTTATCATTTGAAAATCATATAAATGAAAAAGTCAATAAAGCTATATTAACTCGATCATGGGAGTAATTAGTCGTAGACATAAAGACCTTCAAAATCTTATACTTGACCGCCTCTACGTTGAATACGCTAATCAAGTATGGAGTCCACACCTCAAGAAATATGGAAACATTATTGGAAAAACGTACAACGTAGAGCAACCAAGTCAGTGCCAGGATTGTCAGATCTAACATACGAGGAAAGATTGGGAAAAACTTGGTATTCCAACACTCGCATACAGAAGGATACGGGAGTAGTTGGCCTATAAGTTTTGGCCTATAAGTTTTGGCCTATAAGTTTTGGCCTGGGTCTCAGTCTATGAACTAGCTAAGTTGCATGTGTAGGTAAGTATCCTTGAGTTAAGACAAGCCTGCACATCTGCGCATTTGCACATCTGCACATTTGTACATCTGCTCATTTGCATATCTGCACATTTGCACATCTGCACATTTGCACATCTGCACATCTGCATTTCTGCACATCTACAAGCATGCGCATCTACACATCTACACGCCTACACATCTATAGAGACTATGAGATAACTGACATAGTCCAGTTTTCTGTTGGTAAGTTCCATTACGAAATTAAGAAAGGGTCTTTTTCCCCTCTTGTGTTCCTGGGTAGACTTGTCACATTGTGACACTTGTTGGACTTGCCTGGGACAGTTGTGTGGGTATGTAGAAGTTTATGTTGCTATACAGCTGAATGCGTCTGAAGAGTATCTCAGTCTTGTATCTCAAGACTTAAACTCTATTAGAGGCATGACTCTATAGCTTCCTTAGAGGCGTTAAAGTGGTATGCGTTTCACTGTCTCTTGGTCTTGTATCTCAAGATCTCAACTAGTCAAAAGGCATAACTTTATAGCGTCTTCCTAATATATTGAGGCTTTTCAATGTTCTCGTATCTCGAGAACATTGATAAGCGTCAAAAACTCAGCTAGTTATTGTCAAACTTTAAACCCTTTACTACTACCGCCTGAGAGGAGAAATGAAAACCCAAGACTAAATAACATTTTCAACAATTTTATTTGTCCCGCTAACTGTGAATGCACGATGAAACAGAGGATTAGGACCGTCCCTCTGTTCTCGTTTACAAGTGTTTCCCCTGAATATAGCTACTCTTTGGTTTATTGTTAATACTGTTCATATCCTCGGCCACTTCGTAGCTTGGTGGGTCATAGTCATTCAGTTTCTTCTCAATCAAGAATTTTCGTTTCTTGATGGCATACAGTCTTGATTCGTCCTCGTCATAATCTTCTTCATCCCTCAATCGTTTAGCTGTTTCCTGTATTTTCTTGTTGACTGGATCTTTTCTTAGTGCAGCTGAGAGATCAGTCAGATATTTGTAGCGGGATACGAACTCTGACAGATACTTTGGCTTTAGTTCATCATATGCTATCTCTTCAGTATCTTGTACGTCTTTGCCAGGATTTTCAAGCAGGGCTTTTTCAACTGTTTCGTTGAATGTGTCTTGCATCTTATCTGTCGTTATGCCCATCAAAACATCCCATGGTTTTTTTTTCTGAGGTTCCTCCTCCTCCTCATCATCAACATCATCATCATCCTCTTCCTCATCATCATCATCATCATCATCATCATCATCATCATCATCATCATCATCATCATCAGCATCATCTTCTTCTTCTTCATCTTCTTCTTCCTCATCTTCCTCACTTTCTTCAGTTTCATCCTCTTCTTCCTCATCGACTTCTTCTACATCTTCAAGATCAGGTTTTCTGAAGATGTCTTTTCCATCGTCCAGTGATCTTCTTTCAGACATTACACTTTCTTCATCACTGTCTAACATGTTAGCCTGAGCACCTCTGCAGATACCACTGTCCTTGTGTCTTCTCAAGTTGTATGATCTGGAAAATTCTCGATCACACTGATGGCACTGATATCGACCCATAGCTGGTTATTCGAAGAATAATGAGATTCATCTTGAGTCTGTCTTTTTATACCATCGCCGGAGTTGGTTTTGTTCTAGTTCTTCTCAGATTTGGTTTCTTTGTAATCCGTTTTTGACGTCTAGCTGGTGTTTTCTTCTTTTTCTCTGACATTTCTTTACTGATAGAAAGCAGTTCAGCCCGACAGAATCTGCAATACTTCGATGGTCTGCCCTCTCTAAGCCTTTTATTCAAAGCTGTAGTCAGCCTTTTCATAAGGTTTCTGATCTGTGCATAACTTGCATGAGATCCACTTGGTTTCTGTGTCACTGGCGTTTTCTTTGATTTTTCCATAGCCTTGCAGGATTGTTTTGTCTGTTCTTCTAAAGAAGTCATCTCTTTATACTGCTCTCCCATATACCAAATTTCCCTTGCGAATGCCCTTCCGAATGCAATTTTGAGCAAATTCGCATTAATCGCTAGAAATTCGGAAGCATTCGGTAGCATTTGTAAGCATTCGGAAGCATTCGGTGAAAATTTTGAGTCGTTGCGAAAATTAGGAACATGCTCCTAAAATTCGCAAGGAAATCATATTCTTCACATATTCGTAAAGAATTCGTAAACAATTCGGATTGATTGCAAGGCATTTGTAACACTCGCAAGCCATTTGCAAGGATTCGGTAGCATTAAATTCTATTGAGTTTTGATGTCCGTAAAGAATCGCTAGTGAATCGCAACATTTTCACATTCAAGACTCAGTTTTAGCATAATTTATTTATTCTGGTCCTATCCTTCAAGTAAAGGCCATTATTTATGGTGTTTAGCTTTAAGCTATCCATCAATGTATGATAGACAAACTTAAGTCACGTGAAATTTTTGTTTGCCCAGTAAAATTGTCTTTTTTATTGTGTAAATCGCAATTTGAGAGAAACAACAAAGTGGTGTGTGTTTCAAGAGAAGACTTGGATCATTAATGGCATATTTTTTGCATGCCCCTTGGCATCATTGTGGGTGATTTCATTTTACATTGATATTATTGGCTACAATGTTTGCGAATGAGTAAAAAATGAAAAGAATTCGGCAAGCATTCGCAACACATTCGCTTCATTTGTAAGGTGTTTGCAAGACGTTCGTATTATTTGTAACGGCATTTGAAAGCGTTCGGAACATTCGTAAGGCATTTTTAAGAATTCGGTAGTGTGGATGGCAATCAATCGCAACATTCTTAAGACATTTGTAAGGATCCGCAAGCATTCTTAACGCTTTCGCAAAGACATCGTTTTGTACAAGCCCCGCCCCGTCCATTCGCATCATATTCGGTAATTTCAGCGCGAATTTCAAATTTTAGCATTCGCAAGGGATATTCGGTATATGGGAGAGCAGCATTAGCGTTTTGTACAAAACTGATAATTTACAAACTCTTAGATTGTATTTATACTAGTTTTTCTTTCTACGAAAGTGTAATTTTAAAATCGTTTTGCCTGTTACAAAAGGAACAGTCATACCATTCTCTGTTTTTAATGTAATGTGCACTTGGTCTACAATAGATTTTGAAACAGAAACATAGTGCAGTTTTAAATTCTTTATAGAAGAAATATGAATCTGGTTTACTTTGAAATGGAACAACTCGTAAAATAGGTGCTACAGTATCACCAATAAAAGTGAAACTTGCAATGTCAGAATAAACATAAAAGTTGCTAAAATTGTGATTCAACTTTGCATTGAACTTAAACACATTTTCCTCATTTCCTATAGGCTTTTCGACCAGTGATGAATCTAATCCTAAGATTTGAGCGAATAGTTTTGGGAATTTAAGCCTAACCAGCCTTTCTTTTTGGGCTGATATTTTGAAACGTTGACTCAAATGATCATATGTCATAGTAATGTGAGCATTGAATTTTTTCAGTATGCCTTTTTCAAAGTTGTCAATGGAGTTCTGCATTTCTTCAGCTAGATATTCACGTGACTCATAATTTCCAGTTGGAATTGTTAGCTTGAACTTATAGCAGCCGTTTTCACTGCTACATATCTCTGTGATGTTTTGATTTCCAACTTTGCGTAAACTGGATTGGTCTAGGAAAGTCAAAAAGAAATTGTTGTTTTCTTCTATTATGTTGAGAACTTCAGATGGTGTTGTAATTTCAACCAAGGCAACCTCCCAGCTTTCCACGTCAATTTTAATAGGATGATCCAATCTTACAGTAAATTCAGACTGTTTATTTGATGGGAACATGTTCATAGAACTGTCACTTAGTAATGTAATGTAAAAATCCTTCATGTTTGAAGAAGTACAGAATGTGTCAGTATTACTTGAGTGAATGAATAATTCAGCTCTTGAAAATGCTATATATCAGTTTGATTTACAAGGTGAAACACAAACTATTTAAACACAAAACCTTTTGTCGATTTCCATTCATGCGTCGTTTTCCGAAAATTATCTACTTTCAGTTTTAGAATTTTCTGAAAATGCTAACCTACTTTGCTCAGAAAAACCAATATCGATAGTTCCCCTTGAACGTACAAATATATCAACTTTAAAATTAATAAAACTTGTATTTTCTGTACATATTCAAGCAAAATGTGTTTATTTATTTCTTTTTAATTAGAAAATGTGATATTTAAGTTAATTATATTACATTCAATAATATAATTGCAACACTTTTCTTACTTTTGATATGAGAATGGATTTCCATATGCAAATTTCCATTTACAAATTTTAATCATCTTTGAAAACTTCAGTTATATAAAGTTATAATGACCTGTGCTTATCTGTGAATAATAACAAAACAAAGGGGCATTTTACTTGAAGTTTCTATGTTTGTGTAGATGTGGATACTAATGCAAAATCAAATAACCCAGGAACACAAGAGGGGAAAAAGGTCCTTTCTTAATTTCGTAATGGAACTTACCAACAGAAAACTGGACTATGTCAGTTATCTCATAGTCTCTAAAGATGTGTAGGCGTGTAGATGTGTAGATGCGCATGCTTGTAGATGTGCAGAAGTGCAGATGTGCAGAAGTGCAGATGTGCAAATGTGCAGATGTGCAGATGAGCAAATGTGCAGATGTGCAAATGAGCAGATGTGCAAATGTGCAGATGTGCAAATGTGCAGATGTGCAAATGTGCAGGCTTGTCTTAACTCAAGGATACTTACCTACACATGCAACTTAGCTAGTTCATAGACTGAGACCCAGGGCAAGCACCTATAGGCCAAAACTTATAGGCCAAAACTTATGGGCAAATTCTGCCGCTACGCTTAACAGAATTGGCCCATAAGTTTTTGCCTATAAGTTTTGGCCTATAAGTTTTGGCCTATAGCGCTTGCCATTACTACTTACGGGCCCGGCGAGGTGATATGATAGAAACGTACAAAATCCTTAAGTGTGTTTCGTAGTGTGTGTTAATTATTTTTCGCAGATATTTTACAAATTTTCGAATGTAGAAGAAATATTTTCTTGGCACAACTGAGCATCCAGTTTGTCGCAAAATGTGCAGCAAAAATTCCGAAAATCGGCCGACAAATAAAAAAGTTCCGGTCAAAAAAATATTGAATAGGGATTTCCTGTACAAAAATCTAATGGAAGGGAGGTAAATATTTTCCCGCAAAAATTTTAAATTGTTACTATTTAATCATGATTGCTAAAAATCATTATAAAATGACACAAAGACATACTTGATATAAAATCTTCATGATCAAGTAAAAATTCTCGAAAATTTCGCATTTTCACGATCATCGATTTTCTCCCTTGCCAATGCAAAAATCCTTATTCAAAACTCATTCTGGTCATAAAAACTCCACTTGCTCACCGACTCTCAGAACCTTTGCAGATCCTGTTGGGACAAACTAAGATTAAGATTTTGACATGGAAGTATTGTTTATTTCGTTCCCCATACAAAAATTTTCAGCGAAAAACCATTTATATCAGAGGCAAGTTTTTAGACTTTAATACAAAAATATGACCAGAAGTTATTAATTTATAGTTATAAAACTGCGAGAGGATTCAATTACAAGAGGGCATAAATATAAAAAATTCAATAGACGGTTGGATATCAGGATATCAGGAAATTCAGTAGACGGTTGGATATCAGGAAATGTTCTTTTTGTGCGAGAGTTGTGGAAACTTGGAATCAGCAACCGTCAAATGTTGTGGAGGCAGAAACAGTTCGAGTATTCGAAACACTACGAAAACTTGCCCATGCAATATACATAGATTTTTGAAGTTGTAAATAATGAAAATTTTCAGTACAAAAATTTTGATATTTTTCTTATTTTTGCTCAAAACAGAGATTGTGGGTACACGTTAGAACCGCCTCAGCGAGGCGGTTCTAACGAGTACCACAATCTATGTTTTGGAGCAAAAATAAGAAAAATAGGTAAACCCCTGCATACCCCAGTTTTGCTATATAAAAGTGGGGTAGGGGGTATACATTACACGGACATGTTTTCATGATGGAAAGGAAGCTAGATCGACACTGGAAGAACCAACCGGTATACTAGTACTTCAGTTACAGAGTGGCATTAAAAACCACCAGACACGAACCTAAAAATCTCAAGAGGATAGATTTAGAACTGACCCATCAGGTCGAATCCGACCTTTTGCCAGAAGAGGATTTGTAAGCATAAATTGTAAGCATTATACTGAGGTTTAGTTTAAAAGATATTTTATTGCCAATCTTTCAAAGGAATTAGACTGCAAATACTGCCAACATTAATTGGACTGCAAGTTCTGCCAATATCACTTACAGCCCGTCCCATACAACATATTTAGGACAGCAGTGTACACGGCACACATAAACAAATTATACAGGACATATACAAATGTACATATTTATCAAATATTGAAACACACACGCACGCACGCACGCACGCGCGCGATATTTATAATTTCTCCAGACATCCATATATATATACTATGCGGCATGCGGTTACCACTGAGTGAGCGCAAATGTGAAATATTTCCACAAAAGATGCGGAGCATACGGAAGGCATTCTTTCTGGGTGGCAGCTGAAAAAAGTCGAAAATCGCAGCATTGTTTCTTCTAGTTTGTAAAAAAAAAAAAACAAAAAAAACAAAAAAAAAAAAAAAAAAAAAAACAAACAAACAAACAGAAGTTTTCTTTGGATCTTTCAACATGAGAAATCGCAGTCTGATGTGATTTGTCTATTTCAAGATCTTCAGCAATCAATAAGTGACTGTACGTGCGGATTTCAAAGGAATGCGCTTTTTGAGGATCCTATATTTGCTTGGCGCGACAGCGTCAAGCAATTGAAACGGAATGAGGATTTCTCCTCAATCTGTTGGGTTTTTCCTTCAATCTGTGGGGTTTCCCTTTGACATCCAGGGGCTTGGTTCCAGTCGCAATGTTTTGCTACTCTTCTTGCATAATAAAGCAATTGAAGACGGAAATCAGACTTGCTCTCCGCCGTTTTTATTAGGACTTGTGGGAAGAATGACGTATTAATTATCTAACGTTAAACATTTACTGATAATGCTAAAACCCGGAAGTTTGTCCTAGGTCCGACCAAGTACGAAAACTTGAAATCCACCGTAGCGAGGAAGTGTTCATGACCGATGCGATCTATCGAGTTACCGAAAAACTCCACAAACCTACGAAAAACCACAACCCACGGACAAATAATGGTATATACAGCCAAGCATTCCTTTAACAAGGAAAATTTATACTCTAGAACTGATATTGATGTTAGTGTCAAAACATTCAGTAGAGACTAAAAATTTAGATTAAAGCGCTTGAATGCACTGTTCTGTCACATGCGTGTTTCACACTAGGCAGACTATGTGGGAGATTTTATGTGCATCTCCGCAAGTCCCCCTCCATCAGGAAAACCTGTCCGTGCAATGAACACCCCCTTGAACCCCACTTTTATATAGTAAAATTGGGGTATGCAGTGGTATACCTATTTTTCTTATTTTTGCTCCAAAACATAGATTGTGGGTACTCGTTAGAACCGCCTCGGCGAGGCGGTTCTAACGTGTACCCTAACGTGTACCCACAATCTATGTTTTGAGCAAAAATAAGAAAAATATCCAATTTTTTCTAATGAAATTTTCAAATTTTACAAGTGAAAAAATATCCCTGTTTATTGCATGGACAAGTTTTCGTAATGCGGTTTGAAATGACAATTAAATTCCAAAAGGTTGTCGGTTACATACAGAAACAAGTGTGTAACAAAACGGCTCATCAGACTGCCCAGGCACATGCTGATAACGTATCTTTGACGCTCGTTCTAGACGAAAACAATAATTGCCGCATGATAAGTTACTTAGCCTATGAAAAGTTGGTGATAAGCGTGTGTGTTTATGTCACGTTCAGAACTCAAAATCGGCAGTACTGTCCCACATTTGTAATAATTATACCCAGAAGGCGATGGTTTTTAAACATATAATGTATTCAAAGCAGGATCGAAACGGAAGACGTGGCGAGTATATATATATATATGCTCACCGACAAAAGTTTAGTCAGGGAAAATACATGTAAACTCCCATTGAGACTGTTTACATCGCTATAACTTCAAAACCCCTTGATAGTTTGGGATTAAAATTACCAGTCATAAATCTGTGAATAAAACCTAACATTTCCAACAAAAAAGATTGAAATATCGCATGTGGTTTTGCCAGAGTACATACATCGATTCTCGTTCTTATTTTAAATGAAAGGGAGGTCATCTCAAAATAATGAATATTTGACTTGCTATTTCTCGAGTCTGTGGATGAATTTATAAAGATTTTTTTCGGATTTTTGTCATTGGCAACAATCTCTATCAGAAAGCGCTATTAATCGAATTGCCGATTTTATCATTTATCGGATAACTACAAAAATAATGTTTTACGAAAAAGGCCAATAACTCTGTCGAAATGGACAACTGGCGGAGTTCGAAGTTAGAAAGAAATTGACTTTGCAAATTTAATAAAGGGGGACATCTCATGCAAGCAGCAGGGTATGGTTGTAATCGGGCTTGTCAAAGTTACTGACTAAACTTTTTCCTCTGAGTATATATATATACAGGATATAAATTTGTTGATATGCTCATGCCAAATCATTTTTGATATGTGCTTTAGTAATGCCCCTCGACGAGAAGTGTTTGCGAAACTAGACATCTTACTGTAAATAGAAAATGGGACCCCGCCCACTGGGGCCTATAGAAAAAGATGGGCTGCTTGTGCCTCTAGGCAAAGCTTAGAACTACGCTACAGACTGACCTACTGATAACTAGTTAACCGGTCAGGTCTGAACCTGCCCATGAAAAGTGGTTCAAGTCAAACCATCCATACTGGTAAGCCATATTGGTTTATTTGGGTGCTTGTGTCTCCAGGCAAAGCTTCTTAATTACTGACAGACCATCTGATTACTGGTTAACCACTCAAGTCTGCGCCTGCCCAGGAAAAGTGGTTTAGTCAAAACATCCATACATATAAGCCTTAATGGTTTGATAGGGTGGTTATATTCATGAAGCCCATTTTGAGTGTCATGACATCCTAATGATGGATAAAAGTCCCATACAGATACAATGAAGGCAACGTCTTGACCATTGCTGTTGACTGGGACGTTAATCATTTATTCAAACAAACAAATATTTGAAGCATTTTTTGGATGTCATGACGTCCTAATTTTTTACAATGAGCTGAGGTACAGTATCAACGCGTTTCAGATTTCTCAGTCTCATCTGAATAATCTGAACACTTGCCTGAGATTTCCCTGTTTCGGCCTCAACCTCATCATAGATTCTTTTAACCTTATCTTAAGACCATCACAGTGCATGCTACTTACTTATCTACTTGGTGCCAACACAAGTCTGATAAGATAAAATATAACAAAATGTTACAGTTTTATGTTTCTAGTTTAATTGTAGTTGTATCTTTGGGTAAGTGTCTTTTATACAGTATAAATTTTCGCTTGATTTTTATTTCACGAATTTTCCATTTCCGAATTATTAGGGAGTTCTTAAATTTTATTCGCGGGCGAGTACTCATGCAGTCTATAAAGCTTATTATTGTAGTCTTAAAGGGGTCGTCACACCTATGCGAATGGGGTCGTCACACCTATGCGAAAGTCCCTCAACGCAGACGTGCGTAAAGTTGCGAACTTGAGTTCATCAACATTCGTTTCAATTCGTTTGTGTGCGTTTGAATACGTTGTAAACCGTTGGTTGTGTTTGAATGAATGCGTTTGCTTGCGTCTGCATTTGTCAAGATGAGTCTTACCTGCCAGAAAATTTCAAATGTGTGGCGATAACTGCGTTCATCAATCGCAAGTCTTCGCAAATTGCACTCGTAACTGTGCGTTATTGTACGTAAGGATTCGCAATTGATTGTAAAATTGCATCAAGCGACCAGGCTTATTTGCATATCAACCGAAGGGTTGCGCTTCGAGGACGATGATTGCTTGCTTTCTTCAGCGCACTGTACCGAACATATGCGCATTGTAGTGAATGGAATCCGACGCATGAAAGCGAACTGAAACGTTTAGTCAATGAACGCATACGAAGAGAAACTTATCAAAGTGGACTGAGAAAAGGCGTCAAATCCAAAAATTCAGAAATTAATTTTTAGGAAAGGTCTAGTACCAGTTGACTGGCAGCAGCGATTTTACGTTGAAATCGCTGCTGCCAGTTGACTGGCAATAGCGATTTTACGTTAAAAATGTTGCAGCCAGTTGACTTTTATGTTAAGTAAAGACAGTCTAAGAGTTGTCAACTGAATACGAGTAGAAAATGTATCAAATGAAAGGGTATTTTTGGTTTCTGTTACTTTTTTAGTCATCTTTTTTGTTGGGATTGTGGCAAAAATTCGGGTAATAAAAATACATGAAATTGACTAGAAACATGTCCGTGTTAGATACACCGCTTTTATATAGCAAAACTGGGTATGCCTGTTTTTCTTATTTTTGCTCCAAAACATACATGTAGATTGAGGGTACTCGTTAGAACCTGAGGCCTGAACCACAATCTATGTTTTGAACAAAAAATAGGAAAAAAGGATGAAAATGTTCTATTTTTACAACGGCGTAAAAAACCTCTGTATTTTGCATGGGCGTGTTTTGAAATTGACACACTAATAGGTACTATTTCAAACGTATAAATTGTAGGCGACCTGATGCCGTACAATCAAAACTATTTGTATTCATTTTGCTTTTGAAGGATTTTGTTAAATTGCTTTTGTAAGATGCCCCTGAAATTTTCAAAGCACTGATGTATGTAGTTTATTTCCAGTCGAAAAATATGTTCAGTTGTTATTTCTGTAGGAATTCAGTAGCAATGTTAATATGGGCTTACTTTGTTTTGCTTTCATTAATTTTGCTGCAGTACATGTATACTCAGGGCCGTCGGCTTTAAAAAGTTGCCCGGACATGAGACTTCAAAGACGTTTCATAATTATGTGGGGGGCACAAGGGGGTTCTCTCTCTCTCTCTCTCTCTCTCTCTCTCTCTCTCTCTCTCTCTCTCTCTCTCTTAATAATGGTTCGGGGGTTATCCCCCAAGAAAATTCTTCGACGAGGGAGACGATTTTAATGCATTTAGGCTTAATTCTTTTAATGCAGAAGCAGCCCATCTATTTCTCCTAGGTCCCAATGGGCGGGGCCCGCAATCAAAATTAACAGTTGCTGAATGCGACTTTACACAATCACGGTTACTTGCTTCAACTTCAAAGTGTTTTGTCTTTGATTTGATTTTCAACTGTGAAATACAACTAAAGCTTTACATTTTAGCGTTACACTTTAGCCCACCTAAGCCGAATGCTCACAGGTGAGCTTATAGGATCCGTTTTTTGCTGCAGCAAATTTTCTGCTAACTTGACCGAGCCGAGCTAGAGGGTCAATCTTGATCAAATACAATGTGAATCATCATTGGATTGGAGATTGACTGCATTAGGTTTTGAAACAAATTGTATCAAAATTGTGGTTTCCATGGCAACCGATAGCTTCCATGGACTTACAAAAAAAAAAAAAAAAAAAAAAAAAAAAAAAAAAAGATATTCAAGTCTCCAACCGTGAATTTTAGCAAGATTTGAAAAGTTCCCCGGTTTATCCCGGTAGTCCTGTTCGTTGCACTGTTTATTTAAATGAAAGTCGGAAAAAATATCGACCCTCAGGCTTGTTCAGTAAGTCAGTCAGTCAGTTTTAAAAAAAAAAATGAGGTAAACACACAGTATGCATCCCTAATTTTTCAATTCTTTACTGAAATGCGTATTTAATCAAATTTTGCAATTCTTCTCAAGGATGCGGTTTATCAAAGATTGGGGCGAACACTAATAAGTTGTCATAAAATGCCTCAAGGTGTGAAAAGAGAAGTTCTAACACGCGTACTGTAAAAACATTTTAGGGGTATTCTTGTTTTTAATGACACCTGAGCCGCACCACAAGAAAACTATATTTGACCTTTTCAATCCAAACATATGTGCAGCCTAAACACAGCTTTAGCCAACGCCCCATCTTTTCACTACTTATTTAGCACAATGCATTTTATATCAAACCTCCAGACATTAACTGTGTCTGCATGTCCTGTCCTGTTTAGGGGCTAATCAGAAATCCCGAAGACATTTTTATGACGCGGCTCCATCTTGTGATCGAATAATGCTTGATTGGCTATATCAGAAAAAGGTATCATTGAATCGGGATAGGCCCAACAAAAAGAAGACGTTCGACACACCATGTTTTAATGATAACATATTTGACACACGTCAGTGTACCTAAAACGTTTTAGGCCATATCCTTATTGTAATCTTCTGTTTTAATGGATGGAGGACATAAAGGTCACAGGAAAAAAAATCATGTAAAATGTAGCAGAGTTGGGAAGCAATAAAAAGTCAAAAGAAAAAAAAAGTCAAAAGAAAATAAAAGTCACAAAAAAGAATTACGCTTTATTCGCTACTTCTGGTTAGGTCTAAGGTATTGTTATTTTTACGTCCACCGTTTTGACAACAGGCCGTTGCAAGAAAGCGATTTAAGCCATAGAATCCGACCAAGTCAGTCACTAAGAAGTTACCAGTTCTGGCTTTGCAGGATGTTGGCTGAATAACTGCAATGTTTAAGCATTTATTTATTTTAATAAATGCCTGTACGTCCATGGTCAACAGCTAATGTGATGCCGCAACGATCAATTATCTTAGTCACACCTTTACCTATACTTAGTGCACATTAAAGTACCGATCTTGGATCAGGGGGAGAGGAAGAATGATCATATAAATATGTTCATAAACATTGGCAAAGACCAACAATGATCAGAATGCAAACCACTTAAATGACAACAGAGCAGTCACGAAAAAGCAATAATATTCAGAGAAGTATATTGTAGCTTGAAACGCTCTAAGAAGAGATATTATTCCTACTTTTGTTCCCAAACCTACTTTGTGCAAGGAAAATAATAGATTCTTAATTTGTCCCGATTCCTACTGTTAGCACGGACAATTCCGGAATTGAACAGATTTTTGCACATTTTTAGAAAGACCCATTGACCTTAACACGTTCGGGGTCAGGCTGGTGCATTACAGAGGCTTGAACTTTGTAAATTTGCATTGTTGCAACAATGCAAAAAGCAAGTCATAAACTACATGTACATGCACTAGATAGACCAGCGCTCAATGTCGGCAAATTATGGGAATAATAATAAATGTATACCAACATGTAACATGTTACACTGAATGCAAAGTGGGCGTCTAAGTCAAGTGAGATAAGTGCTAGCTTCAAAAAAGGCTCATTCAAAATAATTAAGAAATCCGAAATTATGCATCGAACCGCGACACACTGGTTTACGAGTCCAAAACTGAAGCTAAGAAGACTTCTACAAGCATAATATACATGCTTTGAACTAAAATGGGACACTTTTATCAACACAGAAATGTAAATTGTGTAGATACCCTTTCATTTGATACATTTTTACTAATATTTTGACAACTCTTACATTGTCTTTACTTCATCTATGTACAAATGATAATTTGTAAAATATGAAAGTCAACTGGCAGCAGCTATTTTATGTTAAAATTGTTATATCCAGTTGACTGGCAGCAGCGATTTGTCGTAAAAATGGCTGGTGACAGTCAACTGGCAGCAGCCAATTTAACGTAAAATCGCTATTACCAGTCAACTGGCAGCAGCCAATTTAACGTAAAATCGCTATTGCCAGTCAACTGGCAGCAGCCATTTTAACGTAAAATCGCTATTACCAGTTAACTGGTAATAGCCACTCCGTAATTTTTAACTTTCCCGATATTTGGACATCAATAAATAGATTTCTAGGAATAATTATGGTGAATATGGGGTATCATAATATGAATTTAGGATATCATAAAATGAATTTAGGATATCATAAAATGAATTTCGGATATCCTAAAATGAATTTAGAACATCGTAAAATGATGTCTGGTCACTGCTGAATAGCATCTTTACGAGGATTTTGCTTACAGTTAGGGAAACTTCAGACAAACAAAAAATGCAATTTGAAATAGCCATAAACATAAGTGTTTAAGATATCCTTCGAGCGATACTTGGGCAACCAAAAAATACAGTGATGTTTTTATATCTAGAAATTAATTTAATGATTATTATGAATTTGCTAAATTCTTCATGACTCCCTGATATCCAAAAAGATATTTTAGGTTATCCGAAAATACATTTATGAATATTCATGAATATTCGGAATAATTTATGGAAATCTTAAACCAATTTTGCGATATCCTTAATAGGACTCTCCCCCCCCCCCCCCCCACACACACACACACACATCACTCTCCTTTTTTTCGTCCATCGCTGTTACCACGCGATTCATGTACTTAACGTACTATGACATTTGGTGAGTAACTTGAAGACATTATGTACTCTTCGGAACGAAACCTTAACATTCACTTTCAAATATGAAACGCCGTAATGTACGTCGATTTTGACGTTACTTAAAGGGAAACATTACTATTTAATTCCCGCATATGATTTCCATGAAACTTCCTATGCTACAAGATAATTTTATCCTTGGACTAAAATCGAAATAAAAGTGGGGAGTCACCGGCCTCGTTTCCATGGTATCAGAACTTTTTGGATGTTTCTCCTGCATTTCAGAAAACAGCACTCGTAGCGGACATGTGTTTTAATATATATGTTTTTACTGCAAAAACAACTTAAACACACGATGAGTGTTATTTTCTTACATTTTGATACTATTTGCTCTTAAATTGAGGAAATTACATGCAAAATTAACTTTCCCGCCATCTTTTCAAACCTGGAAAAAGTACGTATTTTTGCGATATCTCCTAAACTACGCATATGATTTTGATTAAATTACACCAAGAGATAGGAAACGTGGTGACCATTTAAAAGTTCAAATAAAAAGTGGGGGTCACCGGATTGCGTTGGAAGATATAGAGAAAAAACGTTCAATATTCCCGCCTTTTTCGTTTTAACGCCAAACGTTACACTGACGTCGCGTATATCTATGCGACGTCATCAACAGAGAAATAAACGTTTTCATATGTAATTAACCTTATACACGAATTTGGGTATATCAATTGCCACAGAACTTCTTTAAAAATAAAAATTAACAATATGTATACCCGCTTTAGGACTTAATTATGCAGAAACAAACAGAATAAGATTCTACAGCTTGCAACGTCATTGAGAAATCAAAACAAAACGACGTTAAAAACTACGCGTAACATGCAGATACTTAACGCCGACGTTGCGCAAACAGTGTGCTCATAAACAATAGTAATGTTTACCCTTAAGGTCAGGGTGTTGTAAAAATCGCCACGATGGAATTTTCTTATTTTTTTGCAAATCGATGTATTAAATGCACCCCCATCGGAATGTGCAATAATATTCCTTGACTACCGGATTAGTTTTTGGGCTACAGGCAATCCAAAAACACTATTTTTGCCAACGAACTCAATGAGGAAAAGGGAAAAAGATGTCGGATTTCGCACATAAACATATTTTTCTCCTAAATTCCACGATGAATGTTTTTTTTTTAAAACTGATATTTAAGAAATGAATTTCATTTTTCTGGTGTTCATGGAGCTATGAACCGCAGTGGGTCGCGTGCAAAGCTTTGCTAGCGACCCACTGCGGTTCATAGCTCCATGAACAACAGAAAAATTAAACTCATTGCTTATATTTACATTCATTTCTCTCTATCGCTTGTTGAAAAATCACCAAGGCGGTCACATTTACCAGCAAACAGAGAATCTACACACAGTGTGTGTTCAAACAGCGGAACGGCGTCGACGTTTACAACGTCCAATCAGATTGGCGAGATTTATGTTTTTGACGTCAAGTTTGGATTACGTCACGTCGCGTGACACAATGTTGTTCATGGAAGTATGAACACAGATGAACATCTAATGGCTCATCTAAGGAGGTTTTAGAAAAATGTAAATATTATCTGCGTGAATCAGTTTGAAACAGGTTGCTTGAAAAAAAAGTCCTTGACAACCGTGCTCGTTTTCGTGCTATTTGAGGTTTTGATATATTATATGGTAGTGCGTTTTGGGTATTTTCCGCGACGTCACGTAACGTCGTGGCGCGAACACGCGTTGCATTTCAATGTGCGACTGACTCAAGAATTACAGTAAATGCCTTTTACGGCAGAAATTCTCATTTTCTGTGTTTTGGTGAAAATTTGTCGCAGACTTTAATGGAGAAAAATTTAAAATTCGTACTAAATGACGTAAAAGCTACAGCTTTCTCCGGTTCAAAAAGGCGCGACATAAGAGCGTCGATTCTCGTTCCGCTGGAGTCGCAAAGCAACGTCGCACGTAACGCTGCATAACGACGTTTTACAACACCCTGACCTTAAGAACGTGGACTTGTTATTGGCCTTTAGATGACGTAGTATAACAGACAATATTTACATTTTTATTGCAATCGCTCTAGATGAAAAAAGGTACAAGTAGGCAAAGATCAGGATGAAAGTATCGCTCTAGATGAAAGTATCTTTCTTGATGTTCTTCATTTCCCAATGAAAAACATTAAGTCACGTGATCTGGAGACCACGCCTATGGGCGGGGCGACGTCAAAACCAGCCAGTGACGTTGTTTGTTTACTCTTGTTGTCGTGACGTTGGTCGCGTATCGCCATGACGTTAGGCGCGAAAATTTGACGTGTTGGCTGTTCCAAAATTACGTTAAGTCGGATTTAATGTCAAATAAAATGAAAATGAGCGGTAAAATGCGCAATTAAAAATCTGAAACTTGACTGATAATATAAAATGTAAATATAAGAATTGAAATTCAGATTTTAGCTTTCACTGGATGATGAAAAACATTAGCTGTTTTAATGTCTCCGAGATTAAAACAGCCTAATGTTTTTCATCATCCAGTGAAAGCTAAAAACTGAGTTTCAATCCTTAAATAAAACTACAAGATAAAGATAGAGGCATACTAAAACGCATGCCTCCGGGCCTATGATTAATTAGAAGCCTTAAATTCCTCAATGGTCTTGGATGAGACCACTGAAGAAGGGAGACTATTCCAAACCGGAATAGTTCTGGGGAAAAATGAATTTTTCAGGGCATCACTATAGGCAAATTGTCTTGTATATTGTGATTCATGCGATTTCCGAGTTCGCCTAAGGTTGGGTGCCGAGGTCAGGTATTTGTCTTTATCAAGAGACACTGTACCGGAATAAAGGTTAAGGAGGACCGCTCCAGGGATGGCCACTCAAGCTCGTCTAGCATATCGCCGACGCTACTTGAGTTCCTCCATCTTCTGCAGGTCCACCTTGCTGCAGTCCTCTGCACCTTCTGCTAAACGACACAGGGCGAAACGACCCAGTGCGAAACAACTCACGAGAGAAACGACCCAGGACCGTTTTACAAGCAGCCATTTTTTTCTCTCTAGTAGACATTTTTCACTTTTGAACGTAAATTTTGCTGGCGCTTGCGGTTACGACTTTGTGTGTGATGGGCGACGACTCGTGAGGGCATATTTGAGACGAAGGCGAGGGGCGATATGAAGAATTAACTTAGTCAAAACTACTAACAGCCACCGGAGGCGTATTAAATGAGATAAGCAAAAAACGAAATTGTCCAGGACGCCTAGCTGAATAGTTCAGTAGGTAGAGTGTAAGACATAGAATCGAAAGGTCCTGGGTTCGAGTCCGGGTAGGACAAAAATTATTTTTCCTTTTCTTTGTTTCTTCTTTTTTTCGCACCTGTGACAATAAAGCTTAGAAAATTAAAAAGAAATGAAAAAAAAAGGAAAAAAGAAAATATTATTTTATCTATTGGCGAATGCAAGAATCACAAAATTCACTGCTGCATTTAATACTAAAATCGTAAGTTTCTGGATTAAACTGTCTAGTGAGAAGGCAGACCGCATGTATAGGCTTTTTTATAGGTCTTGATTTTTCACCCATTGAAGCCGAGAACTCGATCGTCATTTTCGGCAGAAGAACGGATCAGCGATCGATCCTAACGTCAACATTTATTTCCTGACTGGCTGGTACAGATAATGTGGATAGGATAAGCTGACCGCCTCTAATGACTAAAAAAATACGCAAGCGTCCCCCGTGGCCGAGCAGTTAAGAGCGCTATTTCATAATCACTTAATCATCTCACCGTTGTGTCTGGTGTGAGTTCGAGACCCACAATGGCCACATGTGAGACAGGCCAAGTTCTGCTTGCGGGTGTGCCAGGCGGTTTTTCTCGGGGTACTCCCGTTTTCGCCCCACCTACTGTTTGGTGCTTTTCATATGAGCTGAAATAATCTTGAAAGGGACGTGAAACTGAATTTTAACAAATACACAAGACACCAAATCAAAAAGTATAGTGTACATGTTCAGATATATGTGTATTATTACATGTAAAACTACAGTTTCACGTGCTATCTCGTGAGCGAACGATGTTTATTTTGTCGATGTCTAGTTTTGAGTCCATTCGATAGTAGGAAGAGCGATGGGGGCAATACCCTACATGTAGCTACAATATGCCTAGCCACACAACTGTTTTTGTTTATTGTAGACTGCCATATCGAGTGCGATGGTTACGATGTAGAAAATTAATTTGGCAAGACATAAGCTTTCGTTCTGATCCTCATTTATTCTGTGTGATAGTATGCGTGCTGTTTCACCTGGTTGAATTCAAATAAATAGATAAAAATCAAACTAACTCAATTATATTATTTTCATGAGTTTCTAAAGTGTTTCCGTTGAGGACGCTTAGTGTTTCAGTCGCCCCGTAAAGCGGGTCGCGCGTCACTTCGCCGCAGTTTACTTTTGATGTTCGCCATTTTCACGTAGAAGCAATTTTGGACACTACAAAGTGCACAAATTATTCATTTATTTCACATATAATGGTGTATACAGTCTTCACATTGACACGTGTTTTCTGAAGATTATTGCCTCATGTATTGTCCCTTTTAAAAGAATGGACGCTGGTCTTGTTTGGAAAGAGCTAGTAATTTTGTTTTTTATGCGTGTTGTTAAATTGCTTGTGATGTGTTGCACCGCCATGTCTCTCCCGCCTGGTGTCTATGTTAGGATGGGAAATTTAATTGTATAGATTCTTGGTCATTTTATTGTTACTTGATTGTTACTTGATTACAGATATGGGTCTGATTGTGCTCATTTCTGATCATGATGATTTGTTTTTTTATACAATTTTCGGCCCGTTCAAGATTATTTTAGTTCATATGAGATGGGTAAATCAGTAACAGGAGGAAAAGGGGAGAACCCTGAGAAAACGAACTTGCACACCCAAAAGCAGAACTTGGTTTATGTCACCCATGATTGTAAGACTGATCAATTGGGCAGCAACCTACGGCGAAGAGTTCATTGTCTTGGTGTTGGTAGTTGCCAAAACGATATTGTTGCGCTGAAGGTTGTTTTAATCCATTTTATCAGATGCTGTGTGATGTTGCATCAATCTTTGTTGTAAGGACTTTGATTGTATCGCAAGCATATACGATGGTGCTGACACTGATAGACAATACTCGAGTACACATATCATATACATGTACAGTATAAATGTTTCAAATCGTAAATCTTGCCATGTTTACATGTAAAAAAAATACTGTGTGTTCACGAAAAACACGTGGAATGTAGCTTAACAGAACCAATGTACGTATATACATGCACCAGTATGTTAAAAGTCACATGGCGATAACAAATAGTTGATAGTTGCTTTCCCACCAACAGTTATCGTCATATGCAGACGGGATCTCGGTTTATAGTGTCACCATAAAGCCATGGGCAGCTCAGAATTGAACTAGCGATCCCTAGTTATACACACGAGTGTCTAAAAATAACATTCTGCACTGGAAGCTCAACAATAATCATTGTTACCATTGCATATGATAACATTGATTGTTTACGATTTATATGTTTAATTGCTGTCTGGATTTCTTTATTTTGCATTTTACCAATGCATATAGGTTTTAAGTTTTTATTTATTTATTTATTTTCTACGCAAGAATACTGTCAAAGATGCGAGAAAAAAAAATAATAAAAATAATAAATTCCAATAAAAATAGGCGTTTCCTACTCGCGCTCAACCTCCTAAGCTAACAAATCAGATGCTCTTATCAAAATCATTTTCATTAAGGCTTTATATCCCAGTCAACATTTTTTCAGTCATGTCGGGACGGAGCCAACGCTTCCTGGGTTTAACCAGTTAGTAAGGAGTTAATGTGTCTACACGGTGGCGCCTGTTGGGATCGAACCCAGGACCTTTCGATTCGGAGTCAGACGCCCTACCAATACGCCACCGCGCTCCCTAAAATAAGTTTGTACCAGTCTTATATCAACTACCTTTACGTATTTATTCTCGACATGTGATTTTACGAAGCGACTGACTTAACCACTGCGACATGAAGTCATCTACGGAACATGTGTGTGTGTGTGTGTGTGTGTGTGTGTGTGTGTGTGTGTGTGTGCTCGCGTAAAGAATATTAAAAAATATTGTCACCTGTTTTAGGGTTAAGCAAGGTACGCGGCACGTTATGAAAAAAAAACGAACTGTATGTTTCTCAGTCTATAAACATTCATTTTCTTGAAAATAATATTGTTTCAGTTTGAAGTTTAATTATATTTATTTGAATTCAAACAGATAAACATCACGCATAATTCAAGAGCATAAATGAGGATCAGAAAGAAAGCCTTTGACTTGGAAAAAACATCCCAAAAATCGTAATTATCGCATTCAAACTGCTGAAATACTGTGGAAGGTCTACAAAACCTCAACTTATTTGTATGGCTTTGCAAAATGTAGCTAGGATATCGCACTTATGACTTGCAGATGATTGCCTAATGGACTCAAAACGAAACATCAACCAAATAAATAACATCACGATTTCGAGTATCTGTTTGAAATACATGTATAAACATGCCAAAATAAATTATGTTCTCTCATGAGACAGCACGTGGAACTGTAGGTCTTACACCTAATAAATATACATATATCTTTACATGTACACTATACAGTGTACTATTTGAGCCGCGGAAAACATTTTAAGTCGTTCAGGATGGCTAACTTATCCTAGCCACATTATGCCTGTACAAGCCTTCAGTATATTCATACATTCATGTCTCCCAGAAAGAAATATTGGCGTGAGGATAGATCAGCTCTTATACCCAAAATACGATCTTTTCGCACTTAACCATTCGATCATCTCACCGCTGTGTCTGGTGTGGGTGCGAGTCCCGCTCTGGGCACATGTGAGACAAGCCAAGTTCTGCTTGCGGGTGTGTCAGGTGGTTTTTCTCGGGGTTCTCCCGTTTTCGCCCCACCTACTAATTGGCCCGTCTCATATGAGCTGAAATAATCTTGAAAGGGACGTTAAACTGAATAAAAAAAATACGATCGAGCTCCAAATACAAGAGAAAACATACATGTGGGCTACCGCCTCAAACTTCAATTCCTTTACGATTTAAGAATTTAATGTAGTAGGGCATTTCATGATTCTTGCATTTGCCAAAAAAAGATAATCAGCTGATAATATATGTTTTATTTCCAAAGCTTTTTTTTTTTGTCACAAGAGAGACAATTAAAGAAAAGAAAAAAGTGATCCGTCCGGGACTGGAACCCAGGACCTTTCGCTTTCAATTCCAAGCAGGCTACCTACTGAGCTACACAGCTACACGTCCTAGACTATTTCATTTTTTGACTCTCTTATTTAATTCGTCTTCGTCGGGCTATTGATAGTTTTGACTAAGTAATTCTTCATATCGTCCCTCGTCTTCGTCTCAAATATGCCCTCACGAGTCGTCCCCCATCACACGGAAAGTCATAACCGCAAGCGCCAGCAGCATTTACGTTCAAAAGTGAAAAATGTCTATTAGACATTTTTCACTTTTGAACGTAAATGTTGCTGGCGCGTGCGGTTACGATTTTCGGTGTGATGGGGGACGACTCGTGAGGGCATATTTGAGACGATGACGAGGGGCGATATGAATAATTACTTGGTAAAAACTACCTATAGCCTAACGGAGACCAATTAAACAAGACAGGCAAAAAAGAAATAGTCCACGACGTCTTACTCTGTAGCTCAGTAGGAAGCATGTATGGAATAAAACCAAAGGGTCCCGGGTTCGAGTCCGGCTAGGACAAAAAATCTTTTTCTATTCTTAATTGCTTCCTTTTTTCGCATCTGTGACAATATAGCTTAGAAAATGAAAAAGAAAAGAAAAAAAAATGCAAAACTCACAAAATGCACTACTGCATTTAATACTAAAATCGTTAATTTGTGGATTAAAGTGTGTAGTGAGAAGGCAGTCCGCACGTATAGGTTTTTCACTAAGTCTTCTTGTCTTTTCACCGATTTAAGCCGGTAGCTTGATCGTAATCGGCAGAAGAGCGGACCCGCGACCGATCCTCACGTCAACATTTATTTTCTGAAGGCTGGTACAGATAATGCGGCTAGGATAAGTTGACCGCCTCTAATGACTAAGCGGCCCCCGTGGCCGAGCGGTTGAGAGCGCTGTTTCTTAATCACTCGTTCATCTCACCGCTGTGTCTTGTGTGTGTTCGAGCCCAAAACTGGCCACATATGATACAAGCCAAGTTCAACTTGCGGGAGTGCCAGGTGGTTTTTCTTAGGGTGCTCACGTTTTCACCCCACCTACTGATTGGTGAGCTGAAATAATCTTGAAAGGGACGTAAAACTGAACTAAAATGCGCAAGACAATAAATCAAATAGTATAGTGTACATGTTCAGATACATGTATATCTGTGTTTATTAGATGTAAAACTACAGTTTCACGTGCTGTCTCGTGAGCGAACATATTTCATTCTGTTTATATTTCAAACAGATTATCAGCTTGATCACCCTGTCCAACGTTGACGCCGGTGAAACGGCCCCAACACCGGTTACTACGGTGCTTTCGCTACAAAATTTGATGGATGCGAATAAATTTCTTGTGTTGTTCAATGTTATATAAACGTTTGCGATGAAGTAAAACACGCATCTAATGGAGAATTAACTTGACTTTTTATTTCTGCTTGAACGAAAAACTGTTTTTGTATAATGTGTCCAAACATTCGATTCAAAGTTGGTAAACAAGGTTCGGCCAAGGCCTATTCGGCCGATTTCTACAGAAACTGTTCGTATTTTCCAAAATACGCACAAAAA
Source organism: Rugalucina vietnamica (assembly GCA_964017185.1). Classification (NCBI taxonomy): domain Eukaryota; kingdom Metazoa; phylum Mollusca; class Bivalvia; order Lucinida; family Lucinidae; genus Rugalucina; species Rugalucina vietnamica. The sequence goes on from OZ024880.1 coordinate 43,424,060, forward strand.
TGTGAGCAAACGAGCATTTTGATATGACTTGTAGGCAAGACTGTGGGACGTTTGCATCGTTCTTTATAGATTTTCCCCCGAAAAATGCACAGGAAGAATTTTATGGCAAAAAGTAAATACAACGCCGGTTACTACGGTACCAGAATTACCTGGATTATTGGATAGATGGGCATTCTAGCTTTACAAGATGCGGATTGTGTTACTAATTCGAGCCCTGCTTCTACCTACATACCTCTTTCGTTTTGTTTTGTTTTCCTGTTACTCCCATCAATCAATTTCTGATTATTCTTGGGAGGTGTACATTGTACACTCCGGTGAGTTTGCAGGATGAGCCTACATGCATGAGGATAGAACCTGTGTAAGGATCTTTAACCTGCACAGGGGATGACTGTCCCTGCACAGGGGGCCTCCAGTTAACATCCCGATCCGAAGGACGGCGCACTGTATCATGTCATTCCTGCAAATGACACGAAGGGAAGCAAGTTCGGACCAACAAATTTTCCTCGCCGCCGGCAGGGATCGAACCCGGGACCTCTAGCACAAGAAGCCAGTGCGCTAACCACTCGGCTATCTCGCTTCCTTAACCTTTCATGTAGGTTTGGGAACTATACGTTCATTGGCATGGTTATCAACCCTAGAATGAAGAGATTGTAATGAAACAGTTCCGTATTGTTATGAGATAGAAGTGGTTCCAATAGGAAAACAGGGCTTGTCCATGACTCACCAATTGCACGTAATTATACTTTGAGGTACCTTGGTATTATAAGTTTCACCAATCTTTCTGCAACCCTTGTACTTACTTACTCGCTCAATGACTCTATGACTGACTCACGCATTCGGAAGTTTCGAGTCGAAACATTATCCAGTATGTTATAATAATAATAATAATCTTTCATGTAGGTTTCGGGAACTTTACGTTCATTGGCATGGACATCAAGTCTATAGTTTTTTTTTTTTTTTTTTTTTTTTTTTTTTTTTTTTTTTTTTTGAAACGGTTCCGTATAAGATAGATCGTGTCTCATTGTAGAAAAGGTTGCCGTTAGCCATATAAGACACTACTCATTTCTAATTAAACTTCTTCGTATTTTTTCTTACTTCAGAACTGACTCATTAAGATTAAAATGTTTCTAACGACTCTTAACAACTTAAAAAAAAAAAAAAAAAAAAAAAAAAAAAAAAAAAAAAAAAAAAACATATCGTACTGTTCTGGAAAATAAACGTTCAACCCGATTTTCTCACATGAATTAGAGTTTTTAAAAAGTATTTAAAAATGCATAAGCCATATAGTAAATTAACTTCTTTGTCTGGCTTATTGACAATCAATGATTATAACAGATCATTTAAGAGCAGTGAACATATTAATGAGAAAGGGGTGGGTCATACCGCGGTTTAGGATACTCAAGTGACCCTTTAGATTTGGCAACAAAGAGAATTACTGTACATTTGTAACATTCAAGAGGGAAGTCAACACAAAGACTAGTATTATCCAAATGGCAAAATATCGTATTGTTTCTTGCAGAATAAGACAATATAAGAGGAGGATGCGAAAGGAGTCATCATTGACCTTTTAATAAATCAAAGATAAAAAAAGATCCACATTCGTTTCAAACGCGAACCTTAGAATCTTTCATTGAAGACCGATCTCCAAGTGAACTAAGAAGTCCAGTATCTGCTGAAAAGATAATCTTCTCCCCCATTGAAAAGCTCTTGTTTGGTTGGGATTTTTTTCCACAGACGTGACATTCCATTTTTTGACAAAAAATAAGTAAACATATACGTATCAATTTGATTATTTAGTGTATTTCGGGTATAGCATTCCAAATAACCATATGAGGCAATATACGGTTAATATAAGGTGCATGTATGATGTCACTGAGGGGGAGATAAATTATTTGTTTGTATGTTTGTTCTTGCTTTGACGTTCCAGTCAACAGTAACTGTTGTGGCCAGATTGGGAAGGGCTTCGACATTTTGTGGGACTGCTATTCTAGATTGGGGTGCCATTTGAAATCCATTTTTTGCTCCAACACAGCATACATGTATTATATTTATACCGAAGAAATTACTCCGTTCACTTTACATTGCTGAAACTATTGAATATTTAAGAAATAAATCAGCTCTAGCAGTGAGTTGTGAGATCAAATCACGAGCGCGCAACGCGAGTGATTTATCTGCATACAACTGAGTGACAAACAGCAAATTGTTATTCAACAAATCACGCACTAGAGCTGATCTTTTTCGATTCTAACATGCAATAAACAAAATAAAATCATTTTAAACCTTCAGTTTCTCAATAACTTTTCGACCATTGCACTGATGAAATTTCGCCAAACTTTTGACGTTACCGCAAATGTCTACACATGTTTGTTACGTTTTGCATGCGTTGAAATGACGTTTCATCGTCTAACGTCAAGGTAACGTGACTTATGAGATAGCTGAGGTCATAATCTAACCAAAATGGTTTCAAAACGTCGTAAATTTAAGTCACGCTTATTCGCCTAGTAAAATTGATGCACAATATGACACGTTTTATAACCATTGGCTTATAGGCGAGACGTGTTAGAATTTTCCATATTCAATAGTTAAGAATGTTTTCGATGGAAACTTATGTCATATTCAATAGTTTGCACGGGTCTAAAGAAGCAAGTTCCCGGCGGGACTACTTTCGATAGAACAGTAGGTCGCCATTGAAAAAAATATCTGGCAGCCATTTTCCATTTCCATTTCAACTAAACGAACGACGAAACTAGGAAAAATACAGATTTCCTCGCACAATAAATACACAAAACTTCATTTCATGACAAATACCTCAAATTTTGGAAGAACATTGATTAAAAAGATTAGTGTTTGTACTCCGAATTTCTAACTTTGTTCATGAAATTTCCGATGGCAACGACGCCAAAGAGTCACGTCGACGTCATCAATTTTACTGCAACGACACGGTTCTCGCGTACACTAAGGCGAAGCTCTGCGTGTGTTGCAATATGGTGATAAGTCGTTAAAACCGATACCTTTTTACATGAAATGTGGCCAAATGATGTGTCTATCAGGACTGGAGATGCCAGGAATAAGCATTTACAAACCTTCCATTGCGTACTTTAGGGTATATACATGTAATGAAAATGTTATTGAATGAAAATCGTAAACAATTTGGAACTCGTTCATATGGCTGAGATTCATTCGCAAGCTCGTACGTCCTCGCAATATGAACTCGTTCAGAATGGTTTTCGACATTCATTCAATAACCTATTATTATTATTATTATTATTATTATTATTATTATTATTATAACATATTGGGTAATGTTTTGACTCTAAACTTTCGAATGCGTGAGTCACTCATAGAGTCATTGAGCGAGTAAGTAAGTACAAGCAAGAAAGTCTTTCAATTTAAAAGGGTTGCAGAAAGGTTGGTGAAACATATAATACCAAGGTACATGTACATGTACCTCAAAGTATAATTACGTGCAATTGGTGAGTCACGGACAAGCCCGGTTTTCCTATTGGAACCACTTCTATCTCATAACAATACGGAACAGTGTCATTAGAATCTCTTCATTCTAGGGTTGATAACCATGCCAATGAACGTATAGTTCCCAAACCTACATGAAAGAGGTATGTAGGTAGAAGCAGGGCACGAATTAGTAACACAATCCGCATCTTGTAAAGCTAGAATGCCCATCTATCCAATAATCCAGGTAATTCTGGTACCGTAGTAACCGGCGTTGTATTTACTTTTTGCCATAAAATTCTTCCTGTGCATTTTTCGGAGGAAAATCTATAAAGAACGATGCAAACGTCCCACAATCTTGACTACAAGTCATATCAAAATGCTCGTTTGCTCACATTTTTGTGCGTATTTTGGAAAATGCGAACAGTTTTTGTAGAAATCGGCCGAATAGGCCTTGGCCGAACCTTGTTTACCAACTTTGAATCGAATGTTTGGAAAAATTATACAAGAACAGCTTTTCGTTCAAGCAGAAATAAAAAGTCAAGTTAATTCTCCATTAGATGCGCGTTTTACTTCATCGCAAACGTTTATATAACATTGAACAAAACAAGAAATTTATTCGCATCCATCAAATTTTGTAGCGAAAGCACCGTAGTAACCGGTGTTGGGGCCGTTTCACCGGCGTCAACGTTGGACAGGGTGTTGATGTCGAAGTTTCGCTCATTCGACAGTCATCTGCATGCCATACGAAGTGCGATGGGGGCAACATCCTACATGTAGCTACATTTCGCCAAGCCACACAACTAATTTTGTTTATTGTAATTCAGCCATGTCCAGTGTGTTGGTTACGATGTAGCAAATTAATTTGGCAAGACATAAGTTTTCTTTTTGATCCATATTTATTCTGTGTGATATTGTATGCGTGTTGTTTACCTGGTTGAATTCAAATAAATATGATTAAAATAAAACTAACACAATATTATTTTTATGAGTTGCTAAAGTGTTTCCATAAAGCACTCCATGTCGTAGTGGTTCAGTCAGTCGCCTCGTAAAACGGGCTGCGCGTTCAATCCAACGCGTAACTCCGTCTTTCGGTCGAGACCAGGGTCCAGTATGTAAATAGTTGTTATTTGCACGTGAGACCCCGAATATTCCTCGTTATATGGTTTACATTAAGCATGCGTGCATGATGGAATGTAAATGCATTTTTTTTCTTATAGGCGCGAGTAACATCGGAGAAGTTTTGCTATCTGTTAAAATCTAATCAGGGCCCAGAATTACACAACGCCCACCTTAGTGAGGATGTGAAATTTAATTGTATCGATTCCAGGTCATTCTATTGTTACTTGATTACAGATAAGAGTCTGATTGTGCTCATTTCAGATCATAATTTCGTTTTAATACAATTTTCGCCCCGTTCAATCAAGATTATTTTAGTTCATATGAGACGGATAAATCAGTAACAAGGTGGCGGGGGGGGGGGGAGGGGAGAACCCTGAGAAAACGACTTGGCACACCCACAAGCAGAATTTGGACCGCGGGTTTGATCCCGGGATCCTTAAGTCTGTCGGATGATACTATAAACTGATGTCTCGTTTCCATATGACCTTTGCTGTTGGATTAACGTTAAACCTCAAATCAACAAACCAATTAAATTTATTATTTATGTAAATTCTGATTGAGTAAGAAGCTTATGCGCATTTATGCTCGCCCGATTCCGGACGCAAAAAATGCCCATTAGGTTAAGAATTATCAAGGTGTTATACACGTAGCTCTGTTGTCAGCATGTGTAATACATGTGCACTAAAATGGTGCCGTGTATCTTGACGCTAGCATAACAAAACCTTAACAAGCAATATACAGTGTTTTTAAAGTTGTAAAAAATGAAAATTTTCAGTTCAACATTTTTATCTTTTTATTTTGCTCAAAACATAGATTGTTGGTACACGCTAAAACTGCCTCGCAGAGGCAGTTCTAACGAGTACTCACAATCTGTGTTTTTAGATGCATGGGCATCCTAAGTTGACCTTGCCGTAAAATAGGTCAATATCATCCCTGGGTCATGATTTAGGCCATGTATAAACTTTGTAGATGCTTAATGCCAAGTTTCAAAATCATAGGCCTACTGGTTCTGAAGAACATTTTAAAGGTTTTTGCAGTTTATAGCCATGGCGGCCATTTATACAATCTTTCGTTCCCTTTCCATGAAGTGTGGCTTTGATCGGCCATGCGGTTGCAGAGATGTTTGAATATTTTGGTCATATGCATGTATATAGCCCCCGGGCAGGAGCAGACACACCCCTGGGGACTAAATGTTTTCACGGACATAAATCTTCAGTACCTTTGCATGCTCATCGCGAGTTTCCACCCATTTAATTACATTTAACTTATTTTCCCCATTTAAATGCATGGGCGACCTAAGTTGACCTTGCCATAAAATAGGTCAAGGTCATCCCAGCATTATGATGTATACCAACTTTGTAGAACTCTATTGCCTGATGCTTCAAACTTAGTTTCAAAATCATAGGACTTCTGCTTCTGGGAAGAAATTGTTTTAAAGGTTTTTGCTATTTATAGCTATGGCGGCCATCTTAGTCATGTGACCTGGGTCATTTATGCAAACTTTTGTTCCCCCTTCCTAAGAAGCAAGCAGTTTGACTTTGGTTTGCCATTTGGTTTCAGAGGAGAATATCATGGAAATTGTTGACGGACGACGTCGGACGGACGACGGGGGCATGGTCATCCTATAAGCTCGCTTTTTAAGCCGAAGGGCTCATGTGAGCTTAAAATAGGTATACCTATGCATACCAAAGTTTTGCTGTATAAAAGTGTGGTTCATGGGGTATTCACGGACACGTTATCCTGATATGGATAACCGACCATGCTCGAGATGACTTGAAATATGTCAAAACGTTGTAAGGCGTAGAATAAAAAAACTGCACATAAAATTAAAGATCAACTTATGTTTCAAATCGTAAATCATGCCATGTATACATGTATAAAGTTTTCTGTGCGTTCACGAAAAACACGTGAAAATGTAGCTTAGCAGAACCAATGTACGTATATACATAAGCCAGTATGTAAAATGTCACATGGCGATAACAAATAGTTGATATTGGTTTTTCCCACCAACAGTTATGGTCATACGAAGCCGGGACCTCGGTTTATCGAACGAGCGACGCCTAGTTATACACACGAGTGTCTAAAATAATCGAATTCTACATTGGAAGCTGTTAAAATGGAGGCATTTTATTCGCGCCAAGCATTTGTAAATCCGACTCGCATTGAACGAGTAACGCATCTTTAATGGCAAACATGATAAGTGATATATATATGATGCGATTTTAGAAAATATTTCGTGTCAAAGGTCACTTCTGGGGCCGAGGTTATAAAACTTTTTTCATGCTCAGCTCAGCTGAGACTAAAATTTATCCTGCTCATAAATGTTAAAATGCCAACAATTGTTGGCATTTTAACATTTATCAGCAGGATAAATTACAGGCTTCGGAGTTCTAAACCTTCAATTTCAATATATTTGGGCTATTTCAGTATTTATGAGCATTTGAAATTTTAGTCTCAGCTGAGCTGAGCATGAAAAAAGTTTTTATAACCTCGGGTCCAGGTTCCTTGTTCCATCAGAATTAGACAGTTTAACGGAAAGACAACAATTTTCATTTGTAGGCGTTTCGTTCTCGCGCTCAACCTGCGAAACGAGTCAAATGTTCTTATTAAAATTATTTTGTACCTGTCTTATATCAACTACGTATGTATTTTTGCCATGTGATTTTAAGAGGCGACTGACTGAGCCACTGCGAGACAAAGTCCTCTACGGAACGTGTTTGCGTGAGTGTGTGTTTGTGAGTTAGAGTGTGTATGCGCGCTTAAAATTCAAAATATTGTTGTCCTGTTTTAGGGTTAATCAAGGTTCGCAGCACGTTTGATCAGCTGGCTAACCTGCACTCCGATACACTTCGTGACCTCGCTCCTTTCCTGTGTATGGAGAGGTCTAACAGAATACCGATGGAAATATTCCATCTAGCAACACGTAATGAAAACCAGAGGACCAATGGTCCTGTAAACGCTCACCGGGGGTCCGAACCCCCCTCCCACCCGGAATCTGAAAAGTTTACCTAAAAAAGGTAATTTTGGGATTTTGTTTTTTTTTTTGGGGGGGGGGGGGGGTCCACCCCCCCCCCACCTCGTCTGCGACAATATTTTACCATTTTGGTTGGACCCGTCTGGATCCGCAAATCAAGGTCATCCAAGGGTCATCATTTTATCAAATTATGATGGGCTGGAGTCATCGATGCTACATACCGATTTTCGTGAAAATCGGCCTGCCGGCTCTGGTGAAGAAGATTTTTGAGTGGTTTTAGCCATATATGGGCGTGGCGGCCATCTTGGTCATGTAACCCAGATTTCACAAACAAACCTTCGTTCCCCCCACCCATAGATGCTCCACATAAAATTTCACTTTGATTGGCCAAGCGGTTTCAGAGGTGAAGATTTTTTTATTCAGTTTAACGTCTCTTTCAAGATAATTTCAGCTCATATGAAACGGGCCGATCAATAGGTGGGGCGAAAACGGCAGAACCCCGAGAAAAACCACCTGGCACACCCGCAAACAGAACTTGGCTTGTCTCACATGTGGCCAGTGCGGGGCGCGATCCTACACCAGAGACATCGGTGAGATGATCGAGTGATTAAGAAACAGCGCTCTCAACCGCTCGACCACGGGGGCCGAAAAGTGTGTATGAACAACAGACTGGTCATGGTCAAGAGATGACCTTGACCTAAATTAATAACATACTTACATCTACTCCATTAGTTGTCTGCATCTGCCTTTTTTCAGGTCTCAGGCTGCAATCGTTTTCGAAATATCCATAGTTTTCACTTTTTCCCATGTAACAGCCTGTTTCCAAAATTAAGCTTGCCGTAAAACAGGTCAAGGTCATCCCAGGGCCATCATTTTATCAAACTATAATGGGCTGGAGTCACCGATGGCGGCCATCTTTGTCAAGTGACTCGGATTTCATGATCAAACTTTCGTTCCCCCTACCCATGGATGCTCCACATAAATTTCAACTTGATTGGCCAAGCGGTTTCAGAGAAGAAGATGTATGAAAAGTGTGTATGGAAAACAGACTGGTCAAGGTCAAGAGATGACCTTGACCTAATTTAATCACATACTTTTATCTACTCCATTAGTTGTCTGCATCACCTCTTTTCAGGTCTCTGGCTGCAATCGTTTTAAAAAATCAATAGTTTTCACTTTTTCCCATGTAAAAGCCTATGTTTCCAAAATTGACCTTGCCGTAAAATAGGTCAAGGTCATCCCAGGGTCATCATTTTGCCAAACTTTGATGGGCTGGAGTCACTGATGGTAAATACTAAGTTTCGTGGGAATCGGCCCGCCGGTTCTGGAGAAGAAGATTTTTTAGTGGTTTTTACCATATATGGGCGTGGCGGCCATATTGGTCATGTGACATGGATTTCGCGATCAAACTTGAAATGCCGCTACACAAGGAGGCTCCACATAAAATTTCAACTAGATTAGCCAAGTGGTTTCAGAGAAGAAGATTGTGGACGACGACGAAGACGGACGACGGACGACGGATCATGGCCATCCAATCAGCTCTCCTTGTGAGCCTTCGGCTCAGGTGAGCTAAAAAAGACTAGATGTTTCTTAGTTTTATTATCATTTATTTACTTGAAAATAACACTGTGTTACATAGTTTGAAGATTAATTATATTTATTTGAAGTCAACCAGACAAACAGCACGCATACTACAAGAGAATAAATGAGGATCATACAGAAAGCCTGTGGCTTGCAAAAATCATCTAAAATTCGTAATTATCGTACTCGATATGGCTGAAATACTGTTGAAGGCCTACAAAACCTCAAATTATTAGTATGGCTATATGCATAATGTAGTTAGGATATCGCCCTTATGACATGCAGATGCGTGTTGTATGGGATCAAACGAAACATCAACCAAATAAACCCCACCAAGCTTTCGAGTATCTGTTTGAAATACATGTATAAACATGCCAAATGAATTATGTTCGCTCACGAGACAGCACGTGAAACTGTAGTTTTTACACCTTATATATATACATATGTCTGTACAGGTACACTATACTATTTGAGTTAGTGCCTTACGTCCGCGGAAAACATTTAAAGTCATTCAGGGTGGCTAACTTATCCTAGCCACATTATTCCTGTACAAGCCTTCAGAATATGAACATTTTTATGTCCCCAAGAAATAAATATTGACATGAGGATCGCTCGAAGATCAGCTCTTCTACCAAAACAAATACGATCGAGCTGTCGATTTCAACAGGTTAAAAGTCAACAAGAGAGAAACATTAATGTGAGGTGCCGTCTTGCACTTCAATTCCTTTACGATTTAAGTATTTTATGCACAAGGGCATTTCCTGATTCTTGCATTCGCCAATAAATATAATCACCTGATAATACATCTTTTTATTTCCTTAGCTTTATTGTCACAGGGGAGACAAATAAAGAAAAGAAAAAAAGCGGTCCGACCAGGACTCGAACCCAGAACCTTTCGTTTTGAATCCTAGCTTGCTACCTACTGAGCTACATAGATAGACGTCCTACACTATAACATTTATTGCATGTCTTATTTAATTCGTCTCCGTTGGGCTGTTGGTAGTTTTGACTGTGTAATTCTTCATATTGCCCCTCGTCTTAGTCTCACATATGCCCTCACGAGTCGTCCCCCATCACAAAGAAAGTCGTAACCGTACGCACCAGCAGCATTTACGTTCAAAAGTGAAAAATGTCCATTACCCATATATTGTCTTGTATAATCATGTTTCATTGCAACACGTACCATATACGAGAAGGCAATAATAAACAAGCCTAAGCCTAATCCGAGTCACTTATATATTCATCCATGTTATTATACATCTCGCCAAACGTTAAGCATATTCTAGTTTTATAGTGCTAAATTAAATGTCTTGCAAAATATTTCCAAAGCAGTTTTGCCTCGGCCAATCAGATTTTGATTTTTAATAGGCTTAAATAGGCAATTTCTTAATGATAAGCCGTGTTTCTGATTGCTGAATTCTGCACACCATACGGCATGCCTGGACAAATTTCACCCCATGTCAAGGAAGAGTATGTTGGAACGATCTGTTACAAACAAAAATGGAAGACCTGACATCAAACACTGACATTTCCGGAAAGACCAAAATGTTAAGAAAGCATAGCAAAATTGCAGTTTTTAACATTTTGAAAACAAGTTTGTCTTTAAAGCTGTCTAATGGTCATATCTCAAATAACATGATATTAATGTCTATACAACATCTATATTCTATATATGGCCTATACATTTTACTAATTGTCGATGTACTGAAACTGTGTGCTTTTATGGACAACATTTTAAAAAGTGTCGAAAATTAATCTTCCCAGCCAGTAGCTTTATCTTTTGTCATTCAGTATCTAAGTAACAGCCGATTTTGAATCTGTGAAAGTCCTGATTGATTCCTCTGTAACCATGACATTGAATATGGACAACTGTGACAACTGTCATAATTAGTTATGACCAGATATGTTTGTCTCCTTTTAGACAAATAATTATGCTAAACTTTTGGCGAAGGGTATATATAAATGCTTGTATGTCTACTAAATATGTTGACTAAAATTCTGGAATAAATATATAAATAAATAAATTATTACAACATAACTATATGCCAAGCTTGTCTAGGGTTGCCCTGAAACTGACGCCGTCTTCGTTGTAGCCGCTATCTATGATAGGCCCCTAAGCGCAAAACTGGTGTCATGTTCGTTGTGGGAAACTAGAGATATTTCCGCAGGTCGTGGTTGCTATGGAGATACGTGTGCTGATATAGACACTGGTGCTTGTGTGTTATTGCAGAAACGAAAACCGGACCTTTGTAACACCACAACATTCGATGCAGCGTGTAAGAAATTTTGTGGGCATTGCAGTAAGTAAAATGACGGTGTGTACACGTATTTTCTTGTTTAGTCGTTTGTTAAGCGCTCACGGTTTTAATTATTTCGAGTCCCATAAACTGGTGTGGTATTGATTTGATGGAGCGTGCAGGAAATTCTATAGGCACTGAAGTATATAAGTAAAACGGCATGTATGTGTGTTCTAATATAATTCGTTCAACTTACACAGTAAACAGATGATGTCATCTTGTAACTGAATCGATCTAAACAAAACTTCCCCAAGACCTTCAGTAATTATTTACTGACAGTTCTGATGTGATTTAGATTCACGGTCTAGTTCTGTTGTATTCGGCACCTTTGTATTTAGCTGATTCTAGCCGTATGGCTACCTTGTTGGGAATGAGCTAATTATCTGTTGTTACATATTTATTATGCTTTTGCTATACTTTCTTTTACACCGGGGACCAGTTGTTCAAAATTAACGATGACGTTAGTTAACGACTCGTTAAAATTTCAAATGGCAATATTACAAATACACTGTTCTTTTTTGTTCAAAAAAAAAAATTGTGAGAATACTTTGCATTGCCCGCCAGTGGTTCTATTTTTTTATGTTTTAGAGTCGAATTTTTGTGCTGTTTGAACCTTATGTACGTTTTCATAGTTTTAGTTAAGTTCGGGTAACTGAGTGGCCGCCTGTTGGGAAATAGCTGCTCACTCGGCTTACGATATGTTCTATACGTATAAGTACCTTATTGTTAATTTGTTTTTCCCACCTCGGTTTTTGAGTGAGAATTTCATTCTGATTGCGCCTTTTCCTGATCATTGCCTACTTGTACCTTTTCATTTTAGTTTGTATGGGCCGGAGCTTCTTGTCTGTTGCTTGGCCCACCGGGGTTCAACTGGCGTTTCTCTTTTGCTCCAGATTTTCAGTAAGTTATTGGGCGCCCAGGGATCTCCATCGTCGGGCAGCTTACTGAATCTGTGAGTACTCATTTTTGATTCATCATGGTGGTTATCATGATTTCGATGATTCATTGACTAGTTAGAAATTCACCACGAGGACCGAACAACTAACTTAATGGTGTGAACCACAGCAGAAGCTGAGAGTGAGGAACTAGTTTAAGCCCGCCAGTAATTTTGTATTACTGATCGTTCCAAGGCAATACTTCTGTTATGGTTCTTGTTGTTTTATGTCTTGGTGTTGAATTTTTGTGCTGTTTGCGCCTAATGTGTGTTTTCATATTTTAGTAAGGTATATGAAACTGAATGGCCGCCTATTGGGAAATAGCTACTCACTCGGCTTAGTACAAGTATCTAACAAATGTCAATTTAGTTTTTTCCCACATTTCCCAACAAAAATACAGTGTATTTGTTTATAATTATAAGCTAACGCAGTTTTAAACAACTGGCCCCGGGTGTCTGTGCAGGGCTTTTTAATTTAGCCATATCAAAACATATGACTTATATTCTTACCTCCATAAACATGTAAACATGTATGATAATACCAAGTAGTAAACCAATCAGTTTCATCTTTTCACCAGCAGCTTACCTTTTGACCAGCTGACTGATGCATGGTATGACTCTGTAATTGAACCTTAGACCTCTAAGAGGTCCACACTCAATGGCAGATTGTATATTTGAAGGTTGTTTTCTTATTAAAAGATTCCTCTTTTTAAGTGCGAGGTATTGAGCCGCGTCGTGAGAAAAAAGGTAAAAGTAGGCAGTGATCTGGAAATGGCGCAATCAGAAAGAAATTTCCACTCCACAAACCGAGGGTGGGAAAAACCAAAATGGCATTTACAGGTGCGTTCAGTTATTAATATACCCTTGCGATATTCAGAAATAAATTGACAACTTTTCTTGTTTTTGAACAGTCGTCACTGGCAAGAAATGGACAACTGGATGAATTATGTAATGTGTTAAGTATGAGTATAAATATTTACTCTGTATATAAAACTTCCAGATCTTGTGATGTTGTATGACTAATTATTACAAAACATATGGAGCCAAATGTTTAACAAAATTTTCGATGATATTCGAGTTCCAAAGATTCCACAAGGAACCATGGTTAATGGTTTGTAATTTTGTGTAAATTACAGAAGAAGAACCATTTTTGTACTAAGGCTGAAAATTTGGTGTCTTTATGAGCAGTATTTACACAGTTTGTGGAACAAAGCTTGCTTGTGGGTTCTACCATGAGGTAATCATGCCTTAAAGCACTGTTGAGACACTCATGGTTTGTATTCTGCCAAAACGTGGGTTGGCAGAATACCGTGAAAGTCATGGGGGATTCCACAGTGCTTTAAAACATGCTTACCTCATGAAGGAACCCACTAGCAAGCTTTGGTCGTAAAACCGTCCAAGTAGAATAATGATTTTCTTGCAAAATAACACTGACATGTTTAGTTTTATATTGTAACAACCGCTTAACCACAAAATTATAAAATGTACAATGAATGAAAATCAGGGTGTAACTTTGTAAATAGTGCTCATAAAGACACCAAATTTTCAGCCGTAGTACGAAAATCGTTCTTCATTCACAATTTACAAATAAAATTACAAACCATTAATCATGGTTCCTTGTGAAATCTTTGTACTCGAATATCAGCGAAAGTTTTGTTAAAAATTTGGCTCCATATGTTATGTAATCAATTTCGGCATAACACATCTCAAGAACTGGAATTTTTATATACTCATATTTAACACATTCTATACATATAAACACATTCATCCATTTGTCTTGTCTATTTCTTGCCAGTGATGATTGTTCAAAAACAAAAAAAGTTGCCAATTTACTTCTGAATATCGTTGGGGTATATTAATAACTGAACGCACCTGTAGGTACTTATACCAAGAAAACATATCATAAGCCGAGTGAGCAGCTTTTCCCCAATAGGCGGCCACTCAGTTACCCGAACCTAGCTTACAACATAAAAAAAACGTACATAAGGCTCAAACAGCACAAAAATCGACTTCAAAACACAAAACAATAAGAACCACAACAGAAGTATCGCCGTGTAACGATCAGTAATATAAAATTAATAACTGGGGAGCTTAAACCGGTTTTACAGGCGCCTAACCTCACCCTCATCTTCTGCAGTAGTTCACAACACATTAAGTTAGTTGTTCGGTCCTCGAGGTGAATCTCTAACTAGTCAATGAATCATCAAGGACAAATGAATAAATTATGATAACCACCCTTATGAATAAAAAAACGAGGACTCACAGATTCAGTAAGCTGCCCGACGATGGATATCCCTGGGCGCCGAATAACTTACTGAAACCCGGAGCAAAAGAAAAACACCAGTTGAACCCCGGTGGACCAAGCAACAGACAAGAAGCTCCTGTTCCAACCAAATAAAATGAATAGCTTTATGTCGGGGCCATCATAGAGTCTGGGCGTGCAATTAAAGAAGGCAGCATAGTTATCAACCATGATTGGGTTAAACGGGATTATTGCCTATGCGAAAAAAGCGCAGTTCAGGCGCCTTTGTTTTCGCTAAACGAATAGTTCAATTTCTCTTCTTCCTTAATCCGAAATTTCAAGCTTCTAGTCTTTTTCTTAGAGTGTACATGCCAATTTGTGTCAGTTCTGGTTGGAAACCCCGAAGACCGGTTTTCTCGCGTCGCAGCTAATATTTTGTTAGTGCACCTCGCCATTGAGTGCTTATTCTTTACGACTCCTAGTTAAAACTGGCTTAGCTAAAATGATTACACTTTAATCATGAGAAAGCAGTACTGAAGCATCATTGTTAAGAATGCCATTCTGCTTATAAAGCTTTTAGCGGAGTTGGTGTCATTCTTGCAAACACACTTGACTACGCATCTCTTGTTCTACTATGCTATGTTTGCAGGCCCCGAACTCACGTGCTACCACTGTCCAACCGCCGTATCAGACCCGAAAGCTTGCACACAGACCAAGGCATGTGCTGCACCGTCGGTTAGTAGGCCTACCCACAAATACTGCTAAAAATTTGATGGGTATCACTCCCATTTAAATCCCATACAGGAATATTTGAAAGCCCATACCTTTCTGACTAGTGATCAGATTTGAATTTGGTTTTCACCAACCAACTTCGGATAAAATGGAGATCATTTTCAGTTTTAAGAGTTTACTTTTTGATTTTTTTTATAAATTGCATTTTGACGAAAATCGCAAATGTTTGGAATTTTCAAAATATATTTTTATCACGGGTATTACCCCAAGGCGTTTCTAACGTGTACCCAAATATCACTATTTTGAGCAAACCTATTAAAATTATCAAACATTTTCAATTGAAATTGTCAATTTTAATGCATAGCATTGTTCAAACAAATTCTCTGTATATTGCACGGGAAAGTTTTCGTAATTCTCTGCATTACGGACCCATGTGTTGAACAATGAAGAGAATTTTATCAAACTTTCAATTTTTATTTACCTGGATAAATGTGCTACACATAATGTAAGAATGTGAAAATATATTGGTTATATGCCCCCTTGCATAATACTGAAAAAGGTGATCCTTATCGAACAATGAGTAGTACTAGCTAGTATATACCATTACGAAAACACGCCCATGCAATATACAGAGATTTTTTAAGCTTTAAAAAATTAAAATTAAAATTTTCAGCTGAAAAATTTTGATATCTTGTTTATTTTTGCTCAAAACATAGATTGTGGGTACACGTTAGAACCGCCACGCCACAATCTATGTTTTGGAGCAAAAATAAGAACCAGAGGACCATTGGTCCTGAGAACGCTCACCTGAAGCCTGATCTTGGAGTATTAAGTCATAATGAAATGACATTGACCTTGAATACTCACACACCTTTATTGACTTCATAAGTTGTCTGCATCTGCAAAGTTTCAGTTCTCAGGCTGTAATAGTTTCCAAACCCAGTGATTTCTGAGAAAACCATAATTTTAATTTTGATATTTAAATGAACTTGGGCCAAGGTCAAGACATGACCTTGGCCTTCATTAATTACTTACATTAGTTGTTTGCATCTACCACTTTTCAGGCCTCAGGCTGCAATGGTTTTCAAAAAATCCATAGTTTTCACTTCTTCCTATGTAAAAGCCTATGTTTCCAAATTTGACCTTGCCGTAAATTAGGTCAGGGTCATCCAAGGGTCATCATTTTATCAAACTATAATGGGCTGAGGTCCCCGATGCTACATACAAAGTTTCGTGGAAATCGGCCCACCGGTTCTGGAGAGGAAGATTTTTGAGTGGTTTTAACCATATATTGGCGTGGCGGCCATCTTGGTCATGTGACCTAGATTTCGCGATCAAACTTTCGTCTCCCCTACCCATGGATGCTCCACATAAAATGCTCCACATAAAATTTTACTTTGATTGGCCGCGCAGTTTCGGAGAAGATATATGAAAACTGTGTATGGACATCAGACTGGCCAAGGTCAAAAGATGACCTTGACCTATATTAATCACATACCTTCATCTACTCCATTAGTTGTTTGCATCTACCACTTTTCAGGCCTCAGGCTGCAATAGTTTTCAAAAAATCCATAGTTTTCACTTTTCCCTATGTAAAAGCCTATGTTTCCAAATTTGACCTTGCCGTAAAATAGGTCAGGGTCATCCAAGGGTCATCATTTTATCAAACTATGATGGGCTGAGGTCCTCAATGCGACATACCAAGTTTCGTGGAAATCGGCCAGCCGGTTCTGGAGAGGAAGATTTTTGAAAGGTTTTTACCATATATGGGCGTGGCGGCCATCTTGGTCATGTGACCTGGCTTTCGCGATCAAACTTTCGTCTCCCCTACCCATGGATGCTCCACATAAAATTTCACTTTGATTGGCCAAGCAGTTTCAGAGAAGAAGATCTTTGAAAAGTGTGTATGGACAACAGACTGGCTAAGGTCAAGAGATGACCTTGACCTATATTAATCACATACCTTCATCTACTCCATTAGTTGTTTACATCTACCACTTTTCAGGCCTCAGGCTGCAATAGTTTTCAAAAAATTCCATAGTTTTAACTTTTTCCTATGTAAAAGCCTATGTTTCCCAATTTGACCTTGCCGTAAAATAGGTCAAGGTCATCCAAGGGTCATCATTTTATCAAACTATGATGGGCTGAGGTCCTTGATGCTTCATACCAAGTTTCGTGGAAATCGGCCCACCGGTTCTGGAAAAGAAGATTTTTGAGTGGTTTTTACCATATATGGGCGTGGCGGCCATCTTGGTCATGTGACCTGGATCTCGCGATCAAACTTGTGTCTCCCCTACCCATGGATGCTCCACATAAAATTTCACTTTGATTGGCCAAGCAGTTTCAGAGAAGAAATTCTTTGTAAAGTGTGTATGGACAACAGACTGGCCAAGGTCAAGAGATGACCTTGACCTATATTAATCACATACCTTCATCTACTCTATTAGTTGTTTGCATCTACCACTTTTCAGGCCTCAGGCTGCAATAGTTTTCCAAAAATCCATAGTTTTCACTTTTTCCTATGTAAAAGCCTATGTTTCCAAATTTGACCTTGCCGTAAAATAGGTCAAGGTCATCCAAGGGTCATTGTTTTATCAAACTATGATAAACTGAGGTCCTTGATGCTACATACCAAGTTTCGTGGAAATCGGCCCACCGGTTCTGGAGAAGAAGATTTTTGAGTGGTTTTTTACCATATATGGGCGTTGCGGCCATCTTGGTCATGTGACCTGGATTTCGCGATCAAACTTTCGTCTCCCTTACCCATGGATGCTCCACATAAAATTTCACTTTGATTGGCCAAGCAGTTTCAGAGAAGAAGATCTTTGAAAAGTGTGTATGGACAACAGACTGGCCAAGGTCAAGAGATGACCTTGACCTATATTAATCACATACCTTCATCTACTCCATTAGTTGTTTGCATCTACCACTTTTCAGGCCTCAGGCTGCAATAGTTTTCAAACCAGAGGACCATTGGTCCTGAGAACGCTCACCTGAAGCCTGATCTTGGAGTATTAAGTCATAATGAAATGACCTTGACCTTGAATACTCACACACCTTTATTTACTTCATAAGTTGTCTGCATCTGCAAAGTTTCAGTTCTCAGGCTGTAATAGTTTCCAAACCCAGTGATTTTTGAGAAAACCATAATTTTAATTTTGATATTTAAATGACCTAAGGCCAAGGTCAAGACATGACCTTGGCCTTCAGTAATTACTTACCTTCAATGACTCCATTAGTTGTCTGCATCTAGCAACTTTCAGGTCTCAGGCTGCAATAGTTTGTTTTCGCCTTTTCCCATGTAAAAGCCTATGTTTCCAAAATTGACCTTGCCGTAAAATAGGTCAAGGTCATCATAGGGTCATCATTTCAAAAAACTATGATGGGCTGGAGTCCCAAATGCTACATACCAAGTTTCATGAAAATTGGCCTGCCGGTTCTGGAGAAGAAGATTTTTGAGTGGTTTTTACCATATATGGGCGTGGCGGCCATCTTGGTCATGTGACCTGGATTTCGCTAATAAACTTTCGTCTCCCCTACCCATGGATGTTCCACATAAAATTTCGCTTTGATTGGCCAAGCAGTTTCAGAGCAGAAGATCTTTGAAAAGTGTGTATGGACAACAGACTGGCCAAGGTCAAGAGATGACCTTGACCTATATTAATCACATACCTTCATCTACTTCATTATTTGTTTGCATCTACCACTTTTCAGGCCTCGGTCTGTGTTTTAAAAAAATCCATAGTTTTCACTTCTTCCTATGTAAAAGCCTATGTTTCCAATTTGACCTTGCCGTAAAATAGGTCAAGGTCATCCAAGGGTCATCATTTTATCAAACTATGATAGGCTGAGGTCTCCGATGCTACATACCAAGTTTCGTGGAAATCGGCCCACCGGTTCTGGAGAAGAAGATTTTTTAGTGGTTTTTACCATATATGGGCGTGGCGGCTATCTTGGTCATGTGACTTAAATTTCGCGATCAAACTTTTGTCTCCCCTACCCATGGATGCTCCACATAAAATTTTACTTTGATTGGCCGCACAGTTTCAGAGAAGAAGATCTTTGAAAAGTGTGTATGGACAACAGACTGACCAAGGTCAAGAGATGACCTTGACCTATATTAATCATATACCTTCATCTACTCCATTAGTTGTTTGCATCTACCACTTTTCAGGCCTCAGGCTGCAATAGTTTTCAAAAAAATCCATAGTTTTCACTTTTTCCTATGTAAAAGCCTATGTTTCCAAATTTTACCTTGCCGTAAAATAGGTCAAGGTCATCCAAGGGACATCATTTTATCAAACTATGATGGGCTGTGGTCCTTGATGCTACATACCAAGTTTCGTGGAAATCGGCCCACCGGTTCTGGAGAAGAAGATTTTTGAGTGGTTTTTACCATATATGGGCGTGGCGGCCATCTTGGTCATGTGACCTGGATTTTGCGATCAAACTTTCGTCTCAACCACCCATGGATGCTCCACATTAAAGTTCACTTTGATTGGCCAAGCAGTTTCAGAGAAGAAGATCTTTGAAAAGTGTGTATGGACAACAGACTGGCCAAGGTCAAGAGATGACCTTGACCTATATTAATCACATACCTTCATCTACTTCATTATTTGTTTGCATCTACCACTTTTCAGGCCTCAGGCTGCAATAGTTTTAAAAAAAATCCATTGTTTTCACTTTTTCCCATGTAAAAGCCTATGTTTCCAAATTTGACCTTGCCGTAAAATAGGTCAAGGTCATCCAAGGGTCATCATTTTATCAAACTACAATGGGCTGAAGTCCACAATGCTTCATACCAAGTTTCGTGGAAATCGGCCCACCGGTTCTGGAGAAGAAGATTTTTGAAGGGTTTTTACCATATATGGGCGTGGCGGCCATCTTGGTCATGTGACCTGGATTTTACGATCAAACTTGAAATGCCACTATACAAGGAGGCTCCACATAAAATTTCAACTAGATCGGCCAAGCGGTTTCAGAGAAGAAGATCTTTGAAATTGTGGACGACGGACGACGGACGGACGCCGGATCATGGCCATCCTATAAGCTCACCTTGTGAGCCTTCGGCTCAGGTGAGCTAAAAATCCATAGTTTTCACTTTTTCCCATGTAAAAGCCTATGTTTCCAAATTTGACCTTGCCGTAAAATAGATCAAGGTCATCCAAGGGCCATCATTTTATCAAACTGTGATGGGCTGAAGTCCCCGATGCTACATACCAAGTTTCGTGGAAATCGGCCAGCCGGTTCTGGAGAAGAAGATTTTTGTGTGTTTTTTACCATATATGGGCGTGGCGGCCATCTTGGTCATGTGACCTGGATTTCGCAATCAAACTTGAAATGCTACTACCCAAGGAGGCTCGACATAAAATTTCAACTAGTAGTTAAGACAGAAATTGAGAAAAGTTAACAAGTACAGGCATTTTGTGAGGAAAAGGGTTTGACACTTGAACTAGGGGTAATTTGGTGTGCTGAATCCAAAAACCAATGTTGGCAAGTTGAGAAATGACGTCTTCATATCCTTATTTGCATATTTTCGAAATGGCCGCCAAAATATCTAGAATCTGTTATATTGATGGAATGTTCCATTTGTTTGTAATGGCCTGAGCCTAAAATAACTTAAAATATATTGTTAGATGATTGCTTGACTAAAAAACATAAATTTAAATGCAAAGAATTTTTGCCCGCAAAGATAAACTCAATTTCACTATGAAAAAAATGCATGGTTTCCATGGCAACTGTTAACATGATCCATAACGAGTGGTGTACCTACAAAATTGATCATATCGCTACTGTTGCTTGTCCTAGACCACTGAGCCTGGTCTCGATCTTAAGCTTGGACATATCCCTTTTATTCTGTTATAAGTAATACAAATTTTCTAATTTGCATATTCATGAATTTTAATGAAAACATTAAACATGGTTTAAAATCCATAAACAAACAACTTTCAGGCACAAACCATCATTATGCCACTGTTATTGCACTAGTAATGTATCATGTGACAAATATATTGATGTCATGGACCTATTTGAAAATTTTATCTCATTTGCATATTCATGAATATTAATTATAATGTTGAAAACTGGGGTGAAAACCAGGGGTAAACTGTTGCCATTGAAAGGTTTAAGGTGGATTATAAGATCTTTCTTGCATTTTAGGACAAATTTCATGGCTTCCAGTTTGGTAAGAGGGACCATTTAAATAACGTGAAATATTGGCCTCAACAATGAACATATTTGCATGATGTAAAATCAAATTGTTTCCGCGCCCATCCATTGTATGATTCTAAAGAATGGGATGCACTTACAAAAATACCCATATCATACTAATAGCATGCTCTAGAATACTATGATTGATCTGATAGTAGTGCTTGGACATGCCGATTGAATGGTAATCCTAATATTCAAATAATTGAATTTGCATATTCATGAATATTAATAAAAATCATAAAAATGGGAGGACAATTGTGGAAAAAATATGGGTGTACATACAAAATCACATGTACCTGGACTGTAAGTAAACATAGGACGTTGAAAATGGTATCAAAAACGTCCTAAGATATTGTACTTTTCCTTTGAAGTGTGATATAAGAAAAAATTGAATTTCAATTTCATGTATATTAATGAAACTTATGAAATTGGGAGAAAAAAAATTGAAAAAGATTATACAGATACACCTTCACATACACTTGTATCTTGGCAACCAAAAGCTCCAAAATGCAGAAAATGGAATCCAATGTTTGAAATAGGGCAATATTATACCATCCATACTGTAATAGATACGTTATTTGAGTTTATTTTCATAAACATTGATCAAATCTTTAGGAATCATGTTAAAGTGCAGAAAAATTAGGAGGTATACATTTAAACACATATATCTTGGCTCTTGAAGGACCTAAAGAGCCGAAGTTGGTATCAAATGAATGCCGTGACAATGTTCTATAACCATATGATCTGATATTAGGCATCTAGATATTTTGTTGTATGGATATTAATGAGATCTTTTACATAAGAAAACTATCACCGAAAAGATAAGGCGGTATACCAACAAAGTTGCTTATATCTCCACTGCCAATGCCTTTAGATGGATAAAAATGGTACCCATAAATTGTTAGGACAATGTAGTCTGATAGATAAAAAGTATCAGATTAAAAACCATGCAGTCTGATAGATAAACCATATCTTATTAAAAGCCATGAATGTTACGAAAAGTTATAAAAAATACATAAAATTGAAGGTTGGGCTCAAACAAAATCGATTGTATCTTGGTTGCTAATAAATATGCTTTTTAAATCGGAACATATGGCAATAATTTATTGTAGCAATAATTTGATGCCACTTTGAACTCTCTAAGTCCAGATATAAGCAATTTATTGGTAAACCTCCTTCATTTCCCTGTTATTTATAAAGATCTGATTAACAATTATACAACACATATGTCAAATAAAGCAAACAGCAGATTATATGGTTACAGAAAATGTCTAGGCAATGATTTGATACCAAGTTCAGCTCTCTGGGTCTATCAGTAACCATGATATGTGAGTTTTACGTGTGTACCGCCTTATGCTTTCCTCATTTTTACCCCAATTCCTTAAGATGCTATTAATAATCATGGAAACAAAAATCAAATGACTTATAACGTGTAATATAGGACGGCATAATATTGCCTTAACAAGCATTTGATACATTATTCAGCACTTTAGGTCTTTGGGTTGCCAAGATACAAGCCATTTCTTATGTTTACCCTTTTAATTTTTCTTTTTTTTCTGCCCTGTTTTTTTAAGATTTCATTAATATACATGAAATTACAAATCCGATTATTCTTATATCATATTTCAGAGTGATATTACATTGCCACAGCTTTCATTTGATATCTCTTTCGGCATTCAAGATTCATTAACAGCCTTTGTGCAGATGGTTTTGTACGAATACCCCCAAGTTTTCAGCAATTTTTCTCCCATTATGATTTTTATTAATATGCATGAATATATGTAAAATCAATGATTTCAATATTAGTTATAAAGGTTAAATTGCTTTATCAATACAATACTATCAGACCAATCATAGTATTCTTAAGTATGCTTTTGGTGGGACATGGGTATATTTGTCAGTTCATCCTATTCTATAGAATAATACTTGGGTGGTTGTGGAAACAATGCGATGTTTACATCATGCGAATGTTTTAATTGTTGAAGACAAGTTTTTATGGCATTTAAGTGGCCCATCTGACCAAACTGACAGCCAGGAAAATTTGCCCTAAAATGCAAGAACGATTACATAACGAACCAAAAACCTTTCAATGGCAATATTTTTCCCTGGTTTTAGCCCCTATTTTTGACATTTCAATTAATATTCATGAATATGCTAATGAGATGAGTTTCATATTAACCCATGACATCAATATATTTGTCATATATGGTATTACCGGTGCAAAACAAGTTGTCATAATGATAGCTTCGGTCTGAAATTTGTTTATTTATAGATTTTAAAACCATTTTTCAGCCATTTTTAATGTTTTCATTAAAATTCATGAATATGTAATCTTGATAATTACTTACCAAAGGATCAAAAGGCTAAATCTATGCTTTACAGTGGGACCAGGTGCAGTGGTCTTTGACTTGTTACAGTTGAATATGATCACTTTTGTAGGCACAAGTAGAAAAGCCCACACCCCTGCCCCTTCCATACCCCCACCTCAGCCTTTTATTTTTTGAGATTTTTTTTATACATTTAAGACATTCTTATCATTATGAAATGTTATTTTTATCATTTTGTGGCAGTTTGGAATCCTAAACATATACCAATTTGCAGCAATTGAGGTTTTTCTTAATTTTGGCGGCCATCTTGGAAATATGCAAATTAGATGGTGAAGGAGCAATTTTTCAGCTTGCCAACATTGGTTTTTGGATTCAGCATACCCAAATACCCCTAAAAATGGTCTCAAACCCTTTTCCTCACAAAATGCCTGTACCTTCATAACGGTGCGTCTTTTCTCATTTTCTGTCTTAACTATAGATCGGCCAAGCGGTTTCAGAGAAGAAGATCTTTGAAATTGTGGACGACGGACGACGGACGGACGACGGACGGACGGACCCCGGATCATGGCCATCCTATAAGCTCACCTTGTGAGCCTTCGGCTCAGGTGAGCTAAAAATAGATATACCCCTGCATACCCCAGTTTTACTATATAAAAGTGGGGTTTAAGGATATACATTTCACGGACTTTTTTTCCTGATGCTATGTGAAACAAAAAGAATAAAATAGAGATAATGTTCAATTTGCACCCTTCTTTGAAGTGATCCATCAGGGGTTTGTCAGGTCTTTTGTATGACCCTGACTCCATATAGTACTGGTGAGTGAAAACGATATACATGTACATCATCAGGAAAACATACCCATGCAATATATGGAGATTTTTTTCAGTAGCAAAACTTGAAAATTTCATCAGAAAACTTTTCATATTTTTCTAATTTTTGCTCAAAACATAGATTGTGGGTACACGTTAGAACCGCCTAACGAGTACCCACAATCTATGTTTTGGAGCAAAAATAAGAAAAATAGGTATACCCCTACATACCCCAGTTTTGCTATATAAAAGTGGGGTTCAAGGGGGTATATATCACACGGACACGTTTTCCTGATGTGCATATAAATATTTGTGGCCACCCCTTATGGGAATCAAAGGATGATAATCCAGTTTTTTTTCTAACCTTTCATTTGTTGTGCGTTGTGTTTTCAGAAATGTGTTATAAAGTCACTTTACACAAATGACAGTCACCAGTTCCATATCATGACTTGCGATGACAACAAGGTATTTTTTCTTTCTTTCTTTCTTTCTTTCTTTCTTTCTTTCTTTCTTTCTTTCTTTCTTTCTTCTTTCTTTCTTTCTTTCTTTCGTTCTTTCGTTCGTTCGTCTGTCTGTCTGTCTGTCAGTCTGTTTCTTTCTTTCTTTCTTTCTTTCTTTCTTTCTTTCTTTCTTTCTTTCTTTCTTTCTTTCTTTCTTTCTTTCTTTCGTTCGTTCGTTCGTTCGTTCGTCTGTCTGTCTGTCTGTCTGTCTGTCTGTCTGTCTGTCTGTCTGTCTGTCTGTCTGTCTGTCTGTCTGTCTGTCTGTCTGTCTGTTTCTTTCTTTCTTTCGTTCGTTCGTTCGTCTGTCTGTCTGTTTGTCTGTCAGTCTGTTTCTTTCTTTCTTTTTTTCTTTCTTTCTTTCTTTCTTTCTTTCTTGACAGGTTATATTGAAAAGTCATCAGTAATTCCCAAAAACCTCATCGGTTCAAATATAAAACAATTTTACATTACGAAAACTTGCCCATGCAATATACAGAGATTTTTTTCACCTGTAAAAATTGAAAATTTCATCAGATTTTTTTTTATATTTTTCTTATTTTTGCTCAAAACATAGAATGTGGGTACGCCGAGGCGGTTCTAACGAGTACCCACAATCTATGTTTTTGAGCAAAAATAAGAAAAATAGGTATACCCCTGCAAACCCCAGTTTTTCTATATAAAAGTGGGGTTTCAGCTCAGCAGGCACCTCACGTCTGTTTGACGTCAGATATTGGTTATATTTTGGTCGCGACGTCATATAACCAATTTCCAACGTCTATCAGACGTCATTTCCTGGACGTCTGGATTGGACGTTGTTTTGACGTCAAACTAGTTCGTCAGTTAGACGTCGTAATCAAGACGTGATTTAGACCTTGGCGTGTTTTTCATATATATGTCGACAGAGTTAGCTGCCCTTAAATAATTATTTATTAATCAAAATAAAGTCTTTCACTAAATTATCGAACTTTCAATTAATATGAAAATAAAATTTGTATATTTAAATATTTATTTCACCATTTTAAATAATTATTTGTTCAGAATAATCTTATTTCTTACACTAATGTCGTATTGGTTTTAGCACCATAAAGCAATAAAATTTTGCTTAAATAAGATGTACCAACATCAGGCTGAATTAACATTTTGTATATCCCGAAATGTTTATCCAAGTACTGGTTAAGGTGGACCCAGGAAGGGTGTCAAACGAAAAACAAAAAAACAAAAAAAAAAAAAAAAAAAAAAAAAAAAAATCAACCTAGTACTGGTTTTTACCCAGGAACGGTATTACAAAAAGCAAACCCCGGTTTGAGCCTTCGGGTGCTCGCCGGAAAAAAGCAACCTCCAAGTACTGGTTTTACCCAGGAAAGGTAACTAAAAACAAACCCTAGTACTGGTTGGTTCCCAGGAAGAAAAAAACCGAAAAGCCTCCGTGGTGCAGTGGTTAAGTCACTCGCCTTGTAAACCAGGGGTCGCAGGTTCGATCCCGGGCTTCTCCTAAAACTTCCTTCCGGTTGAGCCTTCGGGTGCTCCCGGAACAACAAACCCACAAAACAAAAAAACAAAAAAAAAAAAAAAAACCTCCTATAGTACTGGTCTCGCCCAGGAAAAAAAAAATCTGAAAAACTCTATCAAAGGAGTGAAAGGGACTATCAAAAGTGCATCACTGCCCTTCTGAATGCACTGTTATTCAAAAATGCGAAAAAATATACACCTTAAAGCCAGATGTACGTAATTGACCTCACGGTAGAAATTTTTTAATTTTTGCATGTGAGTGTATTTTGATGCCCTACATACAAAAATGAAAAGAAATCGATACCATTCCGGGCTTGTTTTCGAGATATCGGCCTTCAAAATCATCAAATTAAAGAGCGAAAATACATTGACGTCAACGTAAAATGCGATTTTTAGACCCCCTTTTCGTTAATTTTCTTGATATATTTCAAAAAATCCACGGTAGGATTTTTTAAAAAACTGATATGTATTAGAGAAATTCCTGAACTACATATAGATAACGAGAAAGTCCTTAGTTACCGGATTCGTTTTCCTGCTATAGGCGTGCGAAGAGAGGTAGTCGTTGCTGAATTCAGTACATTTTACGCGCGACGTCGATTTTGCGCCAAAATTTCCGACACTGTTTAGTATTCAATATTGCTAACTGTCGCGGAAATGTTGTTTTCTTCGGGATAACATGTCCATAAATTATATTTTGAGCAAAAGTAATAAAAATATCAAACATTTTACATTTCTGAGGTCCTCTGCATAATTGTACGGATATAGTTTCGTATTCCGAACGTAAACTGACGCTAGAAATGACGTTTCGAGCGAAAACTGACGTTACGAATGCGGCGTAAAAATGACGTTTCGACCCTTAGATACGCACGTTCCTTTGAGCGCCTTCAATTACGTACATCTGTCTTTAAACTATTGATATGACATAAATTCAAACGTCATTTTTAGAACGTCAGATTGACGTCAGCTTTCAGACGTTAAACCGACGTTGGCTTTAGCACGTCAGATTGACGTCTGTTTTTGACGTCAAACAAACTTTCAAAATCAACCTAACTCCAACTGACGTCAAATGTCTGCTGGGAGGGGGTACTCATTGCACGGACATGTTTTTCTGATGGATTTAAACATTTCGTTTGTACTACGCGTGTCAAAGAAAGGTGCAATTCATTTTTGGGACAGTATTTGTATCTCAGAATGGTATTTGAGCCGCCTCGTGGGAAAACCAACAATGTGGTTTCCGAACAGGTCCAACACAAACCGGCCTGTACCGGCACAGAAAAGAGCTAGAAGCTTGAAATTTCGGATTTAAGTAGAAGAAGAATGGTACTATCCGAGTAGCGAAAACAAAGGCGCTGATCAGCTTCGCGGTTACCGCGAAGCTGATCTGCGTCTTTGTTTTCGCCTATGCAGATTGTTAGTTTTCCCACGAGGCGGCTCATTTCTTTGTCCCATGTTAGCCTATCTCTTAGCTTTTCTTTCAGTTTTGTGACTCGGAGTTTACGTTTGGTATGGTCGTCGGTCGACGCCGGCGGGATCTGAGTATAAATTGTTGTAGCAGCAATCTATGTAATGTTCCAAATTACCATCGAACCCCGGCGCCAAGCAGCACTGGTTTACCTACGACTATCTTCCCTGCACATAGTGAGTAAGATTATTAATTTATTTATTTATTTATTTATTTATTTATTTATTTATTTATTTATTTATTTGGTTCTTGTTCTCAAAAGTTAATCAGGTGATCTACTCCTCAGCCCCAGTTAGTATGCCAAATATAAAGGCTCTCGCTTAAGGTATCTTGCGACAAGATTTTCAAATTATACTTTCAAAGGGGCATAATTTAGATTAGGGGCATAACTCTGACGTGCAAAAATACATATCAACTATTTTTTATGAGGAATATGTATAATAAATTTCAAATTTCTATCATTCACCGTTTAAAAGTTGTACTGCAAGTGTGACACACACACACACACACACACACACACACACACACACACACACACAAGTTCAATGCAATATGCCCTTCCAGCTTTTCCAAAGTTGGGGCATAAAAATGAAAAAAAAAAACGTAAGGCGGTTAACCAACAAATCACTTTTGTCTTGTCTGTTGTTTGTTGTTTTCTTTATTTCCTCTTTCGAGAGCATACATACATATATAGACAAAATACAAATACAATCAATACAAAGAACAAAACATATAGATACAAATGACAAAAGACATGTTTAAAGTCATCTCATTTTGCCCAATAAGGTATGCGCTCTTTGCCGAAACGAAATGCAAATAGCATGCTTAATCAGACATGAGAATTTATAGAGCCACAAAAGCGAACATTTCATTTATCGCACTTTCCAGCGTTAAATGAAATGTTCGCTTTTGTGGCATAAAAAAAAAAAAAAAAAAAAAAAAAAAAAAAAAAAAAAAAAACGTAAGGCGGTTAACCAACAAATCACTTTTATCTTGTCTGCCAACTCATAATCTAAATGTATATATCTAATGTTATAGGCAGCCATCCCATCCACATGGCTACTGGAACGACTGCTAATACTGGTACTACGACCATTGACCCCTCACTCCAGGTGTTCTGTCAATCAAAAGATGCCATAACTTGCCCAACGACACTGAATCCATTGTGCGCATCGGACAATCAATTTTATTTAAATCAGTAAGTTTTCAATAAGGCGCGGACATGTTTTGCTTTATAAAGTCTGACCATTTTACAGTCGATAGTCATGTATGCATAGTTTTTGCACGATCGCACGAGAGGAAAATAAGTTACTTTACTTAATGTTTGATGCTATGCGCTATGGCTATAGTTTTAGTGTTCTGATTCCGTTTTCTATCCCATGTTAGGTTTAGGAAGGCTGAGTGAGTACCTTTTACATGAAGATGATTGCTTCTTTAGTTGGTTGTGTGTCCTCTTTCCATTTTTTGTTATTTCGGTTAATATATATAAGGAATAAAAATTAAAACTGAGATCCTTTAAGAGCAGTGAACACATTAATGAGAAAGGGGATGGGCCATACCGCGGTTTCGACTATTAAAGTCCCGGCAACATGGAGTCAAAGAGAATTACAGAAATTTTGCAACTTTCAATAGGGTAGTCGATACAAAGACTGATATTATCTAAATGGGACCAAATCGCTTTTACTAACGTCGTTTTGCATTGTAATTTACATTTACATCAGGAAAACATGTCCATCCTTATACATGGGCATGTATATACCCACTTATACCCCACTTTTATATAGCAAAATTGGGGTATGCAGGGGTATACCTATTTTTCTTGTTTTTGCTCCAAAACATAGATTGCAGATACTCGTTAGAACCGCCTCGCCGAGGCGGTTCTAATGTGTACGCACAATCTATGTTTTAGCAAAAATAAGAAAAAAAATACTACTGAAATTTTCAACTTTTACAGCTGAAAATATTCTTTGAATATTGCATGGTTGTGTTACGCACATTTTAATTTACATTGCACATAGCTGTCTCGTTATTAACCCCGTTTGTTTCTATTCAGGTGTGAGTTTACCAAGGCCCGGTGTGACAACGGTGGCTTGACAATAAAAGATGCAGCTTTTTGTGGTTAGAAAATGAATCTTAACCGATAATAAATTTCTGATTTCTCAGAATATCCTCGCTGATCTCAAAGGACCAAAAAGAAAATATAACCTGCACTATTGATGCTTTACGGGGAGACTTTTTAGGGCCGCCACACGGCACATAACCAGCTGCAGTAATAGCAAATAAGAATTAAAACTGAGTTCCTTTAAGAGCAGAGAACACATTAATGAGAAAGGGGATGGGCCATACCGCGGTTTCGACTATTAAAGTCTCGTCAGGAATCGCTTTCACTATCGTATTGCATTGTAATTTACATTTACATCAGGAAAACATGTCCATCCTTATACATGGACATGTATATACCCCCTTATAACCCACTTTTATATAGCAAAATTGGGGTATGCAGGGGTATACCTATTTTTCTTATTTTTGCTCGAAAAAGACACTATCTTGAAATAAATTTGTGCATGAGGAAGATAAAGATACATCCAAGCCTTTTATATTTGAAGAAAGCATTGAGAATAATATCTTTATCTTCCTCATGCACAAATTTATTTCAAAATAGTGTCTTTTTCGAAACTTTTTCCTTTTCCTTTCCCCCACATTATATGCCTATTGATGTCCTTTTTGTCCATTCCTAAGTAAGGATCTGTGAAATTCCGACATTGTCCCGTTCATTTCTTGCGCAAAGTAGGAATTCCTACTTTGTTCAAATCGATTCCTACTTTGTGCACAGGGTATATCAGTCAGTGTTTTCCTTGTACAATTCTAGAATTGCCCGGTACGATTCCAAAATTGGCTGACAATGTAGGAATTCCTACTTTGCGCAGGTGCAATTCCGGAATTGCACCGATTCCTACTTTGCGCAGAACATATATATCTAATGTTATAGGCAGCCATCCCATCCACATGGCTACTGGAACGACTGCTAATACTGGTACTACGACCATTGACCCCTCACTCCAGGTGTTCTGTCAATCAAAAGATGCCATAACTTGCCCAACGACACTGGATCCATTGTGCGCATCGGACAAAAACTTATACTTAAATCAGTAAGTTTTCAATAAGGCGCGGACATGTTCTGCATTATAAAGTGTGACAGTCGATAGTCATGTATGCATAGTTTTTGCACGATCGTGCGAGAAGAAAATAAGTTACTTTACTTAATGTTTGATGCTATGCGCTATGGCTATAGTTTTAGTGTTCTAATTCCGTTTTCTATCCCATGTTAGGTTTAGGAAGGCTGAGTGAGTACCTTTTACGTGAAGATGATTGCTTCTTTAGTTGGTTGTGTGTCCTCTTTCCATTTTTGTTATCATATATAAGGAATCACTTTCACTATTGTCGCTTTGCATTGTAATTTACATTTACATCAGGAAAACATGTCCATCTTTATACATGGACATGTATATACCCCCTTATACCCCACTTTTATATAGCAAAATTGGGGTATGCAGGGTTATACCTATTTTTCTTAACATAAATTGTGGGTACTCGTCTAATGTGTACGCACAATCTGTGTTTTGAACAAAAAAATAAAAAAAAAAAAAAAAAAACCTTTCTACTGAAATTTTCATTTTTACAGCTGAAAATATTCTATGTATATTGCATGGTTGTGTTACGCACATTTTATTTTACATTAGTTTTTGTTATTGCACATAGCTGTTTCTTTATTAACCCCGTTTGTTTCTATTCAGGTGTGAGTTTACCAAGGCCCGGTGTGTCAACGGTGGCTTGACAAGAAAAGTTGCAGCTTTTTGTAACCCGGGGATCGGAAGATGAAAATCGTATCTGTTACGTTTCATGTGACATATGATGTCGCCTTATTGTTTTGTTAAACTCATAAGGAAAATAAAACGAATGCCAAGAATTTGAAGACTTAAAATCATTATTTCCCAAAATAACATTACATGCATTTCTAATTCAAGATTAAAGCATACAACATCAAGTGCACGGATACATTATAAATATCATGGTATGTTTGTGTGGTTTGAAGTTAAATACTGTCAACACAGTGGTAATTAAAATGGCAGCCATCTAATCCATGAAAAAAAATCTTCACATGGCAAAAAGATGTAGAAGCTAATACTGTTCCTGGAGATAAGATTTGAGACGATATACGGCATTGTATGATTTGTGAATAGAAAAGTACGGTACTTGCGATTTTAGTTTTCTTATGCATCAAATAATGTCAAAATGATTGTTTTTTTCCATCCTAGCATTATTTACAAACAATCTACATGTACATATGTTGACTAAGCGCTATGCGGCAAAGAGAAACTTCGACATAATCGCATCACGATATGTAGTGACACCATGATAATAATAAAGATAAGAGTAAGTGAGCCGCATCGTGAGAAAACCGGATTTTTGCCTAGGCGAAAACAAAGGCGCAGATCAGCTTCGCGGTAACCGCGAAGCTGATCAGCGCCTTTGTTTTCGCTACACGGATAGTATATTTCCTCTTCTTCTTAAATCCGAAATTTCAAGCTTCTAGCTCTTTTCTGAGCTTGTACAGGCCGGTTTATGTCAGACCTGGTCGGAAACCCCGAAGACCGGTTTTCTCGCGTCGCGGCTCATAATAATAAAGATAAGAGTAAGTGATAAGTTTAGCTGGTCAACACGATCTCTTTAGTACTCTTTCCTACACACAAGTTTTGGAGTATAACATCATGTTCAGAATTATTGTAGTCGTTTCATGTGGGTTTGTTACATTATTATTACTTGGAAAAGTTATTGTAAATGAAAGTCTACCAAGTGCCACGATTGTACGATTATGTCTGAGGTTTTGAGCATCGCATATTTCCATTGGGAAAGCATGTCCGTGACATGGATACCCCATCATACATACCCCACTTTTATTCAGCAAAACTGGGGTATGCAGGGTTAAAGCTAGTTTTTAATTTTTGCTCCAAAACAAAGATTGTGGGTACTCTTTTTGAGCAAAAGTATTAATGTCATTTTTTCCGGTGAAATTTTCAATTTTTACAGCTGCAAAAATGTCTGTATATTGAATGGGCAAATAAAAAATAAACATGTGCCTTTATGTCAACAACACCTTGCATAATGAATGTGTTGTTTTCTCCTTTTAAATCATTTTAACCAAGAAATGGTTCATTGCTTTCATTGAATATCGGGGGTAGATTGACGGGTCTCGACGTATAATTTAAGGTGGGGCCCCGGCTATTAGTTTGGATAACCCTCTGAACAATTGTATCCGGGGGTGGGGGGAGGGGGGGTAGCTTCACAACATATCACAATGTGTTATCAGACTTCAACTGTATACACCATCCCATTGTTAATAAGAAGGTTTTCTCAGAAAAATGATGCAGTAAGCAAAAATACAGAAAAGATATTTTTATATGAAATTTTCATTTTTACAGCTGACAAAATCAACAGGGCCCAGTTGTTAAAAACTCCGTTGTTAAGCCGTCAATTTGTTAACTTTATATCGACTTCAAAAGCAAATACACTGTTGTCTTTTGCAAAGGATTCTCACTTTTTTCAACAACAACAAAAAATAACAGTGTATTTGTAATATTCATGTTTGAAATTTTAACGAATCTTTCACTAACGACATCGTTAAGTTTGAACAACTGGGCCCAGGTTCATAGGAATTTTTTAGAAATGGTATAATGTCTTTCCAGGTATATACACGGTGTTTGGTCAAACCGCACACGAACTGTGTGACCAGGTGAGCCAACTAGACTGCTCTAAAGATTACATCCCATACGAGACTGAAGAGAAAGTCTGTGGATCTGACGGGGTAACATACAATAATTTGTAAGTGCTATATGTACAACATACAATAACTTGGTTTAAGTGTTAGAATAAAATAAAATAAAATTATATAAAATTTTAATAAATAATAAATAATTTAATAAATTGTAAGTACTATAGATATGTAAGTACATGCAACAATTTGTAAGTGGTATGTGTAACTTGTGCTTCTAACAATAAATAATAAATTGTATCTGCTATATTAACTTTCTTTACAAATGATTTGTATGTAAAATAAATAATGACTCATAGCTGATTTATATAACTTGGATGCAATATGTAACTAATAATACGTAGTTTGAATTTGGTATATGAAACATTCAGTCACTATAGTGTGTTAATCATAGCATACAGTAGGCCTAATGGGGTGACACCAGTCAAAAATTGTCCATAGGCCACAATGCAAATTGTCGCACTTTGTGACACTCCCAGCTGTTAACAAACATTTTATGACCAAAAGGACTCCCCTCGCCTTATAGCTCAGCCATACATCTACCCAACGAGCCTAGTTCAAAGGGGGGTTGACCGTTGAGTTTTTCCGGTATTCCGTTTTGCAACCACCCTAGGGTTGGGTTTTACCCTCTAGAATGGTGCAGATTTGAGGAGGGGGTAGTTTACAGACAGAGGCTTCCGACGAGAAATAGTCTCTTTTAAGATCGTGTTTTGTACACCCAAATGTCGTACACTAGTGATACTTTGCAGTGCATACTAAATATAAAACAGACACAAATAAATGTGCTCGTAATACAGTGTCAAACTCACCTAGGCAAAATTTTCAAATGCACTTTTTTCTTGGGGTACGGCGGAGTGATAAATTTTGAGCGGTGTCGCACCTTGAGGAAAATTTGTTTTAATCGCGAACAAGAAAATTTCTTTGCGATACACTCTTCCCCAAAATATAAGATGCTTGAAAAGTATTTTGTTGAGAAAGAACACAAAATGAGGATGCATGGGGTCTTTCAATTCTAGGTACCCCCATGCAAAAACATGCTATTTTGACCAAAATTGCAAATATGGTGGTCAGACATATTGCCCAACAAGCGTTCAAAACAACCAAACCTAAGCATTAAACTGCTATACATTTAATGTTAAGATATTTATGTACCACATTTGACCTTCAAATGACCTTGACCTTTGACCTCTGAACTTTGACCTTGACCCAAAACAGCTACACAAGAAGAAATTTACAACCTAGAAATTGAGCAAAAATGCTCTTTTCGTTATTTTTTGTGGCCTTGACCTTTGACCCTGGGTGACCTTGACCTTTGACATTCACTGTGACCTTGCCAAAGGTAAGTACAAAGGTTTACCACGGTTGTTGCTCATGTCCCGATGTCTTCTAAGTGCTGAGTGACAGCAGTAGCACTAGAAAATGGGACCGAAATGACCCTCTGAATAATCCAATTTACAGTCCAAACTTATCAAAATGATGACTATCCGCGTCCAAAATTGTACAAAACACTAACAAACAGCGTAATTCAACATTATAACATGACTTAGGCCAGTTTTAAGTCTACATCAGGCCTAAAATCACATTTCTAATCGAATTTTAATGGATTTTAACTTTTTCAATTTTTCAAAAATTCAAATTTTTGTAAAATTTTACAAAAATTGATAAAAGTTTGAAATTTTTGTCATAATCAAAGTTTGAGCCAGATCCGATGAGAATTCCACTAAGCAACGACTGACTCTGCCAAAAGTAAAAATTTTGACATTCAGCTTCTAAGGGGTGACACCAGTCAAAAATTGTCCATAGGCCACAATGCAAATTGTCGCACTTTGTGACACTCCCAGCTGTTAACAAACATTTTATGACCAAAAGGACTCCCCTCGCCTTATAGCTCAGCCATACATCTACCCAACGAGCCTAGTTCAAAGGGGGGTTGACCGTTGAGTTTTTCCGGTATTCCGTTTTGCAACTACCCTAGGGTTGGGTTTTACCCTCTAGAATGGTGCAGATTTGAGGAGGGGGTAGTTTACAGACAGAGGCTTCCGACGAGAAATAGTCTCTTTTAAGATCGTGTTTTGTACACCCAAATGTCGTACACTAGTGATACTTTGCAGTGCATACTAAATATAAAACAGACACAAATAAATGTGCTCGTAATACAGTGTCAAACTCACCTAGGCAAAATTTTCAAATGCACTTTTCGTGGGGTACGGCGGAGTGATAAATTTTGAGCGGTGTCGCACCTAATGATGTATATGCTCAAGGTAAAACACACAATAATTGTATATGTACCATATTTGTAGATTACATATGTATCTAACAATAGATTGCAAGCATTATCTTATTATGTTGTGGCTTACGATATGTTGCATACAAGTACTTGTAACATTCAAAAAAGTGCTTATCTGTCACGGTTGCATGTAACATGTAATAACTCGTATATATAATTTGTGACACACAATAACTTCATTGTGAACTGCATTTTATGTACAATAACTTAAAATAGCATGCAATAAATTGCAACGGCTGTTTGTTTAACTGCTTATATTATGAGTGAAACATGTAATTTAAATATGCAATGTGTACTATACAATAAATTATGACATGTGTTTTATAAGCTAGTTTGTGTTGTACATGACTTGCACTGACTTTGATATATTCTGTGTAACATACACTATATTTACAATTTTATATATTACATATATTTGCACGTTTAACATGTAAAAAGGTACAAGTAGGCAAAGATCAGGAAAAGGCGCAATCAGAAAAAGATTCCCTCTCCAAAAATCGAGGTGGGAAAAAACCAAACTAACAAACGATATGGTTCATGGTATAAGTGACTGATTGTTAGTTTGGTTTTTTCCCACCTCGGTTTTTGGAGTGGGAATCTCGTTCTGGTTGCGCCTTTTCCTGATCTTTGCCTACTTGTACCTTTTTATATATATGTGAAAATGTTGGTTTCATGGGTATACATTTGTCTTATTTGTTGTTTTTGTATGTACAAAAATCAATGTTTTTAACACTAAGTAAGAAATTTATCAAAAGTGTTCAATTGAAAAAAACAACAACAAAAAACACACACAAAAAAAACATTTTAACAGATGACGTACATGGACGTGTTTGCATTACGAAAACACGCCCATGTAATTTACTGATTTGTCTTAAGTTGTAAAAATTAAAAATGTTTCAGTAGATTTTTTTTTTACATTTTTTATTTTTGCTCAAAACATAGATTGTGGGTACACGTTAGAACCGCCTCAGCGAGGCGGTTCTAACAAGTACCCATAATCTATGTTTTGGAACAAAAATAAGAAAAATAGGTATAGCCCTGCATATCCCAGTTTTGCTATATAAAATGGGGTATGAGGGGTTATATATTACACGGACATGATCTCTTTCGACAGTTGTGAATACAGTCAGGCACGATGTAAGACCCCTACCACACACATTGCTTTCATTGGCGACTGTAATGGACCTGTGGCCACAACGACGTGAGTACGGTCTCTCATCTCCGTAATATTATGAGCTAGAAAACTGGTTTTCGGGGTTTCTGGCCAGGTACGACACAAACCTGGCTGTACCGCCACAGAAGAAGGCTAGAAGTTTGAAATTTCGAATTGAACAAAAAGGGGGGTGTAGTATTATCTGTGTGGCGAAAATAAAGAAGTTGATAAGCTGTACAGTTACTGCACAGCTGATCAACGCCTTTGTTTTCGCATTGACGCGTGTCATAATAGCCTTGGTGCACTTAAGTACTGAAATATTACTCTGATGCTAAATTCCATTTGAAAACACCTAAAACAATAACGTTTATGTTTCCCTTACAGATCCAATGTCATATCAATTCAATAAAATGAATAGGGACTATGAATATATCTTAATTATCTGGTACTCAGAGTCAGTTGTTGCCGAAAACGGCAAATTCAGATGCTCGATTACAATGAACGTTTTTGTTTTCCTTGAATAATATGATGCGGCACCATCGTACTTGCAGGGCACAGGGAATGACCACAGGCGTTACCACAGCACCATCAGGGACCATGACAACGGGGAAGCCGATGGTCAATGGAACAACCATGGCAACGGGTACCACGCCCATGGTTACCGCTACAACGTCCATGGCAACCGGTACCAAGCCCATAGTTACTGGAACCACAGCCATGGCAACTGGAACCACGGCCATGGCAACTGGCACCACGGCCATGGCAACCGGTACCACTGGTAATACTGGTACTACGACCATTGACCCCACACTCCAGGTGTTCTGTCAGTCAAAGGATGCTATAACTTGCCCTACCACTCTGGATCCATTGTGTGGATCAGACAAAAACTTCTATCTCAATCAGTAAGTTTTCAGTCAGACGGGGGCAGTTTCTGCATTATATATTCTGATCATTTTAGGAAGCAACAATGTGAATTTTATGGTGGTGGGGTCTGGAAGATTTTTCAAGAAGCATTTCTAAGACCAAATGTTCCCGAAACAATATCCAGGATGGGATAAAGTCTAGTTATCTTACTAGATGTTTGATGCTAAGCTCTATGGCTCTTGTTTTGGTGTTCAGATTTCATTTTCTATTTAGGAAGTCTGAGATTGGCTAGATCCCAGCAGACATTTGACGTCAGTTGGACGTCAGATTGACGTCAGACTCCGACGTCATAATGACGTTGGATTTAGGTTGATTTTGAAAGTTTGTTTGACGTCAAAAGCACACGTCATTCTGACGTCAAAAACAGACGTCATTCTGACGTCAGAAAAACAACGTTGGTTTGACGTCTCAAATGTGACGTCATAATGACGTTGGGGTTAGGTTGATTTTGAAAGTTTGTTTGATGTCAAAAACAGACGTCAATCTGACGTGCTAAAACCGATATCGTGAATGTTTGTTCGCAGTTAAATTAACATTCTGAAATCCTGAAGTGGATTCAGTAGTGCGGTGATGCACTTTTGTTATTCCCTTCCACTCCTTTGATAGAGTTATTCGGTTTTTTTTCTTCCTGGGAACCAACCAGTACTAGGGTTTGCTTTTAGTTCGCTTTCCTGGGTAGAACCAGTACTTGGAGGTTGCTTTTCCCGGCGAGCACCCGAAGGCTCAAACCGGGGTTTGCTTTTTGTAATACCGTTCCTGGGTAAGAACCAGTACTAGATTGATTTTTTTTTTGTTTTTCGTTTGACACCGTTCCTGGGTCCACCTTAACCAGTACTTGGATAAACATTTCGGTTTTTTTCTTCCTGGGAACCAACCAGTACTAGGGTTTGCTTTTAATTACCTTTCCTGGGTAGAACCAGTACTTGGAGGTTGCTTTTCCCGGCGAGCACCCGAAGGCTCAAACCGGGGTTTGCTTTTTGTAATACCGTTCCTGGGTAAAAACCAGTACTAGGTTGAATTTTTTGTTTTTGTTTTTCGTTTGACACCGTTCCTGGGTCCACCTTAACCAGTACTTGGATATACAAAATGTTTAAGATGTTAAATCACTCGGATGTTGGTATATCTTATTCATGTCAAATTTTATTGCTATATGGTGCTAAAATAAATAAGATATTAGTGTAAATAATAAGACTTTTGTAAACAATCAATAATTTAAAATGGTGAAATAAGTATTAAAATATACAAATTTCATTTTCGTCTTAATAGAAGGTTTAATAATTTAGTGAAAGACTTTATTTTGATTAACAAATAATTATCTTTTTCTAAATTAATTAGCATGGTGATTTCCGATACCTAGATATGGCTTTTTTAAAAGTGGCTATGTTGAAATTATTATTTGAATTTGATGTTGTTACTTTTGCGTAAGAAATTATGTCAGTTCAAGGGCAGCTAACTCTGTCGACATATGACGTTATACTTACGTTTGAATCCGGCGTCATTTCGACGTCATATCAATACGTCCACTGACGTCAGGACTGGACGTCAGATGGACGTTGGTTATTGGTTGTATGACGTCGTGACCAAAATACAACCAATATCCGACGTCAAGTCGACGTCAGATGCCTGCTGGGGACGTGTTTTTCATATATGTCGACAGAGTTAGCTGCCCTTAAACTGACATAATTTCTTACATATATTATGTATTATCATATGACGTCGCTGTTTTCCAGTGGATAACGTCATGTCATAAAAATCGTATGACCACACGTGTAATTACACTTTTGCGGGAATACGTAACGTCATTGACGACGTCCGTTACAACAATGTAAATTTTCATTGAAAATATGTCCACTTCTATTTTAGAAGTCATAGGATAAAAAGAATCTTACACTCGTGGTCATTTCATATGAGATTTATTAAACTCGCTGAAGGCTCGTTTAATAAATTTCATATGAAATGACCACTCGTGTAAGATCCTCTATATAATATCAAATTCAAATAATAATTTCAACCTTGCCACTTAAAAGTCATATCTGAGTCTCGTATGGGAAATCCCATATTTCGCCCCCATGCTTTATTAATGTAGAAAAAAATGATTATCTATTAATCTAAATAAAGTCTTTCACTAAATTATCAATCTTTCAATTAAGATGAAAATAAAATTTGTATATTTTAATATTTATTTCACCATTGTTCAGAATAATCTTATTTCTCACACTAATGTCTTATTGGTTTTAGCACCATTAAGCAAAAAAAATTTGCTTAAATAAGATGTACCAACATCAGGCTGAATTAATATCTTGAACATTTTGTATGTTCCGAAAAACTCTATCAAAGGAGTGAAAGGGACTATCAAAAGTGTATCACTGCTCTTCTGAATCCACTGTTATTCAAAAATGCGAAAAAATATACACCTTAAACTATTTATATGACATGAATTCAAACGTCGTTTTTAGGACGTCAGATTGACGTCAGCTTTCAGACGTTAAACCGACGTTGGCTTAAGCACGTCAGATTGAAGTCTAGTTTTGACAACAAACAAACTTTCAAAATCAACCTAACTCCAACGTAATTATGACGTTGGAGTCTGACGTCAATCTGACGTCCAACGGACGTCAAATGTCTGCTGGAAGTAACATAGAAAAAAAAGAAAGAAAGAAAGCAAAAGAAACACACGAAACGAATGATCTGATTTTTACCCAAAGTGAAGTTTCATTAATTTGCACACCACACATGGTCAGAAGTATGAAAAACACAAGGTCTAAATCACGTCTTGATTACGACGTCTAACTGACGAACTAGTTTGACGTCAAAACAACGTCCAATCCAGACGTCCAAAAGACGTCAGGAAATGACGTCTGATAGACGTTGGAAATTGGTTATATGACGTCGCGACCAAAATATAACCAATATCTGACGTCAAGCAGACGTCAGGTGCCTGCTGGGATATACCTTTCACTGCAAGAATTGCTTACATTGGCGTTTTCCCTTTGTCTTATAAGGCATTGCTTTCACAACTCTCGTATAGGGTTGATTTACACAATTCATAACCAAACATTCATTTATACTGACGTCAATAAAAACGCCTGATCATCAATGCCTGGCAAAGAGATATATAATATGAACGAAATTCGCATTTTTCATAATTTTAAGTTCTCTCTCACGGTATAGCATACTACCGAATTTGGTTACGATGCGTACTTTTTAGCTCACCTGAGCCGAAGGCTCACAGGTGAGCTTATAGTATACCCATGCTCCGTCGTCCGTCGTCGTTGGCGTCGTTCACGCTTTTCAATCGACTTCTTCTCTGAAACCACTTGGCCAATCAAATTCAAATTTCATGTGGAGCATCCTCAGGAAGGGGGAACGAAAGATTGTATAAATAGTCCAGGCCACATGACCAAGATGGCCGCCAGTGCTATAAATAGCAAAAACCTTTCAAAATTTTCTTCTCCAGAACCAGAAAGCCTATGATTTTGAAACCTGGCATGAAGCATCAGGCAATGGAGCTCTACAAAGTTTGTTTAAATCATGACCCTGGGATGACCCTGACCTATCTTACGGCACGGTCAACTTAGGTCGCCCATGCATTTGAATGGGAAAAAATAGGAAAATGTCATTTAATGGCAGAAATCTTGCTAGGAATGAGCAAACCGACAGAAGATGTATGTTAATGAAAATATTTTGGGCTCTTGGGGTGTCTACCTCTGCCCCAGGGCTATATACATTCAAACATCTTCTTCTCTGAAACCGCATGTCCAATCAAAGCCAAACTTTATGTGGAGCATCCTTAGGAAGAGGGAATGAAAGTTTGAATAAATGGTCAAGGTCACATGACCAAGATGGCCGCCATGGTTATAAATAGCAAAAACCTTTTAAAAGGTACAAGTAGGCAAAGATCAGGAAAAGGCGCAATCAGAAACCTTCTTCTTCAGAACCAGAATGCCTATGATTTTGAAACTTTGCATGAAGCATCAGGCAATAGAGCTCTACAAAGTCTATATAAATCATGACCCTGGGATGACCTTGACATATCTTACGGCAAGGTCAACTTACGTGGCCCATGCATTTGAATGGGGAAAATAGGAAAATGCCATTTAATGGCAGAAAACCTGCTAGGAATGAGCAAATGGACAGAAGATTAATGCTTATGATAATATTTTAGGCCTAGGGGGTTGTCTGTCCCTGCTCCGGGTCTATATACATGTATATGACCAAAATATTCGAACATCTTCTCCTCTAAAACCGCTTGGCCAATCAAAGCCAAACTTTATGTGGAGCATCCTCAGGAAGAGGGAATGAAAGTTTGCATAAATAGTCATGGTCACATGACCAAGATGGCCACCATGTCAATAAATAACAAAATTCTTAAAAAAATCTTCTTTTTCAGAACCAGAAGGTCTATGATTTTGAAACTTGGCATGAAGCATCAAGGAATGGAGGTCTACAAAATCTATATCAATCATGACCTGGGATGACCTTGACCTATTTTACGACAAGGTCAACTTAGGTCGCTCATGCATTTGAATAGGGAAAATTGTTAAAATGTCATTTGAAGGACAAAACTTGCAGTAAATGGGCAAATGGACTGAATTTTTATATTCTGACCCTGCCCTGGAGTTATATACATGCATATAACCATTGTAGTCAAGCAAGTTTATTAGTATATGGTGAGCGTTTATAGGACCATTGTCCTCTTGTCTTAAAACTTGTGTGGATGCACCATTTTTAGCATTGCACCCTGCCGTCCAAATACATCAAATTTCTGAACTGTAACATCAAATCTGAACTGTAACATTACTGGACTACGTGAAGTTGAAAAACTGAAGACAACATCGGCACTTTTCACAGGAAAAGAACCAGACGGAACAAAAAACTAATACTGTCCGGTTTCTTGCATTCAAAACGACTCCATAGTACGGGACAATCGTTTTCCTTGGTTTAATTTGTTTTTGTAGCGCTTTCGCTTACGCTCATGCAGCATGTAATCTTTTGACGTCTCTAATGCTTTCCTTTCGAGTTCCAATGATAAAACATTTCACAAGTGACGCTGTTATATTCGGATGCATACTTTTGTTTATTTTCATAACATAGTCGCATTATTTCAGTTGAACAGTCGAGAAAGAAGCAATCGTATTCTGACATTTATTTTCATAGACGTCAAAACCCGTAACCGTAAGGACGTTCTTTTCACGCTGAAAGGCAGCGAAAGTAACAATAGAAACCCTTCTTTTTCAATGCCAGAAATCCTTCTTTGTCAACGCCATGATTACCTTTGAAAACACTTTGACCATTTTTGCGACGATAGCCATTTTGTAAAAGCATAGACCATTAGCTGCAGTGACGTCAATAAAGACAAAGAACGAAATTTGGTTTTCAAAAATTGTGTTCCAGCAACAAATTACCGTATGGATGTCTCACTCTATCGCTTATGCGTTGGTGTTGTGAAGGAGACTTTCTGTAATCAAAAGAAGCCATTCCTAATAGACCGGTTCCTAAACAAAATATGCTTTTTGCAAGAGGTGTGTTCTAAATGGCATGTCATTTTTCATACACCTGTCTGAAAAGTTTCATGTCTGCATATCCGAATGCATAAAATGTTGTAAAAGATATGATCAATGCATGAAACAATTATACTTTTTAATCTTGGCAGTATGACATTTCAAAGTTGACTGGGAAGTTTTTTGTTGACGTCAGTATAGTTTTTATTAGCTGTCTCATCATTTTCACCGCTTGCTTTTTAGGTGTGAGTTTACCAAGGCCCGGTGTGACAACGGTGGCTTAACAAAGGAAGATGTAGCTTTTTGTAACCCTGGGACTGGAAGATGAAAAACGTATCAGCTACGTTCTGTGTTATGTTGTTTTATGTTTTTGTGACCTCGTTAGAACAATAAATCAAGTCTACGAAGACTTAGTTTACATGTATCCCAACCAATCATTAAGTTTGTAGTTGCATTTAAAACCATTGCATCCAAGTCAATTTTGCGCTGACAATGTATGCCTGTGTGGGTTGTATGTGTATTTGAATCGAAATAACGTTTTCAGGCGCAATTATTATTTCTCACCTCAATCGCTGCTTAACCTGCTTTCCGTTATACATGTTACTTGTTTGTACCTTTGTATAAAATATTTTCTTAACATGATTTTTCTTATTTCATGTTTAAATTGGTGTTTATTACTGAACAGCTGCACAAGCTCAGGGTGAGGTTGGTTATCCGTAAAATCGGGTTAAGTCCCATAGTAATGTCATATTGCTGGCCGTTCCAAGGCTATACTACTGTCGCGGGATTTTATTGTTTCATATTTTGGTGTTGAGATTTATGAGAAATAGCTGCTCACTTGGCTTATGATATGATCCGCTGCATAAGAAAACCAACCATCTGCACATGCGAAAACAAAGGCGCAGAATAGCATTGCGGTAACCGCGAAGCTGGTCAGCGCCGTTGTTTTCGCTACACGGATAGTTCCTTCATCCGAAATTTTAAGCTTCTAGCTATCTTCTGTGACTAAACAGGCCGGTTTGTGTCAGACCTGGTCGGAAATCCAAATTGTTGGTTTTCTCACGCACAGGTTCATATGTTCTCATTGTGTCAGTGCCC
Source organism: Rugalucina vietnamica (assembly GCA_964017185.1). Lineage (NCBI taxonomy): Eukaryota > Metazoa > Mollusca > Bivalvia > Lucinida > Lucinidae > Rugalucina > Rugalucina vietnamica. Next base: position 43,468,981 of record OZ024880.1, read on the forward strand.
GATTGTCATTTACCACCGTGGTTTTTGGAGTGAGAATTTTCTTCTGACTGCACAATTTACTGATCATTCCTTATAACCCACCAGTCATTTGTATCCCCGACTTTTCCGCGAACTTTTTGAACCCCTCCCCCCTAGGGCCGGGGATAGCGGGGACACAGCGGGCCTAAAGTGCCAGGTTTTAACCGTCGATGAATCTCGGCAGTGCCGGGGATGTGCCGGGGCTTTAATTTCCCGCCAATAAACGGCCACATTAATTCAAATAAGATATTGCTTGTATTTTTAACATTTAATTACTTTTATGGCACATATTTCATTTGTAAATGTACCTGTACATTTACATGCAGAAATTCAATCTCCTCTCTCATATTTCAGTTTCATCAGAACAACTCCCAGCTGTTGTTCCACATTATTGTCCGCCTCCGGGGAACTGGGGCTTTTAGCAGGGATTTTGACAAATCTGGCCCGCTGTGCCGGGCTTTTACCAGGGCTTTAAAAATTGAAAAGTTAAACGCCCCGCTATTCCCCGGCACTAGGGTAGCCGGGGATACAAATGACTGGTGCATTATACGAAAAAGGCATGCGGACCTGCCAGTCTTTATACGCTCATACTTGAACCGAACCGACATGACTTAGCATTTTCCGTCATTCATCGAAGTCAATATGTTTCTGGACGTATTCATCTCGTATATTATATCAGGTGATGACGTTGTCACGATTGATTGCAATTCGACGATGTACTTTGACCGTGTAATTTGAAGTTTGATATTGTTAACACCAGCTGTCACCCTATTGTCAAAGTAAGATGAGATAATGTGCGTCATGTTGCTGTGGTTGAGGTCGGTTGTAATATGTTAAGCCTATGTTCTACATAGCTGAGCCGTCTCGTGAGAAAACCAACAATGAGGTTTTCGAACAGGTCCGACACAAACTGGTCTGTACCGTCACAGAAGATGCCGGCTAGAACCTTGAAATTTTGGATTTGGAAAGTAGAGGCATTGTACTATCCGTGTAGCGAAAACCGTGAAAGGCGCTGATCAGCTTCGCATATACAGATTCTTGGTTTACTCATGATTCGGCTCATATATGACCATCGAAGACTAGAATGCGTTTGTATATAATCTTAATTCTAGTGCCCATTAAGCTTTCTATTGTCCGATCGCATGGTATTTCACGGATTGCAATATAATTGGGTAACAAAACAGTTCTTTCAATTTTTCAAGCTTAATAAGACTCCCCCCCCCGTCCCCATGGCACCCTGGTAGTCAGTCGGTGTCCCACTGACATAAATTCACGATTCCTCTCTTTGCAGTTTCTGTTGTGGTTCTATTTGTTTTATGTTTTTTAGTCAATTTTTGTGCACAGATAATTTGAACCTCATATACGCATCATATTATTAGTTAAGTTCGAATAACTGAGTGGTCGCCTATTGGGAAATAGCTGCTCACTCGGCTTATGATATATTTTCCTAGTATTAGTACCCAATAGTCAATTTAGCTTTTTCCAACCTCGGTATTTGGAGTGGGATTTTGTTTTCTGATTGCACCTTTTCCTGATCATTGCCTAGTCATACCTCTTTACAACTGTAAATATGTTGGTTATGTTAGTTTTCTCGTTATAATGGTTATTTATTGTTTTATGAGAAACTAAAGAACATACATTCTAAAACTACTTCATAAACGTACATTACGAAAACTTGCCCATGCAATATACAGTGATTGTTTTCAGCTGTAAAAAAATTGAAAAATTCATCGAAAAAAAAAAATGATATTTTTCTTATTTTTGCTCAAAACATCGATTGTGGGTACTCGTTAGAACCGCCTCGCCGAGGCGGTTCTAACGAGTACCCACAATCTATGTTTTGGAGCAAAAATAAGAAAAATTGGTATACCCCTGCAAACCCCAGTTTTGCTATATAAAAGTGGGGTTTAAGGGGGTATTCATTGCACGGACATGTTTTCCCGATGTATTGTTTTATGAGAAACTAAAAAACATACATTCTAAAAGTACTTCATAAACGTAGACAGAGAGCTCAATGGCTGTAACGATTATAGTATCATATTTTCCCCGTTTTGTCTGTGATGTGATAAACAAGTCGAGCTCAGGTGTGATATTTCAAGAAAACTAACAACTGGTTTCCATGACAACGCTTCAGGTTGCAGAAAATGATATTTCAACTCGTGTCATTGTTAATGACAGTTCTATGTACAGATAATTGTTCATTATAAAACATATGTCATAAATTATATTTTGTGCATTCTTCGAATGGATTTTTAGAAGATTCTGGGAATTAGATGTAGAGACATACGGTACATTTTTGTCGAGTGACTGTAAAGCTCTGTCCCGACTTATATTGTTATAAAGAGTATTTTTCCGTATATTATATTGTTATAAAAAGTATATTTCCATATTTCCGTATAACATAATTTAGCTCTGTTGAACCGAAAATATTAGATTTCGCAAATTTCATACGTGCGTGAAGAACTGGTACATATTCGTCACATATTTGGCAATATTACATATTCGTACGTTCAACTTTTAGGATGGGGGCGGGGGGTATTTGTACTCAGATTTCACATTTTTCTGCTTTTGCGTGCGAATAACTGGTTTCTAAAGTTAGTCGGCTAGAAAAGTGCTAAAGCCTGGAATTCTAAAGTTCTAACTTGAGTCCCCAAGTTTCATGGCATATGAATTAACGTTCTAGAGAAGGTTGTGATGAATGTGCCATTTTTAGTCATATAACAAATTTAGAACATGAATTTTTCTTCGAATGGTCGAGTTGTTTCATAGAAGAACACATTTGAGCCGCATCATGAGAAAACCAGCAATCTGCATATGCGGAAAACAAAGGCACAGATCAGTGCCGGTCCCACTGAGCTTATACGTATTAAGATCGCTTAAGATCGCAATACGATTGTCTAAATATTAATTTGGGGGACATTTCTTTGGCCCCGATATTCAAAATAAGAAAGTATAAACGCGTTGGATAATATTTTACATAATTTGCATGCAGTCTTATCAAAAAAAAACTAATAACACAATCGTACGATTATTTACGATTCAGTGGGACCGGCACTTTAGTTATTCGGTCATCGTGGTGAATCTCTAACTAGTCAATGAATCATCAAGGATAAACAAATAAATCTAGATAACCACCATAATGAATCAAAAACGAGGACTCACAGATTCAGTAAGCTGTCCGACGATGGAGATCCCTGGGCGCCCAATAACCTACTGAAAATCTGGAGCAAAAGAAAAACACCTGTTGAACTCCGGTGGGCAAAGCAACTGACAAGAAGCTCCGGTCCCAATCAACTAAAATGAATAGCTTATACGTGTAACGTATAATGATTTGTCTAAACTGAAAAAAAAATCATTTCCATCTATAAGTTTCTTAAATTTATAAGCCAAGTCACCATAAAAAATTCAGGTTCCGAAAGGTCCTCAGAAATGAGAACTTCTGTGCTTTCGTATATTTCTTTTGAAATACTTTTGATCGTCAAAATGTGTGTTCAGATACCCGAAAATTTTAAGAAAGTTTCCAAAAGTTCAGCAAACCTTAAAATAAAGACTTAGAACGATGCAGCTGTAACTGCAAGCGATGTAGAATGTGGACTTATTATCCTCAAAGAGCAGGCTGATCTAAATTAATTGAGCCGCGTCATGAGGAAACCGGATTTTTGCCTATGCGAAACCCAAGGCGCAGATCAGCTTCACACTTTTGTTTTCGATGCCTCTTCTTCTTAAATCCGAAATATCAAGCTTCTAGCCTGCTTATGCGACTGCAAAGGCTGGTTCGTGTCGGACCTGGCCGGACATCAGGAAAAATATGTCCGTGAAATGTGTACCCCCTCAAACCCCACTTTTATACAGCAAAACTGGGGTATACAGGGGTGTACTTATCTTTCTTATTTTTGCTCTAAAACATAGATTGTGGGTACTCGTTAAACCGCCTCGCCGAGGCGGTTCTAACATATACCAACAATCTATGTTTTGAGCAAAAATAAGAAAAATATCAACTTTTTTCTACTGAAAATTTTCTTTTTTTTTTACAACTTTAAAAATCTCTGTATATTGCATAAGCATGTTTTCGTAATGAAACCCCGATGACCGGTTTTCTAGCCTCGCGGCTCAGTTGCAGTTGAATATGTCCTTATACTTTGGATAGATTCAGTTCTTTCATAATTATTTCATATTTAACATTGTTCTATCGATCTGGAATTAAGCAAATATATTCTTAGAAAAGATATTGATGAAATCAATTCAAAGAAATATGATATTATGACCACTTTGTGTTTAAATGGCCACATTTTGTATTTAATTGTATTTAATTGAATATAAAACTTATTGTAGATCTCCATTGCACAGCGCGAAGTCTGTTAATTTTTACAAGAATATTTAAGTTTGGGCCTGACGTCTATCCAATCGGAAACAGATTAAACTGCTCTTGGAATTATTAATTTTGATTTAAGTTTCGAAATGGAAAACCAAAAGAAGATATTAGGTATGAAATCCTGCAAAATAATTTCACGCTGGCTGACAAGTGATATTTTAGCTTTTGAATTGTTTAAAAAAGGATTGGTCGATAAATTGAAACTTCTTCATAAAAAGATTCTTCTGAATCTATCAATACAAAAACTTGTCAAAAACAGAGATTTTTGAGCTTAAAAAATTTTCAGCAGAAAAAAATTGATATTTTTCTTATTTTTGCCCAAAACATAGATTGTGGGTACACGTTAAAACCGCCTCCACAATCTATGTTTTGAAGCAAAAATAAGAAAAATATAGGTATACCCCTGCATACCCCAGTTTTGCTTTATAAAAGTGGGGTTTAAGGGGGTATACTTTACACGGACATGTTTTCATGATGTACTTCATATTTGACATTATTCTATTGATCTGGTATGAAGCAAAAATATTCTTAAATGTTATGAACCACTGCAGAAGCTAAGGGTGAGGTTATGGGCATGTAAAATCGATTTAAGCCCGCCGGTAATTTTATAAACTGATCGCTTCCAAGGCGATACTTCTGTGGTGGTTCTTTCGTTTTATGTTTTGGTGTTTTAAAATTATTTGTGCTGTTGGCACCTTATGTATGTTTTCATAATTTTAGTTAAGTTTGGGTAACTGAGTGGCCATCTATTGGGAAAATAGCTGCCCATTCGGCTTACGATATGTTTTCATGGTATAAGTACTTGATTGTTAATTTAGTTTTTTCCCATCTCGGTTTTTGGAGTGGGAATCTTTTTCTGATTGCACCTTTTCCTGATCATTGCCTACTTGTACCTTTTTTAAAAATATTTTAAATATTCCTATATTTATAAATAAATATATTTTGAATTTATTTTGGATCTCTGTTTTAATCTTATTTACAGCGAAATACGAAACAGTTCTTTACTCTCATATCTTCATTTGAGGCATAAATGAGCCACCTCGTGGGAAAACCAACAATGTGGCTTCCGAAGAGGTCCGACACAAACCGGGCTGTACAAGCACAGAAAGGAGCTAGAAGCTTGAAATTTCGGATTTAAGTAGAAGAGGAACTGTACTATCCTAGTAGCGAAAACAAAGGCGCTGATCAGCTTCGCAGTTACTGCGAAGCTGATCTGCGCCTTTGTTTTCAATTCAATTTTCAATTCAATTCTTTATTATCTCTAGGTTAACATAGTTAACAACAAGAGGCACACATGTATAAAATTGCAATTCAGTTGACATTGTGGTGAAGAGCGTTCCATATGTTGTGCTTTAAGTCCTTGGTAAAAACAAAACTGACAGTGGAACACAACAGATGTGTTTACGAGGCATAGATTCATGTTGTGTTGAGCTGTTTGGCTCGTATTATGTATATGTTTTAATAGGAAATGAATCCTCTCACAGAACTACACATTGTGAGCACAAGATGTAAATCTGGCGAGAAGATTATTATTTTCCAATACTAATAATTGCAGAAATGCATGTATACATTGCAACGACAAAGATAACTAATATCGTGCCCAGGTAGATTGTTGGTTTTCCCATGGGGCGGCATAAATATTCCTCAGGTCGAACGCGATTTCTGGAAACTAACACCGAAAGCCAAACAAAGTTACAAAAATAGAGTTAATACAGTTAAAATCAAAATCCCAACCGAGACGCCTGGCGGGAATGAAAGTACAGCACGAAAAAAAAAAAAAAAAAAAAAAAAAAAAAAAAAAAAAAAAAATACAACACGCATGAAGGGCAATATAACTACTGTCTGTACACCACCTTTCAGAAACTGCATTTTTCAAAATCTCACTTATCTGAAACACCACAAGAAAAATGTGACCATGTCATCTTTTTGCAATCCAAAAGTCGTACAAATGCCGCAATATTTTTGAAAATTGGCACACTAATAAAATAATTATGCCCAAAAAATATTTTGAATAGGAATTTGCATGCGCAAGGGAGGTAATTCAAACACATTAAAATTGAAAATCAAGCAAATCTGTGGAAATTTTTTTAAAAGTCTGGAGCTCAGCTATGCATGCAATACAATGATCTAGGGAATTTAAGGCCTGATTTCGGCCTCATGCGTTGGTAAAAAAGTAAATTTTGGAATTTTGAGGAGAAACGTATTGCAAATAGCAGGTTTATGCCCCTGCTTACTTATGCTAGCACAACTATCACATTCAAATTACACCTGTTGCCATGGAAACGCTCCGAAAAGCATAGAAATTCCACTTTTTGCAATTTTGGGTCTATTTTCCACCAAATAACATTATTTTCAACTACAATTATTTTCAAGAACAATTTCTTATTATGATATAATTATGGAGTATCATCCAGAGATATTGTATGCAAAGTATCATTTTGTTCGTCATGTGGGCCGGCACTTAAAAATTAAAATATGTGTTCAGAAATGGTCAAAAATAGACCAAAAGGTGCAAAATGGTTCTTCTACGCGTTGCAGTGGCAACGCTTGGAGGATAAATGAAGTACTTGTTCTGGTTTTCAAAAGACGAGACATATGGCTGTTTTTAGGAATAGTTGTCGCACCTAAATGCCAAAATTTATAATTTAGCAAAATCTGGTCTTCTGAGACCAGATTTTTTCTGGAAAAATAATTACTTCCCTTGCTAACATTTTTACAATAGAAAAAGCCCTATTCGAAATTATTTTCTAGCATAAAACTTTTATTTGTTAACCGATTTTCATTTTTGTGGGACTTTTTTAAGACTTTTGGAATGCAAAATAGTGAGATGGTCACATTTTTCTTGAGGTCTTTACGAAAAGTGAGATTTTGAAAAATGCAGTTTCTGGAAGATGGTGAATAGACACTAGCTTTTTCCCAATAAGGTTGTCATCCTGCTAGCATCAACCAACTACAAAGGTGACAAGAACAACAAACAGACAGACAGAATGAACAGAAATAGGCTAGCCACAAATTTCAAATTTTCAAAAAAAAAAAAAAAAAAAAAAAAAAAAAAAAAAAAAATCCAAATTTAGGTAGACATAAAGACAGACCGACGCTGATGATTGACTTAATTTCACGTGGTAACGTTCATCGAGAAACTTAAATTTTACGTACTGTACAAAATTGAAAAGATACAGATACAGATACGTACATTTATTTAAGTCTCACTTCTGTACATACATATACAAATACATAATACTGCGTTTACACTATGTTCCCGGTGGCCCCGGTAGCCCCGTTTGCTAGAAACGTAGCGTGCCGTGGAGTTTTGTTAATCTATTTCTCTGATTTTCAAGATTTATCACGTTTTGTTACGTTTTCTTACGTTGTATTACGATATCCGTAACAAGCCGTGTTAGTGATAAGCCGGTGTGTCACGGAGGCGCTAAGGTACGTTACGGTTTACCACGATCTATCACGATTATTAGCACGTTCTATTACGGCCTGTTACGTTCTGTTGCGGTCAGTTGCGTTTTGACCAAGGCGTAACACGTTTTATTCGGTCTGTCAAGGTCAGCTACGGACGAAACGTAGACACCATACAATATGAAGCACATTTTTTCCCTTTTGTTAACGAATAAGTCCTTTGAAATAATAACAACCGCGCTCCTCAACAACTGACTGCAGAGGTGATTAAGAAAGCTCGGAATTGTAGTTCTTCTTCAATTGCATAGTGCAGCGTATGGTCTGTATTGTTCACTATAGTGACTGCTCCAGTATGAAGGAACTTGTCCTCATGATATGCCATTTTATATCTATAAACTTCACGCGCCGTGATAACCGTAACACAACGTGACATACGTAGTAGAACGGGGTGAACACTGTCAAAGACCGTAACGCACCGTAACATAACGCAACAAAACGTGTTGAGTATTCCGTAGGAAACGGGACGAGACGTGAGACGACCGTGCCCAAACGCAACAGAACGTGGAAGATCCGTAGCTTGCCGGGCTATGCACTAGCATCCCGTTGCACTACGGACCGCCTCCAAGTTTCGCTACGTACTGTTACGTTCTGTCACGGCGTGTTACGTTCAGCCCGTTTTATCACGGCCCATTACGTTTCTCATTTCCGCCGTGACTGCCGTGGCAGATTTTTAAACTGTCAAAAAATTTGTCACGGTGTCCACGGTTATCCCGGCGTGCTACGTTTGCCTATCCCGTTCCCCTGCGTTACCTCTCGGTTATCCCGTTTTGCTCACGGTTGTCTGAAACGTGGCCGCCGTGACCGCCGGGAACATAGTGTAAACGCAGTATAAAACATGGCATCTTATAAAAAATATACAGAACCATTCTAAAAGAATTATGAGAGACTATAAAAGAATTAAGAGTCATACGGTTAAAACACATTTTACGGTCTTAAAAACTTCATAATAAAAATCATTGATATAACAAGGTCCGTCGCCTTACAAGGATATCATGGCAGGTTTTGGCACAAGAACGTATTACATGGACATTTTCATTTCCCAGGATCATTGACACTTTCACATTATCGGACATGCTATTGAAATCAACCTCGTGAGATCGTATTGCTTGAAATAGCAGCTTTTCCCTAAAATCTGAATACAGAGGACAATGCAAGAGTGCATGTTCTTCGGATTCAACCACGTTTGTATATTTAAAGCAGTGTCTTTTGTCCAGTCGAAGTCCCTCGAAAAGAAGAATTCAAACAGTTTCGAGCAAAATACATAGGCAATAGCACGGCTGAGAATCACGTGGTATTGTATACATATAAACCGATAAATGATCGGTGACACACACTGCAATTGAGACAGAAGTTGAGGTTAGATTTTCGACTTTTCTCCTACAGCGTTTCTTCAACTGACTGATAGATAGGTGCAGTCAATGCAGAAAATGATCATTTATTGAAAGAAAGTAACACAAGAAATCCTGGTTATTTCGTTTTCGCAAACACTTCAATGATATTGTGATGGAAGTGCTTTATATTTATGGGGTGGAAGTGTTTGCGAAAACGAAATAGTCTGGATTCCTTATGTTTCTTTCATTCGATAAACGTCCAATTTCTGCATGGACTGCACCTATTTATCAGTCAGTAGAGTAAACGCTATAGGAGAAAACTCGAATTTATCGCCTCAACTTCGGACAGAATTGCATTGTGTGTCACCGTTCATTCGGATCGGTTTGTATGTATACTATACCACGCGATTCTCAGTAATGAATAGTACTTTCTCCTTAACATAACCTTTGACTCAAATCGACTGCCTAGAGTGTAATGACCATTTTACGCTTAAGCTACTAAAGAAATAAAATAAAATGAGCCGCCTCATGGAAAAAACCAACAGTCTGCATATGCGAAACCAAAGACGCAGATCAGCTTCGCAGTAACTGCGAAGCTGATTAGCGCCTTTTTTTTCGCTACACGGATAGTACAATTCCTCTACTTTATAAATCCGAAATTTCAAGCTTCTAGCCTGCATCTGACTTGTGTCGGAGCTGTTCGGAAACCACATTGTTGGTTTTCCCACGAGGTTGCTCAAATGTTTTGATCCTTTGGAAGCAGTAAAACATACAAAGGGAGATAGTATGGACTATATAAAATTAAAGCCCATTTCATTTTTTTCTTGTATCTAAGGTAGTTTTCTATCACTCTTGTTTTTGTAGGGTTACGCTTCTTCAGAAAAAAGTCTCAATTGCGTCTGAGAAAAGTTTAAGCAAACATAATGGCGAATAAATGTTTACGGATAAAATTGTTTCTAGTGTTATAATACACGATCTTATGCTTATTCAAATGAGGTATATACTAAATAAGGTTTTAAGCAATGAAAAGTAAAGCGTTTTATTACGAATTTTGCCTCTTAATGTCCGTGCTGGAGTTAAGGTAAAGTTGTGTAAATTCCTGGATGAATAATTTTACTCTAGTAAGCTGTCAAGGTAGAAAAATAAAAGATGTGGTCCCGAGGTTACAAAACTTTATAAAATCACCAGATGTATGATGCAGCACTGTTGACAAGATGTTATACTCAGCAGGCCCTTCGTCTATTTATTGATTCCAAATCTAATCACATTAGATATTTTATCAAAATTCCTTTCATTTATAAAGAAATTTACTTTATCGATTTACTTGGCATATTTCAGGATAAATCAGTGACACAGTTTATACCAACGTACTTCCAATATTCAGAACCTCCTTTTATTTGTTACAAATATAATAAACCAGAAATACTATTTTCAATTTCAATAACCTTGTTTCTGATCTTGTTATCCATGCTAATATTCCTAAGTCTTGAGATTGTAAAGATTCAAATTATGTTTATCAACCAGCTGGACATATAGTAACAGTTTTATTCATGATACTAAAATTTTATCCTGATAATCAATGTTAACATTTTTTTAGTTGGATAAATTGTTGGCTTTGATGGTCTAAACCAAAAATTTCAATAAATTTGAGCTATTTGAGAATTTATGAGGAATTATAATTTCACGCTCAGCTGAGCTTAGCAGGAAGGTAAAAGTAGGCAATGATCAGTAAATGGCGCAATCAGAAAAGAAAGAAATTTCCACTCCATTAACCGAGGTGGGAAAAACTAAATTAACAATTAGGTACTAATACTAAGAAAACATATCATTAGCCGAGTGAGCAGCTATTTTCCCAGTAGATGGCCACTCAGTTACCCAAACTTAACTAAAAATATGAAAACGTTATTAAGGTGCAAACAGCAAAAAATTCCAACACCAAGACATAAACCAATAAGAACCACCACAGAAGTATCGCATTGGAACGATCAGTAATATAAAATTACTGGCTGGCTTTAACTAGTTTTGCAGGTACCTAACCTCAGCCTCAGCTTCTGCAGTGGTTCATAGTATTATTATTTAGTTAGTTGTTCGGTCCACGTGGTGAATCTCTCTAACTCGTCAATGAATCATTAAGGACAAACAAATAATCATGATAACGTCCACGATTTTTTTTTTTTTTTTTTTTTTTTTTTTTTTTTGGAGTGGGGTTTTCTTTCTGATTGCACCATGTCCTGATCATTGCCTACTCGTACCTTCTTATAACCTCGGGACCTGATCGGCTGTCTGGCACGATTATTCATGATCTGGCCAACTTGTTAATATCAAGATTGTGAGTGCCAATCAATAATAACTTTTAAGACAATGATCTTTTATTGTTAAAGCTTATAAATGAGAAGAGAGAGATATATGCCTTTTATGTTTTAGTTGTCATGAGGATATCGTTTCTTTCCAGGATTACACCAGGGAGATGGAGACGTAAGCAGGGGCAAAGGGTTTAATTTTTTTTTATCAATTTTAACATTACATTTGTTATGAGTGAAATCTTGGTCATGTGAAACCAATAATCAGTTAAACCAATTTTTGTTCCCTCTTCCAAAAGAAGCTCTATATTTTATATCCTGTGTGTTATTATGGCGTGTGGTGGCCCTAAAAGGGCTACCCGTATATCATCCATAGTGCAGATTATATCTTTTCTTTCGGTCCTTTGAGATCGGCAAGAATATTCAGAGTATTAAATTAGTGTACATTCATCTTATAAACAATGTTTAAACTGTCTCCGCATAGGCATGTGTCTTTGATCTAGACTTCCGTTTTGTATTTTTTTTAAACTGCAGTATATTTGTCTAGCTTTCGTAGCCGATTGTCTATTAAGGGTCACTAATGAGAGTTCAGTACTCGAAATTGCGCAAAATGGCCAATACCACCTCCCTTTGAACGATTTCACTGCTTCAAAAGGTACAAGTAGGCAAAGATCAGGAAAATACGCAATCAGAAAAAGATTCCCACTCCAAAAACTAAATTAACAATCAAGTACTGATACCATGAAAACATATCGTAAGCCGAATGGGCAGCTATTTTCCCAATAGGTGGCCACTCAGTTACCTAAACTTAACTAAAAATATGAAAACATACATAAGGTGCCAACAGCACAAACACCAAGACATAAAACGAAAGAATCTTACATTTATATTTTATTTAATATATAAATTAAATCTAGCTTTAATTAGCCAACAGGTTTGTGAGAAAATTCAATTTAAAGTTTGATTTATAAATGACCTTAGACCAAGGTTAAGAAATGACATTGACCTTGATTATTCAAAAAACCTCCTTACCTCAATAAGGTGTTTGTATCTACACCAACTTTCAGGTCACAGGCTACAAACTGTTTTTAAAACATCAAGTCTTTACATTTTTTTTCTTATGCAAAGCCTATGTGATAAATTTTGACCTTGATGTAAAATAGGTTATGAGCAACCCAAGGTCACGATTTATACAAACTATTTGGGGCCAAAAAACAAGGTGGGAAATTAAAATTGAAAATTAGGTACTTATACTAATAAAAATATCGTAAGCCGAGTGAGCAGCTATTTCCCAATAGAAATAAAATGATTTATACAAACTATTTGGGGCCAGAGTCCCCGATGCTCGTACATATCAAGTTGCGTTTAAATTGGTTTTAAGGGGTTTTACCATATTTGGGCATGGTGATTATCTTGGTCATGTGACCCGGGCCATTTATACCAATGTTCGTCTCCTTTCCTAAAGGATTATCTAAATAAAGTTTAGCTCTGATTTGCTCAGCGGTTTCAGGGAAGATATTTGAACATTGCGGACGATGCCGACAACGACATTCACGATGACCCCAGTGCATTTTATCCCATAATTTCACCTTCAATGCTCATGTAGGCTAAAAAGACTCAGTTAAAAAAGTTTGACTAAATGTACTTTACAGAAAGACATAAAACTCAGGATTGAGATAAAATTATGACGACGAATAAATCAATCCGTTAAACATAAAAACAATCATACAGAACTATTACAATAAAAATCAGGCGACATCTGGTTATCATATCGTTTTACTGGGTTTTATAAGGAAACGGTTGCTAACGAATGATAATCAATTTGCAACCGGCAGCTTTGTGTAACATAAGCGTGAAATCATTTTAGTCGATAATTATATGTACATTTAGAGCCTTTTAAACTGGTCTAAACACCAGTAGTTATATAGCAGTGAGCTCTCAAAGGCATTTCTTCTGTTGTGGCTCTAATTGTCATATCCTGTGGTGTCGAGTTTTAGTGCTGTTTACACCTTTATGTACGTTTTCATATATGTTGTAAAGTCCGTGTAACTGTGTGGCCACCTACAGGGAAAATAGCTGCCCACTCAGCTTAAGCTATGTTCGATTTGTTTAGTACCTAGACAATTTAGCTTACCAACATCGGCTTTAACGGTAGTACTTTCGTTTTGATCGTCCATTTCCTGATCATTGCTTTCTCTTATCATCACTCATTATTACAATCTCACGTGATTTCTCTTATTTTCATTCAGTTTGTCACTGACTTGCTTCAAATAATAATCAAGCCAAAGAATTACGTGGCTTATAGCGAACGATCTTGAAACCATATATCGAATGACCAAGGGTACTTGCTACATGTACCTGTGATATGATATTTCTGTTGAAGGAGTGAAGAAGCTACAAAATTAAAGTTATCATTATGAAAACTATTTACATTAAATGTTACAGAAAGAAGTAGGAGAAGAAGAAAAAGAAAGAAAAGATGAACACAAAGAAAAACACTTCCATCGACAGTGTCTCTAATCACTTCGTTGTAAACCAATCTCAAAAGTCCCGGAATTCGTCATAATTTGGTTTCCCTTAACTGTGAATCAAATGTTTCCATAGGGTATTTTGCCCATACGAGTATTGTCCTTAATGTCCCACTAACGCCTAGTGTCGCCTGATCATCAGATTTTCTCTCGTCACCCAATGCAGCCTACATAGTTCCAATTTGCATAATGACCTGATTAGTTTTCTGGGCTTACATCTACTGTACCATATATTATTTTGCTTATCAGGGCCTCCAACAGAGTATCTGTGTCTTAACACCTCAATAACTGATAATATGATGAAACCTCCTGCAGATATGTACTTCACCACATTTAAATTGCGAATAATCTTCTACAATGCCATTTCCGGGAATTATAGAATAATTGTTTGTATTATTCATATAACTATAATTACCCAGTATATACAATGAAGCATTTCTTCACATGTAAGATCAAACTTTGACCATATACAGTGTAAATAAATTAAACTAACCATTGTAGTTTCAGCGCACCACGGCATCCCAAACAATCTATCGACATAACTGCCAATTCATGACCATATTCATGAAAAGCCGTTTCCCAAAGAATGATAAAGCATAATAAGAATAGCGTTATGTCAACAATCGTGGTATTATTCAATAATATTGATGGCATCATAAGCATTATGTTAATATGACGTAAAACTTATGAATTTTTTCATATTTACAGCTTTCTTTAGAACCAAATCTATAATGTATACAATCACGATGCAATTATTCAGTAACGTACGTTAACGCGAATTAAACATACGTCAACATTAAATTAACGTTGTCCTTACCAGCAGAGTTATACAAATATGCAGAAATTTGTCATTTACAGCATACAATAGACGCAATCATTAAAACTTGTGCATTTAAATCCTTGATTCATCGCAAATAAATTCAACATTCATTAAATAATTCAGCACGATTCCAAGCAATCGCAATGCACAAACGGAATTTCTTCATAATGCATATTTACAAATGATATCTCAACTTACCGACAGCTGAATCTGGCCGGTTTGCCTGGCATAAACAAGTGCGAAGGTGCACAATTTCCAACACCTAACAACGTCAGCACATGCATCTTGAGATTCAAATAACATTCACCAAGAAACAACAGATCGTGCTTGTCAAACTGGTTACAAATTCCAAAAGAGCCACAGCGAGAAATATTTATTAAGAATTGGTTTCGATGATGTATATTTATCTTCGTATTATATATATATTTGGTAGTCAGTGATTGCTAGGTCATCTGGCTTACCTGTACTCGGATTCTTTGGGTACTTCATTCATTTTCTTTTGAGAACTCAACAGGGTTCCACCGGAAACATGCTGCTACAGCAGGTAAACCTTGTGACCATCTTGTCCAGTCACCAAATTGAAATGAAGACATAAAAAGAAAACAATCCTGGCATATAAAAATGTCTCGACCGTACAAAGCAAAATCAACATTTGGTCCTTCTAACTCGGATTCGTACATGAAACAGACTTGAAGATGTAAGACATAACACTGAAAATAATTCGGTGTCCTTTATGTTTTGTCGTTTTTGGTGACAAAATGACAGGTCATACAGAAAATGTCTGGCCATAAATACCCAAAATTAGATGCCTCTTGTATTTATTATTTACTATGTGTTTTATTCTTACCTTCTCATCAGGAAAACATGCCCGTGAAATCCCCCTTATACCTCACTTTTATATATAGTTAAACTGGGGTATGCAGGGGTATACCTATTTTTCTTATTTTTGCTCCAAAACATAGATTGTGGGTACTAGTTAGAACCGCCTCGCTGAGCAAAAATAAGGAAAATATCAAAAACTTTCTACTAAAAATTTCAATTTTTACAACTACAAAAATCTCTGTATATTGCATGGACATGTTTTCATAATGTTGTTCTTTTCAGACATGAAAGCACACTGTTTCCGCTCCGTGGTGTTTCTGGCTGGGCTTCTTGTAGTTGTTATAATTTTGTTGACATATCAAACAGATAAAGGTAAATATATATGAAAAATAAACATGCTTTACATATACATGTACATGATACATGTTATTTACAACAATTTTAAATCTGTTAAACGAAGACAACAAAGATCTAGTTGTGAAAATGCAACTGGGAAGACAAAGAAAGCATAAAGATTAATTGCTGAGGAACGACAGGAAGAGGACAAATATTTTAGTACTTATGTTGCCAAAAATAAGCCAACACAAACTGTTTTACCTCTACGTCTATAACCAAGGCATGGCTTCGACAAGTTACCAAAACATACGATATTTTTATCATACACAATACATTTTGATCTTGTAACCATGATAATTTGAATGTAAAAAAATTATAGTTATTGAAACAGGACGAAGTGCGCTATATGTGTGATAATAGACAAATTTCGTTCAATGTTTCCATAACAATCGCCTCGTAGATAGAAAGTTTGATAAACTCATACATACCAAAACAAGTCAATGAAATAAATACCCCCTTAAATCCCACTTTTATATATTAAAACTGGGGTATGCCTATTTTTCTTATTTTTGCTCTAAAACATAGATTGTGGTTACACAATAGAACCGCCTTGTAGCGGTTCTAACTTGTACCCGCAGCCTATGTTTTGACCAAAAATAAGAAAAATATCAAAAACATTTCCATTGAAAATTTACAATTTTCAATTTGTGAAAAATCTGTATATTACATGGGCGTGTTTCGTAATGTGTTTTCAGTGTTCATATACAGAATAAGCTCAGACACCATCTTCATGAGCCCAGAACAGCGGCCCATTAAACGGGACCAAACGTTTACGGCATGGGCGACGTCAAAATCGACACTCTCGTCCTCTACACCAACACCCAAACCAACACAAGGTACAGGAATGGGTGTACATGACAGTCAAGAAATAGAAGAAATATATAGAGAAGACATTTCAACTTCTGCTGCTTTGGGTGTTGATGAAGATGTCAGTACCTGGGCATCAAAACAGCAGGGTATGAGGCATTTGTTTTAATAACGGACAATGTACATGTATGTATATGCAATACATCAATTAATTATTACTTTCAAACCAGCGTTATTTTTTTTATCAAATGATGTTTGACAAAAACTAGAATAAGTGCCTTCTTGTACTCGTTGAGAGGCACGTGTACCCCCGGCTAATAGCCCCCACTCCCCTTTCCCACCATACACTTAAGCCCATCGCCTCAACCTCCCCCTGGACATGTTCACCATTTTGTTTTAATTAATGAATACACGTAATCGATATTGAAATATAAGAACGTTCTTATATCTTCAAACTATATTCACAGAGAAAATACACGTATGTTGCAGGTTTTAAGAACAAAGGAATCAAAGTCTCGTCACGACCAGGCAATGCCTTCTTGAATCACACATTTGACATTCAATCGATTGGACGCCTACAAAAAGAGTACACACAAACAACAACCAATGTACTGCTAGTTACATACCTAAGGTCCGGTTCCACATGGCTAGGTGATATAACCCGACAGGCTGAAAACTCCTTCTATGTATATGAACCATTCAAAAACTTGATCAAACAGGGTTATTACGCCAACAACTCCGTCTGTTTTAATGACAATACATGCAGGTAAGTGCAAACTCCTTCACAGAGAAAATGTATAAGTTGATATGAAAACACCTGCTGTCTGTACACCACCTTTCAGAAACTGCATGTTTCAAAATCTCACTTTTCTGAAACGCCACAAGAAAAATATGACCATAGTACTGAAAAAAAAAAAACAAAAAAAAAAACAAAAAAAAAAAACGGTACACTCTTAAAAAATTATGTCAAAATTTATTTTGAATAGGCATTTTGCATGTGCATGACTGGTAAACCAAACACCCCAAAATAGAAAATCAAACAAATCTGTGGAAACAGTTTACGAATTTGGCATTCAGCTATGCATACAATACAAATTTGTTTTGGTTTGGTGCATTTTTAATGAAAAATAACCAATTTAGTTGTTTTTTCCGGAAAAATAGTTACTTTCCTTGCTGACATTCTATAATAGAAAAAAGCCATTTTCAAAATTATTTTCAGACATAAAATTTTTATTTTGCAAACCGATTTTCAACTAAACGAACGTGTTTCTATTAAATAGCATTGGTGCATGTTTCAAAGATAAAGCATGCATCTATTTATATGTATTTGCAGGGGGCCAATAACAGATCACGAGCATGACCAAGTAGCAATAGAAAGCCTTCGCCAAATTTACACATGTGACTTTTTGAACATGAACAAAGTGGTTCTAAATAATGTAGTGAGATCGCAAATGAAAGACTGTCAACAACTAAGGAGAACTTCACACACATTCGTACCTTTAACGAGACAGATGCAGTTAAGCGAATGTATAAAGTACACGACACAGAAGTGTTTCCAAGCAAAGTATAGAATTGCGAAAACAATCCGATTTTCAATGGAGCTGATAGAGACACTAATGACGAACGTAGAGAACCTGAAAGTGATCAACCTCGTTAGAGATCCTCGGGGAATAACAAACAGTCGCGTTCACGGGCGTTACTCCATGACTCTGAATAATGTCGTGCCGCATTCAATAAACATGTGTACCCGGATGTATAATGACGTCATAATCGGTGATAGACTAAGAAAGAAATACCCGGATAAATTGGCACTGGTTATGTATGAAGCTTTGGCTGAAAGACCGATGGAGGGGGCGAGGTATGTGTTCAAGTTTCTGAACGCAACATACAGTGATAAAGTTCAACAATGGGTGTACGATTCCTCACACGGAAATTCAAATGGCTTTTATGCAACAACAAGAAATTCGTCCGCTGCGTTATCACACTGGCGCAGCGAACTGACATTCGCACGAATTATATCAATACAAAATAATTGTGAAAACCTGTTCAATTTACTCGGGTATATTTCATTCAAAACGATTAGTGATTTGAGAGATTTTGAAAAGAAATCGAGAATCACTGCTTACAGAAGCGGCTTTTTGTAAGCTGGATGGAAGAACATTTGGAAATAATATTACATCGACGACTTCATGATTCTGCTGAGTATTTTGTGTGTGCCAGCTGATTGAAATGCGCAGTGACAACACAAACAGTCAAACAAGGATGCCAGATCGGTGGTCTTTCACACGAGGACCGAACAACTAACTAGATGTTGTGAACCACTGCAGAAGATGAGGGTGGGGCCAGGCGCCTTTAAAACCGGTTTAAGCCCCCCAGTAATTTTATATTTCTGATCGTTCAAAGGCGATACTTCTGTTGTGGTTCTAATTGTTTTGTGTTTTGGAGTCGAATGTTTGTGCTGTTTGAGCCTTATGTACGTTTTCATATTTTTAGTTCAGTTCGGGTAACTGAATGGCCGCCTGCTGGGGAAAAGCTGCTCACTCGGCTTACGATATGTTTTCTTCAAGCCGGGTATAAGTACCTAAGTGTCATTTTAGTGTTTTTCCCACCCCTCGGTTTATGGAGTGGGAATTTCTTTCTGATTGCGCCATTTCCTGATCATTGCATACTTGTACCTTTCAATTAGTTTTATGCTTATTGTGGACCGCAAACTGTAAACACAAAATCATTTGCTTTAAATGGACTGAAATTTTCTAAATGCTGTCAGTAAGTGATAGTGTATTTCCTGTCCAATTAAATTTAAAGTTCGGTAATATAAATAAAATTAAAGACAATAGGTTCAAAGTACTACGAATGCTAATGAATAACTCATATAAGCCTGACGTCCTTTTTGTGGGACATAGGCAAACAGCATAGCCCCAGATGTGACGCCGCAGAACGCGGCGTCCCATCTGGGGCTGTTCTGTTTGCTTAGATGAATTTCATAGAAAAATGGAATAAAATTTGAAAATCCTACCTGAAGCCCCTCAAAATGAAAGCGGACTCACCCCAAATGATAATAATGGGAGAATCCATTCGTGAAATATGGGTTAAATAAAGAGCAAACGATTTACCTCTATAAATGTGGCCACTGTCAACACGTTGTGTGGTATACAGTACTCCAAATTGTGACAGAATAAGCATTTGCTATCTCCATTGGTTTTGCAAATGCAGAGTCTATCACATATTGAACTACCGTTTTAAATAAATTCGTTGTTATTTCACAGATAGCATGTAAAAAGTGAGGATGGTTGTGTTAAATACTTTTTATATGACTAGTGCGCACCGTTTTATCTTTTCAAATGTGTTTATACAATTAACAATTGCAGTGATTAGATAATTGAAAGCGAAAGTCATAAAAAGTATATTGGTGCATTAATATACTGACTTGAACAAGAAATGCTCTTGCATGAATATTGCATTCTGTACACATTGTAATAGGCAGTGACGGTTAAATCAATGAAAATAAAAAGGTTCAAATAAGAGCTACTGTCAATGTAATATTGCGGCAACATTAAAAGAATTTAAATTGCGTAATTGGAGCCTTGGGTAATAAACACCAAGTTGGGAATTGAACAATACCGACGGGGATGTCTTCTCACCTACTTAAACCACGAAACCAAGGCACATATAGATCTACCAATATAATACCATAGTATTAATGATCGTTCCAAGGCGAGCCTTCGGTGGTGGTTCTTATTGCTAAATGTCTCAGTGTTGAATTTTAGTGCTGATGACACCTTACAAATGTATGTTTTCATGTTTTAGTTAAGTTTGGGTAACTAAGTGGCCACCTATTGGAAAAACAGCTGCTCACTCGGCTTACGATATGTTTACTTAGCATAAGTACCTGATTGTTATTTTAGGTTTTTTCCACCTCGGTTTTTGGAGTGGGAATTTCTTTCCAATTGCGCCATTTCATGATCATTGCCTACTTTAACCTTTATAAAATTACTGACGGGCTTAAAGTAGTTTTACAGGTCTATCTTCATCCTCAGTTTCTGCAGCGGTTCACAACATTTCGTTAGTTGTGCGGTCCCCGTGGTGAATCTGTAACTCGTCAATGAATCAGCAAGGACAAACAAATAAATTATGATAACGTCCAAGATGAAGCAAAATCAAGGATTCACAATAGACTGCCCGGCGATAGAGAGCTCTGGGCGCCAAACATTATGACTGAAAATCTGGAGCAAAAGAAAAACAAAGGGCCAAGCAACAGACAAGAAGCTCCGACCCGAACCAGCTAAACGGAATAGCTTAAAGTCGGGACCATCATAGAGTCTGACGCCCGACCCACCGGTGTACAATTAAAGAAGGCAGCGTAGTTATCAACCGTGATTGGGTTGAAAACTAGGCATGCAGACTGTCGCATAAAATTTATTTATATTCTATACGTTTGTACCGTATAATAATTTTTCTAAACTGAAAAGAAAAATCATTCCTTCCTATAGGTTTCCTAAATTTGTAAACCAAGTCACCATAAAATTCTGGTTCCGAAAGGCCATCACGTAAAAGCACTCTTAACCGTACGTTATATTTGGAAATCCATTCGAAATTTATGGTACCGATTGCCCTGTTGGAAAAGTTAATCATTTATTTCGAGCATTGAAGTCTGTAACTCTAGCATACCTAATAAGATGCAAAATATATACACCATAAGAAGCACGGCGAGGAACGCCACCATCCAAAAATGGACAATTTACTGTATCAAAATCAAAGTCATCGCGCTTATCATAAATTTTAGAAGAAACAAATCAATTTTCAATAGAGAGATGGAAATCTAAAAAGGGGGCTTCGGTTCATGTGGTATTGGCTTTGTTCAGCTGTAGTGCAGGTGGATAAATTTGATTGACCATACCTTCAAAATAAGGGTTGTCAATGTTAAAAAGGTGGTCATCGAGGTTCCTGGAAGTCGAATTAAAAGCCTCTCGATAACATCAGCTTGATTTTCATGGTTAAAAGAATCCGTGAAATCTCTTTCGTAGCAGTATAAAAATAAATCAGCTATGAGAGGAACGCAATTTGTACCCATCGGAATGCCAACAATTTGTCTGTATAACTTGGTCCCAAATTTGATATAAATATTATCCAGGAGATAGGATAAGGCGTCAAATACATTCTGACATGACCAAAGAGTATATCAACTTTGGCCAGAGGAAGTGAAAAGCCATTTGGGTCCTTACAGGTTAAATAAAATGAATCATAGATTTTAATGCCCTTTTGAAGGTCCACTCTATCAAATCCAGAAGTTTTTCCTTCATTAGATTAAGTGGCAATGTGGCATACACTATACAGAGTTGAAAAATCATATGTGGACAAGCTGGTCGCAAGGAACCCTCAACACTTCAATTTACTGAGCACCTCGCCAGACCATTTTATTGACCAAATGCAATTGTTAAAAAATTATTCACATTGATGGCTGTTGGCTATGTACCAAATGAAAACATCTACACATTACATTTAATGACCTTGTAGTTGAGCTACCAACTCGGCTTCTGTGCAGTTTGCTCCATTACGAAAACTTGCCCATGCAATATACAGATTTTTTTTCATATATAAAAATGAAAATTTTCAGTAGAAAATTGTTGATATTTTTCTTATTTTTGCTCAAAACATAGATTGTGGGTACACGTTAGAACCGCCTCGGAGTACCCACAATCTATGTTTTGGAGCAAAAATAAGAAAATAGGTATACCCCTGCCAACCCCAGTTTTTTTCTATATAAAAGTGGGGTTCAAGGGGGTATACTTTTCACGGACATGTTTTCCTGATGCCTTCCACGCTCCTTAGATGCATAAATAGTGTACTTCAACTCCATCAAAATCAATGGAGGGCGAGGGAATGGGGATGGTACATTTTTGTAGGCTTGCTAGAAGTTAAAAGATCGCCATAGTTTCATGTGGCAGTTTCATATTTAGAGGAGTATGCTGACATATATGATATCAGGCTAGTTAAATGGAAAGTTTATCAACACAAATTAAACAAAATAATATTATCAATAATGATTTTACATCATGCAGTATAAATAAAATAATTTGTAGTTCAGATAAAACACCGGTTCAATAATTTGCGCATCGTAAAAACAGTAAATATGATTATATAAAGTAACATGGACATTAGAGTCGGAAGTTCGCTACCGGTATACAATGTATTACATGTACGAGGGTCTGGATGGGGTATAATGATTAATGAATAATGGCCTAAAATTTTTAATGAGAGTGAATAATGAGCAAAAAATTTAATGATAAGTGAATAATGAGGTCCTAAAGAATAATGAATAAATGTAAAATTTTAATGAATAGCAGAGTTATATAATGAATAGTGAATAATAACATTTTAAAGAATAATGTATGTGCTAAGATTTGGCTATGGAATTGTCTTAGATGGCCTCCCTGACATTCCAGAATTTCATTTTTTTCTGGAGTCCTGACTCCCCCAGACCCGATTTAGTTCAAATGTTGTATTCATATTTCAGAAATCCTTGAATGTTTGGAAAGACATATGTCTGGAAGCCAAGCATGTAGGGACCCACCTCATTTGAAGGCAGAGTAAAATAAATTAAATCATTCTGGATGTTTACTGAGCCAGATACTATTTCACTGTTTTGTTTGCTTATGTATATGTATTTTCTTTTTATTTTATTACCCTACTTTGTCCTTATTATGTATGTTCCAATCCTATAATGATACTCTTTTTTGTGGATGAACATCATCTTGCTTTTTATGTTCCCCCTCCGACGGGGTGGGGGACATATTGTTTTTGGTGTGGATCCCATCGGCGTCGGCGTAGCTTTTTGTCTGAACCACTGGATGGATTTAGACCAAACTGGCACAGAAACTTCATTGGGGCAGCCGAATGGAGTGATTAGATTTCGGTGACCTTGACCTAATTTTGAAGGTCACAAAGGTCAATTAACTGTTTGAAAATCCAGGTGTCTCCATTCGTTTCCGCTCTCTAACTTGAGTAGTTTTTGACTGATTTTCTTCAAACTTTGCATATTGATACCGGCAAGGAGTGGTTTGGGATTGTAGATGGGTAAATTTCGTCAAACGACCTCAGAGTTATGGCCCTTGATTGAGGTTAAAAATTGCATTTTATTCGTTTCCGCTCTCTAACTTGAGTAGTTTTTGACCGATTTTCTTTAATTTTTGCATATGAGTTGATACCGGCAAGGAGTGGTTTGGGATTGTAGATGGGTAAATTTTGTCAAATGACCTTAGAGTTATGGCCCTTGATTGAGGTTAAACATTGCATTTTTTTCGTTTCCGCTCTCTAACTTGAGTAGTTTTTGACCGATTTTCTTCAAACTTTGCATATGAGTTGATACCGGCAAGGAGTGGTTTGGGATTGTAGATGGGTAAATTTCGTCAAATGACCTTAGAGTTATGGCCCTTGATTGAGGTTAAAAAATGCATTTTTTTTCATTTCCGCTCTCTAACTTGAGTAGTTTTTTACCGATTTTCTTCAAACTTTGCATATTAGTTGATACCGGCAAGGATTGGTTTGGGATTGTAGATGGGTAAATTTCGTGAACCTTCAAACTTTTTAAATATGGAAAGCTGAAACATGTGATATTTTAAATGTCTGTTGGTATATATTGGTTTTAATTTAAAATGTCTGTTCGTAAATATTTTTCAGGGTTATATGTAAAAATTTACAAAATTAAAAGTGGGTTGGGGCAGAGAGGGGGGGACATATGTTTTCCTCTGAAACTTTTTCTAGTTTATATGACAGAACATAATTATAGTGTATTTTGCAATCAGAAACAAGGCAGCACTAAGAACGTTAATGCAAATCTATCGCACTACATATTTCTTTCCTCGCTCGCTCCGCTCGCTCGGTATTTAAGACATTAATAAAATGTATTGTACAATCCGGCACAAGCACAAATCCATACGTCACATAGAACTCCTATGCTAACTAGTTTACTAAATAAAAACAACAGCATTTTATTATAACTTTTACCCCTACAGTTACATTTTTTCTTAAATAACTTTTGGTATTCATAATTGAAGAGAAAGATTCAGGGTAAAATTTAGGGCATATGGAGGGGATTATACTCCCAACAGATTTAAAAGGGGAGTTGCTAAAAAAATTGGTATACTATTTCGAAAAGTTTCCATGCTCAAGGCTTTGTGATCTAGCAGAGTATATAATTATGCTTCTTTCAAGGTGTTAATATCAAAGCAGTCTACAATTTGATATCATAGAACTAGTCCTTGTGGCTTTAGATAAGGGATGCCTTAGGCGGGCAACACCTATTTGCTTATGGATATTAGCTGGTTGAAGAAGGTGTGACTAGTAATTATCACGTTTTAATGAATAATCGAGCTAATTTTAATGAATAAGCCAAAATTTTAATGACAGTGAATAAATGGCTAATTTTTTAGTGATTAGTGAATACCAGGACCCCCCATCCAGACCCTCATGTACATGCCATAAAACATCAAACTTTAAGGTCAAAACTCTGCAGGCTTAGTTTTTAACCCAATCATGGCTGATAACTATATATTTTCTATAATTGCACGACGGTGGGTCGGGCGTCAGAGTCTATGATGGTCTCGACTATAAGCTATTGGGTTTAGTTGGTGGAGCGGGAGTATCTTGTCTGTTGCTTGACCCACCGGGGCTCAACTGGTGATTTTAGTTTGCTCCAGATTTTTAGTGATGTTGTTTGGCGTCCAGTGATCTCCTTTTCCTGGCAGCTTATCGTATATGCAAGTCCTTGTTTGTTATTCATCATGTTGGTTATCATAATTTGCTTGTTTGTCCTTGATTTATAGATTCACAACGACGACCGAACAGCTTATAAACACTGCAGAAGTGGGGGTGATGTTAGGCGCCTGTAAAACCGGCGCTTGTTTTAAAGCGCACCAAAATTCACCATATGATTCTACAGTGGTTCATTACATTAAATAATTGTTACACTATTTGTCATACCCATTTTACCGTATCGCTGTCCCAGTGTTCTAAAGCAGTCTGATTGAGTCATTAATCAAGATTTTAGCTAATGGAATGAAGATCTTTCGAAATTAATCCTGCTCTTTAGTATTCTTTAAAGCCAAACAAATCCAATTATTGGCATTATAAATAGCAAATAATTCAACATGGAAAATAAAAAAATATCTAATGAGAAATCGTATTGAAATGAAATAGTACAACCTCTAATTTGAAAACCGGTGGTTGTCTGGACTGTTGGGCATGGTAGGTGCATCTGTTCTAACCATTGGTTGTGTTAGCGCTCTGGCTGTTTGTTTGGTAATCGTTAAACATTTACAATGCAGCAATGTTGCCGTTTGTGTCGGTTCCTTGTCGTTCCTTAATTGTACATTATATTATATAAGGATAATTCAGGTTTGCGTTTAAAAAGTACAAGTAGGCAAAGATCTGGAAAAGGCGCAATCAGAAAAAGATTCCCACTCCAAAAGCCGTAGTGGGAAAAACTAAATTAACAATCACGTACTTATACCATGAAAACATATCGTAAGCCGAATGGGCAGCTATTTTCCCAATAGGTGGCCACTCAGTTACCTAAACTTAACTAAAAATATGAAAGCATACATAAGGCGCCAACAGCACAAAAATTTCAAACACCAAGACATAAAACAAAAAGAATCACCACAGTAGTATCGCCTTGGAACGATCAGTAACACAAAGTTACTGGCGGGCTTAAACCGGTTTTACATGGCCATAACCTCACCCTCAGCTTTTGCAGTGATTCATAACATTTAGTTAGTTCTTCGGTCCTGGTGGTGAATCTCTAACTAGTCAATTAATCATCAAGAACAAACAAATAAATCACGATAAACATCCTGATGAATACAAAACCAGGACTCACAGATTGAGTAAGCTGCCCGAACTTATATATAGCACTGCATTAATATCATTAATAGTAATACTTTAAACTTATATGTAGCACTGCATTAATATCATTTCCGTTATTTTTATTCTTACTTTCATGTAAATGTTCTGCTAAATGTCATCTATGTATTTTTGACTGGCGAAATCTTATGGAACATAAGGAGCACAAGAAATCACAAAAGGAGTGTGAGAATATGGGTCCCCGCCAATTGGGGACTAAAGATATAGATGGTCAGGTCTGAGCCTGCCCAGAAAATCTGGTTCTTGTCAAATTATCCATACTTATAAGCCTTGTTGGTTTAGTCGGGTGGTTTTATTAGAAGCACCTTTTGGATATGATGACGTCCTAATTTTGGGTAAAAGTCCTATAAAATGGAGGCAGCGTCCCGACTTGACCATTAGCTGTTGACTGGGACGTAAAGCATCAATTTAAACAAACAAACAAACAAACAAACAAAAAGAGTTATGTTATTCCGCTGTATCTTGATCGGTGTTTTGGTTCAGTCTAGCGACTGACCCAGCAAACATTATGAAAACTTGCCCATGCAATATACAGGGAATTTTTAGACAGTGAAAATTAAAAATTTCATTTGATTTTTTTTTTCTTATTTTTGTTCAAAACATAGATTGTGTGTATACCCACAATCTATGTTTTGGAACAAAAATAAGAAAAAAATAGGTTTACCCCTGCATACCGCAGTTTTGCTGTATGAAAGTGGGGTATAAGGGGTTTGCATTACACGGATATATTTGCGTGATGCACTGCATCTGGTTCAGTCTGGCGATCGATGGGTAGGGATTAACCAAGCAAATACCTCCCTCATTATAGTCCAATGTGTCTGTTATGTCACCTTGTTTTCCAAAAAGCACAAACGCTTCTATACGCAATAATTATTGTAACTGTACGAGACAACACCGATGGGCAAGTGATGGTTTATTGAAATATTCTGGATATATACGCTGGGTCTATTATGGAGGTCTTAATCTCAGCATTTTGGTGTTCTCATGCTATTAAAACACTGTTGATGGGTATGAGTCAGTTCTTAGCTTTACTAGTTTTTAGGAATATGTCTCAATAAACATACAATATGATTGAGTTGTTACAAATCAAAATCTCATACATGTATCTTGGGATTGTCATTGAAACGCATGTACCTGACCTGTTATGGGGCGACCCGTTTGACCAGGTAATTTGACTGGCGATTAGCTTCAAAAGCGTACATGATTTAAAGCTTTATTCTGGCCTCAGATTTGTTTGTAAAAACAAATTTTTATCAAAACCTGAGGTACACCCTATGTCGTTTGATATTGCTATTGTCAAAGCCTTACTGTATCATTAAATCTGCCGGTATCTTATAAGTAAAATTGTTTCATGTTGTTTCCCTTACACCAGAAAGAAAAATTCACTACGATAGGGCAGAGGAAAATACGATTATCTTTCCCATAGACTCTCATTAAATTTTACCCCAAAATAAGGCTAATTCATATGCTTAGTTGGTCCAAACTCATTCAGCAGATAAGAGTCTGCTCCAAGCAGTATCAAAGGAAAGCAAAGAAATAGAGTCGTAGCCAGCATCCAAGGACGCCGACTAAATTGTTTGCTGTTAAGGGACACCCCGAAAAAGATGAACAATGATAAACGCGAATTCAAAGATCAGTTCATTCGCAATTTTGGCCATTGTAAGTATGCCTTAACAGCACCACATTTAATCACACATTCAAGAAGGGTTGCAATATCTTATGAATTATGATAGACGGTTGATAGATACCCATTTATGACCAATCGTAGTCTTTCAGGTTAAATTTACTGCTTTAGCTCTATCCAAACTTTTGGCCAATAGTCTGCAACGTTATATTTAGGGGTCGTTGTCCACGATATACTGACGGGGTCGAGTGTATACTTTCTGTAAATATACTTAATTCCATTAAAACGCAACTGACATAAATCTTAGGACTTCCTAGTACGGTTTGTTTAAGAGTAAATCAGCTTGTCCCTCATCCGAGAATGTCTCAGGACAAATAGAGCTCCATTTGACACTTTCGGTTGATTTCTGGGTGAAAAATGGCAAATTCATCAAATTTGAATCTAAACCCACCCAACTTTACATCGCAACCTAATTTCGATGTGGAAGTATGCGGTCGACACTAAGTAAACGAAAACAGTGTTAAACCGAAAACATCGACCTATATTAATTTTCAAAAGTTCGAATTTTTGAAAAATAACCAATGATTTTGAGAAACTTCCAAAACCCCAATAAAACGGAATCATTCAATATTTGGAATGTAGGACTTGTAACTTTCTAACATATGGACCTAATTTACGTCAGTTTTTATGGTAAAAGTTGATGTTCTTGAATGCACTTCCGGTTTTCATGTTGTGACTTTGATGGTCATTTTAACTGGATTTTCCCATCATTATCAATTGAGTGAGTCCACTTCAGTTCTTAGGGGCCGCAGGTGTGATTATAAATTTTTATTCCATTTTTTGATGAAATTTCTGTAAGCAAACAGAATAGCCCCAGATGGGACGCCGCGTTCTGTGGCGTCACATTTGGCGCTATACTGTTTGCCTATGTGCCACAAAAGGGACGTCAGGCTTAAATGAGTTAAAGACGAAAACTTGAAACAACGAAGTACGGTTTGGTAAGCAAAGAATTTAAAGCGGTTCTGAAAATAACAGAAAGTTTGAATTCAAAAGAGCCAGGCATAAAAATCAACAGGTAGCCCGATTAGAAGGTGCATCCGCTTTTGTTTTGCCAAAATTTTAGTTGTGTCCCTTTATCGATGAACGCATGTTGCTTTACTCGATCTGCTTATTAGAAACAGAAAAGTATGGCCTTTATATCGTGAAGAAAATTGCATGATTATATGTGATAACATTGTCAAAATATCTAAGAATATAGGGACAGGTTATATGCTGAAGGTTGTGTTTTTACTGGCTTCAAGTATACATGCATAAAGGCGCTATATAACGGGTCAGCTGTATACCATTTATTGGCTGTGAGGCTATGGCCATGTAAACCTAGTTTAAGCCCGCCAGTTATTTTATATTACTAATCGTTCCAAGACGATACTTCTGTGGTGGTTCTTATTGTTTTATGTTTTGGTGTTGATTTTTTGTGCTATTTGCGCCTTACGTGCGTTTACACATTTTAGTTAAGTTTGGGTAACTGAGTGACCCCCTATTGAGAAATAGCTGCTAACTCGGCTGGCAATATGTGTTCTTAGTATACACGTAAGTATCTAATTATTAATTCAAGTTTTCCCACTTCGGTTTTTTAGAGTTGAAATTTCTTTCTGATCGGTCCATTTACTGATCATTGCAACTTTTACCTTTAACAGTGTCTCTATGTACATGTTTAAAGCATCTCGTACAGCACACTGGCTTGCATTAAAGTTTGACCAGTAAGACATAAAGTGTCGCAGATTCGCTCCCGAAGAATGCATCATTACGAAAACTTGCCCATGCAATATACAGAGATTTTTTAGCTTTAAACATTGAAAATTTTCAGCTGAAAAATTTTAATAGTTTTCTTATTTTTGCTCAAAACATAGATTGTGGGTACACGTTAGAACCGCCTCGCCGAGGCGGTTCTAACGAGTACCCACAATCTATGTTTTGGAGCAAAAATAAGAAAAATAGGTATACGCCCTTAAACCCCAGTTTTTTTCTATATAAAAGTGGTGTTCAAGGGGGTATACATTACACGGACATGTTTGCATGATGGAATGCATGTTACAATATTGAATTAGCATCGGGGTCATCCTTATGCTAATTACAATGACGCGGATTTAGAATAAACTAATTTGATTAAAAACTAATAACACAACATAATTGCAAGATAAATCAAGATTTAAGTCGAGAGAATTGCATTCTGTCGGATAAGGCGACAGTTAAATCCGAATCTTTAACGTCCATTACAGCTAAACAAATCCAATTAAAGACATTATCGCAGAATTAAAGAGAGAATAATTGAAGATTAGAAATAACAAGTTTTACAATCATGCGCCAAGTAAAATATCCATGTCACCACATCATCGAACCAAGTTATGGTTAGTGGGTTTAGTATGAAAGGTAATTAATGATAGATTTCTGAAGAAAATTGTTACATGCATCCTCAGATACAAACTTAATTATAAAAACATTATGGGATATTTGATGATAATGTGGCATTTTCGAGAACCCCAAATAGAAAGGTACAAGTAGGCAATGATCAGGAAATGGCACAGTCAGAAAGAAATACCCACTCCAAAAACGATGGGAGGAAAAAAAAACTAAATTGACACTAAGGTACTTATACCAAGAAAACATATCGTAAGAACCGGAATGTAACAGTGAATCAGAGAAATCAGAAATTCATTCACGGTTTAGATAACGTTTTATGTACTTGGCTTTGTTCTTTGTACTATCCTGTTTTTTGCAAAATTACAGTATTTCTCTTTGGCTCCATTTGTCGTATTTAAAGGGTCACTGAAGAAGCTTAAGTAGCAAAAACCGCGGCATGATCCACCCCTTTTATCATTAACATGCTAACTCAGGATCTCAGTTTTATTTTTATTCAATATAAATATTTAGAGAAAACAAAGCAAAAAATGTTTGGATAAGAAAGAGGGACATATATAAACGACTCAATATGACTTTAGAAGGGATAAATTGATTGGTCAGGCTATCGGTGTTTCGATAGCTGTTTTCATTCGCTTCAGCATTTGAGCCGCCTCATGGGAAAACCAACAATCTGCATATGCGAAAACAAAGGCGCAGATCAGCTTCGCGGTAACCGCGAAGCTGATCAGCGCCTTTGTTTTCGCTACACGGAGAGTACAATTCCTCCTCTACTTAACTCCAAAATTTCAAGCTTCTAGCTCTTTTCTGTGACTGTACAGGTCGGTTTGTGTCTGACCTGTTCGGAAACCACATTGATTGTTTTTCCACGAGGTGGCTCATTTCAGAGTATAAATTTTTGAGTCCTAATTTCTGCATCACCACATGTTCATTCTTGTTTAGTTACAGCCCGCTGGTTCGAAGGCCAGTTAGTCCGAAGGCCCACTGGTCCGAAGGTCCGCTAGTCCGAGGGCCCGCTAGTCCAAAGGCCCACTAGTCCGAAGCTCCGCTGGTCCGAAGGCCCGCTAGTCCGAAGGTCCGCCAGTCCGAAGGCCCGCTAGTCCGAAACTAATTTTAATCCCAATTATATCATTATTGCAGCTGTTGTATGAATGCCGCAATGATTTGAAAAAAATCCTACACGCGTGTCGCGAGGAACAGCGGAAAAGTGATTAAAATTCATGTAAAAATCACGCGAAAATCGTGCAAAATCCTCGAGTGCTTCCCGCAGCCCATATGTATTGTATAATTCACGCGACGATTTCTCACGCATGACGCGTGGAGCTTGCATTGCGTCAACGAAGATCGATACTACATGTAGTGAGAATAAACGGTAAAATGCAAATTTACATGCAAAGTTTTTATATGCGTGTACGGTCTGAGATCTTTAACGGCTATGCTTCGAGCCACGGTAAAACAAATTTCCGACAGTGTCAAGGGTCGAACGCCACTTCTGATCATATATTAGTCAAAAGTTCTAAACGGCCACAATGGATTTTGTCGATTCTCGTCGTTGCCAAAGAGCACTAAAAATGTTTTTGCTTCATTGAATACTCCAACGTATCTGTAAAGATTGCCACAAAACAACGTAGCATTAATTCCAAAACATACCCCAGGGCTTTTAATTTCCCGCCGAAATAGACGGTCACATTAATTCAAATTAGATATTAGCTGTAATTTTTGAAACATCTGATTACTCTTTGGTCCTTATTTAATTTGCAAATGTATCTTTACTTTTATATGCAGAAATGTAAGCCCCTCTCTCACATTGATTCATTAGAACAACTCTCAGCTGTTCTTCCACATTGTTGTCGCTCGTCTCCGGGGAGCCGGGACTTTTAGCAGGGACTTCACCACAAATCTGACCCCGTAGTGCTGTTATTTTAGCAGGGCTTTAAAACCTAAAAAATTAACATCCCGCTATTCCCCGGCCTTAGGTCTGTGGGGATGGGATGGGGATACACATGACTAGTGCATAAGACATCGTATTATATGGAGGACTAAATATTTTTATGAAAATTTATGGAGGACTAAATATTTTTATGAAAATTTAGAATGTGACGTCAATCTGACGTATGTTGCGTGGGTGATTTAAGGAAAACAGTTTATTTCCTAATCTATACCGTTCAAATGGGATCAAGAGCACAAGAATTTGTAAACTACATGAATGTGTACTATTGTAAACGTGAAGATATACGACTATGAAATGTGACTGCATATCCGACGCAATACGTCTCCAAATTAATATCGACAACATGCATACACGGTAGGTTCTGTTACGCAAGAAACGAGTCAAGCACGTTAAATGGTTTGAGTTTGCTGTCCCTGCTATAACCGACGTCAGCTAATTTATCCAGACATTTATTTCGCGTGCTACATCATTATAGTTTTCGAAACTAGGTTAAATTTGCACCCGGGTGTTTATTATTCTGAATACGCTGTTCACATGGCATAAAATACACCCGCCCAGAGGTGCAAAAATACACCCAAGTACAAATGTTGTACATGAACACGGCTTAAGCCTAATATTTAGGTCATGGAAGGGTATTTTGGGATATAGTGATATCGGCAAAACAATGAAATGCATAAGGTATATATTTTTGTCAAAATTTAAAGGGATATATATAATACTGAAGATGTCCTGCAAGCATATTTAGAATATATATATTAGGATGCCAATTTTGGCGATACTTACTCAAATCTAGGGAACACTTTTTCGGAAACATTAATAAAGGAATACGGGATACAGGGACATCCCTTCCAGGGCCTCAGTATTTAGTTTCTACTGTAGGTGCCGCCCATAGGCCCTGGCTTAAAGCTATTCATTTTAGTTGATTGGGGCCGGAGCTTCTTGTCTGTTGCTTGGCCCACCAGGGTCCAACTGGTGTTTTTCTTTTGCTCCGGAGTTAGTAGGTTATTCGGCGCCCAGGGATCTCCATCGTCGGGCAGCTTACTCAATCAGTGAGTCCTGGTTTTTGATTCATCAGGATGTTTATCGTGATTTATTTGTTTGTTCTTGATGATTCATTGACTAGTTAGAGATTCACCACGAGGACCGAAGAACTAACTAAATGTTATTAACCACTGCAGAAGCTGAGGGTGAGGTTACCGGTTTAAGCCCGCCAGTAACTTCGTGTTACTGATCGTTCCAAGGCGATACTTCTGTGGTGGTTCTTTAAGTTTTATGTCTTGGTGTTTAAAATTTTGTGCTGTTGGCGCCTTATGTATGTTTTCATATTTTTAGTTAAGTTTAGGTAACTGAGTGGCCACCTATTGGGAAAATAGCTGCTCATTCGGCTTATGATATGTTTTCATGGTACCTGATTGTTAGTTTAGTTTTTTCCCACCTCGGTTTTTCAACGCTCGAAATAAATGTTTAACGGCAAAACTTCTTCAACAGGGCTATCGGTATCATAAACTTCGAAAAACCTTTTCTAAATTTTATCGTAGACACTATGAATTGATTTCCAAATATAATGTTGGGTTAAAGACGCCTTTAAGTGAGGGCCTTTCGGAACCTGAATTTTATGGTGACTTGGTTTACAAATTTAAGAAACTTATAGGAATTAATGATTTTTCTTTTCAGTTCAGAAAAATCATAACACGTTACAGACGTATAGGTTATAACTTGAATGTTATGCGACAGTCTGCATGCTTAGTTTTTAACCCAATCATGGTTGATAACTATGCTGCCTTCTTTAATTGCACGCCGTTGCGTCGGGCGTCAGACTCTATGATGGCCCCGACTAAGCTATTCATTTTAGTTGGTTGGGGCCGGAGCTTCTTGTCTGTTGCTTGGCCCACCGGGGTCCAACTGGTGTTTTTCTTTTGCTCCGTAGTTAGTATGTTATTCGGCGCCCAGGGATCTCCATTGTCGGGCAGCTTACTCAATCTGTGAGTCCTGGTTTTTGATTCATCAGGATGTTTATCATGATTTATTTGTTTGTTCTTGATGATTCATTGACTAGTTAGTGATTCGCCACGAGGACCGAAGAACTAACTAAATGTTCTGAACCACTGCAGACGCTGAGGGTGAGGTTAGGCGCCTGTAAAACCGGTTTAAGCCCGCCAGTAACTTTGTGTTACTGATCGTTCCAAGGCGATACTTCTGTGGTGGTTCTTTTTGTTTTATGTCTTGGTGTTTAAATTTTTTTGTGCTGTTGGCGCCTTATGTGTGTTTTCATAGTTTTAGTTAAGTTAAGGTAACTGAGTGGTCACCTATTGGGAAAATAGCTGCTCATTCGGCTTACGATATGTTTCATGGTATAAGTGCCTGATTGTTAGTGTTGTTTTTTTTCCCACCTCGGTTTTTGGAGTGGGAATCTTTTTCTGATTGCGCCTTTTCCTGATCTTTGCCTACTTGTACCTTTTTGGAGTGGGAATCTTTTTCTGATTGTGCCTTTTCCTGATCTTTGCCTTCTTGTACTTTTTTATCCATGTAGAAATATACAACATTGATCAGGATACAGAGAGATTACTTGAAATTTCTTGCGTTTGTTCCAGTTTAAAATGTAAAGATCGTAGCACCAAAATCAACAAATCATTTGCGAGAATGTGAGACATTAACATGATGAGTTGGCGCAGATTTCTCCTCTTTTTAGCAGAAGAAATGACGTTCGATGCTTCAAAACAAATACAATGTAGACTGACAGGAGACACTTCGTGGTGCCGTTACTGTGATATAGGCGCGCGGTAGGATCAAGTACAGATCAAAACTGTTAAAATATCTACAATGCTACTGCTATGTTGCCTTTAATTGCACGCCGGTGGCTCGGGCGTCAGACTCTATATTGGCCCCGACGTAAAGCTATTCATTTTAGTTGGTTGGGACCGGAGCTTCTTGTCTGTTGCCTGGCCCACCGGGGTTAAACTGGTATTATTCCTTTGCCCCGGATTTTCAGTGGATACGTAGATCGATCTCAACGCACTTTTCAGTTGCTTGGCGCCCAGTGAACTCCATCGTCGGGCAGCTAATTGTATTTGCGAGTCCTTGTTTGTAATTCATCGTGGTGGTGGTGATTATCACTATTTATTTGATGATTCATTGACTAGTAAGAGATTCGCCACGAGAACCCAACAACTAATTAAATGCTGTGAACAAGTGCAGAAGATGAGGGTGAGTTTAGACGCCTGTAAAACCGGTTTTGGACCCCAGTACTTTTATATTACTGATCGTTTCAATGGGGTTCTTCTCTTGTGGTTCTAATTGTTTTATGTTTTGGTGTTGATTTTTGTGCTGTTTGCACCATATGTTTGTCTTCATATTTTAGTTCGGGTAACTGAGTGACCGCCTGTTGGGAAATAGCTGCTCACTCGGATTTCGATATGTTGTCTTGGTATAAAAGTACCTAATTGCTAATTTAGTTTTTTGGAGTGGGAATTTCTTTTTGATGGCGCCGTTTCCTGATCATTGTCTAGTTTTATCTATTTACTCTTGATTGATCAATCTGGAATGGCATTTCTTTCAAACAGTGATCTTTGATGTACGGCATCATGCAGAAAACTCGAACTATGAAGAACTAAAAGAATTTATTATTAAACTTCGTCAATGGCGTAACATATACTGTAACGATTTTACAAGGACGGAAAAGTACCGTCCGTGACACGTAATAGAATAAGCGCGAAATTCGCACGATTTTCACATAAAATGCATGCAAGTTTTTTTTTTTTTTTTTTTTTTTAAATAAATGTTCGTACGTGTATATGATGTCCGCGCACGGCGCAGAATTTTTAATAAATCCTGCTACCACTGTTGGCAGACCGAAACCTATTTTATATCTGCAATGATGATATAATTGGAATAAAAATAGTTTTTCGGACTAGCGGGCCTTCGGACTAGCGGGCCTTCGGATTAGCGGGCCTTCGGACTAGCGGACCTTCGGACCGGTGGGTTTTCGGACTAAAGGGCCTTTGGACTATCGGGCGGCCTTCGGACTGGCGGACCTTCGGACTAGCGGGCCTTCGGACTAGCGGACCTTCGGACCGGTGGGTTTTCGGACTAAAGGGCCTTTGGACTATCGGGCGGCATTGATGCTTCAATTAGCTACGAAGCTTCTACAAACACTACAGCAATGAAATTCGTGTAACTGAAAGGCGAAAGTCGGACCCACTAGAATCGGTTTAAGTATTACACTTATTTCTTTATGTACCTTTCCAAGTTGCCTCTCCTATGGTGTCTGTTCAGTTTGTCTTCTTGTCTGATCGCACGCAATTTTTGTTCTAATTTCAGCCGCGCGGCAAGAAAACCGGTCTTCGGGGTTTCCGACCAGGTCCGACACAAACCGGCCTGTACATCCACAGAAGAAAGCTAGAATCTTGAAATTTGTTGGTATAAGTAGAGGAGGAGTTGTACTATCCGTGTAGCGAAAACAAAGGCGCTGATCAGCTGTGATGTTACTGCACTGATCTGCGCCTTTGTTTTCGCATATGCAAAAATCCGGTTTTTATGCATTTGATGCTAGGTGGATCGCCGCCTGGCTGGAAAATACTAGTCATCTTGCCCTTCATACGTATGGATATAGTTTATATTACGATATGTTTTCATTGTATAAGTACCTGATTGTTAGTTTGGTTTTTTCCCACCTCGGTTTTTGGAGTGGGAATCTTTTTCTGATTGCGCCTTTTCCTGATCTTTGCCTACTTGTACCTTTTTATCTGACGTCTTTTTTGACATGGTGTCTTGGTTTGGGTTTTAAATAAATGTATCATTTCCTGGACTTCACATTCTTACTTTAATTAACTTGATCAAACGAATAACTATAAAATTATATCCAAAATGTGATGTAGCACGCTAGGTTATTATTCAGATATCGGGACTCTTTATTCCCGTTAAAACCATGGCTTATTAAAACCTAACAATACTAGACAAATACAGGCGATTGTCTTAAATATTTAAACTTATATTCGCCTTTTTCAACAGTATACGTGATAAATAATATGCTTTTCTGGATTATGTTTTCAAAGGCCCAGCAGCACAACCTCACCATACAACAAATGACTAAGCTATCTTCACCTAGCTTAGGTCGCATGTTGAATAAAAATGATTATTTTTTGCAAATATACAAAATATTATTTATTTGTGCTCATTTCCTAATTGTAAATGCATATGTAGGTGAATTAAATATGGGCAAAACAAATTTACCAGGCAATGAAATGATATGGTAGAATTGTAAATTTGCCATGCAGCGTAATGGTATGCTATTAATGTGAAAAGCATGACAATTTATCTCCATATTATTCTTGTACTGACAATATTTCATATTTTAATGCGATTTTATTGGTAATTTGGGGACCGTTATTACAGAAATAGAGGTGGTTGCATTTTATTATTCTCTGGAAATGATATATTAGTAATTCAGAGTTTCTAAATCGTAACTCAATACCTAACGAACAGAACTGTGTTTATTTGAATTAGTGTTTACGTCCC
Organism: Rugalucina vietnamica; assembly: GCA_964017185.1. Taxonomy (NCBI): domain Eukaryota; kingdom Metazoa; phylum Mollusca; class Bivalvia; order Lucinida; family Lucinidae; genus Rugalucina; species Rugalucina vietnamica. The sequence continues at coordinate 43,507,271 of OZ024880.1, forward strand.
AGTAAACTTATGTTTTCTTGTCGGGACATTGGCACCATTTTACAAGACTTTTACCCTACATAAGGACGTCACGACAGCCAAAGTTTGTTAAAATATAACCACAAAAGTAAACAACCAAGACTATGACTAACCCACTTTGTCTGGGAAGGTTCGGACCTGAGAAGTGGTTGAACTCTTATAAGAGGATCAGCCAGTCAGTTGTAAGCTTTGATTGCCGATCTATTTCACATTGTTAATGTATTTCTACGTCGTAAAATTTAAAATCAGTAAACGAATGCTTTCAAGTTGTTTTAATCCGTTTTTACACTCTTTCAGAAGCTTAAAATACGATACTCCTGTGATGTTTCTAATTGTTTTGTTTTGGTGTTGATTTTTATAATGTTTGCACCTTATGATTATTTGCATATTTTCAGTTAAGTTTAGATAACTAAGTGGTCGCCTGCAGCTGCGTTCAGTCATGCAATAAGCAGAAATAACTCCTCTTGTTTTTTAAGACTCGTCACTGACAAGAAATGGATAACTGGATAATTTTATTTACTTATTTTGTTGAGTATACGGTAAAAATAAATTCTGTATGTAAAACTGCCAGATCGTGTGATGCTGTATGCTGAAATCGATTGCATAATACCTGAAGCCCATTTTTAAACAAAAATTCGCTGATATTTGAGTTTCAAGGATTCCACATGGAACCATACAAGGAACCATGGTTAATGGTTTGTAATATTATTAATAATTTATGAAAGAATAACCATTTTTGTACTACGGGTAAATTGGTGTCTTTATAAGCACTACTTATTTACAAAGTTTCATTCAATGTGCATTTTAGAATTTCACGGTAAAGTGGTTGTTACAATTTAAAACATAACACGTCAGTGTTATTTTGCAAGAATCACTGAACCGTGAATTTTGGTCACAGTGACCTATAAGTATATTGGGGTCAAAGATCTGGTCATACTCGCTCATAATCTGAAAGAAGTATGGAATACATGTATACTAATTGAGTGTCAAAATAAAAGGCAAAATTACTGAACCGTGAAGTTAGGTCACAGTGATCTATGGCTATTGGGATCTGAGGTATGGTCACTTCTGTGGTGGTTCTTTTTGTTTTATGTCTTGGTGTTTAATTTTTTTTTTGTGCTGTTGGCGCCTTATGAGTGTTTGCATAGTTTTAGTTAAGTTAACTGAGTGGCCACCTATTGGGAAAATAGCTGCTCATTCGGCTTACGATATGTTTCATGGTATAAGTATCTGATTGTTAGTTTGGTTTTTTTCCCACCTCGGTTTTGGAGTGGGAATCTTTTTCTGATTGCGCCTTTTCCTGGTCTTTGCCTACTAACTGAGTGTCAAAATATAAGGCAAATTACTGGATCATTATGGAAAGTAGGTCAACCCACCCTTACAGTCATGACACACAAGTCAGTGTCACAAAGTTAAAAAATGAATGACCGGCACTCTTCTTAAGTTGTTTCTATTGAGTAATACAAGTAAAAATATTTCAGGGAGTTCTAGAGTTTGACCTCTAGCCCCCCCCCCCCCCCCCACTCCGACCAAGAGGTCCGATGTCATGGAACATAAAGTGTATGAAGTATGAATGCTTTATGATAAGTTGTTGTCAAGATATGGACTCCTTGTAAAAGTTACAGTGCAGTACATCCATTTCTACAGTGTTCTAGTTTTTAACCTCGAGTCCCAACCCAGGCATAGACCCAGGGATCCGATGCAATGAAACAAAACCCTAGAGGGTACCTTTGGTTCAAGTATGAAATCCCTCTGATAAAAGGTTCTCAAGATATTGACTTCTAGAATACTATACCACAGAAAAGCCATTATTAATGGTGTTCTCGATTTTAACCTCTAGTCCCACCCCCAAGCATAGACCCAGGTCTTCGATGCCATGGAATGAAAGCCAACCATGTTTTTGAAGAGAAGAATGATTGTCAAATATGGACTTCTAGAAAACTATACCGCAGAATTGCCGCTTTGAAGACGTTCTAGATTTTGTTTTAACCTTCAGCCCCCAACCCCCCCCCCCCCGGCCTGGATCCAGGGCCCCGATGCCATGGAATGAAAGCTCACAATAGAGGGCATCTATGGACCAAGTATGAATGCTTTCTCATGAGTGGTTGTCAAGATATGGACTTCTAGAAAAATATACCAGAAGTTTTACGCGCACGTGCACGGGAACGTAGACGAACTGGATGTTAACAATAGCTCTATGCACTTCGGGCAGTCGAGCTAATTAGACATATGAAAAGCATAATGATTGAATTTTTCTCAGCAAGCTGGCCATCTGGCTAAAAAAGATGACACTGCTGTACCTTTATTCTGATATATTATGTCTGAGACCGTAACCTTATGTTCCTATAGTGATAAAATTGGGAAATATTCATCCAAAATGAGACATAATGGTTAAACCAGAAATGCAATATTTGATTTGATGTCTAGCCGGTCAAATGAATGTGGGAAAAGGTTGTTCTGGAGATTTTGAATTGTCTCTCTGTAGACGACCACTTAATTTGTAACGTCCAGATAAATTCGGAGTCTCGAAACATTTAAGGTAATTTAAGCTTATTTAATCGTAATAGAAAATATTATATAACTATTTACATCATGAAAGCATGTCCGTGTAATGTATACCCCCTTGAACCCCACTTTTATATAGCAAAACTGGGCTATGCTAGGGTATACCTATTTTTCTTATTTTGCTCCATGGGTACTCGTTAGAACCGCCTCGGTGAAGCGGTTCTAATGTGTACCCACAATCTATGTTTTGAGCAAAAATAAGAAAAGTATCAAAAGTTTTCAACTGAAAATTTTCAATTTTTAAAGCTCAAAAAATCTCTGTATATTGCATGGGCAAGTTTTCGTAATGAGGTGATTCGACATCAAGTTTGGAAATAATGACTTCCTCATTCGCCTGGACACTGCGTTATTATTACTAGTTGTTTGTTTGTATGTTTGAATTGATGCTTAACGTCCCAATCAACAGCTATGGCCATGCCAAGACATTACCTATACATCTGTATTTTATGGGACTTTTACCCAAAATTAGGATGTCATGCCATTCAAATATGATCACCCAACTGAGCCACTAAAGCTTAATATATATGGATGGTTTAAGTTGAACCTCTTTCCTGGGCAAGCCCATTCCTGAGCGGTTAACTGAGAATCAGATGGTCAGTCAATAGCGCATAAGATTCTCCTGGAGGCACAAGCAACACATCTATTCCTTAAGGCACCACAGGACGGGGACCCATGTATCTGCCCGACCATCCTTTATTACTAGCTGTAATTTGGATTGTTTTTCTCATATTGTCAGACTTTTTCTATCGTATCAGTTCCTGATCATTTAGTTTCTTATACCTTTAGGTTTACGTCTACGTCGTGTTTATATACCAGTAATTCTCATGATTTCCACGAAGGGTCATCGTCCTGGTGGATAAACATATTTATTTTCATTGTTTTCATGTCCCACTTACATTACCAAAATACAGCGGGATGCTCAGGTCTAGGACAATTTTCTTAGCATTTTCTTGCTATTACACACACTGTAAAAGCTTTGTACTTCAGATCTGGAATAAGTGACCACTATAAACCTGACTCTTATTGCTGTAAAAGAAAATAATCGCAATCAGATACAAATTGTACTTTTGAATGATTGATAAGACATGTATAATGCCCTAAAACACATAAACTGGTTTTTGAATAAGATATAGAACATTGCAGAAACACAACACACATTTTTATGTACATGTATCTACACTACTCACTAAACATACTAATTTGCATGATGAGCACAGAAACTAAGCCCTGGTGAATGGATACTTTGACTTTTCCTCGATCAAACCTATGCTTTAAGTCCCATCTTCTTGGTACACTGTGGCAGGTATTTCCCGTAATTTGTTGTTTGTAATTTTCTATATTACAGTGCCGTCGTGGCTATGCACACGCCACGAGACAGTACACAGCCCGAATAGCACCATCGTTTGACTTTGTAGCATTAAGGGGAAATCAGACTTGTGGCAAGAACTTTTTATAACAGTTTTACGTAAGAACAGAAACAATCGATAATTTTATTTTTTGATAAAAAGCTTAGACTACAAGCTTAATGATAAACAAGTGTTTTGGTTCTTATCCAGCCAGCATGTTTGTCCATTTTGCTGAAAGTACCACTTAGATTAATTGCAGGGAAGAAAATGGGTCGGAAGTAATTTTCTATATTAGGACAATTGGAAAGTAGCCTTGAACAGCGTTATTTCAATGTAACACATGGTAATATGTGTTCAATATTTGCAGACCATTTTATACGTCCCGTCGACATTATCAAGTTTATTTTATCGTAAGTTTAAAATGTAAAAAGGGTAAGCATTATTACGAAACTGGTAGAATCACCTGCCCTCAACCAACGAAGCTAGTCGCATGATATCGAGGACAACAGACATACCAAGAAGCGTGACAGAAGTATATAGTAGCTCGTAGACAGGATAACATGTTTTGATATGTATACCCCCTTGAACCCTATTTTTATATAGCAAAACTGGGGTATGGAGAGGTGTACTTATTTTTCTTATTTTTGCTCGAAACCATAGATTGATGTAACATGTTACAACCGCTTCAAGAAAAATGTCAAAAACATTTTCATTCTACTGATTCTTTTATTTATTTATTCATCTATTTTTTATTTTCTTTTATTTTTTTTTTTTTTTTTTTATTTTTTTACAGATGAAAATAATCTCTGTTCATTGCCTTGGCAAGTTTTCGTATTGAAAAAATGTTAATTTTGATTAGAAGAAAACCCAATTTGAAATGAACAAGGCACAAGGGCACAATTGAATTCACAATCCACAGCCCAGGCCTTGGGTGTATATACGATAATTATAATTCACCTTAAAAAAGGTTGGGCTAACCTTCATCGACACACATATTTATGAGCGTTTTGATAACGTCAGTATCTAATTGTATACATGCAAATGACTATTGTTTTGTCAATGGATTTTCGTTATATTTTCATATTCAGTCACCCTTATGTACTCTAACTAATGCCCGACTAACTGTAAGATTTTCGTATTATATATTGGTCACCACTGCACTCAGATGATTTACTAAAAGTAGAAACAATTGTTTGAAAGGCATTTTAAGTGATAAAGAATGACTGATCTAAGTGAAATATCCTTTAACAAAGCATGTTCCAGACACTTCTGTAGCAAAATGCCTGTTTCAATAATAGTCAAACAATGCAGTTAATTTTGTGTGCAATTTAGCCTACTCATAAGATTAGCGTACCTTTGGATATGCGAAAGCAAAGACACAGAGTAGCTGCGCAGTATTCACACAAATGGCCACAGCCCCTTTATATTTCATCTGATAAAATACTTATTCTTCATTACTGACCCAAAAATATAGTCATAAGCCATCATCTATGGCTGTGAAGCCCGTTTTGTGTCGCACCTGGCTTCGGTTTTCTTGCACAAAAGCTATAATATCTTCCAGGAAATGCATCTCAAATTTATAACAATTTGTACCAATTGTATGCTTGCAGACTTTGCCTAATTGTGATTTGTCGTTTTCCAAAATAAGCAAGTCTTATCTAAATGTCTGGGACAGCTTGCTTTTGTCTGAACTTTAAGATTTCGTATCTAAAGTCTTACACAATGAGCGTTAGTCCAGGTGTATAAAACGGGATGTATACTTACGCGTTAGAGATTCACCATCTTGAAAACATGTAGGTGAAATGTATACCCCCTTGAACCCCACTTTTATATAGCAAAACTGGGGTATGCAGGGGTATACCTATTTTTCTTGTTTTTGCTCCAAAACATACTTCTGTGGTGGTTCTTTTTGTTTTATGTCTTGGTGTTTAAAATATTTTTGTGCTGTTGGCGCCTTATGTATGTTTTCATATTTTTTAGTTAAGTTAAGGTAACTGAGTGGCCACCTGTTGGGAAAAAAGCTGCTCATTCGGCTTACGAAATGTTTTCATGATATAAGTACCTTATTGTTAGTTTAGTTTTTTCCCCATCTCGGTTTTTGGAGTAGGAATCTTTTTCTGATTGCGCCTTTTCCTGATCTTTGCCTAATTGTACCTTTGAGATACTATACCACAGAAAAGCCATTATTAATGGTGTTCTAGATTTTAACCTCTAGTCCCACCCCCAAGCATGGACCCAGGTCTTCGATGCCATGGAATGAAAGCCAACCATGTTTTTGAAAAACGATTGTCAAGATATGGACAAGATATGGACTTCTAGAAAACTATACCACAGAATTGCCGCTTTGAAGACGTTTTAGATTTTGTTTTAACCTTCAGCCCTCACCCCCCCCCCCCCCGGCCTGGATCCAAGGCCCCTATGCCATGGAATGAAAGCTCACAATAGAAGGCATCTATGGACCAAGTATAAATGCTTTCTCATGAATGGTTGTCAAGATATGGACTTCTAGAAAAATATACTATAAGTTTTACGCGCACGTGCACGGGAACGTAGGTGAACTGGATGGAAACAATCGCTCTATGAACTTCGTGCAGTCGAGCTAATTAAACATATGAAAAGCATAATGACTGACTTTTTCTCAGCAAGCTGGCCATCTGGCTAAAAAGATGACACTGCTATACCTTTATTCTGATGTATTATGTCTGAGACCGGAACCTTATGTTCCTTTAGTGATAAAATTTGGAAATATTCATCCAAAATGAGACATAATGGTTAAACCAAAAATGCAATATTTGATTTGATGTCTAGCCGGTCAAATGAATGTGGGAAAAGGTTGTTCTGGAGATTTTGAATTGTCTGTCTATAGACGACCACTTAATTTGTAACGTCCAGATAAATTGGGTGTCTCGAAACATTTAAGTAAATTTAAGATTATTTAATCATAATGGAAAATATTGTATAACTATTTACATCATGAAAGCATGTCCGTGTAATGTATACCCCCTTGAACCCCACTTTTATATAGCAAAACTGGGCTATGCAGGGGTATACCTATTTTTCTTATTTCGCTCCATGGGAACTCGTTAGAACCGCCTCGGCGAAGCGGTTCTTATGTGTACCCACAATCTATGTTTTGAGCAAAAATAAGAAAAGTATCAAAAGTTTTCAACTGAAATTTTGAAGCTCAAAAAATCTCTGTATATTGCATAGGCAAGTTTTCGTTATGAGGTGTTTCGACATTAAAATTGGAAGTAATGACTTGTCATTCGCCTGTACACTGCGTTATTAAAACATGTTGTTTGTTTGTATGTTTGAATTGATGCTTAACGTCCCAATCAGCTATGGTCATGCCGAGAAGTTGCCTATACAGCTGTATTTTATGGGACTTTTACTCAGTACTAGGATGTCATGACATTCAAATATGATCACCCAACTGAGCCACTAAGGCCTAATATGTATGGATGGTTTGAGTTGAACCGCTTTCCTGGGCAAGCCCATGCCTGAGCGGTTAACTGAGAATCAGATGGTCAGTCAATAGCGCATAAGATTCGCCTGGAGGCACAAGCAGCACATCTATTCCTTAAGGCACCAAAGGGCGGGGACCCATATATCCGCCCGACCACCCTTTATTACTAGCTGTAATTTGGATTGTTTTTCTCATATTGTCAGACTTTTTCTATCGTACGTATCAGTTCCTGGGCATTTAGTTTCTCATATTACATCTACGGATTTTTTATATACCAGTAACGAGTAATTCTCATGATTTCCACGAAGGGTCATCGTCCTGGTGGATAAACATATTTATTTTCATTGTTTTCATGTCCCACTTACATTACCAAAATTCAGCGGGATGCTCATGTCTAGGACAATTTTCTTAGCATTTTCTAGATATTACACACACTGTAAAAGCTTTGTACTTCAGATCTGGAATAAGTGACCACTATAAACCTGACTCTTATTGCTGTAAAAGAAAATAATCGCAATCAGATACAAATTGTACTTTTGAATGATTGATAAGACATGTATAGTGCCCTAAAGCACATAAACTGGTTTTTGAATAAGATATAGAACATTACAGAAACACAACACACATTTTTATGTACATGTATCTACTCTACTCACTAAACATGCTAAAACTGCATGATGAGCACAGAAACTAAGTCCTCGGGAATAATGAATACTTCGACTTTTCCTCGAGTAAACCCATGCTTAAAACGCCACCCTCTTGGTACACTGTGGCAGGTATTTTCCGTAATTTATTGTTTGTAATGTTTTATATGGTTTTATGCGTGTATGTATGCACACGCCACGTGACCTTACACGCCACATGACCGAATAGCATCGTCGTTTGTTTTTGTCACATAAAGAGGACATCAGACTTGTGGCCAGAACTTTTATACCAGTTTTACGTAAGAACAGAAACAATCGATAATTTTATTTGTTGATAAAAAGCTTACAGTACAAGCTTAATGATAAACAAGTGTTTGGGTCCTTATCCAGCCAGCATGTTTGTCCATTCTGCTGAAAGTACCACTTAGATTAATTGCAGGGAAGAAAATGGGTCGGAAGTAATTTTCTATATTAGGACAATTGGAAAGTAGCCTTGAACAGCGTTCTTTCAATGTAACTCATTGTAATATTTGTTCCACATTTTCAGACCATTCTATGCGTCCCGTCTACATTATCAAGTTTATTTCCCCATAAGTCTAAAATGTAAAAGGGAAATACATGTATAACGAAAGTGGTAGAATCACCTGCACTCAACCAACAAAGCTAGTCGCATGATATCGAGGACAACAGACATACCAAGAAGTGTGACAAAAAATATAGCAGCTCGTAGACAGGATAACATGTCTTGATATGTATACCCCCTTAAAACCCATTTTTATATAGCAAAACTGGGGTATGGAGAGGTGTACCTATTTTTCTTATTTTTGCTCGAAACAATAAACTGATGGCCTAGGTGACCATGACATGGTCACTGCTTCCTGTGCTCTTAAGCCCTCCATTCAGAAACAGAAACCTCGAAAAGTCCCACTTCTCAACAAAGCGGACTGGCCCAAATTAAAATCTCTCATGAGGGATTATCAGAAAAAGTTCCTGCTCAACCATGCAAATAGATCAGTTGAGGAACTCTGGTCTGATTTTGTCACAACACTAGAGGCTTTTACCTCAAAGTGTATCCCCACTAAGATTATCCGAGGTAAATGTTCCCTACCTTGGATTACCCAGAGCATTCGCAGACAGATTAGGCGCAGAGATGATTTATACAGGAAATTCAAAAAGACTGGAGACCAGACATTTCGTGATAAGTTCCTTGCCCTCCGTAAAAACATTAAACACAACATTAAGTCTTCTTATAACTTATACCTTGAAGGTCTCCTTGGCATAACTGATGAAAACTCTGCCTGCAGCAATAAAAAGTTATTCTCATTTCTTAAGAGCGCTAAGCAGGACCAGACTGGCTCACCTCCTCTCCAAAACAAAAACGGACTCGCAACTGACACCACTGAAAAAGCTGACATACATAACCAACAGTTTCAGTCAGTTTTCACTACCAAGGCACCCCTGTCACTCTCTCGACTGTGTAAGACACAAATCCAGGACATGGTAGATTGTGGTACATTGCGTCATGACGCAGTACCAGAAGGCATTCTCACCTCCAACCCCAAAATGGAAGAGTTTACCATCTCCTGCAATGGCATTTTAAAGCTCCTTCAAAACCTGAAACCCTTCAAGGCAGCCGGTCCAGATAAGCTCAAACCATTCTTGCTCAGAGAACTGCGGGAGGAAATTGCTCCAATTATTCAAATCATCTTTGAGCGCTCTCTCCAGACAGGCAAACTCCCGGCAGACTGGTGTAAAGCACAAGTCACACCAATCTTTAAGAAGGGAAATAAATCATCTGCTGCCAACTACAGACCCATATCCCTGACTTGCATACTTTGTAAGGTCCTCGAGCATATCATCGCTTCACATGTGGTAAAGCACCTCAATGCACATGATCTCCTGTATGATTTACAACATGGCTTTAGGGAGAAGAGGTCATGCGAGACACAGCTTACAATGTTGGTCGAGGACCTTGCCAGGAATGTGAGTAAAGGTAAACAGACTGACTTGATACTGTTGGATTTTTCAAAGGCTTTTTGTTACTGATCGTTCCAAGTCGATACTTCTGTGGTGGTTCTTTTTGTTTTGTGTCTTGGTGTTTAAATTTTTTTTTGTGCTGTTGGCGCCTTATGTGTGTTTTCGTGTTTTTAGTTAAGTTAAGGTAACTGAGTGGCCACCTATTGGGAAAATAGCTGCTCATTCGGCTTACGATATGTTTCATGGTATAAGTACCTGACTGTTGGTTTGGTTTTTTCCCACCTCGGTTTTTGGAGTGGGAGTCTTTTTCTGATTGCGCCTTTTCCTGATCTTTGCCTACTTGTACCTTTTTTTGATAAAGTGAATCACTCCAAACTCCTTTGGAAACTCCACCAGTATGGAATCAGAGGACACGCACTTGCCTGGATCCGTGCCTTCTTGGGAAACCGGTCGCAGACGGTGGTCCTTGATGGAGAGGAATCAGAATCGGTCCCTGTGACTTCTGGGGTACCCCAGGGCTCAGTCCTTGGGCCGATCCTGTTTCTAATCTATATCAATGACCTGCCGGATGAACTGTCATCACAGGTTCGACTATTTGCAGATGACACGGCCGTGTACCTGACAATTGGAGATACGGAGGATGGCAAAGTGCTACAAAATGACCTGGACAGACTAGCTGCGTGGGAGGACAGGTGGGACATGGAATTCAACCCCTCTAAGTGCCAGGTGGTACGGGTGACAACATCCAGGAAACTTATTAACGTAACTTACACTTTACATGGCCAAGTCCTGGAGGTTGTCACAAGTGCAAAGTACTTGGGGGTTGATATCTCCAATGGCCTATCCTGGAATCCCCACATAGACCACATTACTAAAACTGCCACCAGGACGCTAAACTTTATCCAACGGGACATAAAAACAAAGAATCAAAAGGTACGAGAGACTGCCTATAATACACTGGTCCGCCCTCAGCTGGAGTATGCCGCCCCAGTTTGGGACCCACACACTAAGGAGAAGGTACTCCATCTGGAAAAAGTACAACGCAGGGCAGCACGCTGGACCACCAGCAATTACGACTACCGGTCAAGCACTACTGCCACTGTTAATAACCTTGGATGGAGAACGCTTGAATTACGACGGGCAGATGCGCGTCTAGTACTATTCTTCAAAATAGTACATGGCCTTGTCGCTGTACCCCTTCCTGATTATATCCACCCTCCAAACAGAATTTCTAGGCATTGCCATTCAATGACATTCCAACAACTCCAGACTACCCAAAACTACTACAAATACTCCTTCTTTCCACTGGTGATTGTCCAGTGGAATGCCCTCCCTGCAGATGTTGCAAGCTTACCAGACCTTGATTCCTTCAAGGTTACAGTCAGTAAGCTGCAACATTCCAGGCCGTAGACCCAGAAATTGTTGTTTTTAACCTGATTTTAACTTCAACTTAGCTATTTTAACCTATCATCTTTTATCCGTCTTACTGAATGCTTTTAACCTGTCTCTTCATTAATTTTCAGTCTTTTTTCTTTTTCGACAGCGCATCTGCCTAGAATGTCCGTGAGGGCGTATGGCAGTATACGAAGATAGATAGCTAGATAGATGTTACATGTTAGAACCGCTTCAGCGAGAAGGTTCTAAAAAGGTACAAGTAGGCAAAGATCAGGAAAAGGCGCAATCAGAAAAAGATTCCCACTCCAAAAACCGAGGTGGGAAAAAACCAAACTAACAATCAGGCACTTATACCATGAAACACATCGTAAGCCGAATGAGCAGCTATTTTCCCAATAGCAATCTATGTTTTGAGCAAAAATAAGAACAATGTCAAAAACATTCTCATTCTACTGATTTTTTTTTATTTATTTATTCATTTATTTTATTTATTATCTTTTTTATTATTATTATTTTATTTATTTTATAGATGAAAATGATCTCTGTTCATTGCCTAGGCAAGTTTTCATATTGAAAAATTGTTAATTTTGCTTAGAAGAAAACACAATTTAAAATAAACAAGTAATGGGCACAAGGACACAATTGAATTCACAAACCACAGCCCAGGCCTTGGGTGTATATACGATAATTATAATTCACCTGTTGATAAAGGTTGGGCCAACCTTCATCGACACACATATTTATGAGCTTTTTGATAACGTCAGTATCTAATTGTATACACGCAAACGACTATAGTTTTGTCAATGGATTTTCGTTATATTTTCATATTCAGTCACCCTAATGTACTCTAACTAATGCCCGACCAACTGTAAGATTTTCGTATTATATATTGGTCACCACTGCACTCAGATGATTTACTAAAAGTAGAAACAATTGTTTGAAAGGCATTTTAAGTGATATAGAATGACTGGTCTAAGTGAAATATCCTTTAACAAAGCATGTTCCAGACACTTCTGTAGCAAAATGCCTGTTTCAATAATAGTCAAACAATGCAGTTAATTCTGTGTGCAATTTAGCCTACTCATAAGATTACAGTGCCTTTGAATATGCGAAAGCAAAGACATGGAGTAGCTGCGCAGTTATCACACAAATGACCACAGTCCCTTTATATTTCATCTGATAAAATACTTATTCTTCATTCCTGGCCCCAAAATATAGTCACAAGTCATTTTTTATGGCTGTGAAGCCCGCTTTGTGTCGCACCTGAGTTTGGTTTTCTAGCACAAAAGCTATAATATCTTCCAGGAAATGCAACTCAAATTTATAACAATTGAGCCGCAGCATGGAAAAACAAACAATCTGCGTAGGCGAAAACAAAGGCGCAGATCATCTTTGCAGTAACTGCGAAGCTGATCAGCGCCTTTGTTTTCGCTACACGGATAGTACAATGTCTTCTTCTCGAATCCGAAATTTCAAGCTTCTAGCCTGATTCTGTCTGTTTTGGTCGGACCTGGTCGGGAACCCAAATTGTTGGTTTCCTCATGCACATGCTCAATTTGTACCAATTGTCTGCTTGCAGACTTTGTCTAACTTTGATTTGTCGTTTTCCAAAATAAGCAAGTCTCATCTAAATGTCTGGGACAGCTTACGTTTGTCTGAAGTTTCTTCGTGATTTCGTATCTAAACTTCTTGCACAATAAGCGCTAGTACAGGTGTATAAAACGGGGTATAAGTACCTGATTGTTAGTTTGGTTTTTTCCCACCTCGGTTTTTGGAGTGGGAATCTTTTTCTGATTGCGCCTTTTCCTGATCTTTGCCTACTTGTACCTTTTTATGCTTACTTTAATTTGATGCTAGACTTCAATACATAAATAACATGAATAATTCAAGACGTTATATCGAAGCTAATAGGAAAAGGTAAAAATAAGCAATACCCAGGAAATGGTGCAGTCATAGCAAAAATCTCACTCCAAAATCAGAGATAATTAACAACATAATTAATAATCGGGTATACATTATTAAAGTTTAAGAGGTGCATCAACACCAAAATTGAAAACAATCAGAACCACAACAGAAGATGCGCATTGGAAAGGCCAGAGTAGAAAATCATATGTGGACACATGAAAAATGAGCTAAAATTAAAAACCACTCCTAACGCCCCTAGAAATGAAAATGGACTCACCTAAATGATAATGATAGGAGAATCCATTCGTTAAAAATGGGTAAAGTACATGTAAGTTCATATTAAATCGATAAAATAGATCACATGGTACAGCGTTATTGCACTGATGAACTAAGAAGATATGTCCATAAGGAAAAAGTTCAATTAAAAGAACACGACACCGCAAAAACGTTTTTTTTTTTTTTTTTTTTTTTTTTTTTTTTTTTTTTTTTTTTTTTTTCTATATCAGCTAGTTATAAGACAAACACATGGTCTTTAGAAACTGACGCAGCGGTGTATCGCGTTGACAGTAAGCGTCGTTACACAGCAGTCTATGTTTATTGGAGATGGGTGGTATTATTTTAGATAAAGACGACAGAAAACAAACTAGTACCCCTATTATTCGGCGTAATAATCAAGTCAACGTATACGATCAAACATTTCACATTGATGCGTCAGTCGGTTTGTAAATTATTGCAGTAAAACTTCAAGAACATATTTGAATGCTCAAAACTGTATAAAACTGCACTAGTATCATGGGCGAATTACTGGCTGTTCGCAGTTTTCAACCATACTCTGGTACATCAAAACATTATTTGATCGCAAATACGATTTAAAGGGGGTATCATTACATGTGGAGTGCTGTTCAAAATTTCTTTAAAGCAATGGACATTGATCAATTTCAATTTTGTTACTTTTAAGGTTACTAATTTAAACAGTTAAATATTGAACTCATCTTCAGCAGGTAACCGAAATGCCGATAAGGGATAACTGATGAACGAGGCGTTACCGCATAGACAATTGTTCCTTACATAACCTGACAGACGTAATTGAATGAGTGATACATTTTAAACAAGCTGACTACGGAGAATTAAGCATACTCAAGGAGTATCGATATTCCAGTGTTTGACAACTCCGTCGTGTTTGAGAATAAGTGCTAATACCATGTCACAGACCAGATAGGTACATGTATATATGAATTTGCAAACGCAATAGCTTGACCTTTTTTGCTTTGCTATGTTACATGTACCACAAGAGGAAAAGCGGTAAGGTCAAAATATGTAAATAATATGCATATATAATGTCATTTTGTAAACAATACGGCCACTGTTCATGTATATATTCAACCTTAACATTCTTTTATCGTAAAGTGTCCACATTGTTTATTGTCGCCTCCATCTCGTTTTAACTGTTAACGGAACACGGAACCAAAATGACCTTTGCCACGACCTGCTTACAAAATGGTATTAAATTTGTTTACAGGCGAAGAAATAAAATTGGAGAACCAAACGTGTATGTGAGCGGTACAGTAACAGAATTGGCTACAGTTTCATCTAGTACTCGTATTTTTTTATCTCCTGGAAAAGTTCATTTGATAAAATGATGTTCTAAATATTTGCCTCATTAACTTTGTTTTAAGACGCAATGTATTCGTTTTAACACAATGCTAGATAAATTTTAAATGAAATGTCGTATTTGACAAAAATTGCAAATGGTTTAAAGACACAGTTTTCTTAATCAGAATAGCATTTAGTCGATATGTATTTAGAGATAATCAAGAAGGTGAGGCGGTGTCGATGATTCACCCATCTCTTTTCTTGAGAATAAGCCATTTGATCGCAAGACTTACTTAAAACCAAGGAAAGAATCCTAATCGCATTTTAATAACAAGTTCCAGCCACATTATTATATCAATGATGGATTTATTGCGTACGAGATGGTTAAATTATTTCCCTTTGATCATTAAATGACGACGCGAATCTCGTTACTATGGGTAGATGATTAAAAGGAAATACTATACCTGATTAGATGTCTGGCTTAAAAGATGCATGAGACAATCTGAGCTCGAATGAAAATTCTTTAAACATCGCTAAAATCACAAAGACAAAATGCAGACTGTGCATGATGCTATCATAGCCAATGAAAGACTTAATCAGAGCAGAAGCTATGACATAGTACTATCTCCAGACTCTGAACTTGCAGAACTGGATTAAAATCATTACAAAAACTTGCCCACGCAGTGTGTAGCAGTTTTCATTTGTGCGAAACTAACATTTTGTCGTAAAACCCGGACCTTTCAATACGACAAAGCGGGGGTTCGTAGATCTGAAGGCTTTTACCCAGATATTTTGCGAACACAAGTCAGGATGACACCACAGATTGATGGGCTCAATCCGATAAGCCTAACCATACAGTTTTAAGTTCAGACTGCTTTTCGGACAACTATTTTAAGGGATTGAAACAGAGGAAGACGGTTCTGCTTATTTACCAAATTTATCCATTATTAATATGTTTACAAGAGCATGCAACAAAGAAAATGAATGATTTCAATTTTAATACCAATGTATCATTACTGTAATTTACTTAACTAATGCCAGCAGAAATAATCCTTATAATTCAGGGTAAAAAGGGACTTTAATTTGGACAAAGGCAACAGGTCTAAACAATTCCAAATTTCTTTAAAGCTCATGGGCCAAAATAGCTTTATGAATAATCAGGTACATATTCAAAGCCTTTTAAACAAATTATTCAAGATTGGAAAGTTAGAGGATAGACTATGGGTAATATGGACTTTTTTTCTTGTCTTGACTTTTTCTGATACAATAATTTTCATAGAAATTAGCAGTTGATTCTTGACTGAAACCCAAAATATTCAAAATCAAAGTTGGGAGTCACTTACTCGTGCTCGTTAGGAGGCTTTTCGCTTTAAACTCCTTTATATTCCAACCTTGAGTTCGCTTTAAGAAACCTTCTTGCTTCAAAATTAAACAAGGAAAAATATCCTAAAATTTCATAAATTAATCTGGAGAAATCTCAGGAAAAGTTAAACTGCTTTGCAATTAATCTTGCAAAGGGTACAAATTTAATCACTTGTACACTCAGAGAACCCTCCGAAGAAACTCCAAGTCCCTTACAATTTCATAAATTGTCCAAACTTTTAATTACAAGTTATTTTTTCTAAATCTTCTGAAATATTTAACCAAAACTTGTATAATATTTAGAAAAATATTTATTTATTAGTAAGAAATAAATCTTACTTTGACTCTCCAAAGTTAAACCCAAAATTAAACTAAATGTACCAGAAATACAAGACTTAACTAAAACTAATGTTGCCTTTCAAAGAATTTTGGACGGAATGAATCTACTGGCAGCAATAATCATATTTATTGTGCGATACAGAAAATGACATCATGTGACATAACAGAATTTTCTGATTGGCTACAGCAGAAGGTCGACATCTCTGCTATACATGAAAGACCATAAAAATTTCTCTAACTATTCTTTCTAAAGCTTTACAGAAAATCCTCACAAAATTCATATCTCATATGCAAAACATTTCTGAAGCTTGACCAGTTGTAACTCAATAACAACATTGATTTTACATTCACTTATCCTAATTACTAATCCAAATAAAAGTAATTTAACAAATTATTAATCACCAAACATTACTGCAAAACTTAAAATCAGGCAATTTCTGGTTTACATTTATATTTCATAGTATACAATAGCTGTTTTTAACCCAAAATCAAACAATTGCTGCAATTAATTATGTTAATTAGCTCTTTTATAGTTCCAAACATCTGACATGGATTTTTTAAGAAAAGTGAAAAAACTCCAATACATGGCTATTTTTCTGATATCCAATTCCAAAATTATGACAACTTCACATCATAACAGGATATACACATTTGGATTTTACACTTTCATACAACTTAAAGATGAATTTGAAAAGTTGAATCAAGCTTCATCATGACTAAATCCAAAGGTAACCATTTCCATATTTTAGTGTCTTTTTAACTGACAATTAAGGTATATTGCCCAAAGTACATTGGAATCTTTCTAAAAACATCATTTCTAGCATTCCAATATGCAAAACCTTAACTATACAGCTTATTTCACAGAATCTGAGAAAACCACACATAGGCAGCCATCTTGGGTAACAAACATCAGACAATGATGTTTTCAGTATCTATGCAAGAACAATTCCCATAAATGCATTTTAGCACCCTTAATCCTATTTCTCTACATGTCTCAAATACTTTTAAACCATTAAAATGCCCCAAACATAGTATGAGCATTTGACCACCTTGAATATAGGTCAAGTTTGCTTTGACACATGATTTCTAAGAAATTACATGCATTTTATATCTAAAATATAAACATCCACATTAAAAATGGCACAAATTCTCTGACTCTAATCTGAGAACATTGATCAGACTGTACTTATTGATAAATTATGCACAAATCAGCTTAACCAAACATTACAACAAGTAGGTTTTTTCTTGATCATACATGAGTCTTAGAATGCGCAAGAATATGCTAATTCTAATAAATAAACAACCTGAGTAGGGGTAATCTCAAAACCTTCCAAAATAGTGTTAAAGGTCAACCACCTAAATTTTGATCTGAATATGGGTCAATTTTACTATTTTCCTAAAAAGGATAACAATTTATTTTTTCTCAGTACCATTCTATACTTATGAGATTTACGCAACTCCATATAAAATTTCATTGCAATCAGAGCAGAATTACTCATGTAAAATGTGACTCAAATTCTGCATATTTTCACATATACAAATAATGTTAAAAGTTTTCAGATTTTCTCTGTTGGGTCATAGACCACGATCACAAAAATCACTCTTTACATCACGAAAATGCTAGCAGCTTATCTAAATCGGCAGAACTTAGCTCTTACTGAACACTTTCGAAAAATGATGATAACTCAATTTTACGACAATTTCAATAGACGAATATTTGGTATTTTAATGCTTTAGCTCCAAACATTGATTGTGTGTATTGGTTACTCACCGAGGCGGTTCTAACGAGTATCCGCAATCTACGTTTAGGACCAACAAGAAATATCTTTTAAAAAGATAATCGGCTTAGAATTTGCAGATTTTGATATGTGCTTCGTTTTGTTGAATATGTCCATGTATAGAGTCCCAGAGCTGGTCAGAATAATTCCAGAGAACAATAATTGAATCTATGATGGGGCTGAGGCCGAGACAAGGAAATCTCAGGCTAGCTTTCAGATTATTCAAGTCTCATACGAGGCTCTGCCGAGGATGAGACTCGAATAATCTGAAAACGAGCCTGAGATTTCCGTGTTGAGGCCTCAACACCATCATTGATTATTTTTCTCACCCATCCATTAAAGCATTTTGAATTTGAATATGCTACAAGTGCTATTCAGGCAGCTTTTTGTTTTTACATGAAACAATATGCAAATTAACCAATGAAAAAATAAAAATAATTTTGTATATGCACTAACCTTACAAAAAGATTCAATCAGCATTTTGTTCTGTGCATAAAATTCTCAGCAAATTAAATTTTGAGATTTTTATCAAAGCAGCAGACTACAATTACTCCAGCAAATTTCTTGAAATTAACATCTCCAAGTTTATTTTGTCACTGACAGTTGACACCTGGCTTACCATTTCCTTATATGGAAGGACACAATCATGAAGATGTACATTTCTATTGGCTAAATACAGAAATCTTGAGACAGCTGAAATCTACTAGTACTGTGACAGAAATATCTCAGACAGGCACACAACGGGATATGCGCATGTGTTGGTTGAGAAAATATTTTCTTGTACCTGGAAGGCAAATTCTTGCAAACGTTTTTAATAAATTTTCCCCTTGAAGAAGTAATTAAACTGTAACAGAATGCAGATTTAACTCGACCCACTAAAGAAGACAACTTTTCCTACTTTAGAAGACAGCTCGCCCCACTGCCTGAGACAGCTCCACTTCATCCCGGGTCCATATATCCATAACTCAACACAAAACTAGCCTAGTAAGATTTCGTAAAATAATGAACGACATCCAGAAAGTGCTTAAAACATAACCATCCAACTAAGTCATTAAGGCTTATGGGTATGGGTTATATGTATGGGTGGTTCGACTTGAAACCATATTTCCTGGGCATGCTCAGACCAGAGCGGTTAACCAGTAATTAGATGGTCAGTAGTGTATAAGCTTTGCCTGGAAGCACAAGCAGCCCATCTATATCTTTAGGCAACAATGGGCGTGGGCCCATATTCCCATCGACCACCCATATGCCTACGGACATGATACACACTCAGTTCCGGTTTTTTATGTTTAAGTTCTTGGTTTAAAATGGTCTGTGGAAGTGGAAAAACCAAACATATACGTCTTCGAAATTCCTCAAAATATGACGTAGTTTGTTGCCCTCCATGCAATATGTGTAAGTTAAATTTGATTTGAGTAATCTACCTCGCCAAAACGCGATTTTATTTTTACTTTTCCTTGATGGCAGAGTTAGTGTGTGCGTTTCTTTCTTTCTTGTTTATTTCGATTTTACTCTCGTTGAAACTTAAGTCCAATTCGCATGCGCCAAAAATACACACGTGTAAATATACTCCGGTGTGCAAATTTTACTCGGGGTAAGTAAATGGCGCATGCGAACGCAAATACACACCGGAGTATATTTACATATGGGTAAATTTACTCCTGGGTCTGACCAGATGCAAATTTTATTTTTACAAATACACACATGTAAATTTACTATTATGTCCCATGCGAACGGAAAGTAAAATTTACCCATGAGTATTTTTATTTCAAGTCAATATTCTGCTTTTAGATAACGAATTTTCTCATTTTTTGTTCCTAACTGATTATATAACAGTTGCTGAAACTGTGGACATTGTTGCTAAATAAGAGTTTATTGCCATTCATAACATTTTAGATCATATGGAGTGCAAACAGCCACACTATTTCTTCATCACTATTTCTTCATCATTCTTGGTTATGATTCTTGGGGCATTTTAACAGTAATTCCTTGTGAAAGGATGAAAAAAGGGAACTGTATAACTGCTAAGGTTATGCCTGACCATTACATGATTCCCCTCTGCTGCCAAAGTCTACATGAACACTTTGAAGCAGCCTCTTCTTGTTTTGCAAATACAGAAAACTTAAACGAACAGGTTTTAATCCAGAAATGATAAATTTACCTACAAAAATACTCCTGGCGATAAAACCCATGTGAACGCAATTTAAATTTACTCTCAGGTTGATTTGCACACCGGAGTATAAATACACACCGGAGTATATTTACACGCGTGTATTTTTTTGCGCATGCGTATTGGACTTAAGATAGCTCTATGCCATAAATTACAGCAACGAAAACTAGAACAAATACAACGCTACAAACTGAAAGTTAATTAATGGCATGCAAACATACAGTTAGTACGTTCAAATAAAATACGCCCTAAACGGCAATGTTGTTGCTTGAAAATATGTCATTTTTATGCCCCCAACTTTGAAAAAGTTGGAATGTCATATTGCTTTCGGCCTGCCTGTGTGTGGGGCATACTAGGGTTTTGAAATTTCATACACATATTCCTCATTAATATTTTTTCATGTCCGAGTTATGTCCTTTTTCTGAGTTATGTCCCTTTGAAAACAAAATTAGAAAATCTTGTGTGCAAGATATCTCAAGAAGTATTTTTGGTATACTGATTGGGGCTGAAGAGTAGATCACCTGATTAACTTTTACAATACAATACAAAACAATAATTTTACGAGTATTGTTCAGTCTCAAAACATACATGAGACATTAACAATATTTAATAGATTATCAACAAAGACACACACACAGAGAGAGAGAGAGAGAGAGAGAGAGAGAGAGAGAGAGAGAGAGAGAGAGAGAGAGAAGAATGATGAGAGATGCATGTTTTGAGAACATAACCTTAAATTTTAACAAAATTACAGAATTTTGAAATTGTTCAACTTAACTCAACTCAACTTTATTTAACTCAAGGTTACATATGTAACATACGAGCATAACAGAAACAAAATATGCAAATGAAAGACGTAGTGACAAAACAAAGCATTGTTGATTGATTATTCCACTTTTCGGTGAAATTTGAAACTTTTGAATGATGCATGTTAGGGTTTTGAAATTTCATATATATTCCGCATGAAAAAAAAAAGTTTACCCGTATTTTTATCTCCGAGTTATGCCCCTTTTCTGAGTTATTTCCCTTTGAAATCAACATTTTAAAATCGTGTGTGCAATATACCTCAAAAGGTATTTATGCTAAAGCCTTCACATTTGGTATACTGATTGGGCTGAAGAGTAGATCAGCTGATTACCTTTTAAGAGCTTTACCTTAAATTTTGACAAATTACAGAATTTTGAAAATTTGATCGATTATTCCACTTTTCGGCGAAATTTCACTTTGAGAAATCTTTTGAGAAGTTTCTGTTAGACTTTTGTCATAATTACGGAGTTTTGAATTTTTTACTCCACTTTGAACTGTTTTGCAAAAAAAAGCCTTTATTCTGTCTCTGGATTTAAGTAAAAACAGAGGCAACCTAACAGCTACACAGGAAATGAAACGTCAATGAAATAAATGCATCATACAAACTACGCCTGGTTAGGGGCAAGCATACAGTTGGGGGCATAGTATTTACTTAGTAGTTATATGCATTGATTTCACGGTCGAAAGTACTTGATTCAAAATGCGATAAGTAATGGTATGCTGTGTGTGTATCGCAAAATTCTACAACATTTGTCTAGGGATTTGGACCTTACTTCTGCTGCTGCTATACCTTCGATATCTGAGGGTCTGAAATCGCTTTATCTGAGGATCTGAAATTTTGGCAAAAATTCGCTAATCAGTAAAAATAATGGCCAAACATCGCTTATCAGTAAACCTCATTAAGACCCTTATATCTCTGGTACATTGACTTTACATGATCTCATGTTGATTCTTTCAGATATTTCTTACTCTTTGGCTTTCTCGGACATCCGTGTCTCTCGGACATCGTCGCCTTGGACACGTTTGCCTTTTCAGACTTTTTGGACACAGATACTTATGGTAATACTGTTTAGATTTTTTCGAAAGCTTATGCTTGCACTTTTTTCAAAACTTTTGACCTTGCACAATTATGTGAATACAATGTCTAGAATATATAGAGAGCAATAGAGATACTTGATAAGACATCCTGAATGTAAAAAAAAAAAAAAAAAAAAAAATTACAAGGTCAACGATCACTGGGTGCTTCCTTGGTCCCGATACCCGACCCGATATATAGAAAAAAATTGTTCCACTTTTCCGAGGAAGAACATTTTAGGGAGCTGAGGAGCTCAGAAGAAATAATGGTGGGGGAGACCGGGGCTAGTTGGTCCAAAAATTGCATTTTTCTTAAATTCTGATTTTAATATTAATTTGCTGCTATTAGTTTGGCATTTTACGCCCATAATGATCTTTTTTTCTACCTTATTATATGGTTTTTAGTTTAAACAATGAAATATGTTAGCAAATGTAGTCGGTAAACTGAACCAACTTGCTCCGATGTTGGGGCAAGCTGGACCAGGCAGAGGAGTAAGATGGTCCGACAAGGTCATCTGGAAGGAAAAAGGATGTAAGTCTCAAACAAACATAATATTAATCTTAATTAACAATAAATAACACGCAACACGCAACTGTTTCCAAAGAGTGCATACCCTCAGTACCATTACGAAAGCACATCCATGCAATATAAAGAAATTATTATTGACGTAACATCCTTATGTGTCTACCTGGCTACAGTAGGGGAGACCGGGGCTAATTGGTCCAAAAATGCATTTTTCAAAGTGTGATTTTAATATTAATTTCCTGCTATTAGTTTGGCATTTTACACTCAGAATAATCATTTTTCTATCGAATTATATATTTTTTTAGTTTAAACAATAAAATACAATAACAAATAATAGCCGTTTTCCAATGGGCCAACTTGCCCCATCGTAAATGGACCTGCAACTTAACCCGACCATACCGCACTGTAAATCTTCACTCATGACCGGAGCGTCGTTGAATTTAGAAAAACAAAATGAATGCGATAGAATACCTTAGGCAATGAGCTTTCAGAAAATGTATAACATGTTTGTGTTATTCGATACACAGCGAGGACAAAAGCAAAGCAATACATTACTTACATGTGCAAATCAGATTTTTTCTATATTTTTTTAATGTGACTTCAGGCAGACATATTATTTACATCATTTCGTCATATAAATTTCGTCATAAATGTTGTCAATTTAGAGTAAATGCCCTTGGACCAACTTGCCCAATGAACCAACTAGCCCCGGTCTCCGGAAAATTCC
Organism: Rugalucina vietnamica; assembly: GCA_964017185.1. NCBI lineage: Eukaryota > Metazoa > Mollusca > Bivalvia > Lucinida > Lucinidae > Rugalucina > Rugalucina vietnamica. The sequence goes on from OZ024880.1 coordinate 43,530,960, forward strand.
CATCGGTGTACCGTTAATGGAGTGAGGTCACAAAGTGTATCGGAGTACAGGTTAGCCTCCTTAGATTTGTCTGGAACCTTGACTTTTCTTGATTTCTGCGACTCTTTGGCTGACATCTCTTTTTGGCTTTTTTTAACGTCTTCTTGTAAATGTGTGCTTTTTAGTCTTCTTTCAGGGTACAGGAAGCTAAATATCCCCATGGTATGGCCTCACCACACATGCTGCTGATGTACCTTCGATTTCTCGGGAACCTTGACTTTACTTTATTTCAGGGACATCTTGTATCTTTTGGACCGCTTTACATGCAACTTTTATCGCTTTCTCGGGCACTGTCTTCTTGAACATATTGTTCAGGCTTCTCGGACACCTTCACACACCTGGATTACTGCTCTATTAGATCATAAGACTTTTAAGTAGACAGATTGTCAAATTCATCCAATAAACCATAAACAATGGTATCGGTTACAGTGATTAGGGGCTTTTTCGCTTTACATTTTGTGGAACTATGTCTTAATACTGGCAGCTTATAAGGGACATTTTATGATTAGTCTATTCAGGGTTTCGGGAAAAGGTACCTCAGGAAACAGAAATATTTGAAATATTTGGGGATATCATTGTGCCCTCTCTGGGCAGTTTTTGGGTCATGATAGGCCGAAAGTGGTCAAAATGCACCATTATCTGTTCCAGGGAAAAATCTTGTTCTCTTTTTTGGAAAGAATGAAAGAATGAGCCGTGTTTATTATATAAGGTGATAGGGGTCATGTTTCTACATGAGATATATTCTCAAAATGGCCCCTTTCATTTATCAAGCAAACATTATCCACACAATCATTACAGTCCATGTCGTAATCTGTTGAGGAAGGCAAAACTGATCCGAGTACGCAGGCAACTTTGTTGCCTCTACCAATTACCATTCAGTTTGCAGCTGACAAACAACAATGAGTATTAATCTGTGTCTACAAATAGACTGAATCGGATTAACTTCCTCTGGCCAAGGGGACAATGACGGGCCTAGAACCTAATAAAATCTTGGACCTTATTTCGCGAAAACTTGCCTGCTGTGCTTTTTCAGCAGACCGGATAGAAACTGGCTTTTACTGTAAGAGGAGTTAAACGTATCGTGAGGCTAGAATATTCTGATTTGAAGCTCTTCTAGCGCGCATATTTGTCTGAACTGTAGGGCATCTGTTTAATTAATATGCAACAAGCCTCTTCATTGATGCTGTGGCTAGTTACTCGACGAATATCCGTCTTTGTCTTAAGAATTGAGCAGAGTAATGCCAAACAATCTAAATGCTATGTGCATTGTTTCCCAAAGAAGACACGAATGCATTCTGCATCAACCAAAAACTTTTTTTTCAGATATTAATAAAAATAAAACCCTCTTTGATCTTTTGTAATTTTGCACATGAAGGTCTATTATACTCGTATAATAGTAATGGGCTGATCGGCGAATCTACCGATAGAAGCCCATTTGTTTGGGCTTCGATGCCACGGTGCATCTGAGGCACAGTTGAGAACAAAATGAGAAAAACAAACGCATCAGGAAAACATATCCATGTGATACCATACCCCCTTATATCCCACTTTTATATAGTAAAACTGGGGTATGCAGGGGTAAACCTATTTTTTCTTATTTTTGCTCCAAAACATAGATTGTGGGTACTCGTTAGAACCGCCTCTACTGAAAATTTTCAATTTTTACAACTTAAGAAAAAATTGTATATTACATGGGTGTGTTTTCGTAATGGGAAAGGTATACATTAGTATTCAGAGTGTGAAAATAATCTAAGAAACTGTAATCATAAAGTACTTGAAGCCAGGGACAAAATTAGATAAGGCAATTTATTTGCAAGCAGAAAGGTTAAAGAATCTAATGAGAAAATATGACTACAATTTTAAGTTGACGGCATAGTTCTCCCATTTTTGAAAGCTTGAAATTGAAATTGTCAATAAAGCACATCACACGCATATCTAAATCTGGCATTTTACATACAATGTACTAGACACGATAAAACGTTTTTGAAAGTGTTTCCAATTTGGTTTAGCAAAGCACTTGCATATTGACTTGAGCATTTTCAAAGTTACATAGTCGATTAAATGTAAATGGCATTACTGCGAAAACTGCTATATGAGCTTCCCTTGTACACAAATGTTTTACCAACTTTAGTTATTGCGGGGTTAATATTTGAGCCGTGTTTAAAAACAGGAACAAGTAGGCAAAGATCAGGAAAAGGCGCAATCAGAAAAAGATTCCCACTCCAAAAACCGATATGGGAAAAAACAAAACCAACAACCAGGCACTTATACCATGAAAACATTTCGTAAGCCGAATGAGCAGCTATTTTCCAAATAGGTGGCCAATCAGTTACCTTAACTTAACTACAAATATGAAAACATACATATGGCGCTAACAGCACAAAAATATTTTAAACACCAAGACATAAAACAAAAAGAACCACCACAGAAGTATCGACTTGGAACGATCAGTAACACAAAGTTACTGGCGGGTTTAAATCGATTTTACATGGCCATAACCTCACCCTCAGCAACTGCAGTGGTTCATAACATTTAGTTAGTTCTTCGGTCCTCGTGGTGAATTAACTAGTCAATGAATCATCAAGAACAAACAAATAAATCACGATAAACATCCTGATGAATCAAAAACCAGGACTCACAGATTGAGTAAGCTGCCCGACGATGGAGATCCCTGGGCGCCGAATAACTTACTAACTCCGGAGCAAAAGAAAAACATCAGTTGGACCCCGGTGGGCCAAGCAACAGACAAGAAGCTCCGGCCCCAACCAACTAAAATGAATAGCTTTAAGTCGGGGCCATCATAGAGTCTGACGCCCGACCCACCGGCGTGCAATTAAAGAAGGCAGCATAGTTATCAACCGTGATTGGGTTAAAAACTAAGCCTGCAGACTGTTGCATAACATTCAAGTTATAACCTATACGTCTGTAACGTGTTATGATTTTTCTGAACTGAAAAGAAAAATTGCTGCTTCCTATAAGTTTCTTAAATTTGTAAACCAAGTCACCATAAAGGCCCGAAAGGCCCTCATATAAATGCGTCTTTAACCCAACATTGTATTTGGAAATCAATTCATAGTGTCTACGATAAAATTTAGAAAAGGTTTTTCGAAGTTTATGATACCGATAGCCCTGTTGGAGAAGTTTTGCCGTTAAACATTTATTTCGAGCGATGAAGTCTGTAACATGATTACAGACTCTAGCAAACCTAATAAGTTGCGAAATGTATACACCATAAGAAGCACGACGAGGAACGTCACCATCCAAAAACGGAAAATTTACTATATCAAAATCAAAGTCATCGCGCTTATCATAAATTTTAGAAGAAACATACATTTGCAACAGAAAGATGTAGATCTAAAAAGGGGGCTTCGGTATCCGAGATATTGGCTTTGTTCAACTGTAGTTCAGATGGATAAATTTGATTGACCATACCTTCTAAATAAGGGTTGTCAATGTTCAAAAGGTCATCGAGGTACCTAGAAGTGGAATTAAAAGCCTCAATAACATCAGCTTGATTATCATGGTTAAGAGAATCCATGAAATCTCTTTCGTAGCAGTATAAAAATAAATCAACTACGAGAGGTGCGCAATTCGTACCCATCGGAATTCCAACAATTTGTCTGTTCCAAATCTAATATAAATATGATCTAAGAGATAGGATAAGGCGTCGCACACATTCTGACATGACCAAAGTGTATACCGACTTTGGTCAGAGGAAGTGAAAAAAGCATTTCTGTCATTACATGCCAAATAAAGTGAACCATAGTTTTTAATGCCCTTTTGAAGGTCCACTCTATCAAATCCAGAAGTTTTTCTTTAATTAGATTATGTGGTAAAGTTGTATACAGAGTAGAAAAATTATATGTGGACAAGCTCGTCGCACGGAACCCTCTACACTTCAATTTATTGAGCACCTCACCAGAATTTTTTATTGACAAAAACCAATTTTTGTTTGAAGTTTCAAATACCAGAGGACCAATGGTCCTGTAAACGCTCACCTGAAACCCGAGATATATACCAATAAACTTGTTTGACTAGAATGATAATATACATGTATATAACCCCAGGGCCGGGTCAGAGCAACCCCTGGAGTCAAATTTCTTTTTGACAACATAAAACTTTAGTCCATTTGCCAATTTACTGCAAGTTTTGCCCTTCAAATGACATTTTAACAATTTTCCCCATTCAAATGCATGGGCGACCTAAGTTGACCTTGCCGTAAAATAGGTCAAGGTCACCCAAGGGTCACGATTTATATAAAATTTGTAGAGCTCCATTGCCTGATGCTTTATGCCAAGTTTCAAAATCATAGGCCTTCTGGTTCTGGAGAAAAAGATTTTTAAATTTTTTTGCTATTTATAGCCATGGCAGCCATCTTGGTCAGGTGACCTTGGCCATTTATATATACTTTCATTCCCACTTCCTAACAATACTCCTCATAAAGTTTGGCTTTGATTGGCCAAGCAGTTTCAGAGAAGAAGATCTTTGAATATCACTGTAATATACATGTATATTGCCCCGGGGTGGGGACAGACAGACCCCTGGGGTCCAAATTTTTTCAGAATCATAAAAATTAAGTCCATTTGCCCATTTCCTGCAAGGTTTTCCCTACAAATGACATTTTAACACTTTTCCCCATTCAAATGCATGAGCGACCTATGTTGACCTTGCCGTATAATAGGTCAAGGTCATCCCAGGGTCATGATTTATATAAACTTTGTAGAGCTCCTGTCACTGATGCTTCACACCAAGTTTCAAAATCATTGGCCTTCTGGTTCTGGAGAAGAAGATTTTTAAAGGTTTTTTCTATTTATAGCCATGGCAGCCATCTTGGTCATGTGACCTTGACCATTTATATAAACTTTCTTTCTCCCTTCCTAAGGATGCTCCATATGAAGTTTGGCTTCGATTGGCCAAGCAGTTTCAGGGGAGAAGATGTTTCATTATTATGGAAATATACATGTATATAGCCCCAGGGCAGGCGCAGACACCCCCCCAGGGGCTAAAATTTTCCATTAACATTAATCTTCTGTCCATTTGCCTATTCCCAGTTAGTTTTACCCATTAAATAGCATTTTTCCCATTCAAATGCATTGGTGACCTAAGTTGACCTTGCCGTAAAATAGGTCAAGGTCATCCTAGGGTCATGATTTATATAAACTATGATGGGCCCACATCCCCGATGCTACATACCAAGTTTCATGGAAATCGGCCCACTGGTTCTGGAGAAGAAGATTTTTAAAGGTTTTTGCTATTTATAGCCATGGCGGCCATCTTGGTCATGTGACCTGGACCATTTATATAAACTTTTGTTCCCCCTTCCTAAGGATGCTCCACATGAAGTTTGGCTTTGATTGGCCAAGCGGTTTCAGAGGAGAAGATCTTTGAAAATGTGAACGACGGACGGACGGACGGACGACGGACGGACGACGGAGCATGGGTATACTATAAGCTCACCTGTGAGCCTTCGGCTCAGGTGAGCTAAAAAGATATGAAACTATATCTCCAGATTAATCATCAGGCAGTGATTACGAATCTGACTGAGATGCAGCCGGCCATCACTGTTGCACGGACCTGAGCCGCCCGGAGTGAACCCTTGGGCCAGTACATCTGCATTCCTAAATCTATGCATTACGAAAACACGCAAATGTAATATATAGGTTTTTCTTAAGTTGTTGAAATTGAAAATTTTCAGTGATGTTTTTCTTATTTTTGGAGGCGGTTTGAACGAGTACCCACAATCTATGTTTTGGAGCAAAACTAAGAAAATTGTTATACCCCCGCATACTCCAATTTTCTATATAAAAGTGGGGTTCGATGGGGTATACATGTCACGGACATGATATCCTGATGTCATTTATGTGTCCTGAACAAAGCAGGGATGCAAACCATGCATACTGTCTTAAAGCTAGCACAGCTAAGGTGGACCGGTCATGTTATAAGAATGCCCGATGAGCGACTTCCAAAGAAAGTCGTCTATGGAGAACTACAGGAGGGTAATCGCTCTCAAGATGGCAAGAAGAAACGCTACAAAGACACCCTCAAAGCCTTTCCGAAGGATTTCGACATACCAATGGGTTCTTGAGAATGGACTGCACAGGAGCGATCAAAGTGGCGAGGTCTCATCAACAAAGGAGCAGCTCTCTATGAAAAAAAAAAAGAACCTGTGAAGCTGAGATAAAGCGCAGAGAACGTAAAGCCAATACCAATGGGCCACCAGCAGATGCCATGACATTGACTTGCTCTACTTGCAACCGATAGTTTAGAGCTAGAATTGGCTTAGTCAGCCATCAAAGAACTCACCAACACACACGAACCTATTTAAGAAATAATAATGGTCTTTCTCATTAGTGAGAGACGAACGACCAACGACTTATGTGTTGTCTGTATGTTTATATGTCTCAAATTCAGAACATTCATCTTAATTCTGAGATGAATTGACATTTTGTTATTTTTATGCTTTTTCCCCCACATGTTATTAACAGAGCCATTACGAAAACGCGCAAATGCAATATACAGAAATTATTCTGGTTGTAAAAATGCAAATTTTCACTGGAAAAAAGTGATAGTTTTCTTATTTTTGCCTTGGCGAGGCGGTTCTAACGAGTACCCACAATTTATGTTTTGGATCAAAAATAAGAAAAATAGGTATACCCCTGCAAATCCCAGTTTTACTACATTTATATAAAAGTGGGATGTGTGGGAGTATTCACTGCACGGACATGTTTTCCTGATGTAAGTCAGGCGACATTTCAACGTGATAGGAATCAGTACCGGTAACGTAACATGTGCTTAATGGGCAGCACCTCAGCAGAAATACTGCTGCACATAAGACCCGAGAACCAGCCTGTGTTGCTTGGGTATGACAGCCCGTGCTGACAGGCTTTTTTTTTAAATAATGACTTAAAATGGGTGTCTTTGTACAGGATAGTAAACTGATAGATATCTTATGAAACTGTAAATAGTATGGTCGCTTTTGTTAAACCTGAAGCCTGATCTTGGAGCAAGCATTAAGTCATCATGAAATGACCTTGACCTTGAATACTCACACACCTTTATTGACTTCATAAGTTGTCTGCATCTGCTAAGTTTCAGGTCTCAGGCTGCAATAGTTTTCAAAGCCTGTCATTTCTGTGAAAACCTTTATCTTAATTTTGATATTTAAATGACCTTGGGTCAAGGTCAAAGAATGACCTTGACCTTAAAAATTACATACCTTCATTTACTCTATCAGTTGTCTGCATCTAGCAACTTTCAGGTCTCAGGCTGCAATAGTTTCCAAAATATCCATTGTTTTCGCCTTTTTCCCATGTAAAAGCCTATGTTTCCAAAATTGACATTGCCGTAAAATAGGTCAAGGTCATCCTAGGGTCATCATTTGAACAAACTAAGATGGACTTGAGTACCCTATGCTACAGGCCAAGCTTCGTGGATATCAGCCCACCGGTTCTGGTAAAGAAGATTTTTGAAGGGTTTTAACCATATATGGGCGTGGCGGCCATCTTAGTCATGTGACCAAGATCCCGTGAACAAAGTTTTGTTCCCTCTACCCATGAGGGCTCCATATAAAATTTCAATAATAACCTTGACCTTAATTAATTACATGCCTTCATTGACTCCATTAGTTGTCTCCATCTAGCATCTTTCAAGTAGTAGGCTGCAATAGTTTTTAAAATATCTATTGTTTTCGCCTTTTTCCATGTAAAAGGCTATGCTTCCAAAGTTGACCTTGTCGTTAAATAGGTCAAGGTCATCCTATGGTCATTATTTGAAAAAAATATGATGGGCTGGAGTCCCCAATGCTACATACCAAGTTTCGTGGATATCGGCCCACCAGTTCTGGAGAAGAATATTTTTGAAGGGTTTTTACCATATATGGGCATGGCGGCCATCTTGGTCATGTGACCAAGATCCCGTGAACAAACTTACATTCCCTCTACACATGTTGGCTCCTTATAAAATTTCAACTTGATCGGCCAAGCGGTTTCAGAGAAGGGATGTTTGAAATTGCGACTTTCTTTTGCTATTTCAATGACCTTGGGTAAATGTCAAGAAATGACTTTGACCTTAATTAATTATATACCTTCATTGAGTCCATTAGCTGTCTCCATCTAGCAAATTTCAAGTCTCAGGCTGCAATAGTTTCCAAAATATCCATTGTTTTCGCCTTTTCCCATGTATAAGCCTATGATTCCAAAATTGACCTTGCCGTAAAATAAGTCAATGTCATCCTAGGGTCATCATTTGAACAAACTATGATGGGCTGAAGTCCCCAATGCTACATATCAAGTTTCGTGGAAACTGGCCCACCGGTTCTGGTGAAGAAGATTTTTGAAGGGTTTTTACCATATATGGGCGTGGCAGCCTTCTTGGTCATTCGACCAAGATCCCGTGTACAAACTTTCATTCCCTCTACCCATGGAGGCTCCACATAAAATTTCAATTTGATCGGCCAAGCAGTTCCAGAGAAGAAGATCTTTGAAATTGTGAACGACGGACGGACACCGGGGCATGGGTATACTATAAGCTCACCTGTGAGCCTTCGGCTCAGGTGAGCTAAAACAACCCTGCAATCTTGTTGGCTCGTATTGTATAGTTTTGTGTGTAGGAACTCTAGCCAGTATATGATTCATCCCAAATTTTGTCACAAGGTAAACGGGTAACTGCCAAGTCTCTAAACTACACATCCCCATGCCAAAGAAATGGCAAAAATTCCAAAAGGCTTAAAAACTTGAGGGGTTTGATGTTAATTTCCAATCATAATATGGTCATGGCTTGTGGTCGTGCCAGATTGACTATTGGATAAAATATAAATCTGAAACCACTCGGCCAAACCAAGCCAAAATCTGCATCAACTTCTATAGGAAGAAGGAACCAATTATTGCATATAAAAATCTAGGTCATTTAACCATGGTGGCCGGCATGCCCATATATGGTTTAAACTCTGTATAAATCTTCTTCTCCAGAACCGGTGGATTGATTTTAATGAAATTGGCATAACTATTGATGACTAAAGTACATGTACTATAAGAGCTGTCACAGGACAGCGTAGCTCGCCTGACTTGTGCTTTGCCACTAAATCTATTAAAATCTATGACCAAAGACATTGATCTCAATGTCACTCAGGTGGGTCTTGATGGTACAGCATAAAACTTCAGACCAATATCAACCAACGTGCTAAGTTCAACTTGATCAATCTATATATTTGATATATACTATAACATAAAATTTCTATAACATAAAATGACCACAGGTGAGTCAAGATGCTACAGCATAAAACTTAAGAATAAATCTAACAGCAAAGTATCAACTAGATCCATGCATGTGATACCTCCCTCATCATCAGGAAGACTCCAGGAAATGAGCCATAAAATTCATAAAAATTCTTCTAAAATATACCTTTTTTCATACAAAATTCAAAATCTCCCTGAAATGGATCAGGAAATTTCCTATATATTCTATACATTTTTCAAAAACCTCCCTGAAATGAAAGAAAAATCTCCCTGAAGCTCCTTTTCAACTCATCACATGTATGGAGATCCATCAATATACAGTTCAAAACACTTTTAGCGAAAGCTTTTACATGAAATTTCAAAGTCTGAGACCTTGACCTCAAGGTCACCCAGGTGAGTCATGATGGTAGAGCATAAAACTTCAGACCAATATCTACCAATATGCAAAGTATCAACTTGATCCATCAACAAATCCAAGAGATATAGACTTATAGAAACTTTAACGAAAAATTTTAACACAAAATTTCTAAGTCTGTAACTTTGACCTCAAGGTCACCCAGGTGGGTCATGATGGTACAGCATAAAACTTCAGACCAATATCTACCAACACGCAAAGTATCAACTTAATCCATCAACAACTTCAAGAGATATAGACTTATATAAACTTTAACAAAAAAAATTAATACAAAATTTCTATGTCTGTGACCTTGACCTCAGGGTCACCCAGGTGGGTCATGATGGGACAGCATAAAACTTCAGACCAATATCTATCAATATGCAAATTATCAATTTGATCCATCCACAACTTCAAGAGATATAGACTCATAAAAACTTTAACCAAAAACTTTAACATAAAATTTCTAAGTCTGTGACCTTGACCTCGATGTCACTCAGGTGGGTCATGATGGTACTGCATAAAACTTCAGACCAATATCTACCAACATGCAAAGTATCAACTTTATCCATCCACAACTTCAAGAGATATAGACTCATAAAAACTTTAACCTAAAACTTTAACATTTTGAGCAACGCCGATGCCGACGCTAACGCCGACTCTAACGCCGACGCTAACGCCGACGCCGACGCCGGGGTGACTGCAATAGCTCTTCCTGTACTTTCGTACAGGCGAGCTAAAATGTGTATGTAATACATGACCCTGAGATGACCTTGGCCTGTAGTACAGCAAGGTCAACATAGGTCGCCTATGCATTTGAATGGGGAATACTGTTAAAATGTCATTTAAAGGAAAAATCTTGCAGGAAATGGGCACTGGGACTGAATATTTATTATTCCGAAAAAAAAATTCTGCCCCCACCCCGGGGCAATATGTATACATGTACATTACCATAATATTGAAACATATTCTCTGAAACCGCTTGGCCAATCAAAGCCAAATTTTATATGAAGGGGAAACCAATGTTTTTATAAAGTCCAAGTCACACCACCAAGATGGCTGCCATGCCCATACATGTATATGGTAAAACTCAACCCTTTGGTTGCCCTTTTCAACCTCAGTAATGAATTGTGTCAGAAAATCCTAGACCTTCTGCTTCAGATTTTCAAATGTATCTCTCATTGTGAAGTTACGACGTTCCTATATAGATGGTAAAGATCTATACTATAGGGGCCAAACATGGTTTTCTATGCATTAACATCTGCTTGTCCCCGAGGGGAACGGTGAAACCCGTGCCTGAAAGGCAAATGTTCAACCTTGCCGAGGGGCCTAGAAGATGTTCTAGCACCAGAAAGAACATGTTTGATCGCATTGCTTTAAACAACTATAGCATTTGAAACTTTGGGATTTATGCACCAATAATGGTGCGGAAACTGGTGTTAGCCACGTTTTAACAATGCTACTATCATGATAAGCTTTATCGTGATCATTGTGTCACAACATAGCTTTTACTAGTTTGCACTTTACGCGATTACGTCAATTTTTGCATGATGCCATGTAAAAAGCATAAATAAAAATCGTGTAATTAACAGCACGCGCTCACATGAAATCTCGGATTAATACATGTTTCAAGTTTCAAGTTTATTTGGCCCATGAGCATATAAACATACAAACAATTATAATACAAAAATACAGGATAACGAGCATGGCAGATCAAATTTACTTACTTACTGACTTACTAACGAGCATGGCAGATCAAATTTACTTACTTACTGACTTACATGGCTTTGTCTTAGTTTATACCCGCCTGTAAATACCGTGTGAAAGGGATATTTATAATAATAGTTAATAAACGATTTCCACCATCCTTTGTTTCCCAATTTGGATTAAGAATATAAATGGTCCCGATGTTCACGGTGCCAGGCTATTTTTCTTTTCATTGACACCTGTACGAACGCTGCGTAAAGTAGGCTATTCCATACTTGGTTTGATTTTGTAGTCCTGATATGCGTCATTGCCATGCAAATGAGCGTAAATGGTCTCTGGTGGTCTGAAAACAAACGCAACAATACCCAACACATTTATGATTTTAATAAACTGAACAATTCTCATTCACATAATAATTCTATATCACATCTCACAGACACATTAAGATCAGCATCAACATTAAATCATTTGTAAATGTCCATAACAGTCACAACATTTATGCCCTTATTCCAATCAACTAATAGCAACAAACATCATGCTAACATGTCTATACAATTAAACCCCCTTCTCAGTTCCAATCTTATATAGTAAAACCTTTTCAAATGGGTACTTATTTTGTACTCAACTGATACGAATACACCTTAACAATATACGTGCAGTCTATATGCGTTTTGAAAATCATAATATAACGATTTCAAAGCAAGTCACAATGTAGTTTCAAAAATCTTAAATCTTAAAATTGTCATTCGACAGTCGTAGAGTTCTCAGAACATTTTTGTATAAGCTTGGTATCAGCATGACTTTAACATACATTGTATTTATACTGTTCTTCTTCTATAATATATAGAAAAGGAGTACATTTATACATCAAGTACTTTAACAGTATTATTCTAATCACACTAAGAATGTCTTTAACATCTAACGACGAACGTCACGCCCATATGTGTTAAAACCTTATCGGCTCTTCTCCAGAACCTTAAGTCTCATATTCTCGAAACTGTGCATGTAGTACCAGGAACTTTCATCAGGATAACATGTCCGCGTAATATATATCCCCTTATACCCCATTTTATATAGCAAAACTAGGGTATGCAGGGGTATACCTATTTTTTTTTCTTCTTTTGTTTCAAAACATAGATTGTGGGTACTTGTTAGAACCGCCTCGACAAGGCCTTACCGAGGCCTTTCTAACGTGTACCCGGACATCAGCCATGTGCGTATGTTTTGAACAAAAATAAGAAAATATAAAAAAAATTCCGCTGAAAATTTTCAATTTTTAAAGCTCAAAAATCTCTGTTTATTGCATGGGCAAGTTTTCGTAATGAAGACCATGGGCGTCTGGATAAATGTTAATTTATGTGTATATCTGATGAAACTGGCTAAATAAATGGTAGAAATCGTATGGCATTCATTAAGTTACAATTAAAAGGAGGTGAAAAAGAGAAAAAGTACAAATATCCTTAAAGAAGCGCCATAATCATTCATGGCAAAATTTAGTGTTGCGTTTACGTCATACATGAAGTCACATATACGTACTTAGCTTCTTCGTATGTGAGATCTAGGTAGTATATTTGTAGTAAAATTGCAAGTAGTGCTTAAAGTATGCTGATGTTCTTGTTATGGGAAGTATAAAAAAGAATGAAAACGTTCTTCGATGATAAACTGTATACCAAAACAGTATTGATTTACATTTTATTTTGATGTTTCTGTATACATGACAGTGATATTTTATTGAGTGAATGCAATAAACAATCGAACAACGTTTGGAAGAGCTAAAACTTTAAATTTTTATTTATTTTCTTTAATATAGTTTTTCTTATTTACTGATTTTGATGCTTGCTGGCATTTTGCTTTAAACATGATAATTGTAAATAAGACCGACCTGGTTGAAAAAGTGCAGCTCTGCTATTTTCATAGGTCAATTATCGGTGACGCAATTAAGTGGACTCCATTAGAAAAGATGGACAGGACAGGAGGAGAAAATGACTTGTAAATATTTGTAACTCATTCCTGGTATGCATGAGTAACTACATGCAAATGTTTCATTTATACAAATAACGTGTCATAGAGCGCAAGGCTTTGACAGATTGTGACTATTTAACTCGGGTTTACGCCCAAAAGTTATACAGTTTCATCTGTATATCATTGTTAATCTCTTGTTATTTGACAATCTTATGGTACAATCCATGACTGGTTAGTGTTAAGTACGACAGTGAAAGTCTCTTGCGTAGCAATTTATTTTCTAGAACCATGCGAATACGATATGAGCATTGAGAACACCAGCAATTTGGGTTCCCGACCAGATCTGACATAAGCCATTCTGTGCAGCCACAGAAGATGGTTAGAAGCTTGGAATTTAAGATTTAAGTAGATTGGTTTGCAATATCTGTGAATAAAAACAAGTGCGCTGATCAGTTTTCAACTAAGCATTTTTTGGTTGTCCTATGCAGCGGTTATATAATGGGTTTGGCCAGACCAACTTGTGTCAGTTTGCACAGGATTATGTCTGCCGAACACATTATTTACGCCCAATACATCATGCAAATGATATTTAGTGTATGAATATATGTGTGCAATATACTTGCTGGCGTTGTATTATATTCAGAAAAAGAACAAGGTCTATATAATGAAAGGGACAGTCCCAGTTTGGACAAAATATGTTCTTTTTGTTGGCAGAAAGAACCATGTTCTTAAATCCGTCCAAACATTACTTCCATCATCTTCGGACATCAGTCATGTGCGTAATAAAACACATTACTGTAAAACTTTATCATTACGAAAACTCGCCCATGCAATATACAGAGATTTTTTTCACCTGTAAAAATTGAAAATTTCATCAGAAAAAATTTGATATTTTTCTTATTTTTGCTCAAAACATAGATTGTGAGTACACGTTAGAACCGCCTGTTTTGGAGCAAAAATAAGAAAAATAGGTATACCCCTGCAAATCCCAGTTTTCTATATAATAGTGGGGTTTCAGGGGGTACTCATTGCACGGACATGTTTTCCTGATGTTAATACCAGTCAAATATCAAAACAAAGCCATTTTTGATGACTACGGCATAGACCATTCTAACCTATGCTGTAAAACTTTATTTAATACCAGTCAAATATCAAAACAAAGCCATTTCTGAAGACTATGGCATAGACCATTCTCACCTAGGCTGTAAAACTTTATTTAATACCAGTCAAATATCATAACAAAGCCATTTTTGATGACTGCGGCATAGACCATTCTCACCTATGCTGTAAAACTTTATTTAATACCAGTCAAATATCAAAACAAAGCCATCTTTGATGACTACGGCATAGACCATTCTCACCTATGCTGTAAAACTTTATTTAATACCAGTCAAATATCATATCAAAGCCATTTTTGATGACTGCGGCATAGACCATTTTCACCTATGCTGTAAAACTTTATTTAATACCAGTCAAATATCAAAACAAAGCCATTTCTGAAGACTACGGCATAGACCATTCTCACCTTTGCTGTAAAACTTTATTTAATACCAGTCAAATATCAAAACAAAGCCATTTCTGAAGACTATGGCATAGACAGACCATTCTCACCTATGCTGTAAAACTTTATTTAATACCAGTCAAATATCAAAACAAAGCCAATTTTGATGACTACGGCATAGACCATTCTCACCTATGACATGTTACATCAGGATAACATGTCCATGCAATGTACCCCCTCATACCCCAGTGTTGTACAGCAAAATTGGGATTTACAGGTGTAACCGTATACCCATTTTTCTTATTTTTGCTGCAAAACATAGATTGTTGGTACTCGTTAGAACCGCCCCAGCGAGGCGGTTCTAACGTGTATCCACAATTTATGTTTTGAGCAAAAATTAGAAAGATATAAAAAAATTCTACTGAAAATTTTCTATTTCAGTTTACAACTTAAAAATTTTCTGTATTTCATGGGCGTGTTTTCGTTAAGCTACGACACAGACCATTCCCACCTACGACATGTCAATTTGTCTAGTTTCCAGACTTTTCCTGTTACATGTAATTAAACCTGATTTTAGTAAGCTTTTGCATAAAAACACAACTACATGCCTCCTGCCTTTCGATGAAAGGAAAATCATTATTTTCACCCTCAGTAATGAATTGTGTCAGAATTTACAGTCGAATAACTAGAAATGAGCCGCTGCATGAAAAAACCTACAATCTGCATATGTGAAATCAAAGGCGCAGATCAGCTTCGAGGTAACCGCGAAAGCTAATCAGCGCCCTTTGTTTTCGCTACTCGGAAAGTACAGTTCTAATTAAATCTGAAATTTCAAGCTTCTAGCTGTCTTTTGTGGCTGTACAGCCCAGTTTGTGTCTGACCTGGTCGGAACCCAAATTGTTGGTTTTCTCACGCACAGGCTCAAATGAAACCATTCATGTTACATCAGCATGTCGCGTAATCTTGTGGCATGCCTAGGATAAAATTTGCTTTTAAGATTTCGAGGCATGTGTGACTTATATCGGGATGTGTATTGGTCTACGGAAACAAATATGTCTTAGCATGCAGCAAGAAGAGGCATTGTATTAACCCAGAACCGAAATCACCTGCGGCGATCAACTATGCACTTATACCGTGTGGTTTATCGTCATATTTCACATTTACAAAATAAGGTTTCCTAACGATGCGACTCTATTCCTCCTTCGATTATAGGCCTGCACGATAATCAATGGCCTATACATTTTCATCAATTAAAACATCTCTAATTAAGAAAATAAGTGCATATGTTTCCGCATGGTAGAATTTCTGCACACTCGATCATGTCGCCAGATTGCGACTTTTAATAAGAGCCGCCTCGTGGGAAAACCAACAATATGGTTTCCGAACGGGTCTGACACATACCAGGCTGTACAAGCACAGAAGATGGCTAGAGACTGGAAATTTTGGATTTAGGAAGAAGAGGAAGTGTACTATCCGTGTAGCGAAAACAAAGACGCTGATCAGCTTCGCGATTACCGCGAAGCTGATCTGCGTCTTTGTTTTTGCATATGCAGATTGTTGAGGCTCAATTAAGTTAGCATTTTTAAATATAGTGATGTACGTAGTTTTACTCATGATACAATAAGCATATAGTGGTCAGAAATTTTGATGTTACCTGTGAATTTTGTCCATGACTCCAAAGTACCTATTATATCACAAATCAGTCTATCTCATTTTGCAGTTGTGCATGTACATTTTCGTCTGTAAGTTACGTCTAATGACTTTTAACACATCAGGAAAGCATGTCCGTGAAATGTATACCCCCTTAAACCCCAATTTTATAAAGAAAAACTGGGGTTTGCGGTGGTATATCTAATTTTCTTATTTTTGATCAAAAACATAGATTGTGGGTACTCGTTAGAACCGCCTCGCCGAGGCGGTTCTAACGTGTACCCACAATATATGTTTTGAGCAAAAATAAGAAAAATATCAAAAATTTTCTGCTGAAAAGTTTTCAATTTGTAAAGTTAAAAAATCTCTGTTTATTGCAGGGGCAAGTTTTCGTAATGATTAGGCACAGCAGAATGGTCTCCTTTCTCGTCAAAGTATGTCAACGGCAGCAGTTACTTCTGGAGAATCGTCATGTGACCTCATTAAATACATATACTATTATCTGAAGGACTGGAGACGCCCGGGATCGAACCTGCAACCCCTGGTTGACAAGGCGAGTGGCTTTACCACTGCACAACGGAGGCTTCTCTGTTGCTTTCAGTATGACGTCTTGTGACGATATCATAGTGGCAACATAGGGCGTCAAACGTATCAACTATCGGTGTAGAAAAGTGATAATTTGTCCACGCGAAATTTACATACATGCAAAGTTATATATGCGTTCCCTTTTTTCTCAGTGTATAAATGAGAACCAAAATGTGGTGGTTCCGTGGCCAAGTGGTTAAGAGCGCTACATTTCATTACTGCGCTTAATCACGCGATCATCTCACCGCTGTGTCTGGTGTGGGTTCAAGCCCTACACGGGACACGTGAGACAAGCCAAGTTGTGTCAGGTGGTTGAAATCGAGATCGCTCGTTTTCGCCCAATCTACTAAGCCCGTCTCATGTGAGCTGAAATAGTCTTGAAAGGGACAAAAAGAAGAATAAAGAATTATAACGTTCAACAAGTAACAAGCACCTTGGCGAAAATTTCAATGGTAACAAACGTATAACTAGCCAAATATGAGAACAAAATTATTATTGTTATTATTATTATTATAATTATTATTATTATTATTATGCATTTGGTAACGTAATGCTTCAACAGCAGCAATCGCAAAGTTTACAGCATACAGTGAGAATTTTTGAAGGCATTCTGACATTTTGGTATGCCAACTTTACAATATTCTAGATTTTTAAAATTGTGTTTGTTTGTTTGTTTGTTTGTTGGTTTGAATTGTGGCTTGCTTAGCGTCCCCGTCAGCTATCATTGCATCCTTTTTATGGGACTTCTACCCAACATTAGGATGCCATGACACTGAAAATGCGCTTGAATAAAATAGCCACACTGGTATAGCAATATACTGTACCAGTGTGGGCTTATATTCTTGGAAGATTTGACTCAGTGAACCACTTTCTCCCTTCGGAGCTGTTAACCAGTAATCAGATGGCCAGTCCGTAGTTGACCAGCCTAGCCTGGAGGCACATGCAGCCATCAATTTTCCATGGCCCCAATGGCGAGGGCCCATATGCCCACCCGATTACCCTTAATTTTCAAAGTTTTACCAAAATGCAACAGACTTCTGCACATGTCTGGTAACGTAATGTTTTAACAGCAGCAATCACACAGTTTACAGCACTCAGTGAGGATTTTCTTGAAGGCCTTTCTAAACTCTGGGTTGAAGATCGTGTATATAACCGGATTCAAGAAACTATTGATATATCCGAGCCATATAAAGAACGACGTCAGATTCTCGTCAATGTCACATTTGGGATAGTTGAGCACCTCGTAGCGAAGACAGATAGCACGCATAATGTTCACGGTGAAGAAAGGCCACCAGCACAGGAGAAAGACACCTACAAGAGAAAAATAGAAAGTAAGCATTCGCGTAAGAAAAGAAACAATGGAGGCTTCAGACCAGATCCGACATAAACCAGCCTGTACAATCACAGATGCAGGCTAGAGGCTTGGAATTTCGGATCTATGAAGAACATAGTATGCATTATAAGGCATTCGAGTGTATGTATATTCACTTGGTAAAGCTGTTGAAAAAAAAGCGCCATTCTTAATGTATTTTGACAAATATAGACAATATGTAAGTACTTTGCCCTTTTGTAGCAGGAAATTTATATGCACGCTGTCTGTCGAGGAAGCTTCCTTAAATGGTTTCGCCACTGCTTGGGGCTGTTTGTATTTGTCTGTTCAGACTTGTAAAGTCTATATTTCGTTGCGTCTGATTAGTCGTTTGTCATTTTGGTGTATTTAATTCGAGTGTTGTCATGACAATATTTTGATGTTTTCGATCTGCACTGATAAGAACCGAGCTTTAGAGTCACACATTATGTAAAGAAAAATGAATTTAGATTTTAGAACGGTATTTGTTTATGAGGAAGCTAAATAAAAGGCTCCAATATTCAATTCGATTCTTCGTTTCTGGTTTCGCATAATGTGAAGCGGCCTTTTATTGCTTATCTTTTGTTTAGTCAGAACCTCGGCACAGAACCAAACGAAACAGTACAACTTTTTGTTATTCCTTGATTTAGCATTTTTATAAATGACAAATTGGGTGGTTATATTTTAAGCACTTGTTGGGTGCCATGACATCCTCATTTTGCACAAAAGTCCCATAAAATGGAAGCAACATCGCGACATGACCGTAGCTGTTGACTGGAATGTTAAGCATCAATTCAAACAAACAAACAAATGACATCGGATGATTGATTCAATATCAACGTTGTCATGCAAGTCCACGTTTAATCCTTTGACGGTAAAGTAACGACGTTTATAAGTTGCACTTAAAGCAGACTGATCAACGTGTGAGATCGCTGCATGTATTAGATGGTATGTTTTAGAAACGACAAGCTGGTTCGTTTGGATAAAATTAGGATAACATAATATACCCCTATACACCCCAGTTTTATAACGTAATACTGGGGTTTACAGGGGTATACCTATTTTTGTTATTTTGACCCAAAGCATAGATTGTGGGTACTCGGTTTTGTAATATTGCTTATCTAATATTTTCAAAATGCATTTTAAAATTAAAACACGAGACGTCAGAGAATTTATTACAATTTCAATTGGAAAACTATTGTCCGTTCAAGATGGTGTATGAAAATTGTGTATGGCCAAGTGTTATATGCGGTGCATTATCACCAGACAGTATATCGCCTGCATTAACCCATAACCAAAGAAAAAAGCATGCTGCTTTCATATACATGCATATGGCGCGTTTTGCAACTGCGTTAACTGTTCACGAACAGAAAAAAATCCGTAATGAATTTCCCCTTTTTTATTTGGCAGTATTATATAACTTGTGCATCATTTGTAACTACATTGATTTACACTTTTGGCAACTTTATTACACTGCAGTCTGGTCCTTATAAAACTGATATAAAGACTTCATGTTTATGATGCCTCCTTTCAATAAAGTAATGTTAATATGTCTGCTTTTTCAGCCTTAAATTAAGTCCAGACATAGATACAATTCTTCTATCTGTTACCCATATTTCTCAATATCAGAATATTTTGCTCATTTGAAGGAAAAAATATAAAATGTGGCACTGACGGTACAAAGTTTACAATATGTCGACTCATCATTTTTTCAGTCTTAAAAAGTTAAACATGGTTTCAATGGAGCGACGAGGCGGAAATAGTAGTGTTTGTGGCAGACAACCTCAATTGCGCACCAAACCGAAAATTTCAGTTCGACCAGTTTAAGAATTTCCGATACTAATGACATCGAGGTACTTCGATCTTAACTATGGTTGAACAATGGTTCGACTAAATTTGATCGAATTAAGTCTAGTCTGACCAGAGCGATGTCATACACAGATCATAGTTCAACCAATTTTTATCCGATTATTTCAGATTTAGTTGGTTAAAGCATTCTCCAGTCGAGAATTCTTTGTTTGACTTGTGGCTTAGCGTCCCGGTCAACAGCTACGGTCATGTCGGGTCATTGCCTCTATTTTATGGGACTTCTACAAAACATTAGTGTGACATGACACCCAAAATGTACTTGAAAATATAACTGGGTAAACAACTAAAGATTTAAGTATAGATTATTTGACTCGAACCATTTTTCCTGGATAGGTCAGATCGTCTGAACTGTTCACCAGTAGTCAGATACTCAGTCAGTAGTTAAAAAGCATTGCCTTGAGGGACAAGCAGTCCTTTTTTCAGTGCTTCTATGGGTGGGTTTCTATCATATTCTTACTTAACCTTGAGGGACAAGCAGTCCTTTTTTCATTGCTTCTATGGGCGGGTTTCTATCATATTCTTACTTAACCATACTCACCTAAAACAATAGCTAGCGTTTTAGTCGCTTTTCGTTCACGTTTAGATGAGGAACGTTCCTTCCTTTTTCTACTGGTCCGCATATGAAAATTAAACTTTGTCACATTTTTCTTCTCCTTCTTTCTCCTGTCCTTATTCTCAGCCGAACTCGAGTGTCGACCACTAGACCGACTGTCCTGGTCGGGGTTTATTTGATTGGTCATTTGTGAGAAATTAGTTTCTAACTGAGATGGTGTTTCTTTAGAATCTTTCGAAGCAGATAACATTTCTTGTCGTTCGGCATCCTCCGCTGCTGGGTTTACTATAAAGTCTCCTTTACTTTCACTTTGGTCGGCGAATCTAGATTCAGTGTCATATTTTTCGTGCGAATCAGAGTTTGTTGGATTGGATGTGGACGCTTCCTCACCAAGACCTCCAGGTTTACTATTATGCGTATTATACGTGGATACCTTGCCGTTATCTATCTTAGCAAAGCCTGTCATGACTGTAGGCTCGTCTTTGATAGTATATTGTGCATTCTGTGTATTTGCAGTGTTTTCTATTACATTAGTCAATGCTTTGGAATCTATAGATCTTGCTTTTTTATTTGCTAGAGCCTTTCTGGCTCTAATTCGTAACACTCTATATATTCTATAGTATAAGAAAACCATCATTATGGAGGGGATATAGAACGAACCCATTGATGAATATATGAGAAAATCGGAATTAAAGAAACCACACATTCCCGGCTCTCGTTCGTCAGAGTAATTCACACCTAAAGCTATGGGTGCTGCTATGGCAATGGACACAACCCATGTTAGTCCAAGCATCACTTGAACACGTTTAGAGTTCTTATGTTTGGCGTACTTTATAGGCTGTGTAACTGCTATGAATCTGAAAAAAGAAAGAAACAGACAAAAGTGGCTTTAGTCTCTAGGGGAAAAACGTGAACAATACTAAGAAAAAATAATTTGCTTGCTATGATATTGCTCTCCCCTTTATCTTTACTCTCTTCAATTAGTGAGCATGCATGTCTTTCAATTTTTTTCACTATTTGAATGAGCAGTCTCATTTTTGCTGCCAAACGTGACTGGTTAAGGTCAACGGATGATGATTCATGCCAATTTTTGGATATAATTTATTTTTTATATATAATTTCTTCTTGAATTTTATATATTCGTTTATCTTGCTTTGAAAATTAATAGCTTATCATCTTGCTTCTTGTGTGAGCTGTCAAAGTTTTCTTATGTTTGTAGTGCCCTTTCATTCTCGTCTGGTGTCTTCGTTGGTCTTTTACATTAAATTTTGTCAATTCCTGGACCATCAATTCTTACTTTTTAGTTACATTTCGAAAACTTGCCCATGCAATATACAGAGATTTTTAAAGTTGTAAAATATTAAAATTTTCAGTAGATAAAATTAATGTTGATATTTTTCTTATTTTTGCTCAAAACATAGATTGTGGGTACGTTAGAACCGCCTCGGCGAGGCGGTTCTAACGAGTACCCACAATATATGTTTTGGAGCAAAAATAAGAAATATACATGTAGGTATACCCCTGCATACCCCAGTTTTGCTATATAAAAGTGGGGTTTGAGGGGGTACATATTTCACAGACATGTAGATACATTCCGGATGTTTCTCTTTTGTGTTTCAAACGGACCATTCTAGTTGCTTTAATTGTACCAGTTCCAGGGCATTGCTTACTTTTCAACGTTTCCCTATCGCTCCCTTGCCGTCCTGCAAATTGTACAACAGCTTCTTGTGTGACAGATGTTCTGTTGTATTTTTATCTTCTGGGGGCAATTGACAGCCATACGTTATCAATATATTGTATCCTGAAGCACTGCATTGTTTATGTTTCTCTGTCAGGCTCCTTTCAATATATGGTAGTAAATATTTAATGACATTGTTTAATATCCTTTTATTACAAGTATCATATGCATAATTATGTTTTAATATTATTAATCATCAACTTATAGATTATAATCGCAGATATTTATGTTATTGGTACATAAAACGCTGCTTAAGCACTTTAGTGACAAACAAACGATTTCACGAATGTTTGCTGACTAGAACGATTTATGTATAGTTTCATAACCAAAATATGCAGCTTCATTTGTGAGAGATTAGATTGGGCCTTTGGTACGGCCTTGTCGCGGCTTACACATTGTACATTGCCATATAATTTGCAGGTAGCTATTGAATATGCCTTACTGGCTTATATTACGATGTAAATGCTTGAAAATGATATTGCACTCAATCAAACATTCATGATGAAAGTTGTTTAACGAACAAATTTCCTATTTACGGAAGTACTTCTATTTCATATCGTGCAATTACACTGAATTTATCTCCAATTAACCAGGCTAGCTTTCTATGTAATGAACTATAATGGATGAGTATTCAGACTCCGTGTGAATTATGACAAATCAGAATCATTTTTGACCTGATAAGTCGATTAACCAATGTCAAATTGCTTCTTATTTTTCAAGTAGGTGATAGCATGCTTACATGCTAGTATATTAGAATAGACAATATCATAGAATAATATCGGATCATCAGTGTCTATGTAATGTAGTTAAACTGGGGTATGCAGTAGTATACCTATTTTTTCTTATTTTTGTTCTAAAACATAGACTGTGGATACTCGTTAGAACCGCCCTGGTATCATTTTTTTTTCAATGAAATTTTCAATTTTACAGCTGAAAAAGACGCTGTATTTTACATGGGCGTATTTTCGTATTGGGAGTTTTCAATGAATCAAAGCTTGAGACGCAAAAGGGTTGAATTTCAGCCAAAGGATCACTTTTACAGGTTGATGCGCTCTTTTTTCACGCATTTAGTTGCCTGCTGGTTAGAGCGTCGAAATTAGAGGGTGGGGATTGGAATCCCACTTGCACCGAGTTGTGTTCTGAAGCAAGTCGCAATAGCTTCCCTGAAACTGCTAAGTGCAATGCCAAGAAGTGCAACTGTTGCAATCATTTATGCTCTAAGACTACTATCACTTCATCTGTGAATGGTAGGACATTTTCAGTGGTTAATGATTCTGATTTAGACTGAAAATCAATGGATCTTGTATATGTTCTTACTTGAAATACAAACAATTGTAGGATGCAATATGTTGGACAAACTTGTCGAACTTTGCAAAAACGATTTGGTGAGCACTATCGTAGAATCAGAAAGCCCAAAAATAATGATACCTTTCTGTACCAGCATTTTAAGCGCACTGGTCATTCTCCCAATGATGTTAAAGTTCAACCAGTGGAGAAAATCACATATGATGAAAATTCTTCAGTTAGATTCAAAAACAGTAAACGATTTGAAACTGAACTTAAATGTATAAAATTACTGCAAACACCCTTTCCACTGGGATTTAACGACAACATTTACCATGAAGGCAATATTTCCAAAATGCCCGATTTTGATGTACTTACACTTTCGGACTCTCGTAAACGTAAATCTAGATCTCATGGTAAACGGAAAAAGGGTAATGACAAACGTAAACGGTGCGCTGCATTGAAATTGAACATTTCTCTTAATGATTTAGCTGTTAAACTAAGGATTCACGGTCGACATCCAATGCTGTCGTATCTTAGTTCTCTACCTATTGCTGCATTACGTTCCTTGGACACAGAGGCTAAAAGATTTTATGATAGAAATCATCAAATGTATGACGCTGCACTGTTAACAAGATGTTATACTCAGCATGCTCTTCGTCCATTTATCGATTCCGAATCTAATCACATTAGAAGTTTTATTAAAATTCCTTTCACCAATAAAGGAATTGACTTTATTGATTTACCAAGCATATTCCAGGATAAATCAGTGATACAGTCTATACCTACCTACTTCCAAAATTCAGAACCTCCTATTATTTGTTACAAATATAACAAACCAATCAGAAATACAATTTTAATTTCAATAAACTTGTTTCTGATCTTGATATCCATGCTAATACTCCTAAGTCTTGAGATTGTGAAGATTCAAAATATGTTTATCAACCCGCTGGACATATTGTTACTGGAAATTTAAAAATAATTTCGGATTCTAGAATTCGCAAAATTGTTTCTAAAGGTCCGAAATATAGATTCCCTTCCTACATTAATTTCGACAAATGTAGAGAGGAGATTTCATCTGCATTAAATGATTTCGGTAATCGATGGTGTAAACGAGAGGGTGTTGAGGATAATGCTCTTAAAGAATGGAAAAGAAGTATCTTCACTATCGTGGATAAACGTATTAAGTTTTATTCACAAAATACTAATCTTTTACCTCCGAAACCCAAATCGTCATTTAGGCATTTGAAGCAGGGTATCCAAGAATTTCATAGAAAGTATGTCTTGGTTCCGGCAGATAAAGCCGCAAACAATGTTGTTGTCGTTTGTAGGCTTCACTACGTTAACACCTTAAAACAGGAGCTTGATGGTACCATGGCTTATCTGGAGACAGATACTGATGAGGTGTCTGTAGTTAATGCCCACTTAAACGATTTACCTGTTAAGTTTTCTGTTTGTGTCAATGAAGGCCAAGACAAACTTCCTACGATGTATTGGTTACCTAAGCTTCACAAAAGACCATACAAAGCTAGATTTATTGCAAATTCTAGCTCTTGTACTACCACTGAACTTTCTAAATTATTAACTTCCTGTCTTACTGCTATCAAATCTCATGTTATAAGATACTGTGAGACAGTGTATGAAACTTCAAATAAAAATTGGTTTTGGTCAATTAAAAATTCTGGTGAGGTGCTCAGTAAATTGAAGTGTAGAGGGTTCCGTGCGACAAGCTTGTCCACATATGATTTTTTCTACTCTGTATACAACATTACCACATAATCTAATAAAAGAAAAACTTCTGGATTTGATAGAGTGGCCCTTCAAAAGGGCATTAAAAAACTATGGTTCACTTTATTTGGCATGTAATGACAGAAAGGCTTTTTTCACTTCCTCTGACCAAAGTCGGTATACACTTTGGTCATGTCAGAATGTATGCGATGCCTTATCCTATCTCCTTGATAATATTTATATTAGATTTGGGACCAAGTTGTACAGACAAATTGTTGGAATTCCGATGGGTACAAATTGCGCACCTCTCGTAGCTGATTTATTTTTATACTGCTACGAAAGAGATTTCATGGATTCTCTTAACCATGATAATCAAGCTGATGTTATCGAGGCTTTTAATTCCACATCTAGGTACCTCGATGACCTTTTGAACATTGACAACCCTTATTTTGAAGGTATGGTCAATCAAAGTTATCCACCTGAACTTCAGTTGAACAAAGCCAATATCACAGATACTGAAGCCCCCTTTTTAGATCTACATCTTTCTGTTGCAAATGGATTTGTTTCTTCTAAAATTTATGATAAGCGCGATGACTTTGATTTTGATATAGTAAATTTTCCTTTTTTGGATGGTGACGTTCCTCGTCGTGCTTCTTATGGTGTATACATTTCGCAACTTATTAGGTTTGCTAGAGTCTGCAATCATGTTGCAGACTTCAACGCTCGAAATAAATGTTTAACGGCAAAACTTCTCCAACAGGGCTATCGGTATCATAAACTTCGAAAAACATTTTCTAAATTTTATCGTAGACACTATGAATTGATTTCCAAATATAATGTTGGGTTAAAGACGCTTTTAAGTGAGGGCCTTTCGGAACCTGAATTTTATGGTGACTTGGTTTACAAATTTAAGAAACTTAAAGGAATTAATGATTTTTCTTTTCAGTTCAGAAAAATCATAACACGTTACAGACGTATAGGTTATAACTTAAATGTTATGCGACAGTCTGCATGCTTAGTTTTTAACCCAATCATGGTTGATAACTATGCTGCCTTCTTTAATTGCACGCCGGTGGGTCGGGCGTCAGACTCTATGATGGCCCCGACATAAAGCTATTCATTTTAGTTGGTTGGGGCCGGAGCTTCTTGTCTGTTGCTTGGCCCACCGGGGTCCAACTGGTGTTTTTCTTTTGCTCCGGATTTAGTAGGTTATTCGGCGCCCAGGGATCTCCATCGTCGGGTAGCTTACTCAGTCTGTGAGTCCTGGTTTTTGATTCATCAGGATGTTTATCATGATTTATTTGTTTGTTCTTGATGATTCATTGACTAGTTAGAGATTCACCACGAGGACCAAATAACTAACTAAATGTTATGAACCACTGCAGAAGCTGAGGGTGAGGTTATGGTCATGTAAAACCGGTTAAAGCCCGCCAGTAACTTTGTGTTACTGATCGTTCCAAGTCGATACTTCTGTGGTGGTTCTTTTTGTTTTATGTCTTGGTGTATAACATCTTTTGTGCTGTTGGCGCCTTATGTATGTTTTCATATTTTTAGTTAAGGTAACTGAGTGGCCACCTATTGGGAAAATAGCTGCTCATTCGGCTTACGATATGTTTCATGGTATAAGTACCTGATTGTTAGTTTGGTTTTTTCCCACCTCGGTTTTTGGAGTGGGAATCTTTTTCTGATTGCGCCTTTTCCTGATCTTTGCCTACTTGTACCTTGTTAAAGCAATGGCACTTTCACGGTGCAGCTGGAGAACTGGTTGACTGGGACGCAAAGCCACAATATGAAACATACACATTACCTGTCTACACTAATAGCTGTGAGATTCAAAATGGATGCAGTACAAGCCAAGACATCGAAGGCCACCCATGCGTCACACAGTAGGTCACTTAGGCCCCAGTACTTTGTAACCTGTAACGAGAAAAGGAAACCCATATTACCCATTATTTGACAAACGGACTTCCCTATCATTATCATTTATGTGTGTCCATTTTTATTTTTACATCAGGAGTGATTTTAAATTTTTGAAAAAAAAAAATAATAATAAAATAAATAAATAATTCATTTAGCAAACAGAATAGCCAAAGATGGGATGTCGCGTTCTGCGGCGTCACGTGTGGCCCATGTCCCATATAAAGTACGTCATACTTATATGAGTTCAAATTAATCTGACTTTAGGATGTTTGTCAATTTACATTCTCATGTTAAACTGACAAGTCAGTTCCCAAAACAGAACGCGGTGCATAAACCGACACCCATAAATACGCGGCCTGAAGTCTGAATAAAATGCATGGTAGACATACAAGTATTGCATCTACCACAGCTACATGTAGCCATGTGAGGTCTTTACGTGTTGTATCAATTGTAAACGATGAGGTAATGCCAAGGTGCTGGTTCATTCAATACTAAAGTCTTATCCGAAAAATCTTGGTGGGAAACAATCGAAGTTACAAATACGCACGTAGTTACTGATACAAAAAGAATATACAGTAAATCAAGTAAGGGGCTATTTCCCCAAAGTCGACCGCTCAGTTACTTGAACTTAAATTAATACATGAGGGCACACAGACAAGTGTTAAAATTGTAAAGTAGCTTAGCATTAAGCAATTAAAGAAAGTGTTGCGCTTTTCCGGCTTTTATTGGAGAATGTGCACTGGCGTAAGATTGTGTTATTAAGATTTCCAGTTAAAGTCTTAATTACACAAACCCTTCAGTATGTCTTTCATTTGAGAGGAACTGGTTTGAGAGATAATGATTATGTCTTAGAATGTTTAAGATTAAGACGATCGCAATCATATTTCTACATCTAAAGTCTATTATCATTTCTTTTCTTCAAGTATTTCGATAAGGGTTTGAAGAAGAATTCGTGGAAAACTATGGATACTTGATTACGAATGAAGGTAGAATATCGACCACAGTCAGCTATCTTCAACACAACACTTCCCTTTAATTGCCCCATTTCTTGAAAAAAAAAATCCAAACCGAAGAACTTATCATAGATGTACATTTGCTACAAACTAAGATCCATATATTTTTTGGTATCAAGAATTTCGAGCTGCTGTTAAAGTTCCAATGTTTGTGCTCGTAAGTCTCTTTCAAATGGGCCAAAGTCAGAAAACCCCAGTTTTCAATTTCTCATGACGGAGCTCAGCCCTAACAAGTTGCATGTTTAGTTTAGCCATCAGCCATATTTTCTTCATTATCAGCAAGGAAACCTTCAAAGTAACACTTCCTACCGCTGAACCTTCTAATGATTTTCTTAAGTCCTAGCAGGATTGTTAGCAAAGGCATCCATTTAAAACACCGTTATTTAGTTGTACTACTGAACTTTGCAAAAAATAATGTTTAAATCTAAATGGTGGCTAAAATCATCATTAAGATTAACACCATCGAAACAATCAGAACAACTTTGCTGCATCCTTCGTGTTTAATACCGGTATCTGCGTCATGTTTTTGCGACGTGGTGTTTTCAGTAGTCTGGCGGCATTTGATAACATTATGAACTTAAAATCTCTATTTTACTGCGTTGCTCTGTCGGTACTTACATGACACAAATCATTCGGTACTCGCGTCTATTAGCCAACAAACCAAACTTATCATACACACAAAACATTTCGTAAGTTTGTATAAATGTTTGGTATGTGCACGTGGTGAAATGCAGCAACAATGTCAAGTTTCTCTTAACGTATTTGTATGCAAGTTGTTTAACCCATAAGTTTATGACGAATGGATGTACCCACCGTTATCATTTTGGGTGGATCCACTTAACTGTTTAGTGGCTCCAGTTGTGATTTCAAACTTTTTTTTCCATTTTTCGATGAGATTCCTCTAAGCAAACAGAATAGCACCAGACGGGATGCCGCGTTCCGCGGCGTCTCATCTGGGGCTATTATGTTTGCCTTTGTCCCATAAAAGGGACACCAGGCTTAAATGAGAATCTCGCCGGGCTTTTATAAAGATTGAGTAGTTAAACGTGCATTAGGTTTACCTGTGGTTTATTATATAATATTATTCCTCAGTAACTGGTTGCTTGGAACTGCAATCACACCAATTTTCATAGATATCTTTAACTCATCTAAGCCTGGCGCCTTTTTAAGGGACATAGGCGTCCCATCTGGGCCTATTCTGTTTGCTTATAGAAATTTCATCGGAAAATGGATCAAAGTTAAAACAAAAACACTCCTAACTCCTAACGCCCCAAAAATGGAAGTGTATTTGCCAAAATGATAATGATTGGGAAGTCAATTCGTCATATATGTGTTAGTGACATGGCTGTATCATTTTAAGTGCCATATCAGGAAGATACATGTACATGTACATATTGCCAACTTAGGGTCTTGAAAAACGCAAAAGAGCTCATGTAACTAGAAAATACATTTCTTGTAACATACAAAATCACAGACAAATGATATATTTTACAGCTTAACCCATATAAGCCTGCAGCTAGTTCATGTGATATAGACAAACAGTGTAATCTCAGCCACAGCATGCGGCGTACCATTCGGTTTGCTAGAAAGAAAGGATTTCATCGACAAATGAAATAAAAAAAAATAAAGTACTCATGATGCATTCTTAAAATAAAAGCACACTCCAAATGATAATGATGGGCAACTTGAGTCCATTTGGCATAAATGTTAATCGGAAAAGCGAACATAAGGATTTGTATATATCCCAGCTGAAGCTGAACACCTTTGTTCTATCATGAACGACATATGCACTTTGAAGTTTCTAAAGATTATGCCAATAAAGTGTAAGGATAGTCGTTCGTCGATAGCATTGTTTCAAGAAGATATTCTATGTAGACAATATAGACAAAAGGGGTCAGACAGATCAATCGACTGGGTTAGACCTTGTCAATAGCATTCTTCCAAACGTATACTTAGAAGTGGTTTATTGGAACACCGATTGTCGAGATTCTAAAATTAATGGAGAATAATCGGTTTCTTCTAATAAGACCAATTCATCATTCTTTTGTAGAAACGCTGAATCTAAGTGGCCAGAAAGGCTGGAACTTAAGAGGTCAGTGCAAAAGTGCACGAACGCGGACATGAGGTCCAACGATCATGTTACTATCCGCTGATTTAAAATATACAATATTTTATTCTGCTACATACTTTTACTGAGAGATTTATTATAATATGTTATTGTGTAAATACTGATAAAAAGCAAAACTATAATCCTTGCATTTAAGAAGTAATTTTACTTTAAGGTGTATTATCGTGATTATTTGTGGATGTTGGAGGGCAGATTGCGATGTATTAATTCACGACGGCGCAGCCGGAGTGAAATAAATATCGCATCTGCCCGACAAAATCAAAGATAATGCAGCGTAAAATAAAATAATTCCGATTCTAACAGGACTAAGAAATAAATGCTAACTAATAATTAATAAATAATAATAAATAAATGACTTATTAGTCTTTGTTTCTACTACTCTGTTGAAATATGCAAAATTACAGTAAGCTCCATGTTGCCAAATCTATAGGGTCACTGAAGAAGCTTAAGTAGCCGAAACCCCGGTATGGCTCATCCCCTTTCTCATTAATATGTTCACTGCTCTTAAAGGATCTTAGTTTTATTATTACATGTGTTACGTGGCCCATCCTCTTTCTCATTGATATGTTCTCTGCTCCTAAAGTATCTCGGTTTTAATTTTTATTACATTTCAAAATGTTTTCAGTGGACTCGATCTCGGCGGACATGAATGCTTATGTGCGACGTCGCAAAAACGCCACCTTACGTTCGTAAGTTTGTTTACAGTGAATTACTGTTTATTTGCAAACGGTGACGTTTCCATTAGGTTCAATGGAAAAGACGATAACGCCGTGTTAGAATGTGTATTGTCAGTGTCGGGAAACAAAGTCAGTGTATGCTATCATTTGTGTAGACGTCATACGACATAATTTCGGAAATCGCGCGTAGCTATTTTCATGTTAAAGAAAAATGTTTAACACATATCCTATCATATGCGACATGATATTATCACTAATTAGCAATATTTTCTTTCTTTGAAACAATTGTCAACATTTAGAACACTTCGGAACTTTCAAGTTTCCGAAGTGTTCTCAGAGACCAGATGATGAATTATGAAATTTTTTACAGTTATACGATCACAAATGTGTGCTGCATATGATAGGATATTTAAAAGTTTCTCAAATAACTTACGCAAACGGCACCACAAATTTTCTGAACTTACGTTTAGTCCGAACTGTTAAAATTCTCTGTGACGTCACCGTTATATGTGGAAATGATAGCTTACACGGAGTTTGTTTCCCGACAGTGTTGTAAGCTTGTAGCCTTCTTCTGTGAGCATGTAGGCTCGTATGTGTCGGACCTGAATGGTAACACAGAAGACAGGGTTTCCTCTGACAAGCCTGATATATACTGAAATATCAATTGATCAGTGATGTCATCAGGATAACATGTCCGTGTAATATATACCCCCTTATACCCCGTTTTTATATAGCAAAACTGGGGTATGCAGGGGTTAAACCATTTTTTTTCTTATTTTTGCTCCAAAACATAGGTTGTGAGTACTCGTTAGAACCGCCTCGGTGAGGCGGTTCTAACGTGTACCCACAATCTCTGTTTTGAGCAAAAATAAGAAAAATATCAAAATTTTTCAGCTGATTTTTTTTTAATTTTTAAAGCTCAAAAAATTTCTGTATATTGCATGGGCAAGTTTTCGTAATGGCTTAGGTATTCTAAAGACTGTTGTTGTGAACTTGATGACAGAGAAGCCACAATAAAGGCAGTCAGAAGACTGACAAAACATCAATAAATATAATAATATGAGCAACAATACAGCTCCCTAAGACATCATATATGAAACAATAAAACATAATAAGAACTCAATAAATCATATTTTATTTTATAGAACGAACATAACCATACAAAACCTTATCAAGCAGGTCACATGTTTGACGAGTCACATTTAAAGCTGTAGATATGAAACGGAACACTAGGCATATGTAGCGCGCATTGTGCAGCCATATTTATTGAGAAGAGAACATTCACGGTTTGAATATAAACATGGTCAGAGAGAGTACTACAGCAATTCTTGTAAAATGTATGAACCAGTGCCTGGCCTCACTACCAACCAGACATTCTTGACGTAACCCCAGCCGACTATTTGTTCATTAGGAAACATGTAGATATGCGTTTCACAAGTGGTGGAAAAACGTGTATTTTCTCTGTATTATAACCTCCTTTTTACTAATACAGGTCCCCAGCATTCACTGCATTTTATTTGTTGGATTATTGATTAGAATTCAAATTAATGGGCTGCTACTGAATAAACCGGTAATCAACCGACAATTTTGCATTATGGTTTTCTCATTTAAA
The DNA here is from genome assembly GCA_964017185.1 of Rugalucina vietnamica. Classification (NCBI taxonomy): domain Eukaryota; kingdom Metazoa; phylum Mollusca; class Bivalvia; order Lucinida; family Lucinidae; genus Rugalucina; species Rugalucina vietnamica. The sequence continues at coordinate 43,563,901 of OZ024880.1, forward strand.
TTAAGAAGCACACAATCTGTTGAAATACATGTGCAACTTCAAATGACGTTATACTTCCTGCTTAACAAAGTAGCATTCATGGCTGCATTTATGCTGCCACATAATCATTAGTGACATTAGTATCAAAATTAGACAATTTTCGTATTATCAAACCTTAATAGATCGCCAATTTTGCATCATGGTTTGCTCGTTCCAATTAAGATGCACGATTATTATTACAGATTCATGATTTCCCTTTGGCCGATTTTAAATGTCAATGATTGAACGGTCTTTAAACTATAAACGGGGCGTGAATCAAGATTAACGAAGCACCATGCTTGGTTGCGTTATTTTATCGTGGCATTTCTTGGGCTTTTCATAGTGCATGTTCATGTAATACATTCTTTACCAGTGAAAGCTGACACGCAGTTGAGCACATTGTCAAGTCTTTTCAATTCTTTGACATTTAGAAGTGCATTACTCACACGTGTTTCAAAGGGCTAGGTCACACTAGCACCTACGGGTAGTTTCGGATGGTTTTTAACTATTTGGGGGCGGGGCTAAAACATTAGACAAATTTATGCACCACAATTACCTGCGGTCACAGTAGATACGATTTGATATGAACAGCTCTTGATAGTGGTAACTGCGTGATATGGACAGTTACGAATATATACGGATGTTGCCGGTCGTGCTAATGTGATTGTACCTTGAACAAAAGCTGTGGTTGCTGGCGCCATAGCGAACAACTATATATGCAAGTGACCGGCAACATCCGTATCTTATCCGTATATATCCATTACCATCCTAATCATGAAATACAAATAAAATTAACTACCAAGAGTCGTCCATATCCGTCCACAAGAACCCGTATCTAACCGCATTCATAGGTACAGTTTAATTGTGATGCATAAATTCGTCAGGGCGTTTATCCGCAACCATCCGTAATTAGTAGTGTGACCTTGCCTTTAGTCTATTGTTCTGTTTCAGCTTAATGTTCCCCCCTTGTCTTAGCGAGGCACCACCATAAGATGAAAAAATCAAATTTTGAACCCAGTAGTCTTATGTAATGTGCTGATGAAGTTAATATGTACAGATTGTGACACAATTTATGTACACTCTTTAAAACTGCGAAGTCTCGATCAGTCTTGATATTTTCCTCCTATGAATCTGGTCAATAAACTCTCTCGAGCAAAGTTCCAGAATCACTATGTCCTTGAACCAGTTCCACGTACACGGAGCGAGCTGAGTAAGGAATGCTACCGGTTTTCGACAAAAATAGCATTCACTGGTTGTATAATGTACAAACCAATCTGTCAGGAATTACAGACAGTACTATCGACTCCGACAGACCCTGTCAATTCACATTTTCTCAACCTATACTTAGAAGTGGCTCTCAAGCCCATCCGTTCTTGAGTTGCAGCAATTACTGACAAATAATTGCTATCCCTTAATACGATCAATCCATCATACTTTCATAGGAGGACCGAATTCAAGTGGTCAGACCTATCGAATTGATGTCAATTACCGGCAAGGCGTTCTTCCATATGGTTCTTTGATTTTCATTTAATGTGATATAGTCTGGGTTTTAATCTACACTAGAATTGGATATGACCTTAATGCTCTTATCACCAGACCATAATATGATGATTATTTCTGGCGAAAGGCTAAAATAAGTGACATACGACTCTCGTTAGTTCGCACCAATATTGGTCTGTTACATTGTCACGGAAAGTCGGTTAGTCATGTTAGGATTTCTCTGACTGCATTTTTTCTTCAATTGTTAACGTTGCGATACAATTACGCAATGTAATATTATTATGACGATGTTGACGGTCTTTTTACGCTTTGTTAGTTTTGTTTGTTTGAATTGATGCTAAACGCCCCAGTCAACAGCTAGGTCCAAGTCGGAACGTTGCCTCCATTTTATGGGACTTGAATTTCAAAATTAGGTTGGCATGACATCCTAAAGGTGCTTCAAATATAAACCAATAAGGTTTATACGTATTGATGGGTTGACTTGAAACACTTTTCCTTTGCAAGCTCAGGCCTGAGCGGTTATCAAGTGATCAGATGGTCAGTCAGTAGCGTATTAGTTTTGCCTGGAGGCACTAGCAGCCCATCTATTTCTTTAGGCCTTAATAGGCGGGGCCCATTTTCCCGACCGACCACCCTTCTTTTTATCGCTGTCGATAGAGTGTTTTGCCAAGGATCAAGAGATTCGACGCCGGGTATGACGCACTAAGTCACAAGTTGCAAGGGAAACAGAATGAAAATGATACACTTCCTATTCCAAAAGACAAAGAACGAACTTCACCTGCACAATCGCAATAGAATGGTGTCTAACCAAGATATTGTGGCACTTAAAGACAATTTGACAGTGTGAGCAACATAGTTGCAGTACCATCACGATAATATCTCCATGCAACGTATAGGATTTTGTTTTGATGGAAAAAGCTGATAAATGATATTTTCAATATTGTCACACAAAACATTAATTGTGGGTGCACGTTAGAACCGCCTTGGCAAGGCAGTTCTATCGAGTACCCACACACCATATTTTTGGATCAAAAATGAGAACATTTGTATACACTTGTATACCCCCTTTCTTTTCATGAATATGTTTCCTGATGACTGGCAAACGATGCTCGTTCCAATGGAATAAAGGTCATTGATGATATTCAATATGGAATAAAGGTTATTGATGATATTCAATTTGGAATAAAGGTTATTGATGATACTGAATATAGGCTAAATAGTTAATTGATGATATTCAATATGGAATAAAGGTTATTGATGATATTCAATATGGAATAAAGGTTATTGATGATATTCAATATGGAATAAAGGTTATTGATGATATTCAATATGGACTAAATAGTTAATTGATGATATTCGATATAGAAAAAATGTTATTGATGATATTCAATATGGAATAAATGTTATTGATGATATTCAATATGGAATAAAGGTTATTGATGATATTCATTATGGAATAAATGTTATTGATGATATTCAATATGGAATAAACGTTATTGGTGATATTCAAAACGGAATAAACGCTATTGATCATATTCAATATGGAATAAACGTTATCGAATGAAATAAAGGTTATTGATGATATTCCATATTTATGATAGACAGTGATGATATTCTGAGAAATCAGAAATTTATGTGCAGGTTAGATACATTCATCTGAAGTATTTTAATAATTTGGCTCTATTTAGATTAGCCAGTATTGCAGTAATTGCCTCTGGCTGCATGTTGCCAGATTTATAGGGTCCTTGATGAGGCTTGAGTAGCCGAAACCGCGATATTGCCCATCCCCTTTCTCATTAATGTTTTCCCTGCTCTTAAAGGAACTCGTTTTACTTTTTTTGCTATCACTGCAGCTGGTGTTGTGCCGTGTGGCGGCCCTGAAAAGTCTCCCTGTACTCATCCATAGTGCAGATTATATTTTCTTTTGGTCCTTTGAGATCAGTGATGATAATCTGAGAAATGAGAAACGTATACCTAAACTAATTGTAAAATTGCAAAATTGCCTCTGGCTCCATGTTGCAAGATTTATAGGGTCACTGATGAGGCTTGAGTAGCCGAAACCGTGGTATATCCCATCCCCTTTCTCATTAATATTTTCCCTGCTCTTAAAGGAACTCATTTTTACTTTTTATTTTAATATATTATATTATCATAGAAACAAGTTTTATCACAATGTATTCTCTTGGACGATGACCCATGGCATTTTACATTGAATGTTACTTTTCTAGTATGAGTATACATGTAGGTTCTGTGTGAGAGACTATGTTTTAGTGCGCTAAAGTTGTAAAAATAAAATGTCTAAGAAGACAGCAAAATGTCTGCCGTCTCACAGACGTGATAAGCTGAACAAAATCCAAAACTGATATGTATATAAATCAAGAATTCGTTTTAAAGCATGTCGGCGTCTCAGACAGCACCCACTCAAATATTCCATAGATCGAAACGGATATTAATGACTCAAAACAGTTACTGCAAAATATGTCTATGCTGCAAACCGACCACGCCATAAACAACTCTTAAAGTTTCAAACGAGGTTATTATGAGAAATCAGAAATTCATTATCGGTTTAGATTCATTTTCTAACTCTGTTTGGATAATACCAGTCTTTGTATCGACTGTCCTTTTAAGTTAAAATTGCAAAATAACAGTATGTCTCTTTGAATCTAAAGGGTCACTGAAAACGGTCTGAATCTTTTATTTGTGATCGGGCAAGGAAACTACCAAGTCTCAATTCAAGAACATGATTCACAATGGAGCAACCCTTCATAAAATCTAATAAAAACGTCTCCAACATTTTTTTCTACTAAACCTACGTTAGATCGGTACGCATGCTCATCTAAATGTCAGATTTCTCCATGATGTCCATGTTCCAAACAATTATATTTGGTATGCCAAACAGTTTACGAGTAATGGTTTATTTCACATAAGGTTTCTAGGCAACATATTACATACAATGTTCTTTAGACGTAGAAGTAGATTGACAGTTTGAATTAAGATTCCTATTATGGGTTTATCGCAATTGTGTTCTTCACAATGTCCTTCAATTCCAAATGCAAAATTGCCATCTGCGAATAAATTGGCTGTCATAATATTAAACCACAAAAGCATTCGGCAATTCTAATAACTACGAATGCTAAGTTTGGTATATGCAGAAAACTCCAGTAAATATGCAATACATTGTGCAGTATCTCAGTTCATGCAAGAATAATTCAGCTGTCCATCAGGAAAGCATCTTCGTGAAATTAAGACCCCTTTACATCCCATTTTATATAGTAAATATGGGGAATGCAGTGTATACATTATTGTTTTTATTTTTGCGGTTCTAACTTGTACACCCAATCTATGTTTTGGAGCAAAAATAAGAAAAAAAACCATATATATATATAAATATATATATATATCAAATAAATAAGAATGCTGGATATCATCACAATTTTTTATTTTCGGCTCACCGGTTTCATGTTTTAAAACAATTTTCAAAGCCATAATTTACAATTTAACTTATCTAGTAACAAGTAACGTAACAACGTTACCTAGGTTATAACATAACGTCGTAACGTAGTTAACTCTGACGTTACAATATGTAAAGTCCGGTATGCCCGGTATTTGTCTATTACTATTGCAAGATTTATTCTGGCGTCTCTACAAAATGCTTTTATAAAGAATTTAATTCTGGCATGAACTTTTTACTTTTCTTTCCTGTCAATTATACTGCTATTTTTCATCTTATAAAAAGGGAATATAAAATATTTGGGATCGAAATTTGAACAGGAAGCGATGTGTCCACTAACCGGGATCATACGTAAATTTTCATGCCTGATGTGTTGGTTATGTAGTGTTACTCTGTTTCTTAAATTACTTGTTTCCCCGATATAATATTTGCTGCATCCCCGGCACTCTATTACATAAATGACATTCTTTACCGTGCATGTCATGTTAGATGTCAGATTGAAAATTTGATCCTTAAACTTATATGTAGATCCTACTTTTAAATGTTTGCAAAGGCCACATCTAGGCTCATTGCATTTGGTTACTTCAAAGTGCTCTTTAGAGTTTTTTTTGAAAATTTTGCCTTCGTTAATATTTTTTTCAAATTCGGTGGTTGGCGCTTGCTTTTTAAAAAGTATTTTCTTGAGAATATTGCTTTCATTCTTTCGTCTCTCAGCAAGAGTGACTTATTGTTTTCAGGAAAAACTTCTGGATTGTGTGGGTTAAATGTTGTCACATATGGTATTAAATTGTTATCATGTTTGGTTTCTTTGGTCTTCAGTAAATCTTTTCTATTTAATGCTTTTACTTTTCTTATGCTATCTTCAATGAGTGCTGGGGGATACTTTTGCTTTAATAGGTAGGTTTTTAGTGCTTCAAGTCTTGTTATTAATAATGCTTCATCAGACACTATCATTTTCAGCCTTCTGGCTAAATTGTAAGGTATGCTATTTCTAATGTGTTTGGGGTGACATGAGGTGTAAAGCAGGTATTGTTTTGAGTCGGTTGGTTTATAGTAAATATCAGTAAGAAGTGGTCCATTCTGGTTGGTGACTTGTGTGTCCAGAAATGAAAGGCGGGTTTTACTTTTATCAATTGTGAATTTTATACTTGGGTGGAGGGTGTTTAATAGAGAGTGAAACCTTTTCAACTCTTCTTCTGTTTTTGTGAAAATTATGAAGCAGTCATCAAGAAACCTTTTGAAATTATCTTCTTATATATATATATATATACAAAAATTATATATATATATATATATATATATATATATATATATATATATATATATATATATATATATATATATATATATATATATATATATATATATAATTTTTCGTATAAACTGCTAATGATAAACGTTTGTCAATAGTGGACTTTACGTATTTTCACTATTGACAAACGTTTGTCATTTAATATCGATTAATACGAATAAGCGATATTTACAAACGCTTGTGAATAAATATGAATGATGGTCGGTATGTCTAACGAACGACCAACAATCATAAAATACATTCTTAGCCCGGTATATCGTTACGGAAATTCTTTTTCAAAATAATTACAGTTTCGGTTTGTTTAATTTCTAGTCAAGTCGGGTTGAACTACTGCCAAGCGAAGTCCCTGTGGATTAGGCATTATTATATAGATTGTAAATAAGTAAATGCATGTCTTGCTCCAAGACACAGCGTGTCCGCAGGTGAGGTTCGGTCTTAGGAATCTCGAATCAGAGTTAGGGCGCTAGGTACCCTCAACCACCATCGCTGAGTTTAAAAAAAAACTTCGACTTTTCTACGCGAGACTCTGCTACCCAAAATGGAAGATACATGGACAATTTTACATCTTTATAATGCAGGCTCCACATTGTACGCGTAAAAAATGAAAATCAGTATATCTAGTAAATAAAAACTTTCATGCCCCAAATCTATCTTGAATAGGCCTAGTACATTACAAGTGATGCATTCCAAAATCCTTGATACTGAACTTAAAGCAAGTTTGAGGAACACATTTAAGTGTTTGGAGTTTCGTTATACATACATATGTTATGGTTTTGGTGATTTTTAAGGGATATTGTTTCGTCCTTTCCTCACATTTTTGCAATGGGTAAAAACTACACCCACCCCCTCCAAAGAAAAAAATGTATTTTTTATGAATTTCAAAAATTTGCGGTACTTTTTAAGACATTTTGAATGTGATATTTTTTATAGTAAATTGGGGTATGAGGGGGTATATATTTCACAGACATGTTATCCTGATCACATACTTTGTACAGAGCCGTTTCAATGGACGCACTTAGTGACACTTGGCTCACGGTATGCATGACTAAAATATTGCCTGGCTTTTGTTCCGAAACCGAACTGTTCTTATAATACGATCCATTCTATTGCCATTTGTCTATACGATGTCTATCAAAACAAGCTGTTGTTTTCTCGTTCTGTATATGTGTTTGGAAATCAGAGCGAGACATCGCAAATGCAAATATTAAGGAAAATAAACTTCAAAACAACAATAATGCTATCTCATGCGACATACAAAATACCCTTACAGAAATGGTTTTCCCATGGAACGAACACTGAACCCATGACTGTCAAGTATATTCTTGTGCAAACTGTTCATTCCGTGATACATATTTTTTCTTCTTCACATTTTTTTTCTTACATTCTGTTCATGTCACTTTCATTTTCCTCCAGGATAAGATGTTCGTGCATGTAAATGCATACCCCACTTTCATCCTGCATCTAAATAGTAAACATGCGGCGTACATTGGTATACATTTTGTTTTCTTATATTAGCTTCACAATCTACGTTTTAGGCTCAATATCAAAAAAGTTTAGAACACAATATGTCTGAAAATATAAAATTTCACTGTCGGAAATAAACATTAGTCTTTTGTATAGGCGTGTTTTCGTAATGAACTTAACCTACCGGTTATTGTCATGCAACTTCCTGCCTAGCTTCAGGTCAGATGCACGCGGTGTTTCATTTTACGTTACCCATGCGGATATTTCTTCACGCTGATTCTATTAACTAAGATAATTGTTTGAACGGCTGATGTGCACAATAATCAGGTTTTCTGACGAAAACACTCGACATGCCTTCAGGGCGGAAGCAAACAAATCGCATCTTCACAAGACCAAGATTATTTTCCACTTCTTTAATCATGTCGTTAAGCAAAATATGCCCTCTTCATATAACTTGGATTCTGTCACTACAATCATGAGCGTATATAAACCACGTGGTCTTGAAATAAAATATACAGATGTACATTAGGTCGTGGGGTTCCCTAAATACAAGAGCGCAATAATAAAGTTAACCCATATTTGACGAATGGAATCTCCCATCGTTATAAATTGGGTGAGTCCAGTTTCATTTAAGGGGTGTTAGGAGGGAATGATTTTTATTTTTTATCTCAACTTTCAACGAAATTTCTCTGTGCAAACAGATGGGACGCCATGTTTTAAGGCGTCATATCTGGGGCTTTTCTGTTTGCCTATGTCCCATTAAAGCTACGCCAGGCTTAAAAGAGTTAAATACTATAGGTCGCTCCTTAATTCGTTAAAAAAAATTAAAGTTTTTTAAATAGTTAGAAATAAGTATACAATAAGAGAACTGGACACCATAAGGTTCGGGTGAAACGATTTTGGTGTGACCAAGCTAGTCATTGTATTTTACATTTATTATGGGAAGGGTGGTCGGGTTAAAATATGGGCACCCGCCTATTTGGACCTAAAGAAATAGATGGGCTGCTTGTGCCTCTAGGCAAAGCGTCTACACTACTTAATATCCGTCTGATTACTGGTTAACCGCTCAGGTCTGAGCCTGCCCAGGAAAAGTTGTTCAAGTCAAACCATCCATACATATAAGCCTAAGTGGCTGTTATATTTGAAGCACTTTTTCGATGTCATGACGTCATAATTGTGGGTACAAGTCCCGACATGACCATAGCTGTTGACTGTAACGCTAGACCACAACTCAAACAAACAAACAGAATTAAAGGAGGTAAAACAAAGCAAAGGTCAGAAAATGGCGCAATCAGAAAGAAAATTCCACTCCAAAAACCAAGATGGGGAGAGTCAAGTACTAACACATAGATATAAATACAAATAGCACAGATAATTTGAAGGAATAAGGATTGATCAGAGGAATCTTTAACGCACATGACAGTTTGTTTGAACATCAGGAAAACATGCCTATGAAAAGTATATCCCCTTTAAACCCAACTTTGATATAGTTAAACTGGGGAATGCCATTTTTTCTTCTGATCCAAAATAAATTGTGGGTACTCCGTCGACGTTCTAACGAGTACCTTCAATGTTCAGAGCAAAAATTTAAAAAATATCAAACATTTTCGGACGATTTATTTTCATTTTTACAGCTGAAAAATTTCTCTGTATATTGCATGGGCAAGTTTTCGTAAGCTGCAGGTTTGTCGTGACCATACTGAGGGGGCTCACTATGTCCTACCTCATATAATCATGTGTCAATCACACAATCATAAAAAGGTAAAAGTAGGCAATGATTAGGAAATGGCGCAATCAGAGAGAAAATCCCACTCCACAAACCGAGGGGTCGGGAAAAACAAAAATGAAATTTAGGTACCTATACCAAGAAAACATACCGTAAGTCGAGTGAGCAGCTATTCCCCCAATAGGCGGCTCCTCAGTTACCCGAACTTAACTAAAAATGTAACAACGCATATAAGGCTCAAGCAGCGCAAAACCTCAACTCCAAAACACAAAACAATAAGAACACCACCAATCTGTATAAGCTAATTATGATATCCTTAAGGTGTCTGGCTAGTTCATTCATCCCGTCACAAACTACGGCTTTATTTGCGGAATATCACCGTATTCTGATATGAGCCGTCGCATGGGAAAACCAACAATCTGCATATGCGAAAACAAAGGCGCAGATCAGCTGTGCAGTAACTGCACAGCTGATCAGCGCCTTTGTTTTCGCCTCACGGATAGTACAATTCCTCTTCTATCTAAATCCAAAATTTCCAGTCTCTAACCATCTTCTGTGACTGTACAGGCTGATTTGTGTCGGACCTGGTCGGAACCCCAAATTGTTGGTTTTCTCATGCGGCGGCTCATATGTCTACAACGGAGAGCGAACACATGTCTACACTTAAGGCTTATAATGCAATCAGGCGAACGCATTGTCCAGTCTTGCCATCATCCAATTAGCTCTAATTGCTTCAGACATTTTTACCAGAAGCAGTTTAGCTTGTTGTGACGACGCCATTTCACCGAATTAGTCTTGTAATGTCTCTAAGTGCAGACCAATCGAAGCCATCAAATACCATTTACGCCATAGAACAGAGCATCACAACAAAAGGAGAAGTAGGCAATGATCAGGAAATGGCGCAATCAGAAAAAACCCCACTCCAAAAAAAAAAAAAAAAAAACGAGTTGGGAAAAGAATTAAATTAACACTAAGGTACTTATACTGAGAAAACATATCGTCAGCCGAGTGAGCAACTATTGTCCAAAAGGCAGCCACTCAGTTACCCAAACTTAACTAATAATATTATTATAAAAACGCGCGTAAGGTGCAAACAGCACTAAATTCAACACCAAAATATAAAACAATTAGAACCACTGCAGACTTATCGCATTGGAACGATCAGTAATAAACATTACTGGGAGGGGGCTTAAACTAGTGTTACAGGCGCCTAAACTAACCCTCAGCTTCTGCAGTCGTTCACAATTATTTGTTTGGTCCTCGTGGTGAATCTCTTACAATATCTAAAAGTCTTCTTAATCCATTTACAAAAATAATGCCTATCAGTATTTAACCCATATAACCATACGTCCTTAAGCGTTCACCTGACATGTGGTCGGTTGGTCTTCGTGTAAAATAGCTCAAGGTCATCATAGAAAGAATAAAATTTGAATCCCTGATGTTTTATGACATGTTCCAAGACATATGACATCAGGGCTCCTAAACGTGAATACAAAGGACAATGCATGTGCTTTGTGTGTTTTTGTGTATTGAATATGGCGATACACAAAGGGCTGAATTGCAGAAGAGAGATATGATGGGGCTAGGAAAGGGTATCAATGTTGCTAATTTACATGTATAGTATTTAGAGGCCAGTAAAGCGAATTTATTTAAAATCAGTCACAAGATAACAGAAGCGTTTGTCTTAAAACTAATGTGTCATTGATTTGAATGGGAAACAAGAATATTGCTTTACTGCGAAAACAGCACTTATTTAGAAAGCCCTGAATATCATGATATCATTTCGCTAAATAAGAATATATTCCATTCAGAATCTGTTTTCCTTGCGTGACTAATTAAGTATCACAGAGCTCAAGAGTATTGGAGGATCAGACACGGCTATAGAATGGATTACAGTGGAGTGGTTATCATAGAACTCGCTAAAATATAATACCAAGTTGACGACATAGGTCTTAAGTGACCAAACAGATTCATTACGTCTCGCCCCTTTACAGTGAAGAGATATATTGCTTTCTCAATGTCGTCACCCTCTCTGCATCAGGAAAACATGTCCATGACATGTACTGTATACCCCTCATATAGCAAAACTGGGGTATGCAGGAGTATACCTATTTTTTCTTTTCTTTAATTAATTCCAAAACATAGATGGTGGGTACTCGTTAGAACCGCCCCGGCGAGGCGGTTCTTACGTGTGCCCACAATCTATGCTTTGAGCAAAAATAAAAAAAATATCCAATGAAAATTTTCATTTTTTACGGTTAAATAATCTACGTATATCGCATGGTCATGTTTTCGTAATGGTGCATTGTAAACCATTTGCATTTCTTCATAAATCTAGTCTTATACGAAAAAAGAGCAGAACAGAAGAACAGACGAAACATAAATTTATTTTATTTTATTTTTTTCTTTGTTTCGGTATATATTCTGTTTAAGCTCACCTGAGCCGAAGGCTGATAGGTGAGCTTATAGGATGGGCATGCTCTGGTACTGTCGTGGTCGTCGTCTTTTCGTTCACAATGTTAAAGCATATTCTCTTCTAAATTCATTAGGCCAGTCAAGGCAAAAAGTTTATGTTGATCATCCTTAAAAAGGGGGAACGAAAGCTTGTAAAAATTGTCAAGGTCACACGACCAAGATGGCCGACAGGGCCATAACATCAAAAATAAAAAAAAGTCTTCTCTGAAAGAGGTGGACCGATTTCAAATAAATTTGGTATGCAGCATCGGGAACTCTGACCCATCATAATTTGTATAAATCTTTAACTGGGAAACCTAGGCATCCATACGAAAGAATTGAATATATACATTGACGACAGCCGCGTGGGAAAATAAGTCCGTTTGTTTAATCTACATTTTACAAAGACGGGATGGTGTTCTGATCACAGAAGTTTTACTGTATAAATTTTTATTCAAAGTCAAAGTAGTTTATAAAGCAGGGGTAAGGCGTTGGGTCCCGGTCTTCGTGAGACCTTCGGACGATTCTTCTTACTGAATGACGATGTTTCGTTTATATTTAACAATAGTTACACCATCGCATCCTTTTCATTTTATCATCGTTGTATAAGCGTGTTCTCGTAATTGCATGTCTTACGATATTGGTCGATTGCACTTCTAGTCTAACTACGTCTTAAACCATCTGAACCATCTGAAACGTCAATCTCTCTATATAATTAATGGAAATTTTCTTTAGATTTATGCTCATATGTACAAAAGCACACACTCCATAAATTGATCTGACATTATCGGTATCCGGTAGAACTTCGGGACGAAGGAAGAACAGATAAAGGTAAAAGTAGGCAATGATCAGGAAATGACGCAATCAGAAATAAATTTCCACTCCAAAACCCAGGCGGGAAATAACTTAATTAACAATCAGGTACTTACACTAAGAAAACATATCGTAAGCCGAGTGAGCAGCTATTTCCCAATAGCTACATGTACTCATTTACAAGAACTTAACTAAATGTATATAAGGTGCAAACAGCACAAAAATTAAACATCAGAAACATAAAATAATTAAAATCACCGCATAAGTATAGCCGTTAAATGATCAGTAATATACAATTACTGGCGGACCTAAACTAGTTTTACAGGATCCTAAGGATGAGGTGTTTTTCTAGATAGAGTTTATCAAGATGTCTTTTTCGTTTTTTGCTGTAATGGATTGTATATTGTGAATGCTTTGGCTGCTCAAAGCATCGCCTTGTATCGATGATCCTTAATTATTTGAACTTATCTTTCACTTATCTAAAGATAAAATACATTATCTATTCCCCTAAAGTGAAACTTAAAGAACATATCGATAACCACACTACACCAAGTGAAAAACTGTCGAGAAACCAAGTCAGGGTGACATAAGATTCTTCAAAACTGATTCAAAATCATGTAAAAGAAACGCTTTGCTTTCATGTAATTTATAGTTGTCCTGTAATATTACAGAGAAACTTTCGATTCTTGCTTCATTTACTTTCTATCCTAGAATCGCTGACACAAATTTGCGTGTAGAGCTGGTAGGAAAACGTGACTACCCCCTTATACTCCACCTATGTATTGTAAAAGTGGTGTATACATGTGCTATAATGTTCTCTTATTTTTTGTTTCAAAACATATATTGTGGTTACTCGCTATGTACCCACAATCAATGTTTTGAGCAAATACAAGAAAAAAAATCTCTTTTTTCTCATAAAAGTTTTTAATTTTACAGCTCAAAAATCGCTGTACATTACATGGACGTGTTTTCATGATGACTGTGCAGAACTAGCTGACATAATTGCACGTTTACGAGTTCCAATTTTCTCCTGACATATGATACAGACTCCTTCTGAATAGACTAGCAAAAAATCAAACTTTAATTAAATGATCTGAAAGGAGATTAATTCGAAGCCATGCTATATCATAAAAATAGATGTGATTACCTAAAATTAAATATAATGTAACTCTAATGAAATCAGTAATTAAGAGTCGTTTGAATGCAAGCCGGTAATCGATTTTTAAGAACAGCTTCCATTAAAAAGCTTCTAAATATGCCTAATTTATAGTTGTCCTAGAATATAACAGAGAAACACGTCAGATAGCTTTAGAAAATCCAGACTGGTTGCTTTTGTGCTACCGCCAGTTAATACTTATTGAATATTATACATTATGATTGCTTTAAAAGTATACATGCACCTACCTCATACATTACTGGTATTTTAGCACTGAATTCGTCGTAAAGTTACATAAACTGCTTTATAAACTTTAAAACCCATTCAAAGCGGTGCTACTTTTGTAAAAAAAAAAAATATAACTTCGTGTGTCTAATTTTAAATGGAAAAATCATGATGCGACAGGCATTGTCTGCATTTATTTTATTTTATTCATGTATTTATTTTATTATTTTTTTTACATGATGGTTTCTTCGAGAACATCCGTATAAATCATCGTAGATGAACCAACGTACTGTTTTCGTGCATTAACTTTTTTGTTCGCATACAGCTAAGAATCTTATTGCCTAAGTGTAGTCATGAAAGCGTTCACATTACGAAAACACGCCCATGCAATAAACAGAAAAATTTTTGGTTGTAAAAATGAAAATTTTCCTTGGAAAAATTATAATATTTTTCTTATTTTTGCTCAAAACATAGATTGTGGGTACACGTTAGAACCGCCTCGCCGAGGCGGTTCTAACGAGTACCCACAATCTGTTTTAGAGCAAAAATAAGAAAAATAGGTATATCCCTGCATACCCCAGTTTTGCTATATAAACGTAGGGTGCAAGAGGATATACATTACACGGACATGTTTTCCTGATGTTTGTGTGCTCCGAATACACGTTTAATCGCTGGGCATGAATAATATATAGACTAAGTGCTATCAAAAGGAGCAATGAATTTTTGCCTATAAATTTACTTATTGCCATTAATGTTTGTGTTGCATATACTAAACTTTACAATGAGAATCAGCAATTTAAACTAACAAGGCACCCAAAACTGCACATTTCTACAATTCAGTAGTGAAAAGTTATTTACATTTTCATCGTTGTCATTATAGTGACTGAAAATGTATGTTTTTGAAGAAATGTTGGCGGAACAAAAGGTGAACTTTAAAATGCACTTTTCTTAGTCAACGGATTAAATTCTAGACCGATTAAAGCATTCAAAGTATATGCTGGCTAGAAATTCGTAGCTTCGGTTTGGCTGTAGTGATTTATTAATTTGATATCTCAACAGGTCCTGATTTTTGAGTTGTCGGATTTTTATGCTGCTAGTGCGTTTTCATTTGCCTATTTATATTTAAGTAAAGTTCTGGGACCAGTTGTTCAAAATTCACGACATCGTTATTTAAAGATTCGTTAAAATTTCAAACATGAATATTACAAATACACTGTTATTTTTAGTTGATAAATGTGAGAATCATTTGCATTGCGAAGGATTCTCACATTTTGTCAACAAAAAATAACAGTGTATTTGCTTATGCATCAGGAAAACATGTCCGTGTAATGTATACCCCTTTGAACCAAACTTTTATTTAGCAAAACTGGGGTATGCAGGGGTATACATATTTTTCTTATTTTTGCTCCAAACTGTGACATAGATTGTAGATGAAGCGGTTCTTACGTGTACCCACAATCTATGTTTTGAGCAAAATTATCAAAATTATGTTATTAATTTTTTCCGTTGAAATTTTCAATTTTTACAGCCGAAAAAAATATATGTATATTGCATAGGCAAGTTTTCGTAATGTATTCCGTATTTACTTAACGAGTTGAGGTCTTATAGATGACGTTAAGCTAACGAAGTTTTGAACAACTGGCCCCTGGTAACCGACTAGCCACCTTACGAAGGTTGCTGACCACGCACACGTTCCTTCTGTATCTTTACGGTGGGACATTGTTTATGATTGCACCAGCTCCTTGTCCTCGCTATTTTTACCGTTTCCTTACACAATATGCTTGTGTAAGTGTTTTTTTTTCCGAGGGGCTCATGTTTTATGAACCGTTCAGAAATTGTGCCGTTCTTGAGAATTACGTTCGTGGCCAGAGGAGAACGCGCAAGTTTTCAAGACCGTGACGGCATCAAAACAACGACTCGACACAGCTCTCTCAGAATAGTACATAAATTGCGTCTATACGGAAATAACAGAAGCAAAGTGATGGCATTTTGCTATTATTTGTCTTGTCATTTCTAAATGCTTTAGCCAATACATCTTAATCGGTCATCATAGCACTGCTGAAGCCTGGCCATGGCAACAAACCTCATTGGCACCAGCAAACGCCATGCAATTCATACAATTTAAAATCCAATCCTTATTTGCCTTTGGGGACTGACACTACGAATACATGTAGCACCCGAACGGAAGGCTTTGACTGAGTCTGTTTCCTTATTTTTGAAAGAACATTTCATTGGCTGTTTTGAGCAATGGCTGACTGATGAGATAGCAAGAATGCAACAACCGGCAAAGCCGGATGTATTATGCATTTCATATGCTGTTTCCAGCTAGGATAACAAATAAGTCTCTCGTCGACAAACACATGATTTTTCATTGTCAACACCCACCATGCTAGAAACGTTTTATTAACTCATTTAACCCTTTTATGGGACATAGGCAAACAGAATAGACCCAGATGTGACGCCGCAGAACGCGGCGTCCCATCTGGGGTTATTCTGTTTGCTTAGAGAATTTTCATCGAAAATTTGAATAAAAATTAAAAATCACTCCTAATCTCCTTAAAATTAAAGTAGACTCTTCCAAATGATAATGATGGGGAAATCCATTCATCAAATATGGGTTAAAAGTAGCAATAGTGCTTGCCATGAACGAGATTCTGGACACTGCTTACGTCCAGGACCAGGACCCAGTTGTTCAAAGCATCGTTAAGACATAAATTTGTTAAGCAAATATCAGCTAAAGTAACAAATACACTGTTATTTTTGTTGAAAAAATGTGAGAATCCTTTGCAGTGCAAAGGATTCTCACCTTTGCAGAGCAAAGGAGTCTCACATTTTTTCAACAAAAATAACAGTGTATTTGTAATATTAATGTTTGAAATTTTAACGAAACGTTAACTAACGACGTCGTTAGTTTTGAACAGCTGGCCCCTGGATTCTTATCTAATTTCACTAACTGTGCGAGCACGCTGTTTACTTATCTCATCAAGATAACATGTCCATGAAGTGAACCCTCTTATACCACTTTTTACGTATATAGTAAATCTGCGGCATACAGGGATATACATTTTTTCTTATTTTTATCCAAAAGATAATATTTTAGGTACATGGCGGTTCTAACGTGTTTCCATAATCAATGTTTTGGACACAAAATAAGAACGTATCTTTTTTTTTTTTTTTTTTTTTTTCAATGGATGCTACACATGGACAGCCCAATACATCAATTGTATTACGTTTTAAAGATCCGCTTTGTTTTCAGCGACATTGTAAACTTAGACCTGTATATTGCAAATAAAGCCACAAAACATTGATATTGTTCAGCAAGCAATTGGCAGACAGCACGAATTCGTTTGCTGATAGTCTCAAACTTTTCCATCCCTACTGACCAATGCCATTGTCAATGGTTTAAATGTCTTATGTCTTCAAAATCAGTCGAAAGGTTTTCTTGAAATATATTAGCCTTGCCATGAGAAAAATACTTTCTGCATATGTGAAAAAGACGCAGTAACTTCGCTGCTTAATGGCACCAGTATTTTCGCCCAATAGATACAAATGCATCTAAGGATATCCCCTGTTTAATACAAGGATGAAAGCTTCTAGCCTTCTTTTGTGACTGTACAGACCGGTTTGTGTCGTACCTGGTCGAAAATCCAAACACAAGTAAATTCACATCGCGGTCCATATGAGCCGCGTCATGAGAATACCGGATTTTTGCCTATGCGAAAACAAATGCGCAGATCAGCTTCGCAGTAACTGCGAAGCTGATCACGCCTTTGTTTTCGCTACACAGATAGTACTATTTCTCTTCTTCTTAAATCCGAAAGTTCTAGGTTCTAGCCATCGTCTGTGGCTTTACAGGCCGGTTTGTGTCGTACCTGGTCGAAAATCCAAACACAAGTTATCTCACATCGCGGCACATATCATAACCGTCGTTTATCCGCGTGATAATTAGATTTCCAAGCACGAGACGACTCTGAGATTGCGAGAAATAGATTCTTTCCATTTGAAAAATTCAATTTGTGGACACTATTCCTTTGTGATTTAAACTGATTGGCTTTCTGACTTGGAGCACCGAAATAAAGCGAGGGATTTCTCCGGAATAACAACGAAAGAGACGAAGGGAAATTAATGATTAATAAAATGAAATAACAATTACGTGGCGTTTTCTAATTACCGATCTCGGTCCCGCTGATCACATTGGAAGCATTTCTTAATTGTCAGATCGTTTAAAGGATCTGAGGATGGAGTGTGCATGGTTGTTATGTGCAACAATTCGTCAGATACACGCTTATGACGCAGTTGGTCGGAAATTAAGTTAATGTATCAATTCGTTCCTAAGCTTGAAGCGAAGCATCGTTTCAACTGTTGACACACATACGATGTCATGTAGAACAGGTTTGAATCCCTTCAAGCAGGCAATTGCCATCAATGTAACACTAACGACTGAGAAATTCAAAATGAGCGTTGTTTACATTTTGTCGTCCTATAGTTGTATACAAGTCTTTGTATCGACTATCCTGTTGAAAGTTGAAAAATATATATTTCGCTCTGTTTGGACAATACAAAAAGGTACAAGTAGGCAAAGATCAGGAAAAGGCGCAATCAGAAAAAGATTCCCACTCCAAAAACCGAGGTGGGAAAAAACCAAACTAACAATCAGGTACTTATACCATGAAACAATCGTAAGCCGAATGGTCAGCTATTTTCCCAATAGGTGGCCACTCAGTTACCTTAACTTAACTAAAAATATGAAAACATACATAAGGCGCCAACAGCACAAAAAATTTTTTAAACACCAAGACATAAAACAAAAAGAACCACCACAGAAGTATCGACTTGGAACGATCAGTAACACAAAGTTACTGGCGGGCTTAAACCGGTTTTACATGGCCATAACCTCACCCTCAGCTTCTGCAGTGGTTCATAACATTTAGTTAGTTATTCGGTCCTCGTGGTGAATCTCTAACTAGTCAATGAATCATCAAGAACAAACAAATAAATCATGATAAACATCCTGATGAATCAAAAACCAGGACTCACAGACTTAGTAAGCTGCCCGACGATGGAGATCCCTGGGCGCCGAATAACCTACTAACTCCGGAGCAAAAGAAAAACACCAGTTGGACCCCGGTGGGCCAAGAAACAGACAAGAAGCTCCGGCCCCAACCAACTAAAATGAATAGCTTTATGTCGGGGCCATCATAGAGTCTGACGCCCGACCCACCGGCGTGCAATTAAAGAAGGCAGCATAGTTATCAACCATGATTGGGTTAAAAACTAAGCATGCAGACTGTCGCATAACATTCAAGTTATAACCTATACGTTTGTAACGTGTTATGATTTTTCTGAACTGAAAAGAAAAATCATTAATTCCTTTAAGTTTCTTAAATTTGTAAACCAAGTCACCATAAAATTCAGGTTCCGAAAGGCCCTCACTTAAAAGCGTCTTTAACCCAACATTATATTTGGAAATCAATTCATAGTGTCTACGATAAAATTTAGAAAATGTTTTTCGAAGTTTATGATACCGATAGCCCTGTTGGAGAAGTTTTGCCGTTAAACATTTATTTCGAGCGTTGAAGTCTGTAACATGATTGCAGACTCTAGCAAACCTAATAAGTTGCGAAATGTATACACCATAAGAAGCACGACGAGGAACGTCACCATCCAAAAAAGGAAAATTTAAGTCTTTTTATCGACCATCCTGTTGAAAGTTGCAAAGGAACTCTGTTTGGGCAATATAAGCCTTTGTATCGACTATCCTGTTGAAAGTTGCAAAATTACAGTATTTTCCTTTGGCTCCATTTTGCCAAATCTAAAGGGTCACTGAAGAGGCTTTAGTAGCCGAAACCGCAGTACGGCCCATCCCCCTTTTCTCATTAATATGCTCACTGCTCTTGAAGGATCTCAGTTTTATTTTATTTCTTAACTTACTATTTATCTATTTTTGTAATGCTGGGTTGAGCAAACCTTATTTCGTCTTTCAAGATTTTGTTTCACTTGTATGAGACGGACCAAGTTTTACATTTTTATAGCAGAGGCAAAAATGAGAGTACCCAAGAAAGAAACTTACCCGTGCAAGAAAATGGGCGCATAACGCAAATCAAGGCTATTGAAATAGTTGTGTGACTATTCGACTAATTGTGTGACTATGCCACTATCACGTTAGTAACAGATTGCTAACAATGACACAATAATACCGCACATTCTGATAATGCGAACTGTCGAGACAACCATTAATACGGCCTCTAGTTACTGGTTCAATTACAACTCCTGATACAATTCTGACCTCTGTGATATTCGATTTAGCACATTTAGGACCTCGCCGAGATGCCTACTTCCCGGTTATTAATGGTTCTAGGAGCGGCATACTATTGTACGAGGGCAACCTATATTCAACATATGTTGGTGCAAAACAATTAAAAAAATATACGTTAACCGTTAGGCTGATCAGACCGTCAAGACGCACTGGCTTATAATGCTGATTTAGTTTTATCAGTCTTTTAGTTGGCATTTCAGTGTTGTGACTTAATTTGCCAGTGTTATACAGTTCTAAATGAAATCTATCACGTTATTACAGCCCATATAAAGAAATCTGTTAGGAAAACACAAAACACAATTATCACGAAATGATAATGGCCAATGAAATCAGCACAGTTTCTGTTGTTTTGATTTTGCCTAATGATTAGCAGGTTGCACGCGATATTAACGAACTAGCACGTTCTAGAAGCTGATAATTGGAACAGCACAGAAGGTTTCTCTGATTTACTTTAGAATTCTGCTGCCGGCGTTTCATAAATTCGTATAATTTGAAACACCATCCACATAACTGCATTGCTTTAAGTCTGACTGCATTTTTGCACACGGAGCATCAGTCTTTATGTGCAGTCATCACGATACACTCTCAGTGATCCTCAATGCTATTTGAGCCACCTCGTGGGAAAACCAACAATGTGGTTTCCGAACAGGTCCGACACAAACCGACCTGTACAAGCACAGGAAATGGCTAGAAGCTTGAAATTTCGGATTTAAGTAGAAGAGGAATTGTACTATCCGAGTAGCGAAAACAAAGGCGCTGATCAGCTTCGCGGTTACCGCGAAGCTGATCTGCGTCTTTGTTTTCGCCTATGCAGATTGTTGGTTTTCCCATGAGGCGGCTCATTTCTCTTTGTTTTCATTTATACATTTTATCCATTCATGGCAGTCTGATTTTAACGTCTTAACGGTACAAAAAGTAGGACGTATCGAACAATAGGATGGTCGAGGACAATTATATGAGCCGCCGCGTAGGAAAACCAACAATTTGCATAGGCGGAAACAAAGGCGCAGATCAGCTGTGCAGTAACTGCGAAGCTGATCAGCGCCTTTGTTTTCGCTATACGGATAGTACCATTCATCTACTTTCTTAATCCAAACTTTCCAGTCTCTAACCATCTTCTGTGCTTGTACAGCCCGATTTGTGTCAGACGTGGTCGGAACCCAAATTGTTGTTTTTCTCACGCACAGGCTCATATAATACATTCGTTCCAGAGCCCGCAATGATGTAAGTGACGTCTCTTCTTTATTGTTTCATTGCCACTACGTGTGTAAATACAAATTAACAGCATGTGCTAGATCTACGTGAACACACTGACATAAACTGTGCTTTACGTTTTGTTTTATATGACATGCTGATTGCCTGTCCAGTGAGTATTCAATCACATAATTTTATTTGGTATACGACCTTGTAGTGATTTTGATGCCTATAACTGATTTACATATGTGAGCGTAAGAGATACATCGCTGTGAAGCAAATGGTTCCCATCCATAATTATGACACTCAAGATTTGCGTACTTTCATTGCTTTCCAGTTCGCACATCACAACAGAGCTGGTCAGAAATGGACGTACCTCATAAACTTTCAGTTGGTGTTGAATGACATTTGCGAAAGCCCGGGCTTTGTCATTTTTTCCCTCGTCGGGTCTATATACGTTTTTATGCAAATTGATATCATATCAAATGTCTACAGCTAAAGTACTTGTCACATGCTTGCATCTGGAATGCAGACTTAAGCTTGAAAAGTTCATATAGATCCCATGGTATTTGACTCCGCTGGAGTTGCATATCTGAGCCGCGTCATAAGAAAACCGGATTTTAGCCTGGGCGAAAACAAAGGCGCAGATCAGCTTCGCAGTAACTGCGAAGCTGATCAGCGCATTTGTTTTCGCTACACCGATAGTGCAATTTCTCTTCTGTCTAAATCCACAATTTCCAGCCTCTACCTAACTTCTGTAGCTGCACAGGCCGGTTTGTGTCATACCTGGTCTGAATCCAAATTGTTGGTTTTCTCACACACAGGCTCATATCTGATTCCTTATGAATAATCCTTGTCGTTTTCTACTTTCTGGAGAAATCAGTTTAAACACAATTATAGATCGTGTAAAGTTTTATGAAAACCGTTATAAACAAATAAAATCGACTTATCCGAGTTTCATGGGTTTACTGGTGTGACGTATTTACTACAAACGTTTTAATAGTTTGCTTATTTCAGTGCGAAATGTTATCCCAAATGCTATTGTGCGTCGGTACTTTTTATGTTTATTTACCGTTATTTACCTGTTCGTGTGAAACATGGCATAACCTGATTACCATGCATCTTTGAAATACTATAATGCGTTTAAATGAAAATCAAGCTCTACTGAACAAAAACACGGACAGATTTTTTAACTGTACTGTACCAGCTTCAAAACAGTAAATGACTTTGAAAAATTAACAGATGATTTTGCATCAAACCAATCATGATCAAATATAAATTTGCGAGGAGATAAAAAAACGATTCGCGTTCAAGAAGTCATATTTGTTTTCATCATTCTGAAACTTTATCATTACGAAAACATGCCCATGCAATAGACAGAAAATGTTTTGGTTGTAAAAATGAAAATTTTCTCTGTAAAAATGAAAATTTTCTCTAGAAATGTTTTGATATTTTTCTTATTTATGCTCAAAAAATAGATTGTGGGTACTTGTTAGAACCGCCTCGGCGAGGCGGTTCTAACGAGTACCCACAATCTATGTTTTGGAGCAAAAATAAGAAAAATAGGTATACCCCTGCATACCCCAGTTTTTCTACATAATAGTGGGGTTTAAGGGGGTATATTTTGCACGGATATGTTTTCCTGATGGAATCGCACTGAAGATACCCATATCATAATTAAAAAGCAAATGCGGATACTTACTTATCTAAAAACTGTGAAAAACGCTACTTTCAGTAAGTTCTTAACTCGGCGGTTATTTTGTACAGCGCTGTTGTCTGGATGAGTTCGTAAGATCCTGTTTTGTCGTGGTCTGTTGCCATTATCAGCAATTAGAAGCCATAAATTTATGACCAAGGAAATTGTTCTTAGAAATATACGAGGACACTCTCATAGTTATCGCGTCTTGGCATGCCTCAAACCAATATCCAAAACATCTAAATCGTACAACACTGAACATTTGACATTTTCTCGACAATACGAAAATTGGCCGTAAAAAGATGAATGGCCACGACGCACTGAGCTTTCTTAAAATACACTTTCTTTATAGTAGTAATTTATTAGAATTTCAGCTGTTTCTGCTGTATGCAACCGCCATGTTAAAGACCTTTTGTTTAGGAGAGATTCAAATATTATGCTTAGCTTTTTTACGTGTATAAAATAGGTTCTTCCATTGTTGACCCGCATAAATGCATTTGCACAATAGTAAAATACTTGTCATTCATATATAACGGTAAGTCTGTGCCGTCTGTATACACTTAAAACAATTTATCTCGTATATGCAATTAACTTGTCCGCCTATAAGTAATGAAGCATAATCACATCTGAGAATCACGTGGTATGGAATGTATACAAACCGATAAAATGGTCGGTGACGCACATTGCAATAGTCGCCGAAGTTGAGGTGACGTATTCTTTTATGTAGTAAAACTTGGGTATACAGGGGTATACTTATTGGTATACACTTTCTAATTTTTTATCCAAAACATAGATTGTGGGTACTCGTTAGAACCGCCTCGCTATGGTGGTCCTAACGGATACCCACAATCAATGTTATGAGCATTTTAAAAACTGAAAAAAGATCTCTGTGTGTTTTTGTAATGCATTTGTAGACAAAGTTGCTATCCATCATTTGTATGTCACGGAACAACTCTGCAAACACGCACAATCTATACCCTTCGGTCTAAAACATAATGTCGAAAATGATTTTCGCGGTGCCCTTAACCTCACCTTGATAACAGATCATACGATGTTTATAACGGCATTAGATCAGTTAAGATATTCAAAGTGTTCAAAACACTTAAGTTTAGAAACAAAATTCTAAGCACTTTTTTTTAAATTATATGACCCTGTTTCGGAATGTCTCTTTGATTTACACTGCCCGTGTATTGTCCCAAAATCGCAGCACAATATTCTGGCTTTCGCTGCCGGTTTCAAAGGGCTACTGATGAGGGTTCATTACTCGAAATTGCGCGATATAATCCATACTATCTCTTTTGAACATTTTACTGTATCGAAAGGATCTATTGTTTTTATATATTTCATTTACAGCTGTAAACACTGAGCTTCCTAGCTGACAGATGTCTTCGGGTAGTCCAGATGCGTCAGACTGATAGCGATGTTAAAAAGGTACAAGTAGGCAAAGATCAGGAAAAGGCGCAATCAGAAAAAGATTCCCACTCCAAAAACCGAGGTGGGAAAAAACCAAACTAACAATCAGGTACTTATACCATGAAACATATCGTAAGCCGAATGAGCAACTATTTTCCCAATAGGTAGCCACTCAGTTACCTTAACTTAACTAAAAATATGAAAACATACATAAGCCGCCAACAGCACAAAAAATTTTAAACACCAAGACATAAAACAAAAAGAACCACTACAGAAGTATCGACTTGGAACGATCAGTAACACAAAGTTACTGGCGGGCTTAAACCGGTTTTACAGGTACCTAACCTCACCCTCAGCTTCCGCAGTGGTTCACAACATTTAGTTAGTTCTTCGGTCCTCGTGGTGAATCTCTAACTAGTCAATGAATCATCAAGAACAAACAAATAAATCATGATAAACATCCTGATGAATCAAAAACCAGGACTCAGAGATTGAGTAAGCTGCCCGACGATGGAGATCCCTGGGCGCCGAATAACCTACTAACTCCGGAGCAAAACCCATTTCCGGAAGTAGCGTCAAACACGTCCCTAATGGCAACGGCGATTAAATGCCGAAATAGCACTGCTTAGAAAAATGATTGTGACGAGGCAGTGCGGATAAGATGGACGATCTACATATTTGCTGTCAACATAACTACTTCGGATACTTTAAGACACGGCTAACTTGCGCAATTTGAACCTAGACCCATACATTACAAACTGTCTAAGTCAGATAGAACAGTATCACAATTATCGCTTTGCCGAGAAAACTGCTAATGCCACGTCTGAAGGTGATAGATAAGTGCCGCACGAAGCGGGTCACCCAGGGGACAAACTCTATTACCCGCGACGCGAGGAAACCGTACTTCGGGGTTTTCGACCCGGTCCACTTACACAAATAAGCCTGTGCAGTCACAGATGCAGGCCAGATGCCGTAAAGAAGAGGGATTGTAGTATCCGTGTATCGAAAACAAAGGCGCTGATCAGCTGTGCAGTTACTGCACAGGTGATCTGCGCCTTTGTTTTCGCTAAGCAAGTTGTTGGTTTTATTATTCGGCGGCTCAAATTCTATAAGGAGTGACATAGTATCAGTCGCCTTAGATTTTTACTCGAATTATCTCTAATGTAGGCCACATCAGGCAAGTACTGAAAACAATCTTAACTGCCTGCATTAGTGTCCCATATTGTTTTAGGGTTAATCGTTTAATTGTGTTTAATGCTTGAGTTGTCAGTAGGATAAGCAATCATGTGACAGATTCACTGCATCGTGGAAAGATATGTTATGTCTTCCATTCACCCCCACCATCAACGCGCTCATGAGGGAAGAAAGACATACTTATTTACGTCTGTCTGGGAAAATCTTTACGTCAAAATTCGAAACATACTGTGTTGTACACCATGCTGTGTTGTACACCAAAGGAAAATGATTAGTAGCTTGAAACTTGGCAATATTGAAATGCAATTAAAGATCTGCGTATATCTTAACTCTACTCGCAATTGTCTACCATCCGTTTTCAGGTATGCAAACAGACTCATTCTATTTTATTCTATTTTAAACCTTCCAATATGACTCGCGTCGTGCAAGCGAGAATCTAACACCCTTGTCGAGATGTCTGCCTTGCAGAATTTGACAAGAAATACCATTGAAGTGAAGTGAAGTTCTAGATTTTCAGATATATATACATGTACAATGTATATAGATTTTCTCCATGGTAAGACTGAATAAAAACGTATGGCTTAATATTTTGTGGAAACGCTTCCCATGGGACACAATTAAAGCATGTTTTGTCTTATGTTCTATGTGATGATCTATTGGCTTAGCGCCATTAAAGGAAAATTGGCACATCACGCTGTTTCATCAATAAATTTTGGTTGTTTAGTTTGATATAAATGCATTGGGTCGCAAAAATTAGGCAATGAATATTGTTGCCATTGTGTTTCGTTTACATACAATGTGCATATGTAGTAAAACCCCGGGGCACTCACTATTCAGGTGGTGAAAGACACGCGGACATTGGTTGTTGCGGAATGAGAATTCTAAGCCCAGGAGTGTTTTGAATCGCCATATTTGGAAAATACTTCTCATAAAGCTAAGATTTTATGAAAATAAAGGAACAACAATTAATAATATAGGTTTTGCCTATTAGTAAGTTATACTGGGTTTCATTCCAAACAGTTTCAAACTTTGAAATGAAGATCTGAACTTGTTTTAGAATGGAATCAGTTTCTGTTTTTCAGAAATTCTTACATGATACTGCAACATAATTCGATATACTCCCCCATTGGAATAAATTGCCGTCTACCGATTTTGTAAATTTTATTTAAATATTATGCATTTGGGATGAAATGTCTTTGTTAGAGACAAAAAGCAAGTAAGATGAGACATATGTGCCTTAAAATGAAATAAACATGAGAAAACATATTTTTGTTTAGGTAAAACTGAAGACAATGATGATTAATGTATATATACTATCACCACATTAATAGCGCGATCCATTTTGTCTCAAAGTCACAATTGAATAGCACAAGCCTGTGGCCGTCTTCTGTGGTGATTCATCTCTGATTTTATCGGACCTGGTCGGAAATCTCGATGAAACATCTATTAATGGCGTGGCCAAAATGTCTTCCAACGCATTACGAAAACACACCCATGCAATATACAGATTTTTCTTAAAAGTCTAAAATTTTCATCAGAAAAAGTTTGATATTTTTTATATTTTTGCTCGAAACATAGATCGTGAATATACGTTAGAACCGCCTCTTAGAACGTCCTAACTAGCACCAACGTCTATGCTTTGGAACAAAAATAAGAAAAACATGTATATATATACGTCTGCGTACCCCAGTTTTGCTATATAAAAGTGGGGTATAAGTTGGTAAGTATTACACTGATGGGTACAAACATGATCAGACATCTTTCATACATGAAAAGACCCTTTTACTTAGAATATACTGGTTAATCTACCTAAAGACAATGTTATATAGCTTCACATAGGCTTGAGTGGCCAATGGTTGTTATCACTTAGCAGCGCTAGTATAGAGGATATACCATTTAACGCTACCCAAAGCCTCATCCATCATCAATATCAACGTCAAAATTTACATTTAGTCGGATTATGTAACGCATAACACAGTATAAGAATAGCTATTCACCGACTATATACTTTTCCTTTGATACAGATTCCCGTGATGTAGAATATCATGACATTTAAATATCGACAAGCGAAGCACATAAAACTTCAAAGATTTCCGCGCTGTCTATTCCTAGACACGTAATTACGAATATTTTTTGACCACTCCAGTCTTGCAATGTCCGGTAATTTCATACAAAGAACCACTGTGAATCACTTATTTGCGAACAATAGCCACTTATCTATCATTGCTGAAGTAGGAGGCTTGTTTTGAATGTCTTCGTCTTAGTATCGAGTATTTTAAACTCAAGGGAAGTCAAACTTTTGTGTTCTTGTATATAAGTCCCTTGGTTCCTGGTCAATGAAAAACAAAATGCGAGACGAAGCATCAAGGTAACATGACCGTCTAATGTATATCCCGCACACCATCCGTAAAAAAGTGACATTGGCAAACAACGTTTACTTACCTTTGCCCTTAAACATAATTTTGGGTACTCTCAATCCATATTTTAAACATACGTAAGAAACCAATGTAAACATTCACATTCTTAACATGTGAATCACATTTTTACATCTGAAGATAACCTCGTCCTAGTCGATCTCAGTCCCAACATCGATTCTCTTTCGCCTCATACGTTCTTTTCGTACTAGATCGCATTATGCTATAATAAAACCCATGGCAAGTATTCAGATTGTTTATGTACATGAAGTTGCCCTTTTCGCAAACATGCCCATGCAACATACAGATAATTTTTCTGCTGAAAAAAAAAGAAATTTCATCAGAAATATTTCGATATTTTTAATATGTTTGCTCAAAACATTTAATCTTGGTACATGTTAGAAGCGGAGGCGGTTCTAACGAGTACCCACAATCTGTTTTGGAAAAAAAATAAGCAAAAATGAGTATACCCCTCTAAATATAAAAGTGGAGTATGAGGGTGTATACAGAAATTGTGTTGTTGTTTTTTTTTTTTTTTTTTTGTGTGTGTGTGTGTGTGTGTGTGTGTGTGTGTGTGTGTGTGCAAAAGTACAATTATGTGGATATTATCACTGAGACTTTAGCATAAGTCACGTGCCGCATCTAGGAATTTAGAAGTAGAACGTCAGTTTTCGATAATCCATTATTGATAGTTTCTTTCTGTAGCTAGAAACAGTTCACGAACGATAATCTAATTACTCTTTTATCGCTTTAAAGCAGTCATAAATGTCTTTCTTATAAATATTTAACGCATCTATCACGTCGATTTGTAGGGTGATATAGTATATTCAATACAGATTCAGACAAATACGGATCAGCTTTTGTCTGCAATCGGTCTTACTGACGGCATCGGTATAGGGCCTAACTCTAAAATAGCACTTTAGGTTGGTGAGTGCACATATTTCAAGTCCTGAAATTTTGAGTATTATGAGAACTAGAATTGAATTTTTAAGTGACGTCAGAGGAGAGAATGTTTTCAAACCAGAGATTAGTGTAACGCTATTGCTCCACACCATATTTTAAATTAGCATATACACAAACATACAAACATTCTTGAATTTGTTATACATAAATTAGGTTAGGTGCCTGTAAAGCCGGTTGAAGCCCCCACCCCCCCCCCCCCCCATCGCCCCAAGTAATTCAAGCTCACGTTCTAAGGCGACAGTTCTGTTGTGTTTTTAATTGTTG
The DNA here is from genome assembly GCA_964017185.1 of Rugalucina vietnamica. Taxonomy (NCBI): domain Eukaryota; kingdom Metazoa; phylum Mollusca; class Bivalvia; order Lucinida; family Lucinidae; genus Rugalucina; species Rugalucina vietnamica. The sequence continues at coordinate 43,593,474 of OZ024880.1, forward strand.
TGGTGTTGAACTTTTGTGCTGTTTGCATTATGTACGTTTTCATATTTAAGTTAAGTTCGGGTAACTGACTAGCCACCTTTTGTAAAATAGCTGCTCACTTGACTTTTAATATGTTCTCTTAGTATGAGTATTTGATTGTCAATTTAGTTTTTTCCCTCATCGGGTTTTGGGAATTCCTTCTATTCGCGGAATTCCCTGATCATCGCCTACTCTTACCTTTTTCCATGCAATAATCTCCAATCTTTATCTGGATGTCAAAGCCATAAAGAGAAATTTAATTTCATCTTAAATGACATTTACATTGCTGCCTTAGACCAATGATTCTGACATGTTTTATACAATATATTCTAACTATGGACGACGCTTATTCTGGCAAATTGTATATACTTGTTTGCCTCAATGATTTTTCTTTTTGCAAAATTTTAAATTTATTGTGATAAATATTGCGTCAGACGTGTCCCAGGATATATCAAACTCAATGCAATAATCGATCACGGTCTTTCGTCTGAATGGAATTTCTGCACAATACGGAAACAAAGGACGAAGCAGACTGCATCTTCACTGACCGGAAATTTCTCAGCAAGTCGGCGGGTTTAAAATGCCTTATGTAGTCTGTGATCTATTCCAACATGCACAAATACGCAGTAAGCCTATTGTTCAAAGTTTAATTTCGGTCGTTTCGTCCCACCTATATAGAACGAATAACATAACCCCTGGGCGTTAAGGTCAAGAAACATATTCGATTGTCTTGTTACTGTGTTATGTCTTGAGCCGACCCAATTTTCTTTGACAGAAAAAGTCGAGACACATCTCACAGAGAACATTATTGTCCCGATCCTCCTCATGCTTATCAACATGCACAATGGAGACTTATTAGATTAATGGAAGGATATGGTCTACAGGCATGACTTATCTTGATATCTGTAGAGTCTATGTCAGCTTTTTTTTTCAATTATTGAATGTTCGCCACACGTTGTTAAGTACAACTTAAGTGCCGGTTCACATAAAAATCATGCAAAATTGAAAATTCACTCCACATCGAGTATAACAGATTTTGATGAAATTTATTTTATATGAAGGCCGTTATGGTAGTATTTGACCTCTGAAATATTTTTGAAAATTGTCCAGCAGTTTTAGAGAAAATTACGATTGAAGTTTTAAACACACTTTTACAAGTTTGCCTTGAAGTCTATGGGAAAATGTCGTCAATTTTCAAGTCAAATTTTGGTCACTTCAGTAGACGAGTTATCATACATAATATACATGAAAATGCAGCTTAACCTCTCTTCTACATTTTCCAAAAGTAAAACGCGTTGCCAAATCACTTTTGATGCTGTATTTTGTACATGTTTACGCCTAGGTATTTCTTACTGCGCTGGTGTCCCGTTTAGCAGTAGAATTTCTTCTTGAAGCCGGTAACCAAACCGCGCGACGTTGCTAAGACAAAGCGTCATGTGACAAAAATCATGTGACAATACTTATTGAAAACACAACATGAAATTCTTGTGTTTTTAAGAAGCTACGAAATAAGTAAAAAGACGGAAAAGAATAGAAAGATGGAACGCATTTGACGTCACAAGACGTTAGATTAGTATGACGTGACGTCAGTCGTCACGTGCTTTCATCCTCACGTGCCAAGTCGCGTGGACCCTTAATTGACAATTAAGACACGTAAAATGTGGTCTTATTAGAAATAAAATGCAAATTTGAACATGCAACAATGTGGGAATTACGTCTTCCATTAAAACACGAATTATTCCTTTCGTCAGCGTGATATTTCAGTACACTGACACGAAGATAACCCAGTACGGACGTTCTATTATTTTAAAAATAAACAGTAGAAGTAATAGAAAACGGCAAAAAAACCTAATAGGACGTTAAAAGCCAATCTTGTAAAAATCATGAATATATAGCAGCAAAAATAAACTGTATTATCATGTTAAACTTACTTAGAATTATAATTGATATTTTCAGTTGTAAACGCGTAAATCACTTTTAAACTATTAAAAGTATACTTGAAAAATAAAACTGATTGATTGTAATCTAAAAAAATACAATAATATTAATCAAAATTTGTTCATATTCTTGACCTTAAAACATTGAGGTTTTGTTTTAAGTTACTTCCCTTGAAATCTATCATAAAGATTATGCTTTAGTAAAAGCAGTACGCATTTTTGACTTGAGGTTTCCTGTCTATCGTATACACCTCCACCTTTGGATTTGTATTCCATCAGTGTCATGACAGCTTAGGTCGTGACATGGGTTAAAAGACTCATCCGAACGACTGAAGAAGAGCGGGGTAGAACCTGCAATCCACGATTCACACGGCGAGTAGCTAAACCATTCGTCCGCGAACATGAGGCTGTAACGGCGTGGAACGGAGTTGGCTCCGCCTCACTGAATTCCATTCAAGAACACCCTCACCCTGAGTACATATAAATTCAAGTTAACTGTCATAAAAGCAACGTGTATCGACGTAAACTGTGTATTTGACGATCACAGGTGAATGACGATGTTGATGGAATCATGCACAAAAGACTAATCAAAAGTTACTTCCCCTCCCCAATAGTCAGAACAAAAGATTGTTTCATAGTTAATGTTTACAGTATTTGAAAAATTTTAAGTAAACTTGTTTCAAGCACCTCGTCTTCTGAATGAATATTTCCTTTTTAACTCATTTTTGCCCCTTTTATGGGACATAGGCAAACAGAATAGCCCCCGATGTGACGCCGCAGTACGCGGCGTCCCATCTGGGGCTATTCTGTTTGCTTAAAGGAATTTCATCGAAAAATTTAATAATAATTAAAAATCACTCCTGATGCCCCTAAAAATGAATGTGGACTCACCCAAATGATAATGAATGGAAAATCCATTCGTCAAATATGGGTTAATGCTGACTATCATGTTTCTGTCCGTGCGTAAGAATCTATCTTGTCAGGTTCTGAACTAATACCATTGAAAGTCGTTGACATGCTGTAACGATGAGTCCGAGAAAAACAGATTTCTTGCCAGTAAATAAACAGTAGACGATAAGTTTGTCCTTCGGGGGAATTATTTGTCTCTGATTGAAAATGATGTTTTAAAGTTGTATCAGACGCACGTCTGGTGCGGCAAATTATTTCTATCACATTCAATCTGTACACTGAATGAAAACCTAATTCATCTTCGATAGCTTAAGGATTCTAACAAACTGATATATTTCTCTGAATCAATAAAGAAACAAATACTGGCGTCTACGTGCGTATTATAGCCTGAGATCTGCAACATCATTAGTTCAGGTTGTTGCCTCCGGGTGAATTATACTGGGCATTCACCGCAGTTCTAGATCTATGGTATTCTTAAATTCATCATCGTTGTTTAAATTATTCAAAGACACACGTAAAATATGTCAAAATCGGTATACAAACAAAAACTTATAATAACGTTCTCTGATATTTTTGGTTCACGTGGCGGTGCGACGCTGACGTCAGAAAACGTGAATAACGTCACAAATTTGCATGCGACGTTAAATAAAGATTGGCACCATATTCCATTGTTACGTAGAAACGTTTTTCTAATACCAATTATTTTTTGTCAATTAAAACATAAGATGAAAACGATGATGATACGGGTTTTATCTTTTTTAGTACTCTTTCTTAACGTTTATTAAACATTGTTAAAGAATACAAAAGAAGCAAAAACTGGGTACATACACAGTACAGTAGTATAGACACTTTTACAAAGTGGGCTACGGAAGTTCAACATCTCCAGTATATTTAGCGTGTATTACATTTCGATTCTGCAAAAAGTACACTTTCAACAGATACGAGCCAACAAATAAATACAAAGTGTTACTGACAGGACACCAATCATAATATTGATCCGCGCCATGAGAAAACCGGATTTTGCCTATGCGGAAACAAAGGCGCAGATCAGCTTCGCAGTTACTGCGAAGCTGATCAGCGCCTTTGTTTTCGCCTCACGCATAGTACTATTCCTCCTCTACTTATATCCAAAATTCCAAGCTTCTAATCTCTTTCTGGGACTGTACAGGCCGTAAAGAGATTACTTACTTACTCACGTGTCGACTCGTATAAGAAAATTGTACCATCGTAGTTATGTGGTCAATGACATTTGATGGATCGTTTGGGATCAAAACAAGAATGAAATAGAAAATGGCAGATCCTTCAATATAGGGATACAAAAGAATTACACAAAACGTATTATTAGCCAAAACCGTAAGGAGACCCCCCGAGAAACCCAATGCAATGCATAGGTCACATACGCTGCGGATAGGGCTTCCGTTTTTATCCGTCCTATCCGTAACGATTCGTATCTCATCCGTAATGTCCGTACCTGTCCGTGTATTATTCACAGGGCCTGGACGATCTGCAGCTGTCAAAACAAGCACGGATAAACAATCCGCCATGCTAGGTAATAGTATTCGAATCTGTCCGTATTCAATCGGTATTAAAGCCGTATCTATTCCGTTACTAAACGTATTTTTACGAATGCATTTGTTGCGGATCGATACTGTTTCATATGTGTTGTTTCGTTCCGTTATTGTCTTCGTCAGCGTACAGTTATGCAATGAAAACGCAAACCGCGTATCTGAAGGTGTTTGTCCGTATCTAAACGTAACAGATGTTATCGAAAGGTATGTAGACAAGTTTATTTCCGTATGCATCCGAATATATCCGTAACTATTCCGTATGTATTCGTATTTATAGGTGATTATAATACGTAAATTCATTAAATACAGTTAGCCCCTCCACAAATTCTGCGGATTGCTACGTATAGTATCCGCAACTATCCGCAGCGTACATAAGTGCAACTGTGATCTAGGCATAACAAACATGTATGCCAAGAGAAATTATGATTTGGATTTCGCTTCAACAACTACACCGATCTGCCCGTGAAGCCTACAATGGTGACATTAAAGTGGGCTGAAGCATTGCGTATCGGTGTCTACGCAAGTTTATATTATAACAAGTTGACCTCTGTATTCAGTCGCGTTTTCCGTTGTTTTAGGTCAGTGAATTATAATCTGTAAAATCGACAAGCTCACCAAATCATTGCGACCACGTTGCGAAAGCAAGCAAAACAATTTATGACGCGTGTTCTTCATTCCGTAGGCATGAAGCAGTCGTTAACCACGAAGTATCCTTCCCACTTGTGGTACATGTACTTATTCATAAAATAAGTTATGGTTGATTGTTACCACATTGCTTAAACCAAGCCATAAAATATATGGTTTCGGTATGTAGGATACTTTTGTGTACAGAATATCGTCACGGATACACTGTAGGAAAGTCGCGGTCCTAATGCATAATCTAACGTTGATCATAAAAGCGAGCAAGTTTTAACCACATCAGCCACGAGCGAAGCGTTCGTTCATATTCTGTCATTCAACCCCGAGCTACTTTGTAACGTTTCTCTAATACGATTTGCAAATGATTTGATTAAGTAGACAAAATCTAATTTTTCATGTAATTCTATTTTCATCGGGTTTTGCCTTCAGGTTATGCTTAAGTTCTTGAAATTTAAATTAACCCATATTTGTCGAATGGATTTGTCTTTCATTATCATTTGGGTGAGTACACTCTCCTTTTAGGGACATCAGGCGTGTTTTTAAATTTATATCTCATTTTTCAATGAAATTACTTTTAGCAAACAGAATAGCCCCGTTCTGCGGCGTCACATCTGTTTGCTCATGTCCCATAAAAAGGACTTCAGGCGTATATGAGTTAAGAATAGAGAATTTCTCCGAAAGAGATAAAATCACAGTATGGAATCTCTAAGCTCCAAAGTCTGAAGAAATATGTTTCACGTCATGTCATCAGATTTTGTTTCGTCGAAAATAACTTCCGTAGACAATTTACAGATGCAGCAATTCGCATTGCATTAGCTAATAATGCACCAACTGCATGCATTTGGTGGCAATTTAAAATCAGTTCAGATACTCAGAGTACGTACATGTAACGCAGTATACTCTTAAAGGATCTCAACTTTATTTTTATGTCAGTGTATGTGTGCTTTCAGCTTGTATATAGAAAACATACTAGCAAAAGCAGTCTGTCCTAGATCTAGAAGCAAATAATGAGCAACTATTTACATGGATATTTCAAGGAGTTTTACAATAAAAACATCCAATCCCAGGCGAAGTACCCGAGACAAACATGGAACCATTAGGGTTCGACGATCTCCTTTGGTCCGATCTTGGGCCCATTTATACAACAAATCATTTGGCGAATTATTCTTTGTAACACGTGGGCTAACAAGCTAATGCTAAGCCAGGGAGTCGAACTCGCTACAATACGAGCGTTTTACATTTTGTAACCAATCTGCCACAGAGCCTTGCACCAAGGCATTATTTTCACCCAGCTTTATTCAGATATTCGAAGGATCGATATTCATATTCGATTTTCCTGTCTAATTCTTTACGACATATATGCAAATATATAACTATCGCGAACATGTGTTATGTAATGTCGTCAACATTGCAAGAACTATCGAATGACATCTATATTGACGTAATACAAACATCGTTTTGAATAACTGCATCAAATTCATTTCAATCAGATGATTTTCCACATGGACAAGTCAGATAAAGTTTGCTTTAACATGCAAACATGACCATGTACGAAAGATCCCTACTTGTGTAATAGTGTCGAACTGGAGCGTAAGGTCCTGTCTCGAAACCTACCACTGCCACGCAGTGTCGTTCAGCAAGACGCTTTTAATATCCTCGTTTTATTGGAAAATGTGGCTCTTTTGTTTGAAAATCCTGAATGGGACATTACGGTTCAATCGCCCTTATTTTGAAATGCGGTTTCATGTCCTACATCTAACGCAAACGTACGCCATGTAATATTGTTCGAATAGTTGTTTCGTGGGCTGTTCCCATTAGTCATTTGAGTGCAAAAATAGGAAACCTGTTTTCATTTGAAAATCGTTGTTTATTTCCGAGAAAATTCCAAAGGTAATTTATTTGCTAAGCAATGTTCACGTTATGTGCTGGTCTATATCTATGGACTCTACGACCAGTCTTATAAGTTAGCCAATTCCAGGATGAAATGAAGCGGACAAATCTTTTCAAATCTTGGGGAACAATGTTGTCCTTGGCGACATATTACCAAGACAACTATCATGAGACATTGTAATATCCTAACACTGGATACGTGAAAATCAAAATGTCCATTTTTCCTACTTAAATAATCAGTTTGGCAAATAAGACAAGTAAAAGTAAAAAGAAAATGGTATGTTCAAAATACTGACGCAACTTATTTACTGATTCACTACGCAAATACAATTTCTGGTTCTGCATATGTGATCATATGTATCTTCTGTTTAAACATCGGATGGTAAATGCATGCTATCGTTGTAATGATTGAAGTCTCGTCGCCGTCTTCAAAGATGTGATAGTGAAGGGTGCATATTAACAGTCTCATTGAACTGAATATATCACTTAGATCGTGGCAGAGTTGAAGGTTGTATCAACTGGTCACCATGAGATTTTCGGCTAAGATTGGCTTGAAAGCTTACATGTATATTAAGCAGAGCTTTGAGTAATGGTTATTCCTTACTTGCTTTACTAGCATGATCGTCCAATTTCACAGGCTGTTTAACTCATTTAAGCCTAGCGTCCCTTTTGTGGGATATAGGCAAACAGCATAGCCCCAGATGTGACGCCGCAGAACGCGGCGTCCCATTTGGGGCTATTTTGTTTGCTTGGAGAAATTTCATCGAAAAATGAGATAAAATTTAAAAAATAAAAATCACTTCCGACGCCCCAAAAGATGATATTGGACTCATCCAATTGTAAATGATGGGAGAATCCATTCGTCAAATATGGGTTAAAGACCTTCTTGGGACGTTATATGTTACGATTGGTTTTGTTAGAAATGCTTATTTGACAAAAGCCAGCCTGTCTCGTGATGAGAAGTATTCTCTTTCATCAGTCTGTCGATCACTGTAACCTCCACTTTTTCCTGAAGGGTATAATGTTGGCAACGTCACCAGGCTATTACGAAAATTGAAAATACAGACAGATAAGGGGTCATTTGTGTCGTGTTGTCGGAAAAAGTGCCTTTAGACTTCACGACAAGATGATTCGACCGTCGGAGATGTACAGTCAAATATATAGTAAGAATATGCACATATAAAAATTGAAAATGCAACTCAGAAATTAAAATCACCACCGTATGTAGAGAGCAAAATATAAAGTTGTAACCGACCTGTGTTACAAAAATATAAATGTAGGGTATTCTAATGTCGCGGTTCATTTCGATGATTGCTGCTCGACCAGTTTTAGATAAACGGTCTTCTATCAGATATCTGACCGGAATAGTCTAGAAGACGTAATATATTGAAGCATTGTATATTTATAGAACACTCGCAATTTGAAGAATATATACCTTACTATTTGTTCAGTTTGTGATAAAATCATAAACAAACTGTAGTAGTATTTGTCTGTAGTATTAATTATGGAAACGTACAAACGCGTCTCCTCTACTCAACGATAAGTTGCAAGGTGCAAGTAAGTTGCAAGTACTTATGTTATACTTGTCTTCGGCCTGCCTCGATGTGTCGGTATCCTCTCCATTGTTCGGGCGTTACATATTTTGTCCGTTTGTGTCCGTACAATGTCTAAGCTTGAATACTCTGAACTGGTTTGAACAAGAAATCCACCGAATCTGGATGCGTGTGCAAGGATCTTCAGAAATGTTTGATTGATGTATGCATTGAAGCGACTTATTTGGAATCTACAGTAGTGTTTGCATAGAGAATCATTAAATTCACTAAGAAATACATTCGGGCGCCCTTTTTAAAGTGCCCGGAGTCGGCGCGGACGAGATTTTTCCAAGGCGTTTTATCGGAAAGCTCCGCGTCCACAACGACGTGTACTGTACAGATATCAACTATGAAGACAGCATGGGCGGAGATTCCTCAATTATTATTATTATTATTATTATTACCATTATCATTATTATTATTATTATTATTATTATTATTATTATTATTATTATTATTATTATACTAAATTTATATAGCACCTTTATCATATCTACATACGTTCAAAAGTGCTTCACACATTAAGCATAAAACAATAATACAAACAAAATCTATAAATGAGAAGTTAAAATGTTAAAAAAGCATTGAAATTCTTGACTCCCTGACAATGTCATCAGGGTGTCGATAAAAGCATTGTTATGCTCCTAGTTTGTGTAGATGGGGGTAGATGGGGGCTGTTCTAATTCTCTCGAAGGGCGTGTTCAAAATCAACGAGCAATAGAAATCTCCAAAACAGACAAATAGATCTTTGTCAGCGTGGACGTGGGATCTCTTTAGTGTTTGGCGGGATACGCACCAATTTTACGAGAACGGGGTTCTCTTAAATGTATGAAGGGGAATAATTTGAATCGGCGTGGATGAGATTTCATTTAATATCAAAAGGCACATAATCGGCTTGGATGTGAACGGTTGATATATGAATATTACGCTTGTTACTGGTATGCTTTGACTTTGAATTGCTAATAGCAAGCGTTTACCGGAATCTTCTAAAATGGCGTGGACAAGAAATCGATTTAGATTTGGTTGGTTGACCGAGAAATCGAAATTTAGATTTGGTTGGTTGATTGATTTCGGATTTAAAGTTCAACCAACAAGTAATGGCCCTACGGAGATTGAACCTCGCTTTAAAGTCGCGAAGAAGAAAGCCCGGGGTCAAATTCGGATTTACGTTGAGTGACATAACCACTGTGCTACAACGACTTCTTTTAATTTAAAAGGGATTTTTCAAACAGCGAAATTGGTATTTTCCGAGACTGCGTGGTTGAAATCTAAAACGTCTTTAACGATTGAAGGGGTACTGTATATTCATAGAGTGAGATCGGTGAGTGCGTAAAGCGTTCGAGTGTGTATGTTTCGAAACTGCAAAGACGGGATTCCTTTGCAAGGGCGCAAGTCAGTCGGCGCACACGTGGACTTTCTTCAGCTCTTCCGAGTCAGCGTGTACGGTGTTTCTTTAAAACGATTTATTAGGGTTCGTGTTTTTATAGGATAGGAACATCGCCGAGTTAGCATTACATGCGACGTAAACGCCTAACTGATGAGTTCTGAGCCAACCAGGCGGGGAATTCTCTACAGCGTTGGAAAGGATTTTGCACCAAGTACACGGTGGCCAAATCAAGGGATTCATTTTGGAAGGGATATGGCCCTGATTAGCGAGGATATGAATTTTCTGAAGCGTTTAAATGACTCCCTGTAGGATATTCTCTAACATGAATGAAAGTAATTGCTCTAAATGGGAGTCAATAGACATCCTCAAACAGGTACAAGTAGCCAAAGATCAGGAAAAGGCGCAATCAGAAAAAGATTCCCACTCCAAAAACCGAGGTGGGAAAAACTGAATTAACAATCAGGTACTTATACCATGAAAACATATCTTAATCCGAATGAGCAGTTATTTTGTGAATAGGTGGCCACTCAGTAACCTAAACTTGACTAAAAATATGAAAACATACATAAGGCGCCAACATGATATAAGGCGCCAACAGCACCAAAAAAAATCAAACACCAAGACATAAAACAAAAAGAACCACCAAAGAAGTATCGCCTTGGAACGATCAGCAACACAAAATTACTGGCGGGCTTAAAAAGGTACAAGTAGGCAAAGATCAGGAAAAGGCGCAATCAGAAAAAGATTCCCACTCCAAAAACCGAGGTGGGAAAAAACCAAACTAACAATCAGGTACTTATACCATGAAACATATCGTAAGCCGAATGAGCAGCTATTTTCCCAATAGGTGGCCACTCAGTTACCTTAACTTAACTAAAAATATGAAAACATACATAAGGCGCCAACAGCACAATAAATTTTAAACACCAAGACATAAAACAAAAAGAACCACTACAGAAGTATCGACTTGGAACGATCAGTAACACAAAGTTACTGGCGGGCTTAAACCGGTTTTACAGGTACCTAACCTCGCCCTCAGCTTCTGCAGTGGTTCACAACATTTAGTTAGTTCTTCGGTCCTCGTGGTGAATCTCTAACTAGTCAATGAATCATCAAGAACAAACAAATAAATCATGATAAACATCCTGATGAATCAAAAACCAGGACTCACAGATTGAGTAAGCTGCCCGATGATGGAGATCCCTGGGCGCCGAATAACCTACTAACTCCGGAGTAAAAGAAAAACACCAGTTGGACCCCGGTGGGCCAAGCAACAGACAAGAAGCTCCGGCCCCAACCAACTAAAATTAATAGCTTTAAGTCGGGGCCATCATAGAGTCTGACGCCCGACCCACCGGCGTGCAATTAAAGAAGGCAGCATAGTTATCAACCATGATTGGGTTAAAAACTAAGCATGCAGACTGTCGCATAACATTCAAGTTATAACCTATACGTCTGTAACGTGATATGATTTTTCCGAACTGAAGAGAAAAATCATTTATTCCTTTAAGTTTCTTTAATTTGTAAACCAAGTCACCATAAAATTCAGGTTCCGAAAGGCCCTCACTTAAAAGTGTCTTTAACCCAACATTATATTTGGAAATCAATTCATAGTGTCTACGATAAAATTTAGAAAAGGTTTTTCGAAGTTTATGATACCGATAGCCCTGTTGGAGAAGTCTTGCCGTTAAACATTTATTTCGAGCGTTGAAGTCTGTAACATGATTGCAGACTCTAGCAAACCTAATAAGTTGCGAAATGTATACACCATAAGAAGCACGACGAGGAACGTCACCATCCAAAAAAGGAAAATTTACTATATCAAAATCAAAGTCATCGCGCTTATCATAAATTTTAGAAGAAACAAATCCATTTGCAACAGAAAGATGTAGATCTAAAAAGGGGGCTTCGGTATCTGAGATATTAGCTTTGTTCAACTGAAGTTCAGGTGGATAAATTTGATTGACCATACCTTCAAAATAAGGGTTGTCAATGTTCAAAAGGTCATCGAGGTACCTAGATGTGGAATTAAAAGCCTCGATAACATCAGCTTGATTATCATGGTTAAGAGAATCCATGACCGGTTTTAAATGGCCATAACTTCACCCTCAGCTTCTGCAGTGGTTCATAACATTTAGTTAGTTCTTCGGTCCTCGTGGTGAATCTCTGAATCTCTAACTAGTCAATAAATCATCAAAAACAAACAAATAAATCATGATAAACATCCTGATGAATCAAAAACCAGGACTCACAGATTGAGTAAGCTGCCCTACGATGTAGATCCTTGGGCGCCGAAAAACTTACTAACTCCGAAGCAGAATAAAAACAACAGTTGGATCCCGGTGGGCCAAGTAACAGACAAGAAGCTCCGGCCCCAACCAACTAAAATGAATAGCTTTAAGTCGGTACAATCATAGAGTCTGACACCCGACCGACTGGCGTGCAATTAAAGAAGGCAGCATAGTTATCATCCATGATTGGGTTAGAAACTTAGCATGCAGACTGTCGCATAACCTTCAAGTTATAACCTATACGTCTGGTACCGTACGTGTAATGATTTTTCTGAACTGAAAAGAAAAATACTTCCTTCCTATCAGTTTCTTAAATTTGTAAACCAAGTCACCATACAGTGCGGTTTCAGGACCAACTCGACGAGGATTAAATGGGTTTACTAGGCTACATGTGCAAAGCAATATAGCGCTATGAGTCGGAGAGGCTCCTCTAAATCACTTGAAGCGATACGTTCCGAGTACACGTGGCTCTCTAGATGTTTGAGTATTCACCGTGCGGGTGTGGTAGGGATTCAAGCGCCATGTACATGATGTAGGAGAATTCTCATGATCGCTAGTTATTGGATGCGCGCAATATGTAATGGAGCGTTAATGGGTATCCTTATTCAATCCTTAATTTATCGTTTTAACTATAACATCTATCATTGTGCGAACGGTTCCAGTTCTTATTTCTTTAAGATAAATTATGTTTAAAGAATGTTATCCGAGTCGATGTATTCGTGTTTCTCTAAAACGCATGGCAGTCCGCATGTGGACTTCCATTGATGTTTACCTGGTCATTACCTGGTTATTACCGATGGTGATTTCTACAAAGAGATTCGAGTATGTTTCGAGTCTGCGTGGATGCGTCTAGCGTGAGGATTCACTAAATTATGTAAAGGAGTATGCTCCAAACCACAGTGTTTGAAAATTCTCAAACATGTGAAGTGATCATGCTCCGAGTCAGGCGCTGCAGGGCTCTCAATTTATAATTGTCCGTCTGTTCCCACAGAGTTTCACCCCACTGAACGTTTATGAATTCATTCAACTGGTTATTGCGAACTACGATGTGTTTTTGAAGACAGTTAAATCTAAACACACCATTGTTTTCACAAGAAGGCCTGTCTTTTGTTCGAAAAAAAAAGAATTTGTCATTACATCAGGGATTGTTATAACTGAATGCTATTGAACAGAACAAAACTGAAGGATTATCGATAACGTGTACTATTATCGTATCATGTTGATCTGGGACAAAATGATGAATTGAGCTGGGCGGATTAGATTAACCATAATGCTTATTTCTTGGCATCTGTTATCCCATTTGACAAATGATATCGTATTCTTGTAAAGAACTGTGATGAAGAGTCTTGTCATATATGTATTCACAAAGTTGATGGTTAGTTTCTTGTGTTTATCTAAAGGTAAGGGGGCAAAGCTTCATATAAAATTGTATACATGTGTTGTTAATTTTAACGAATAAACAGTGTTCGCTTCACTGAATCAAGACGTTTTGTATTCTTATTTATGAATTGCAAATTGAATTGTATACTTAAGGAATTAAAATACGCAACACACTAAATTTCAACTTTTACATATGTATTTGACATTTTGATAAAATCCTTTTATGAAATGACCTACTGACTGCTTTTTGCACGTGATGAAATGAGAAAACGTCATTTTATTGACAAAATTAATGGCAAAACGTCAAATACTATGAAAAACGCATATTGTGACGTAAACGTCGGGGCGAAGGGGAAGATGACAAATTCTTTGCATGTGGGTTACGTGACGTCGACTTAATAATGTGCAATAAAGACTAGGATCATTGGATACTTAGGTGCCGTCCCATGTTGCGTTAAATCTTGTTAACGGAATGCTGAAGTTTACAATAAGGAAAAATGAGTTATTAAAGTCATTTAAATTATTCGATTTTGCCTATTTGTACCTAAACGGCATATACCGAACCAACAAATGACACGGCGTGCTTTCTAATCAAAAGTGACGTCCCAGGTACCGTAGAAATGGATCATCGTAGCGTTTGTTTTGACGTTTGTTAAACAGAATATCACGTTATGTAAAGGAGCGAAACGGATTATATGCTTTTAGTGAACATTAGATTTACGCACTGTAATCAAACGTTTGGCAATTGATCATTTTTTAAATCAGAAAATTTGAAAAACATAATGAGAGTCTTTAAAATGCAGGATGTTTGATTTTGACGTTATAATGGACGTTTTAGTGACGTCTGAAGTACAAATGTCATAATTTTTACGTAAATAACCATTTTATTGAATATAACGCATGTAGAAGGAAATTTTACTGGCTTTTGACTCATTTTTGCGATTGACGTTGGTGACGTTTAACGTCTCATAACATACCCAAATGTCACCAACTGATCAATGATTTCATCTGCAATCACTTTTAGGGGTTTTGAAACAAAATATTGGTTTTTATTTCAAATACTGATCATGGTTACAGGGTGTGCTGCTGTAGGTCAGTGTGGTTACGCGTACGTCATTAAGCATACGTAACCGACATTGTGGCTCAACCTGTTGCAATTTGACGTTTAGATATTGTGTTCATATAATAAGCTCAATTATACCACAGACTTGCATTACAAAGCATGTTTTTAGTTATCCAAAGTATTTGTTTCGTTTCTTTATTCCTTAAGTATATATAGAACACACGGCAAGGAACAACGTTGGTGTAATTGCCCCAATATACAGAAATTTTAAACTGTGAAAATTTAAAATTTTGGGATGATAATTTTCAAAATTTTCCATAATTGTGCTCAAAATATAGAGTGTGGGTATTAATGGGTAGAAATAAGAAAATTGTATACTCCTTATAGAAGGAAATGATGTTTCTTTTCAATTCAGAAAAATCATTACACGTTTCAGACGTATAGGATATAACTCAAATGTTATGCGACAGTCTGCATGCTTAGTTTTTAACCCAATCATGGTTGATAACTATGCTGCCTTCTTTAATTGCACGCTGGTGTGTCGGGCGTTAGACTCTATGATGGCCCAACTTAAAGCTATTTATTTTATTTGGTTGGGACCGGAGCTTCTTGTCTGTTGCTTGGCCCACCCGGGTTCAACAGGTGTTTTCCATTGCTCCGGATTTAGTAAGTTATTTGGCCCCCAGTGATCTCCATCGTTGGGCAGCTTACTCAATCTGTGAGTCCTCGTTTTTGATTCATCATGGTGGTTATTATGATTTATTTGTTTGTCCTTGATAATTCATTGACTAGTTAGAGATTCACCACGAGGACCGAGCAACAACTAACTAAATGTTGTGAACCACTGCAGAAGCTGAGGGTGAGGTTAGGTACTTGTAAAATCGATTTAAGCCCGCCAGTTATTTTATATTACTGATCGTTCCAAGGCGATACTTCTGTGGTGATTCTTATTGTTTTATGTCTTGACGTTAAAACTTTTTGTGCTGTTGGCGCCTTAAGTATGTTTTCATATTGTTAGTTAAGTTTAGGTAACTGAGTTGCCACCTTTTGGGAAAATCGCTGCTTATTCGGCTTACCGGATATGTTTTCATGGTGAAAGTGCCTGATTGTTAATTTACTTTTTTTCCCACCTCGGGTTTTGGAGAGGGATTTTCTTTCTGATTGCGCCGTTTCCTGACCGTTGCCTTCCTTTACCTTACTGTAAATCCCAGTAAATCCCATTGACTAGTTAGAGATTCACCACGAGGACCGAATAACTAACTAAATGTTATGAACCACTACGGAAGCTGAGGGTGAGGTTATGGCCATGTAAAACCGGTTTAAGCCCGCCAGTAACTTTGTGTTACTGATCGTTCCAAGTCGATACTTCTGTGGTGGTTCTTTTTGTTTTATGTCTTGGTGTTTAAAAAATTTTTTTGCTGTTGGCGCCTTATGTATGTTTTCATATTTTTAGTTATGTTAAGGTAACTGAGTGGCCACCTATTGGGAAAATAGCTGCCCATTCGGCTTACGATTGTTTCATGGTATAAGTACCTGATTGTTAGTTTGGTTTTTTCCCACCTCGGTTTTTGGAGTGGGAATCTTTTTCTGATTGCGCCTTTTCCTGATCTTTGCCTACTTGTACCTTTTTACTTTTCATATTTTTAGTTTAGTTTAGGTAATTGGGTTGCCACCTATTGGAAAAATAGCTGATCATTCAGCTTACGATATGTTTTCATGGTATAAGTGCCTGATTTTTTATTAAGTTTCTTCCAACCTCGGGTTTTGGAGAGGGATTTTCTTTCTGATTGCTCCTTTTCTTGATCGTTGCATACTTGTACCTTCCTGTAAGCCCCAGTTTTTCTATATAAAAATGGGGTATACATTTCAGGGGCATGTTATCCTGATGCTTTTTTGTGCTTAGTACATGTATCGTAGTGATCAATTTTGGCATTTTCCAGACATTGTGCCGTTTCTTGTCGGTTATCTTAATTTTAATGCCTCAAAACGCTCTAGGTTCGTATAATTATGTTACATATTCAAATCTAGTCCCAGGAGAACAGTATATGCTAGAAACATGCTAAAATATTTCACAGGAAAGAGACATAGTAATAGTTCTTGCTTATCATTCCATTGTAAGCGACACAGAAGGCGCCTGTTTAATCTTGATCATAGCATAGTCATGAATAAAATATAGATTTAAACAAGACTCAACTGAATTTAAATGTAGGCTCCTGTGGCCAACGAGTGCAAAAAAAACCGTTACGGTCTCAATTTTGTTTATTATGGAGAACAAAACATTCATTCACATGTTAGTTCTGAGCTATTCAAGATGCAAATACTACGGTGATCAATTTGCAAAATCTTTGTGATATTACTCACGAGATCCGGTGTTTTATGTGCCATTGGATTCATATAATATATATATTATATTGGTGATGGTACTGTGTTAATGGTTAAAGCCACTCCAATCAACAACAAAGGTCGTACTGTAGATCAGTTTGAAGATTTTGGAAATTCTGATTAAGATACTTCATTTTAACCTAATCATGGTTTATAACTATGCTGGTTAAAGACAGATGTACGTAAATGAAGGCGCTCAAAGGAACGTGCGTATCTAAGGGTCGAAACGTCATTTTTTCGCCGCATTCGTAACGTCAGTTTTCGCTCGAAACGTCATTTCTAGCGTCTGTTTACGTTCGGAATACGAAACTATATCCATACAATTATGCAGAGGACTTCAGAAATGTAAAAAAGTTTGATATTATTTATTAGTTTTGCTCAAAATATAGATTGTGGACATGTTATCCCGAAGAAAACAACATTTCCGTGACAGTTAGCAATATTGAATACTAAACAGTGTCGGAAATTTTGGCGCAAAATCGACGTCGCGCGTAAAATATACTGAATTCAGCAACGACTACCTCTCTTCGCACGCCTATAGCAGGAAAACGAATCCGGTAACTAAGGACTTTCTCGATATCTATATGTAGTTCAGGAATTTCCCTAATACATATCAGTTTTTTAAAAAATCCTACCGTGGATTTTTTGAAATATATCAAGAAAATTAACAAAAAGGGGGCCTAAAAATCGTATTTTACGTTGACGTCAATGTATTTTCGCTCTCAAATTTGACGATTTTGAAGGCCGATACCGCGAAAACAAGCTCGGAACGGTATCGATTTCTTTTCATTTTCGTATGTAGGACATCAAAATACACTCACATGCAAAAAATAAAGAAATTCTACCGTGAGGTCAATTACGTACATCTGGCTTTAAGAGACTTAGTTTTGACCCAATCCTGGTTGATAACTATGCTGCCTTCTTTAATTGCACGCTGGTAGGTCGGGCGTCAGACTCAATGATGGCCCCGACTTAAAGTTATTCATTTTAGTTGGTTGAGGCCGGAGCTCCTTGTCTGTTGCTTGGCACACCGGGGTCCAACAGGTGTTTTTCTTTTGCTCCGGAGTTAGTAAGTTATTTGGCGCCTATGAATCTCAATCGTCGGGCAGCTTACTCAATCTGTGAGTCCTGGGTTTGATTCATCAGGATGTTTATCATGATTTATTTGTTTGCTCTTGATGATTCATTGACTAGTTAGAGATTCACCACGAGGACCGAACAACTAACTAAATGTTATGAACGACTGCAGAAGCTGAAGGTTAGGTTATGGCCAATTAAAAATCAATTTAAGTCCGCCAGAAATTTTATATTACTGATCGTTCTAAGGCGATACTTCTGTGGTGGTTC
Source organism: Rugalucina vietnamica (assembly GCA_964017185.1). Taxonomy (NCBI): domain Eukaryota; kingdom Metazoa; phylum Mollusca; class Bivalvia; order Lucinida; family Lucinidae; genus Rugalucina; species Rugalucina vietnamica. The sequence goes on from OZ024880.1 coordinate 43,611,877, forward strand.
TTATTGTTTTATGTCTTGGTGTTAAAAGTTTTTGTGCAGTTTGCGCCTTATGTATGTTTTCATATTTTTAGTTAAGTTTAGGTAACTTAGTGGCCACCTATTGGGAAAATAGCTGCTCATTCGGCTTACGATATGTTTTCGTGGTATAAGTATTTTTGTATTTTTTCCACTTCCATTTTTGGAGTGAGAATATTCATCTGATAGCGCCTTTTCCTGATCGTCGCCTACTTGTAAATTTTCATGACAACTTACCGGTAGCAATATACCTTATTCGACCCCTATCGAAATATTTTCATCCCACTTCTGCGTTAGCTAAGAAAATTAAAACTATCAAAAGCTCGGAAAAAGAAATGCGTACATACGTTAATACTTGTACGTCATAAAGTATATTTCAAGCGAGGTCAAAGTGGTCATGGACTCAGTGAATTGGCAATGAAAAGGCTAATCAAAAAGTATGGCATTAATAAATATTTTTGTTTAAATTCATATTGATTTCAGGAAGATTGATATTAAATTATTTCCTTTAATGTGTGGTTCAATCAATTCGAGCTATGTCACGAGGACATCTGTCTTCCGGAATTCTGATCAGGTCCAAAACAAACTGACCGATACAGTCAGAAGATGACTAGGAGCTTCTGATGTCGGATTAAATAAAAATAGGGATTGGTCTACCTCCGAAGCAAAACCAAAGGCGCTGATCATCTAAGCAGTAACTGCGCAGTTGATTTGCGTCTTGTATTTTGCATATGACAAAAGGCGTGTTTTTTCATGATAGAGTTCAATAATTATCTCCCGACTGCAACGGCATGTCTTGCAGATTTAATGGAACCCAGGCATGGGAAAACAAAAATGCAAATTTTGTATTGCTGTAACGCTTTGATTCTTCATCGGTCTTGAGATACAAAAATGACAATGTACATGTATGGTTCTGGCTTGAAATGAAGAAGATGGAATAATGTACCAGACTGACCTGACGGTAGTTTGCTGACAAAAACACGATTATCAAAATTATTTTCGTGGAGCATTATTTCATATACAGGAATATCGATAGTTATTGTTTAGAAATTGTTTAGCATTGCATAATCGGATTATATAGATAACGAGAAATTGCCTTCCGGTATCTAAAATTGGAGTAAACCACGCATTCTTTGCATCGAGGGCATTAAGGTGGAATGGGTAAAGACAGAACATGGTCTAACGTAGGGCGTGATGAAACGATGTTTTTTTTTTTTTTGTTTTTTTTTTGTTTTTTTTTTTTTTTTGTTTTTTTTCTACGGCCTTAGTGTATTATTGAAACAAGAATCTCTTTCTAGTTATTCTTGAGTTAATACCTTTATAGGCCTATACTTAAAACCAGTTTTGAAATGGACTATTCCGAAGTGGGTGTGCTCACTTCTGAATTATTGCAAAAAAGTGTATTTATTGAATTTTGACGAGTTTCAAAAGCTGATGTTTTGATATTATGTGGTCTCTGTAAAAATTAAAAGGTACTCATTTGTCTATACAGTGAGTTTTTGCTTTTCGAAATTTGGTTAAGAAGTACCTGAATCACCCTTGGACTACCAACTTCGAAATACGTCATACGTCAGGAAGCAGTTCCATTAATTTAATAATGGCGTCCTTTCATGAAGCAGTTTCATTCATAGATTTATATTTAGTGATCATATTTCAGGAGTTATTCATGCTGTATCCTAATAATCATTGTATTAGGATGAAACGTATTCTATTATCAAAGCATTGCTACATAGAATATAGTGTCAAAGCAACTAGTTTTATTATTTTGGTTGACATTAAATCAATATGGGCTGGTCCATGTGAGACCGTTACAACATTGCCTGCAATCGAAACGGGTTGTAAAGAAAAGAATGAACATGATTCACTGCTTTCTGTTTCATAACTGTGTATAATAAATTTTACAAGGAAGGTCCAAATTGGTCATTTTGAAATTATAATGAACAAAATCTAGTACTTAGAATGTAGAAATTGAATGATTAATTGTTTTATTCACTTGACATACCTGTAAAACGTGTTATTCACTATAATAGACTAATCCAAACTTCCAGCACACTTACTACCAATTATCAATGAAGGGTTGTTCCATTTGCTGCACAGGGGTGTAAACAAATGCTTCCGCATGCTTCCGTTGCTTTCTATTTTATAACTCATGTTCATTAATCTCCAATCACGAGAAAATGTCTTTTCAAAGACAACTTGTGAAAAAAATCTAGCATTTAGTATGTAGAACTATATGTAATTTAGTTTGTTTTCTTATTATACCTGAACGTCAATAGAATGGGCAAATCCAATATTCCAAAAATAGATTGTCTTCCTAGCAATTTGGGTAAAATACATCACCAAGTATGATGTACTGGAAGGGTCAAAATGACCGAAGTGGTAAACCGAACTGTCCATGCCTATTTCGAAATAGACATGCACCCGCAAATATAGGGGTGCACCCACATATTTAGAGGTTCACCCCTATTTTAAGATAGAGGTTAACCCCTAGAATGCCGGTACACCGTCATAGATTGTGATTTTGTCTGGTAGTCCGTTTGATTGTGACTGCTTGGTGGCACTGTTGAGTGTGACTCTTCCAGATAGTCGTGTCTGTATTGTTGTACGTTGGTATAAGAAATATATTATGTATGTATCATATTAAATACTATGTTATGTTCAGTTACATGCACTGTGTATGTGACATGTTATTTCACATATGTGGCGTTATGTTATGTTGCATATATAATGTTAGGTTACATATGTAATATTATGTTACATCTGTACGTTATGCCATTTTGACCTTTCCAGAACACCATAACTAAGGTCTTAAATAGGGTAAAATACATCAATTAGTATGAGTCACTTCGTCCTAAGGTTAAGATTTCTGAATAAAAAAAAGTTGAATTAAATAAATAATAATGAATAAATCATGAATCGCCAAACGTTGACCGAAATATGCGGCATCGCCCATGGATCCGCAAATGGGGTCTTTTTAGCTATAATTAAATAAATATTACATCTTCATTGACCATAAGGTCGTAAGAAAAAGACGAGCTTCTTGACGCCTAAACACGTATATTGCAGGCATTTTGTTGTTGTAATTCAGAAATGGTGACCCAGTCCCGACATAACCATTGCTGTTACGTTTGGTATCAAATCAAATAAATAAACAAGTGTGTATTATTGTACTCCATATAGCTACGTTCATACAGTTACATGTGAGTGACTAAATAAACAGACATGCACTGAACAAACAAAAAGCTCTTACACCAGGGGAACTATAAGAATGGCCAAAATAACACTTGATGTCTTTCTAATGTTGTTAGAAATGTATAAACATTCTTTTCAAATTTGATAGACTGTTACCAAGTTGATTTGGAGGTACAGAAATACATTACATAAATGGTTTCATAACTTTTCAAATAACTTCTTAAGTAACTTTTCAAAGGGTGTTGACATGACAAAAAATTCATGATTGTTTTCTATTGTGATGAAGATCATTGGGAAGATAAGCTACAAAATCTCATGAAATGAACTATGAAATCCTTTAAGAAGTTGGTTATGAACTTAGCAAGTTACCTTCTATTATCTTCATTTCGATCTTCATGTGATAGGTTTACAAAAGCAAAATGATTAGTATTATTATCAGGGGTGCCTTTTGTAAACTCAACAGGCTTTGCCACTTTCTATTGTGAAGAAATCATGCTCCAAGATTTTATATGGAGATTAGTTTCAACTTCTTTCTTTACTTGCTAAACTTTTTTCCAATGAGTTTGTAAAAACTTCACAAAGAATCAATCAGTCACCTGGGAAAGTTATTCTTTTTACCCTGAAAACCTGTGAAGGACTTATCACACTTCCAATTGTTAACCTATCACCAATGAAGATCTTACCCAAGATATGGGAACACATCTATATGATTCTTTCAATAGTTTGGAAAGAATATTGGAAGGCCATCAAGAGATTAGCAAAGAACTTAGGTGATAAGTTGGTCATTTTTACAGTTCCTCAGCTGTAACACTTTTTAACGGTTGCCTTACTCCGTGTTTGAGAAATGGTGTGACAGTTGATAGAGGCCAAATCCAAAATAACAAATCACGTCCAGTTTCGAATGATGTCTCTAAAGTCATTGATTATTGAAAATGTTAGAACGCACGAAAATTAAAGTTGACCGCTATTAACCGCTGACCTACATGCGTCATGGTACTAATAGGGTTATATCTCGGCGCTGTAGCTTATGTCACTTTAATTTGAATGCGTCGACGATGTCTCCGCTTTTTTTTTTTTTTTTTTTTTTTTTTTTGTACCCAAGAGTTTATGATTATTTTTATGACAGCAATGAAACAACTCTACAGTCCGTGTTGCATGCGTTTCTGTCGTCCTGACGATTAACTTGCCCACTACTATTTATTGCGCTCAACCTGACATTAATATGGAATTGGCACTGTAAATTCAGAAACTTCATATTCGATGTGCAGACTGGGCATTTAGATATTCACATAACCAACTCGTAAACTTATAATTCATATAGTACAGTTAAGCCTTATTTCTGTGAAGAGCATTTACGACAGATCAATTATCTTTTTTTTGAATTATTAACCAACAGTTATACGTACAAAGAGTCAATACATGCTACTATTGAACCATTCTGTGTCTATTCAACATAAACTTATTGAAAATGAAGGCTAAACACACTGTCACAGAAAAAATACAATGTATAAAACACACACTTAAACTGCTGAAAACGTTAACGCTCTCCCTTGTAGTCATTTTGATTGTGACTTTGTCTGGTAGTCCGTTTGATTGTGACTGCTTGGTGGCACTGTTGAGTGTGACTCTTCCAGGTAGTCGTATCTGTATTGTTGTACGTTGGTATAAGAAATACATTATGTATGTATCATATTAAATGCTATGTTATGTTCAGTTACATGCACTGTGTTCTGTGACATGTTATTTCACATATGTGGCGTTATGTTATGTTGCATATATTATGTTACATATGTAATTTTATGTTACATCTGTAACGTTATGGTACATGCGTTATATAAGATGCGTTATGTTACGTGTTTTGCTACAAACATAACGCTATGTTGCATAACGGGTGCTGATTCATTCATGTTGTTACATATGTTGCGTTTTGATACATTATGTTACATACATTACATAACTAATGTCACACACATTATGCCACATACGTTACTTCCGTTTATAATGTATTCAATACTGAGATTTATCAAGATATCATAGATTTGACTATAACAACACTGTCTGTTTTGTGTGTATCTTTGATGAGCTACGCTATTTCAGAATGTATGAAAATTCTTAAGATGCAACGACACCACATATGTGAATGAGAGCATGAGAGAGTTCATATATATAAGTGAAACATGTATTGTTTTAATATTGAATTAATTGTTTACACCATTATGCCATAAATAGCTAGCTATGTTAATTTATTTGGGTGAGGGCTATCTAATGTTTATTTTTGCAAAATTATGTTTACTCCTAAAGATCTTACACGCACAAATATGTTATATACATTGCGTTATGTTACATATTTTACACTTTGTAACATATGATAAACTTTGTTACATGCTATGTTATATATGTTTTGTAATGTTGCATATGTTACATATGTTACGTTATATATGTTACGTATGTAACATACGTAACATACGTACATATGTAACATATGTTGCATGATATTTACATTGATTAACTATGCGCAATGTCGAGAATATATCATACGATTCGTCGACAACGATAAAAATAACTAGTATAGATAATGAAAATAAATTGTAAAAATCGTGAGGTCATTTCAAAATCAATGGAAACCTGATATTAAAGACGTCTTTTCTTCAAACACTCCAGAAAGTATGTTTACTCTTTAAATCTTACACGCACAAATATGTTACATACACTGCGTTATATTTACATTTTTCTAAAACCTCCTTAGATGAACCATTAGATGTTCATCTGTGTTCATACTTCCATGAACAACGTTGTGTCACGCGACGTGACGTAATCCAAACTTGACGTCAAAAACATGAATCTCGCCAATCTGATTGGACGTTGTAAACGTCGACGCCGTTCCGCTGTTTGAACACGCACCGTGTGTAGATTCTCTGTTTGCTGGTTAATGTGACCGCCTTGGTGATTTTTCAACAAGCGATAGAGAGAAATGAACGTGAATATAAGCAATGAGTTTAATGTTTCTGTTATTCATGGAGCTATGAACCGCAGTGGGTCGCCAGCAAAGCTTACATGAACCCCTTCGGGGTTCATTCACTTTGCACGCGACCCACTGCGGTTCATAGCTCCATGAACACCAGAAAAATGAAATTCATTTCTTAAATGTTACAACTTATACAGTATGAAACATATGATTAACTTTGTAACATGCTATGTTACATATGTTTTGTAATGTTGCATATATTACATATAATACGTCATATGTTACGTTTGTAATGTACGTAACATACGTACATATATATATTTTACATATGTTGCATGGCGTGCATATTATGTTATGTAGTACAATGTTATATATGTTGTATTATGTCACATACGTTACATTATGTTTCATATGTTTTGTTACAAATGTTACATTGCTACAACATGTCGAGATTATGTCGAGAGTATATCGAGAAGCATGGCGGCTTCGAGTACAATCCACTTCTTCAAACGTAAATGCATGAAAAGGCATGTTTGATCTGCCACTCAATATTAGCATTAACTAAAATGAAACAAGGCCGTATATAACATGTAGCACATGTTATAGTTTTTCTTGTTTAATGTTACACCCTATGTCCACAATCCCTAAAACAAAGGCACAAACACGTGTACGCAGGACAGTAAGCACGAGAAGTATTTAGCCCATATTTGACAAATGGATTTTCCCATCATTATCATTTTTAGGGGCGCTAGCAGTGTTAAATTTTATACAATTTTTCGATGAAAATCTGGGGCGATTCTGTTTGCCTTTGTCCCATAAAAGGGACGCCAGGCTTAAATGAGTTAATGCGGCTGATAACTCGGAATTTCACTATTTTCACTATTTTACGTATTTGGGGTTATTGCCAACGATCTATGAAAAGCTTAGATGATTTAAGCGAAATAGTTTAAGCATCGGCGATGTCAATTTCTTCTTTATATGATAATCAGAAAATGACATTTTTGTCAAATTATACATTGTACGGTGCCGGATACCACGGCAACCCATCGGCCGACATAAATGAGAACAAGACGAACCTTACATCGATCAGTCGTCAAGAAGGTATCGATATTATCAGTAATCAAACCATGGAAATAAGATACCAAGAATTTAAATATTATTCGCAGAAATATTGAAGTAAGATATGTGTCATCGATTTGTTTATGGAAAGAAGTATCTGCGTCATGCTGCCTAATTGCAAACAAATATCACATATTCTTTCGTTAATTGGGTTTTCAGATCTAATTTGTTTAACCGAACTGTTATCATGCGTTTATTTGGCCTTGAAGACAAGGACGCCAAAAGTACACATTAATTAATGAATCCAATGAGGACAATATCGTGGCCTTATATTTCACCTTTATATATATCTAGACGACTAAAGGTAAATTGCACGCGCCCTTCAGCCAACCAGCCAGAGCCAAAGGCCCACTTCAATTGTCATTCTTTATGCTTCGGGTAACTAGGTAGCCACTACTGTATTAAAGATTTTAACACCGTTGGTGGGTTTGGCGCGGTGGAGACGCGAACCCACGACCTACCGCTCCATAATCGAACTCTCTTATCACTGAGCTATCCAGAAGTTGGAAAGAGCTGATTTGCTCACATTTGCTGAATTGTCCAATAAAAATACATGGAAGCCATTTGGTAACCAATATGTAACGGTATCGAACAATGGATGTGCCGAGATATTATTGCACCTTCTGGACTTTCCTATATTCTTTTCACTTGTTATTACCTCTCTTCAATTTGTGCTGTCACAGCCATTGTTTACATGTCGTGAATAATAAAGTATAATTTGTATGTTAGAGAACCTTCTGGGAATTTTATAATTGACCATATATCTGCCATATGATGGCATATTTCTTAGAAAAGCACTATAGGGAATAATATATTGTACACACACTGTCGTAAACTCAACATGTTACGAATTATAAAATAAATTGATAGATTAATATTCTGCAAAAAAGTACAAGTAGGCAAAGATATGTATTATATGATTACACTCATGAGAACAAAATGTGTGCATCTCCGTATAACGCCTATGATGCAAATTATATACCATTTAAGTTCAGTTTGAATATTCCGAGAATGCAAAATCAAATTTTATGTTGAGTACCAAATTCTATATTCTAAACAGTATTTGGGTTTGCGCAATATTATCATATGAGCCGTAACGCGAGAAAACAGGTCTTCGGGGTTTCCGGCCAGGTCCGACTCAAACCGGTCTGTACACTCCCAGAAAAAGGCTAGAATATTGAAATTCCGGTTTTAGGAAGAAGAGGCAGTTACTGCAAAGCTGATCTGCGCCTTTGTGTGCGGCCTTTGTTTTCGCATAGGCAAAACTCCAGTTTTCCCATGACGTGGCTCATAAAAAGGTACAAGTAGGCAAAGACCAGGAAAGGGCGCAATCAGAAAAAGATTCCCACTCCAAAAACCGAGGTGGGAAAAAACCAAACTAACAATCAGGTACTTATACCATGAAACATATCGTAAGCCGAATGAGCAGCTATTTTCCCAATAGGTGGCCACTCAGTTACCTTAACTTAACTAAAAATATGATAACATACATAAGGCGCCAACAGCACAAAAAAATTTTAAACACCAAGATATAAAACAAAAAGAACCACCACAGAAGTATCGATTTGGAACGATCAGTAACACAAAGTTACTGGCGGGCTTAAACCGGTTTTACAGGTACCTAACCTCACCCTCAGCTTCTGCAGTGGTTCATAACATCTAGTTAGTTCTTCGGACCTCGTAGTGAATCTCTAACTAGTCTAAGGTATGAACTATGGTTCACTTTATTTGGCATGTAATGACAGAAAGGCTTTTTTCACTTCCTCTGACCAAAGTCGGTATACACTTTGGTCATGTCAGAATGTATGCGATGCCTTATCCTATCTCCTTGATAATATTTATATTAGATTTGGGACCAAGTTATACAGACAAATTGTTGGAATTCCAATGGGTACAAATTGCGCTCCTCTCGTAGCTGATTTATTTTTATAATGCTACGAAAGAGATTTCATGGATTCTCTTAACCATGATAATCAAGCTGATGTTATCGAGGCTTTTAATTCCACATCTAGGTACCTCGATGACCTTTTGAACATTGACAACCCTTATTTTGAAGGTATGGTCAACCAAATTTATCCACCTGAACTTCAGTTGAACAAAGCCAATATCACAGATACTGAAGCCCCCTTTTTAGATCTACATCTTTCTGTTGCAAATGGATTTGTTTCTTCTAAAATTTATGATAAGCGCGATGACTTTGATTTTGATATAGTAAATTTTCCTTTTTTGGATGGTGACGTTCCTCGTCGTGCTTCTTATGGTGTATACATTTCGCAACTTATTAGGTTTGCTAGAGTCTGCAATCATGTTACAGACTTCAACGCTCGAAATAAATGTTTAACGGCAAAACTTCTCCAACAGGGCTATCGGTATCATAAACTTCGAAAAACATTTTCTAAATTTTATCGTAGACACTATGAATTGATTTCCAAATATAATGTTGGGTTAAAGACGCTTTTAAGTGAGGGCCTTTCGGAACCTGAATTTTATGGTGACTTGGTTTACAAATTTAAGAAACTTAAAGGAATTAATGATTTTTCTTTTCAGTTCAGAAAAATCATAACACGTTACAGACGTATAGGTTATAACTTAAATGTTATGCGACAGTCTGCATGCTTAGTTTTTAACCCAATCATGGTTGATAACTATGCTGCCTTCTTTAATTGCACGCCGGTGGGTCGGGCGTCAGACTCTATGATGGCCCCGACATAAAGCTATTCATTTTAGTTGGTTGGGGCCGGAGCTTCTTGTCTGTTGCTTGGCCCACCGGGGTCCAACTGGTGTTTTTCTTTTGCTCCGGAGTTAGTAGGTTATTCGGCGCCCAGGGATCTCCATCGTCGGGCAGCTTACTCAGTCTGTGAGTCCTGGTTTTTGATTCATCAGGATGTTTATCATGATTTATTTGTTTGTTCTTGATGATTCATTGACTAGTTAGAGATTCACCACGAGGACCAAATAACTAACTAAATGTTATGAACCACTGCAGAAGCTGAGGGTGAGGTTATGGCCATGTAAAACCGGTTTAAGCCCGCCAGTAACTTTGTGTTACTGATCGTTCCAAGTCGATACTTCTGTGGTGGTTCTTTTTGTTTTATGTCTTGGTGTATAAAAATTTTTTGTGCTGTTGGCGCCTTATGTATGTTTTCATATTTTTAGTTAAGTTAAGGTAACTGAGTGGCCACCTATTGGGAAATTAGCTGCTCATTCGGCTTACGATATGTTTCATGGTATAAGTACCTGATTGTTAGTTTGGTTTTTTCCCACCTCGGTTTTTGGAGTGGGAATCTTTTTCTGATTGCGCCTTTTCCTGATCTTTGCCTACTTGTACCTTTTTCTTCGCTTGTTTGAAATGGGTCACTAACGAGAGTTTTCGCAAACCGGTCAACCCTCAAGTGGAAAGTATCACTTCTCCTGAAGAATCTCTTTTTATATTTTTAATCATTTGGGTTGACGGTGTCAAAAAAATTAAATTTCGTGTACTCTGTGTTTTCCAGATTAACATTGAGCTGAGTGTAACTGTTAAGGAAATCGTCGAAAACAATTTGCCTACACCCAACTTATTGAACAATAATGCAACGCTTAATGCAAGCTGGATGACCAGGATGAAGGACGTTATCATTTTTACTCGTCGTATGTATTTGATTCATTTTGTATGATGTCTTGGTTTAAACTTTATTTCAATTGTATAGATACAATATACATTATAGACAATGGTACATAATGACAATAACAGATATACAATGAGGATTCGGAAGGAAGTCTTGCGACTTTTGTAATCCGTTTCCGTCGTATGTATTTGATTCATTTTGTATGATGTCTTCTAGTGTCCCTTTCCTTCTCACACGATGTCATGGTTTGGATTTTAAATAGCATAATATGATCGTACATCAATTTTCTATTCTTACTATTTACCATGTTTGTCAGTTTCATTCGTTTTTAGAACGTTTTATGGTATCTGATATATACAACACTCTACTAATTATTCGCTATGATATGCTTCTGTATTCTGGATAAGCAATACAAATGAAATCGATGGTATCTATATGAGCCGCCGCATTGGGAAACCAACAATCTGCATAAGCGAAAACAAAGGCGCAGATCAGTTCCACAGTAACTGCGAAGCTGATCAGTGCCTTTGTTTTCGCTACACGGATAGTACAGTTCCTCTACTTTCTAAATCCAAAATTTCCAGCCTCTAACAATTTTCTATAACTGAACAGGTTGGTTTGTGTCGGACCTGATCGGAATCTAAATTGTTGGCTTTCTCATGCACAGGCTCATATCCCATTTGGACCTAGATTTATAAGAAAAGAAAACCATAATTAAGCGTTATTGACAAGAGCTGCCATGCGTTTGTCCCAAGAGAGCCAGCTTCTGATACCATATACGATATAATTCCCTAATAATTTGTGGTTATCTTGCTGTCAAAATATAAGTACGCCATGTTAAAAAGCTCTGTTATACGAGACAGATTCTCAGTCGATAGGCAACTGATGTCAAGCAAATTTAAAGCAATATGTATTATGTAAATAATATACATATCTATGAGCACATTCCTTTAAAATTTAGATAAATGCATGTGCGCACACAAACATAAATCCACCAATTAAAAACAAAACCGTGATCCTTTAAGGACAGTGAGCATATAAATGGACCATACCTCGGTTTCAGCTACTTAAGCCTCTTCAGAGACCCCCTAGACCTGGCAAAATGGAGCCAAAGAGAAATACCATAACTTTGCAACTTTAAACATGATAATTTACAAAGACTTGTATTGTCCAAACAGAGCCAAATATATAAAACACTGGTTAGACAAAGAATCTAAACAGAAAATGAATAACCTCGCCGATATATGCAGCAAGGCATCTTACAGCTTTTGCCATTCAAATTGCGACAGCTGTAGTTCGATGGGCGCACATGTCGTAGGCAGAACCTTTCACAGCCTCATAGAGAAAGATGTTATTTTTGCCTTCTGAAAATGCTAGAAACAATCCAGCATTCTTAGATCTAGAACGTTGTATTTATATTTAAATAGTCTACTTACAGATAAGCATTCATAGAAGTTAAAACTAAGGGCGCTGATCAACATGAGCGGATACTTTTTGGAAGATGACACGTTTTCGTGTGATGAGCTCATCTTTTTATGGGACCTAAGATAACACGAACACCATTTGTGTCGATAACAAACAATACGTTGATAAGCTAGATAGCTCACGCTTTTTTTCGAAACACATATATTACCCTGGTGTGAGATGTTTTGTGTAGTTATAACAGTCCTGATGCATTTAAGATACGCAAAACTTAGAAACTGGACATTTTTAATGGTTTAATGTGTGTTTGTTAGTTCGGGTTTAACGTCGCTTTCAACATTAACTGTCATATCACGACGGTGTCTGGTTGTGACAGGGAGCTCAATGTTCACTTTTATAGTGCTGCCTCACTGTGGTATCAGACCCCAGACACTTTTACCTGATACCACCCCCAGTCACATTATGCTGACACCGGAGCGACCAGTCCTAGCCCTACCCCAAAAATCCGAGTGTCAAGCGGGGAACAACTAGTACCATTGTTAACGACTTTGGTATGTCGCGGCACGGGATCGAACCCGGTACCTCCCTATCTCGGAGCGGACACTCTACCTACTGAGCTACCGAGGCCGGATTTAATGGTTTAAATTTACCATTGTCAGATAAAAGACAGCCTCGACAATTTTTTTACTGTTATCACAAATATATTTCGAAAAAGATGTTCAAGTTTCCAGCCTATCGACGAATGACATAATGCTTCTGACACATTAGTAGATTAAACCCTCAGTCGAGGTTACATCTCCATACATTTATACTGTAAGATGACTTATCATTTGTCAAATGAAATTTATCAAGATGCCTCAAAATAAGCATTATTGCTTATCTTAACTGTGAAGGCCTATGCGTCAGTTTTTGTCTCCAATAAATCTCTAAACAACCGAACGTAACCGTTAGGTTTTACGCATAACTATTGCCGTTTATCGCTTACACTTATAATGTGTACTTGAAAGTGAGAACTAAAACAAGACATTTTATTTTCAGTTCTTTTAGCAGACCTAAAGCACAAAACTTATACTTTTTCTTCGCAAGGACTCCAGGGAAAATACCCAAACTTAAAGTTGAGGGAGGAAATATCTGCCCAATTATGCCCAGTCCCGTTTACAATGGAAAGCAATAATATTAAGACACATGTTCAGGCGCAAAATTTAAATATATTTAAAAACTGGGATAAAACAAATGGTTGGCCAAAACTTTCCAATATGATACCAAAAAAAAACTAACCTCCTCTGAAGACGATCGACATGTTTATAATGGCCCCGACTTAAAGCTATTCATTTTAGTTGGTTGGGGCCGGAGCTTCTTGTCTGTTGCTTGGCCCACCGGGGTCCAACTGATGTTTTTCTTTTGCTCCGGAGTTAGTAAGTTATTCGGCGCCCAGGGATCTCCATCGTAGGGCAGCTTACTGAATCTGTGAGTCCTGGTGTTTGATTCATCAGGATGTTAATCATGATTTATTTGTTTGTTCTTGATGATTCATGGACTAGTTAGAGATTCACCACGAAGACCGAAGAACTAACTAAATGTTATGAAGCTGAGGGTAAGGTTACGGTCGTGTAAAATCAATTTAAGCCCGCCAGTAACTTTTTGTTACTGATCGATCCAAGTCGATACTTCTGTGGTGGTTCTTTTTGTTTTATGTGTTGGTGTTTAATATTTTTGTGCTGTTGGTGCCTTATGTATGTTATCATATTTTAGTTAAGTTAAGGTAACTAATTGGCCACCTATTGGGAAAATAGCTGCTCATTCGGCTTACGAAATGTTTTCATGGTATAGGTACCTGATTGTTAGTTTGGTTTTTTCCCACCTCGGGTTTTTGGAGTGGGAATCTTTTGCTGATTGCGCCTTTTCCTGATCTTTGCCTACTTGTACCTTTTTAGAAGAAATCTAATAAACGATCTTTAAAGAAAATAGAATATTTTAAAGCTGCTAAAGGTGTCCCAGGCTTAAGTTGCTCCAACATATTTTTATGCAATACCGTTTAGTAAGCAAACTCTATAATTTCCAGAAAATATTTTGATTAAACGTGTCTCTCTTCTTTCCTCGACTTTGTTTATTTAGCAATATTGTTTGAAGCAGAATATTTCTTTGAAGCTTCCTGTCCCGATGATTAAGGATTTGTATGAGAAGAAGTCATTAATTAGAAATTATTGATACGTGCTATGGTGAAAATGGCAGAGAGGGATGAGGGAACAATTTCTTGGCGAATAGCATACCATATGCTATGAAATCGCCTCAAGGTGGTATATTGAGCTCAACTTAGCGAGACAATCCCATTCAATACAGCATTGTGAGTCGTTGGTGCAACAATTTCTGAAAAAGTTTTGACATCGAAAACCAAAGGATTTGCTCGCTAATCTATATCTCAAGTCATGCCTAGTTGAAGTTGGTCCCCGAAGGTATCAATTACAATACACAAGCTAATGGAGGAATCTGTTTGTCCCTGTTTTATAAAACGCGCGCTCTCAACGTCGATTCCACAACACACCGGACACGTTGAAATACCATTTATACGGATGACAAAAATGCATGCCGGAGTTGAAAAAACGTAGGAGAGCAATGTTAAGGAACTAATCAAAACCACGACTTTAAAACCGAATGATAAACACTGTAAATAACAATTGCACATAAATAAAGCGTCGATATCTCTTCAAGTTGCCATACGATGGTCATTTCATTACACAATATAGCATAATACAAAACAGATAATATAAAGTTTCCATTAATTGATTAACTGCTAGTTCTTATTAAAGCTTATCTTAAGGGTAGTCAGCATAAAATTTGCAGCTTTATATGATGACTGAATGGCCTAATAAAAGCAACAAGTCATCCTCACGTTCGTGAAATAAAAATGAGTCTATTTTGCCTATTTAGAGCTTTAGCTACATAGTACTACAGTAATTGGGTTAAGAGCACAAATAAATATGTACATATAAATCCAACAATTATTAGTACAGTGTACTTTAACGTTTAGCGTAAAAGTACAAACTGCTAATGATCATTCCAAACCACAGCAGTATAACCATTTAAATGAGAACTTCAACAATGCAAGTAATGTTTACACAAAGCGTTGGTGTTTGTATTGTTTTCTTTCAATCATCGGTATTTACTTCCTCATGGGAAGTTTAATCTAATATTTGAAAATTAAAATTGGATTTTATCTCCTAAACTTTGCTAATTTATTGAATTAAGTCAGCATCCGATAAACTGGTATCCGTCAAAGAAAACAAAATGGAATTTGTACATGAAACATATTGCTTTCTAAATCAAAGAACAACATGGCTGTGAAACGAAATCTTAAAGGGGCGGCGTCATGCAGCATAAACTGACGATCGCGCTGGCATATCTACACGATCCAGCAAAATGACCACATTTCGGCCTCATGAAGATACGTGGTCTCAAAACAAACAAAATATGTCACGGTTTCCGTTATTTCAGTATGGATATATAAAAGGGAAATACAATATGTTGGACCTTCGCCTTCGAAATAAGCTTCAAGCCCCGGACTGACTGCACTATCAAACTGTTTTCTGAAGGGTGCTCAAATTCAGTTGCGAGTTTTCGAGAATCTTCGAAAAGACAAAATTCTTCCATGGACATTGATATTACATTTCTTGTAATTGTAGTCAAAAGCATTCAGGCAGTATAGCTGCTCACTCGGGTAACGATGTGTTTACTTAGTATAAGTACCTGATTGTCAGTTTGGTTTATTCCCGTATCTCGGTTTTTGGAGTGGTAGTGTTTGTCTGATTGCATCGTTTCATGATCATTGCCTACTTTTACCTTCAAATGAGCCGCCTCGTGGGAAAACCAACAATGTGGTTTCTGAACAGGTCTGACACAAACCAGGCTGCACAGTCACAGAAGCAGGCTAGAAGCTTGAAATTTCGGATTTAAGAAGGAGAGGAAGTGTACTATCAGAGTAGCGAAAACAAAAGCGCTGATCAGCTTCGCGGTTACCGCGAAGCTGATCTGCGCCTTTGTTTTTCGCATATGCAAATTGTTGGTTTTTCTCATGAGGCGGCTCAAATGTTGCAATGGCTATCGACTTCTTGGAACTTTGTGTGCTATCATATTGCTTGGAATAAGTTTTTTTTATTTTACTTTGACAATAAAATGGTCCTTTCGACAAGTATAGTGCGATTTTGACCCCTGAGCCATGACCTCTAGGACGAGTCCACTGTAATCGGTAGAGCGCGTTAAAAGTTCGGTTTTTACGAAAGTTGTTACCTACCTTTGTGACAGAGTATCGCTAACACATTTATCAATCCATCCTCAAATATATGCAGTCATGGCGCAGTGGATGTGATACTGGATTGCAAACACGGAGGTCCAGATTTCGAATCCCATTAATCTAGTTTTCTTTTTTGGTCGAAGAAAGCCATTCTTTGAAACACATTTTTGCTTTCGATTTTTCTACAGTATTATTTTATTTTGGATTAAATTATTATTGTTTTATTGATTGTTTTTTATATTTTATTCTTTTTGCAATATTTTATTTATTATATTTCGGCAGATACAAATCAGCGAAACTCAGTCGCCCTTTGCAGTGTCTGAATCGCTGGGTTCGACCTCGGAGTTAGTCTTTCCTAGGCACCTGTACTTCGTCGACGGCAATGTCGATTTGCCAGTATTGACGTTCAATACCAAGGACGTGACGCACGCAGTTTTCTCACTCGGCTTCTGTTATAGACTGCGCGCCTTCGCTGGTCAGGTCTATGATGTTTCCCAAAGCATCATTGCCAGGCGAAACTTTCTAAAGTGAAAGTTTCGCCTGGCAATGAAATTATCGGGCCTTGTTATGAGTTGTATAAATATAATAAGTAAATAATAAAAAGTGTCAACGCTGGGATTCAAAACTGTAACATTCGGGTTTCTAGGCAGGAGCCTAACAATCACGACCATACAGACTTGCAATGGAGGAGTACTGTTATAATACATTATCAAGTTATTACCTGTAAGATGATTTACCTTAAATAAGGAATGGACTAAATCTTAAAAGTACATTTACGGCTCACTGCATGAAATCGCACTATAACGGTCATTTTGTTGGTGGTAACCCGATTCTTCAAAGCCATATTTGTACCACTTCTCGGCATCGATCAATCTTCAAATTGTTTTTATCCGGAACCATTCAAACAGTGTTATTTGTTATACGTAATGTAATTTATACTGGTTACATATACATATTTAAGAAATAAGTGTTACAATCGGTGATAGACAGTCAACCCATCCAGTCTTTGATCCACGTAGTACTACGGTGAAATCTGAATTATGTTAGGTTTTCTTCGATCTTGCACAAACTCGCGTGTCATTTTGACACTGAAGTTTGTATTTTTATGCCGTAAAGCATCGATATTGCCTCAAATGACAAATGTTTGAACTTTTAATGGATACCACACTCTCCCAGATGGGAAGTTTTAAAACGCATTAAGTGTTCACAGTGCGATCAATGAATGCTATGACTCCTTGTCTCTTTATTAAATTATTACAGCCAATGAACTTAAACTGAGGTACGAGAAATCGTGTTAACATGAAAGTACACGTAGCCATTGTAACATGCGTACACACTCACCAAATAACTTTAATCCAACGATAATTGCATCTTAAAGTAAATAAGCGTTTCTTCCTATTAAAATTGCATATTCTCTAAACAAAAAGAGGACGAGAGCAGTTGCAAACGCTTAGATAGGGTGCCAAGAAGCGTTTTTGGAACCGCTTTTTTATTTAGCGGGTTAATATCGTAGACGCGTTTACTTTACAAATCCTTCCGCTACACATTACTGCAACGGCGCCAGACAAAATCAGCAGTCAGCACATGAAATTTTTGCCCTGATATATGGCGTGAACTAATGACCTACGTAGAATATAATTCGACATATTTAGAATTAATGTGTGCGTTCCAGTTTCAGAAATTATACCATAAGGGGTGAAAGTGCTAACCACACTAAATTGGTCATTGCGTCATTATAACGTCAGAACAACTTGTGTAGCTCATCATGACATCACATCTGCGTCATGGCGTCGTATATACATTAAGGTCATGATGAAGTAAAAAACGCTACGATGGAATTTTCTAATTTTTTTGCATATCGATGTATTAAATGCCCCCCCATCGAAATATGCAAAAATATTCCTTGACTACCAGATTAGTTTTTTAACTAAAGACAATCTAAAAACACCATGTTTGCCATTGAACTCAATGGGGAAATGGGAAATAGATGTCGGATTTCGCACATAAACATATTTTTCTCCTAAATTCCACGATGAAGTTTTTTTAAAAACTGATATTATCTGCGTGAATCAGTTTGGAACAGGTTGCTTGAAAAAAAAGTCCTTGACAACCAGGCTCGTTTTCGTGCTATTGGTGGTTTAGTTATGTATGGTAGTGCGTTTTTGGTGTTTTGCGCGACGTAACGTAACGTCATGGTGCGGACACGCGTTGCATTTCAGTGTGCGACTGACGCAAGAATTACAATAAATGACTTTCACTGCAGAAATTCTCATTTTCTGTGTTTTGTTAAAAATTTGTCGCATTCTTTAAGGGAAGAAAAATGTAAAATTCGTACTAAATGACGTAAAAGCTACAGCCTTCTTTGGTTCAAAAAGGCGCGACATAAGAGCGTCTATTCTTGTTCCGCTGGCGTCGCAAAGCAACGTCACGCGTAACGATGCATAACGACGTTTTACTTCACCCTGACCTTAAGACGTTAATTTCACGACATAATGTATGTTTGCTAGGAAGTATGATGTTATAGAGCCCAGTTTTGTGCATGTAAGTAACTGAGTCCTGTTTTAAAGAGCAATGAGAAAAATGTGTGATGCAGGATGTAAAGCGAAAATAAATGAGCCGCCCCATGCGAAAACAAAGTCGCAGTAACTGCGAAGCTGATCAGCGCCTTTGTTTTCGCCACACGGATAGTACAATTTTTCTACTTTCTAAATCCAAAATTTCCAGCCTCTAACCATCTTCTGTGACTGTACAGACCGGTTTGTGTCGGACCTGTTCGGAAACCACATTGTTGGTTTTCCCACGAGACGGCTCAAATGAAACAAATGTGGTATGATCCAATTTTCTGTACTAAAGTGTATACGGTAGCCTTTGCGTTGACGTTTTGAATAATTCCACCATCTTCACTTCGCTCTACAGCGATTTTATTTACATTATTTGCTACGGTATGCTTATTTATTCAAAATAAGCGGGACTTAGCGTATCGCTGGCATCTTTATCCCAAGGACCTATATAGTAAGCCGATTGATTAGCTATTCCCCAATAGGCGGCCACTCAGTTACCCGAACTTCACTAAAATATGAAAACGTACATATGGTTTAAACAGCACAAATATTCGACTCCAAAACATAAAACAATTAAAACCACAACAGAAGTATCGCCTTGGAACGATCAGTAATATAAATTACTGGGCGGCTTAAACCGGTTGTACAGGGCCCTAACCTCGCCCTCATTCTCTGCAATTGATCACAACATTAAGTTAGTTGTTCGGTCCTTGTGGTTTATCTCTCACTAACTCCTGATACAATTTGTGATATGATTCAATGCTAATTTTTGGTCACTATAGGATTATTCTTGTGATGTAAGACTACAAATCTTCAGCATTTATTCCTGGTTCATGTAGACTTGGTAAGTTCTCCCGCTACGTTCTATTTTGCTGGTGAAAGCTTGCTTTTAATAGTGATCTTAAGATTAGAACCTAGTAAATTTCATCAAACATTTGACTTGATAAGCTGATCGCAGATTGCTGAGTGTCTCTTATCTAGCGATTTATATAACAGTAAATCTGGAATGACTATATACGCGGACAACAAATGTCTATTCTTACATTTAGATTTTATCATCTTGCGATAAAATGTGATTGCAATCTATGGATACTATAAATTTACATCTGGTATGATTAGAAATTTATGATGCAAATGATGCGTTTTCTCAAATATTTGTTTGCTATCAAACCTAGTTTCTGATTCTTTCTTTCATTCTCGTCATGTGACATATCGATAGTTTCTGATAAAGTACTTCATCGCACACAAAGTAGTCATCTCCGGGACAGGAAACTTGCAAGAAATGTTCAGCTTTAAGCAATCTTGCCAAATCCTTAATAGCCAAAGCTATAATTGTCATCGCAAGAGCTCAAACATTTTCCTAAAGAATTCGATTTCTCTTCTACATAGATTCATTCATCAAAGGGCGATATCTAAAGTTATCGAGCAAATCATATTTTGTTTGTGTGTGGTTTGTTTTAATGTCCAAGTCAGGAATTTTAGAAGATCACTCGATTCGGAATCCGATGCCTTAACCACTAGGGCTCTGCAACAATAATATCAAGTTCCAACACAAGGGTCCAATATCAGCACTATATAGCCTCTTAGAGAATTGAGTAGAGGACAATATATCGATTATACTGAATGTCCCGATGTATATTTTGTTTGTTATAGAGGGCCACAAGGTAGAATAGCTTACTAGCTTATTTGTGCCACCCTCTTTAAATATTGTTTAAATAATAAGAATACGATATACCCATGTCCTTTCACATGCTCCATCTAATTAATCAGGTTTAAATAGTGCCGTTATTGTTTCATTAATGCTGCTTAAGCACGAACGTATACATGCAATTTAATATAATCAATGTATGAAGTACCATTACTATTTATCAATCATCCATACATATCAGTACAAGGGTTAATTTAACTTTAATTACACTTGCCCGTTCAATCATTTATTTTCTAAGTATCCGGCAGCGGATATTGCGAATTATCTAATATTGTCCAAGAAACAAGCAATGTACTATTGTGTCATGATGGCATTACCGTTTTATTTCTGCAATGCTATGGGTTCCTGAATTACTATGTATGCAAATGTAAAATGCAAAAGGTACAAAACATATAATTTTCTTTGCATGCATTTTAATGATAGAATAGCACATTTTACTCAGGAAGAGAAGATAGCAACCGAAAGCTATGCCCTGTCTCTATTCCCTACAATTAACAATGGTACACTGCACATAAACGGCAAAGGTAGGTAAGCAACGATCTGGAAATGGCGCAATCAGAAAGAATTTGCGGTAGGACAAAAACTGCATTGCCCAGAAGGTACTTAAACAGAGAACATATCGAAAGCCGAGTGAGCAGCTATTTTCCAATAGGCGGCCACTCAATTATATATATAACTTAATATATGAAAACGTACATAAAGATCGACAAAAGACATCAAGATAACATGTCCGTACAATAAATACCCCCTTAACCTCCACTTTTGTAAAGTGAAAATGGGGTTTGCAATGGTATACCTATTTTTTTTTTTTCTTCTTATTTTTGCTCCAAAACAGATTGTGGATACACGTTAGAACCGCCTCGCAGTACCCACAATATATGTTTTTAGCAAAAAAAAAAAAAGAAAAATATGAAAAAATTTCAACTGATTTTTTCCATTTTTTACCATTTATGAAAAATCTGTATATTACATGACCGTGTTTTCGTAATGACATTATGACGTGATAGCACAGGAACCTGAAAAGGCCCCTAAATACGATACTCCTCAACTCTTATTTTGAACTTTTTGCGGGATCCAGTCATAAGATGCTCCAACATAATGCTTTATGCTGACATTTTTATGACCCAGGAAAAACAATATTTTGATTACATGCGTCTCACTTCTTTCACTTACTGTTTATTTAGCAATATTAATTGGAGCAAAATATTTCCTTGAAGGTCCTGTCCCGATGATAGGAAGGATTTGTATTAGATGTCATTAATTAGAAATTATTGATACATGCTATGGCGAAAATATTTAGTCGTTGGTACAACTTTTTATGCCATGTAGAACAAAATTATATGGTCGCTAATCTGTATCTCAAGACAAACCTAGTTGAAGTTGGCCCCTCGATGTATCAATTACAATACAAAAGCTTAATATGGCCTATGACAGTGTATGTTTGCAAGAACTACATGCATTTAAAAGTAAGTCCCAACGTCGATTCTAAAACACCCGGTCACGTTGAACTGTCGTAAATATGGATAACAAAAATGCTTTTTTTTTAAACATAAACAAGAAGGTGAGCAATGATAAGGAACTGATCAAAACCGCGGAGTTCAAAACTGAATGATAACCAATGTAAATAACAATTACACATAAGTATAGCCTCAATAGCTCTTTACCATATGATGGTCACTTCATTACACAGCCTAGCAATAAAGCATAATACCACACTGACCTAAACAATGCATTGCTAAACCCAGATCAATTAAGTTTTAATCTATCAAATAATAAAATGTCCCTCAATTTGATAAAATGCTAGTTCTAGTTAGTGGTAGGGGTAGTCAGGATAAAATTTGAAGCTTTATATGAACACTGACTGGCCTAACTAAAATAGAAAAAAGTGTTATCCTCCTGCTCATGAAGTTAAGAATGAAACCATTTTAGCCTAATTAGAGCTTAAGCTACTCCGTAAAACACAGTAATTGGGTTAAGAGCACTAATGAATATATAAATCCGAGAGTCATTCGCCATATACCGTTTAGCGTAAAAGTACAAAGTTCTAATGGCCATCCAGACCACAGCATTATTATTGTTAATAAGAACAGCAATATTGCAAGTAATATTTTCTCCAGGCGTCGATGTTTGTATTGTTTTCTTCCAATCATCGGTATTTACGTCCTCTTGGGAAGTTAAATCTAATATTTGAAAATTAAAATTGAATTTTATCTCCTAAACTTTGTCAATTTATCGAATTAAGTCAGCATCCGATAAACTGGTATCCGTCAAAGGAAACAAAATGAAATTTGTACAAGAAACATATTGATATTGCTCTCTAATTCAAAACACCACAAGACAACCAAGCGAAATCATAAGTGATGATATGACATGCAGCATAATATAATGATTGCGTTTGCTCAGCTACACCTCGTCTCAGACAAAATATGTCACGGTTTCCGTTATTACTGTTCAGTTACTGCTGGATGTATAAAAAGTAACAGTCATTTTGTTGGTGTGACCGTTTTAACACTCTCTGTGCATTAAACAATCTTCAAAGTGATATTACCCGGGACTATCACAACAGAGCGTTTTTCACCTTACTTTTGTAATTGTTAGAGATAACTGTTACAATCTGAGCAATATTTCACGTGCTACACAGTTAACTCGTCCGGTCTTTGGTCCGCCTAATTCAAAACCGAGCTACATGTATATAATACAAGATTTTCTTCGATTTTGCGAAAACTCGAGTGTCATACTGACACAGTTTTGCATTTTATGCCGTAGATACAGTTACATTACCTTAAAAAACAAATGTTTGAACTTTTAATGGATACCACACACTTTCCCAGATAAGAAGTTTTAAAACAAATTAAGTGTTCACAGTGCGATCAATGAATGTTAGGACTCCTTGTCTCTTCATAAAATTACTACAACCAATGAAGTTAAACTGGGGGCACAAGAAAACATGTTAACTTGAACGTACACGAAGCGATTGAAACATGTAAGCACAATCACCAAATAACTATTTACCGACGATAATTGCATCTAAAAAGGATATAGTTCATGTCTGCTTACATATTCTCAAAACGGATAGGACGAGAGCAGTTGCAAACGTCTAGACATATTGCCAAGAAAAAGGTACAAGTAGGCAAAGATCAGGAAAAGGCGCAATCAGAAAGAGGTTCCCACTCCAAAAACCGAGGTGGGAAAAAACCAAACTAACAAACAGGCACTTATACAATGAAACATATCGTAAGCCGAATGAGCAGCTATTTTCCCAATAGGTGGCCACTCAGTTACCTTAACTTAATTAAAAATATGAAAACATACATAAGGCGCCAACAGCACAAAGAATTTTAAACACCAAGACATAAAACAAAGAGAACCACCACAGAAGTATCGCCTTGGAACGATCAGTAACACAAAGTTACTGGCGGGCTTAAACCGATTTTACAGGATCCTAACCTCGCCCTCAGCTTCTGCAGTGGTTCATTTATACACAGATATAAACATTAAATAAGGTAAATCATGATAAGAAAATATATGATATAGGTACCAACATGTAACATGTATAACGGAAAGCAGGGTGAGCAGCTATTGAAGTAAGGTGGTCACAGTGCTAGCTTGTAACATCATTTTCATTTATTTTCGTTTTACACCCTTTATCACGCATTTTTCGTGTTTTTGTTTAGAACCGTTTTCTTTATTTAGGTTAACATCGTAAACGCGTTTACGTTACAAATCTTTTTACGCCATATATAACTGCAAGAGCACCAGACAAAATCAGCAGTGAGCTCATGAAAAATGCATAATGATGTTACTTGCCCTGATATATGGTATAAACTAATGACCTACGTAGAATATGTTTCGACATATTTAGATTCAATGTGTGCGTTCCAGTTTCAGAAATTATACCATAAGGGATGAAAGTGCTAACCACACTAAGTTGGTCACGGCGTCATTATAACGTCAGTACAACTTGCGTAGCTCCTCATGACATCACATCTGCGTCATGGCGTCGTATCTACATTATGACGTAAATTTCACGACATAATATATGTTTGCTAGGAAGTCTGATGTTATATAGCCCAGTTTTGTGCATGTAAGTAACTGAGTCCTGTTTTAAAGAGCAAGGCGAAAAATGCGTGATAAAGGGTGTAAAACGAAAATAAATGAAAAAATGTGGTATGGTCCGATTTTCTGTACTAAAGTGAATACGGTAGCCTTTGTGTTGACATTTTGAATAATTCCATCATCCAACGATTTTATCTAGTAAATTATTCGCTACGATATGCTTCTTTATTCAAAATTAGCGGGACTTAGCGTATCGTTGGCATCTATATCCCATGGACCTAGATTTATAAGAAAAGAAAACCATAATCAAGCGATATTGACAAGCACTGTCATACGTAAGTCCCCATAGAGTTAACTCCTGATACAATTTGTGATATGGTTCAACGATAATTTGTGGTCACTATAGGGTTTATTCCTGGTGATTTAAAACTGCAAGCTTTGATGGGATTTTAAGAAACATGCACCCATGAAAAGATTTGAGCCTATCAATTTTGAATATGATTAAAGGTGCCCAGGTGATGTCGCAATCAGACGCAGTATTCGCTCGTTAAAATGCTTCGCACTTAAACTATGTAAGGAAGCTTTTTTCTACCTGTTCACGTATTTTTGGTTAATGGTCCCGCTATGGTCTACCTCCCTGGTGAAAGCTTGCTTTAGTGATCTTAAGATTAAAACCTTGTAAATTTCATCAAATAGCTGATTTATTTAGCTGATGGTTTTGGTGAGTATCTTATCTAGCTACTTATATAACACCGAATCTGAAAGGATAAGATATGCGGACAAGAACTCTATTCTTACTTGCAGATTTTATCATCTTGTGATAAAATGTGATTGCAATCTATCGAGACTCTAAACTTACACCCGGTGTGATTAGACTTTTATGCTGTAAATGGTGCGCTTTTTCCAGTATAAGTACTAGTTAGAGATTCACCACGAGGACCAAACAACTAACTAAATGTTGTGAACCACTGCAGAAGATGAGGGTGAGGTTAGACGCCTGTCAAACCCGTTTAAACCTCTCAGTTATTTTATATTACTGATCGTTCTAAGGCGATACTTCTGTTGTGGTTGTAATTGTTTTGTGTTTTTGAGTCGAATTTTTGTGCTGTTTGAGCCTTATGTACGTTTTCATATTTTAGTTCAGTTTGGGTAACTGAGTGGCCGCCTATTGGGGAATAGCTGCTCACTCGACTAAGTGTCATTTTAGTGTTTTCCCACCCCTCGGTTTGTGGAGTGGGAATTTCTTTCTGATTGCGCCATTTCCTGATCAGTGCCTACTTGTGCCTTTTTGTTTGCTATCAAACATAGTTTCTGATTATGTCTTTCATTTTCTTCATGTGACCTATCAATAGTTTCTAATACATGACTTCAGCACACACAAAGTGCTAACCACACTAAGTTGGTCATGGCGTCATTATAACGTCAGTACAACTTGCGTAGCTCCTCATGACATCACATCTGCGTCATGGCGTCGTATCTACATTATGACGTAAATTTCACGACATAATATATGTTTGCTAGGTAGTCTGATGTTATATAGCCCAGATTTGTGCATGTAAGTAACTGAGTCCTGTTTTAAAGAGCAAGGAGAAAAATGTGTGATAAAGGGTGTAAAACGAAAATAAATGAAAAAATGTGGTATGGTCCAATATTCTGTACTAAAGTGAATACGGTAGCCTTTGTGTTGACATTTTGAATAATTCCATCATCTTCACTTCGCTCTACAGCGATTTTATCTAGTAAACTAGAATTTGTTTTCTATGTGAAAACTGATGTCTCCCCCCTTTCTACGTGCATGTCCAAAATATGCAAGCAAGATTTATAGTTCTTGTGCATCACATATCCTGTCATTCTGTTTTATAAGTGTACCAAGTTTCATTGAAATATCTCTTACGGTTTTCAAGTTATAGAGGGGGCAAGAAAGTGTTTGGAAAATAATCAAAGGGAAATAACTCCAAAGATATGAAAGCAAGAGTAATGATTCTTGTGCATCATGCTTTATGAGTGTACCATGTTTCATTGAAAAATCTGTAATGGTTTTTGAGTTATAGAGCAGACAAGAAATTGAATGAAAAATAATCAAAGGGAAATAACTCCAAAGATATGCAAGCAAGAGTTATGGTTCTTGAGCATGACACATCATCTCATCGTGCTTTATAAGTGTACCAAGTTTCATTGAAATATTTCTTATTGTTTTCAAGTTATAGAGTGGACATGAAATTGTATGGAAAAATAATCAAAGGGAAATAACTCCAAAGATATGAAAGCAAGAGTTATAATTCTTGTGCATGACACATCGTCTCATCATGCTTTATAAGTGTACCAAGTTTCACTGAAATTTCTCTTACGGTTTTCAAGTTATAGGGTGGACACGAAATTGTATGGAAAATAATCAAAGGGAAATTACTCCAAAGATATACAAGCAAGAGTTATGGTTCTTTAGCACGACATGTAATCTCATCGTGCTTTATAAGTGTACCAAGTTTCATTGAAATAACTCTTACGATTTTCGAGTTATAAAGCGGACACGAAATTGTATGGAAAATAATCAAAGGGAAATAACACATAAAATACTCAAGCCAGAGTTATGGTTCTTGTGCATGACACATCGTCTGATCATGCTCAATAAGTGTACCAAGTTTTATTGTAAAATCTTAAACGGTTTTCAAGTTATACAGCGGACACGAAATTGTATCGAAAATAATCAAAGGGAAATAACTCAAAAAATACTCAAGCCAGAGTTATGGTTCTTGTGCATGACACATCGTCTCGTCGTGGTCTACAAGTGTACCAAGTTTCATTGAAAAATCTTTAACGGTTTTCAAGTTATACAGCGGACACGAAATTGTATCGAAAATAATCAAAGGGAAATAACTCCAAAAATACTCAAGCTAGAGTTATGGTTCTTGTGCATGACACATCGTCTAGTCGTGGTTTACAAGTGTACTAAGTTTCATTGAAAAATCTTTAACGGTTTTCAAGTTATACAGCGGACACAAAATTGTATCGAAAATAATCAAAGGGAAATAA
Organism: Rugalucina vietnamica; assembly: GCA_964017185.1. Classification (NCBI taxonomy): domain Eukaryota; kingdom Metazoa; phylum Mollusca; class Bivalvia; order Lucinida; family Lucinidae; genus Rugalucina; species Rugalucina vietnamica. The sequence continues at coordinate 43,639,841 of OZ024880.1, forward strand.
CTCCAAAAATACTTAAGCTAGAGTTATGATTCTTGTGCATGACACATTGTCTCGTCGTGGTTTACAAGTGTACCAAGTTTTATTGAAAAATCTTTAACGGTTTTCAAGTTATAGAGCCGACACGATTTGTGACGGACAGACAGACAGACAGACAGACAGACAGACAGACAGACAGACGGACAGACGCACGGGGAAAAACAATATGTCTCCCGACCCTGTCGGGGGGAGACATAATTATTCGCTACGATACGCTTCTTTATTCAAAATTAGCGGGACTTAGCGTATCGTTGGCATCTATATCCCATGGACCTAGATTTATAAGAAGAGAAAACCATAATCAAGCGATATTGACAAGCACTGTCATACGTAAGTCCCCATAGAGTTAACTCCTGATGCAATTTGTGATATGGTTCAACGATAATTTGTGGTCACTATAGGGTTTATTCCTGGTGATTTAAAACTGCAAGCTTTGATGGGATTTTAAGAAACATGCACCCATGAAAAGATTTGAGCCTATCAATTTTGAATATGATTAAAGGTGCTTAGGTGATGTCGCAATCAGACACAGCATTTCCTCGTTAAAATGCCCCGCACTTAAACTATGTAAGGAAGCTTTTTTCTGCCTGTTCAAGTATTTTTGGTTAATTGTCCCGCTATGGTCTACCTCCCTGGTGAAAGCTTGCTTTAGTGATCTTAAGATTAAAACCTTGTAAATTTCATCAAATAGCTGATTTACTTAGCTAGTTAGAGATTCACCACGAGGACCAATCAAGTAACTAAATGTTGTGAACCACTGCAGAAGATGATGGTGAGGTAAGACGCCTTTCAAACTGGTTTAAACCTCCCAGTTATTTTATATTACTGATCGTTCCAAGGCGATACTTCTGTTGTGGTTCTAATTGTTTTGTGTTTATGAATCGAATTTTTGTGCTGTTTGAGCCTTATGTACGTTTTCATATTTTAGTTCAGTTTGGGTAACTGAGTGGCCGCCTATTGGGGAATAGCTGCTCACTCGACTTACGATATTTTTTTCTGGTATAAGTACCTAAGTGTCATTTAAGTGTTTTTCCACCCCTTGGTTTGTGGAGTGGGAATTTCTTTCTGATTGCGCCATTTCCTGATCAGTGCCTACTTGTGCCTTTTTGTTTGCTATCAAACATAGTTTCTGATTATGTCTTTCATTTTCTTCATGTGACCTATCAATAGTTTCTAATAAATGACTTCAGCGCACACAAAGTCCTCATCACTGGGACAGGAAACTTCCAGGAAATGTTCAGCTTCAAGCAATATTGCCAAATCGTAAAAGTCCTAAACTATTATTGTCATTATAAGATCGCAATATTTTCCTTAAGAAGTCCATTTCTCTCCACAGAAGATCACGGTGGCCGAGGCCGCGGTGTGGCACATCCCCTTTCTCATTAGTACGTACACTGCTCTTAAAGATTATCAGTTTTATTTTTACTCATTTGAATTAGTTTATAAATTGGTTTAACGTCTCAGTCAACAATTTTAGAGGATTCCTCGCCCAAATCACCCTATATCATATATTTGACAAAGTCCAGTACAAAAAGGTTTTGGAAAAAGGATACAGTGCATTCAAAATAGGCTCATATATATTCAGCTTCAATTTGGTTGACCGTACATTCGGAATAATCTGCGAATGTAATGGTCAAGGTCGTTGTAGACACTGGCGCATTTTCTTCTCACATTACTATTTCAATAAGTTTTGATACTACGCCACCGCCGCAGTGTAAAGCATCGCAACGCTTAATTTCTAGAGGTAAAAGCAGGCAATGATCAGGAAACGGAGCAACCAGAAAGAAATTCCCATTCCAATTAACGAGGTGGGGAAAAACTAAATTAACATTCAATACTTATACTAAGAAAACATATCGTGAGCCGAGTAAGCAGCTATGTTCCCAATAGATGGCCACTCAGTTACACAACTTAACTAAAATATGAAAACACATAAGGCGCCAACAGCACAAAAATCCAACACCAGAACATAAAACAATAAGAAACATCACAGAAGTATCGCCTTGAAACGATCAGTAATATAAAATTACTGGCGGACTAATTTTAAAGGCATAACCTCAACCTCAGCTTGTGCAGTGGTTCACAACATTTAGTTACTTGTTCGGTCCTCGTGGTGCAACAGACAAGAAGCTCCGGCCCCAACCAACTAAAATGAATAGCTTTAAGTCGAGACCATCATAGAGTCTGACGCCCGACCCACCGGCGTGCAATTAAAGACGGCAGCAAAATTATCAACCATGATTGGGTTAAAAACTAAGCATGCAGACTGTTGCATAACATTTAAGTTATATCCTATACGTGTGTAATGTATCATAATTTTTCTAAATTGAAAAGAAAAATCAATCCAGATTAAATTCTTCTTTCTTCTGTTCTCATAGAAGCGTTAATAAAGTATCTAAGGAAATGATATGTTTTCTACGTATAAGTACCTAATTGTCGGTTTAGTTTTTCCCACCTCGATTTTTGGAGTGAGAATTTCATACTTGTACCTTTCAATAAGATCAGTGCTATTTGATATTGTTTTATTTGGTGTGTTGAATGAGCATTAGTTTATACATTGTTTTATCTGCTGCCATTATGAGCTAAAGCTGCGAAGGGGATATGTAAATGCCCGGATTAAATTATGCCACGCTATAGTAAAAAAGAATATTAAGTCTATATCGCCCTGTATTTGCATATTAATCTCGTCATCATCATGGTTTGCCCATAAATGTCAACATGATTGCAATATATGCGTATTTATGCGTAACAGACAAAGCAAGAGCTCTGACTAAATAGTTGATATTAGAGGCACTGTTTACCAATTCTGCAACAGTAATGCCAAGATCTAAAACGGGTCCAATAGCTGCACTATATATATATGTATAGTCAATATATCGATTATTTTGAAACGAGAGACAATAAAAATATATGATACACCCAGTACGGTAAACACATGTCCTCACACTGGTTCCATCTAATTAATCACATTTATAAAGTGTCGTTATTGTTTGATTTGTGAAACAAATTGTTTGATTTGTGTGCTGTTTAAGCACGAACGTATACAAGGAATTTAATATAATCAATGTTTGAAGTACAATGTCTATTTAACAATTATCCATACACATCAGTAATCAAGGGTTAATTTGGTTTTGATTACATTGCATCGTTTATTTCCTAAAGTACGCGTCATCGAACATTAAGAACTCTTATGTAATATATCCAACGAGACAAACAAAGCACTAAAATTGTGCCATGATGATATTATCTTTTGCTGCACTGCTGTTGGTTACTGAATTATTATGTATGCAGATGTACACGTAAAATGTAAAGATATAAATCATATAACATATATTAAGCCCCCTTCCCCCGCAAGTATTTTATATTACTGATCGTTCCAAGGCGATACTTCTAATGTGGTTTTAATTGTTTTGTGTTTTGGAGTCGAATTTTTGCGCTGTTTTAGCCTTATGTACGTTTTCATATTTTTAGTTCAGTTCGGGTAACTGAGTGACCGCCTATTGGGGAATAGCTGCTCACTCGGCTTACGATATGTTTTCTTGGTATAAGTACCTAAGTGTCATTTTAGTTTTTTCCCACCCCTCGGTTTATGGAATTGGAATTTCTCTCTGATTGCGCCATTTCCTGATCTTTGCCCACTTGTACTTTTTTGCATGCAGTTTAATGATAGAATAGCACAAAATTTACTCAGGAAGAGAAGAAAGCATCCGTAAGATATGCCTCACTTTACTTCAATAATTAAAAGGTAAAAGCAATAATCAGGAAATGGTGCAATCAGAAAGAAATTCCCACTCCAAAACCCTGGGTGGGAAAAACTAAATTGACAATTAGGTACCTATAATAAGCCGAGTGAACAGCTATTTCCCAATGGGAGGTCACTCTATTACCCGAACTTATCTGAAAATATGAAAACGTACATAAGGTTCAAACAGCAAAAAAGTCAACACTGAAGCATAAAACAATCCAAACAGCTGACAATGGATAGACAACACCATTGCACAGGATAGCACAGGAACCTGGCAAAAGGTCCCTAAATACGATACATAAATGTACCTTAACTCTAACATAGAACTTTTTGAGGGATCCAGTCGAAAGATGTTCCAACATAGTGCTTTATACACTGACCTTTTTATAACCCTGGAAAAAGAATAGTTTGATTAAATGTGTCTCACTTCTTTCATTGACTTTGTTTATTTAGCAATATTGTTTGAAGCAAAATATTTCCTTGAAACTTCCTGTCCCGATGATGAGGAGGATTTGTATGAGAAGAAGTAATTAATCAGAAATTATTGATACGTGCTTATGGCGAAAATATAAGGGAGGTATTAGTGGAATAATTTCTTAGCGAAATGTGCAACATATGCCATGGAATCACCTCAAGGTGTTCCATTGAGCTTAATTACAAGACAATCGAATCCAATATAAAATTTGTTAGTCAATGGTGCATCTATTTTAAGGGGCACATTTGATGCCACCCGGCGAGCGTTTTATCACCTGGGATTTACCTGTTAAGATTTTAGTGGGTGTGGCTTAACTACTGGCACAAGAATTATCAGCCAATTGGAATACCTGTAATACTTAATCTACTAATAAGACCTGTCAATAATTCCACAGGTAAGTAACTCTTCTCCATGAAGCAATATCCAATCAGAATTGATTATTGCTAGTGTTGTATATTGGAGGGCTCAGAGTGATGTTGACAGGTTGGTGTCTAAACAAAAACTGAGATAAGACCCCTAATTCAGGCTTTTATAGTCTAGGTGCCCCTTTAAGTCAGGCAGGTTATATTATCACAAATCTGTATTTCCTCCCAGTTGAAGTTGGTCCCTCGAGGTATCAATTACAATACTGAAGCTTGATATGACCTATGGCAGTGTATGTTTGCCAGAACTATATAAATGTTAGTCTCAACGTCGATTCTACGACACTCCGGTCACGTTAAAATGTCGTCAATATGGATAACAAAAATACTTGCCGCTGTTCAACATAAACTAGAAGGCGAGCAATGATAAAAAGCTGATCAAAACCGCGTAGTTCAAAACCGAATGATAAACAATGTAAATAACCATTGCACATAAATATAGTGTCAAAAGCTCTTTACCATATGATGGTCACTTCATTAAATAATCTAGCAATATAGCATAATAACACGCTGTCCTAAACAAAGCATTGCTAAACCAGATCAGATAAGTTTTAATGCCACTCAGTTGATAAATTGCTAGTTCTAGTAAGAGCTTATATAATGACGTCATCGAAAATGTAGCATAACTTGTCCAGTAGATACACAATATGAACGAAATTTGCTTTTTCCTCATTTTTACGTTACCTCCCATGGTAAAGCATTAATCGAATTTGGTTATGATGCGCACTTTTCTCAACTAGCTCAACAGTAGCTCTTTCGCCGACGCTTATGTAGCAATTTTTTAAGTCGACGTCTCTTATGGTTTCGAATTCTGATGATGAAACATTTCAGAAACGATGCCGTTATATTTGAATGCACATCTTGAGTTAATTATCATAACTTAGTCGCACTATTTCAGATAAATAGCCAAGGGTGGAGCAATGGTATTCTGACGCTTATTTCCCTAGACGTCAAATACGCGTTATCTGTAAGGACATTCGTTTCACGCTGAAAGGCATGAGAAGTAACAATAGAAACTATTCATTGTCAAATAACCATGCCAGGATAGCCTTTGAAAAAGTTTTGGCCATTTTGACGGCGACTACCATTCAAGCATTGGTCATTAGCTGCAGTGACGTCAATAACGCTAGAGAACGAAATTCGGTTTTCAAAAAATGTGTTTCAACAACATGTGGTCACGTATGAATATCCCACTTTATGGCTTATGTGTTGGTATTGCAAAGAAGACTTTCAGAAATCGAAAGAAGCGATGCCTGATAGACCGGTTCATGAACAGAACTGTGATATTGCGAGGGGTGTATGTTTTCAATTGCATGTCATTTTTCAAGCAACTGTCTGAATAATTCCATTTTAGCATTTCCGAATGCGTAAAAAGTTAGCAAAATATATGACCAATATTTTAAATAACTCTTGGCAGTATGACATGTCAAAATTCACTGAGGCGTGTTTTGTTGACGTCAGTTTAGTAGGGGTAGTCAGGATAAAATGTGCAGCTTTATATGATAACTGAATGGCCTAACTAAAAAAGAAACAACGTGTCATCCTCTTGCTCATGAAGTTAGCATGAAGCTTTTTTAGCCTAATTAGACCTTAAATTACTCCGTAAGACACAGTAATTGGGTTAATAAATATGTAAATCCAACAGATATAATCCGCGCACTGTTGATTGTCATGTCAATAGGTCGCACATTCCATTTACAGCGTCGAAATAGGTAAACATGTTATAAATAGCAATCCGGAAAGTGTACGCCTTTTTCCGGAGAATCAAGAGTTTTTCCTTTTATGCTACATACATTTAGAATCCAGAAAAAGTTAACGCTAGTCTTAGTCGTGATAGTACGACCGTGGATCACTGAGTGTTTAGGTATCGGTTATATTTTGGTAGGCGTTCGAATCCCATTTTTGACTTTTCTCTTCTTTCCTACAGGACTCGTATATCTTCTTTGCTGGTATGTTACAGATGTCGCCCTGTGTTCCATTCCACTTCGCAGAATGATGTGAATAACATTGGATACTGGATAGGTCGATTTTGAAAGGAAAATGAGTGTTTTACTAAAATAACTTACACATGTAAAACGTACATGCACATGTAATGCACCAGTTATTTATATCCACGGCCCCTAAGGGACCGGGAAATAGCGACGCTTTTAACTTTTCAATTTTAAAACCCCGCTAAAAGCCCGATACTGCGGGGTCATATTAGTGATCAGGAAGTCTCTGCTAATAGCCACGGACCCCTTAGGCTGACAATACTAAGGCAAATCTCCGGTACTGTCGGGACTCCTCCAATGTATAATCCCGACACTTCAGTCCCACTTTGCCCCCGCTATACCCGGGATACGAATGACTGGTCCATAATACAAGTGCCACGTACATATAAACATGTATGCACACATCGTGTTTTTGGAGTAGGAATCTCTTTCTGATTGCGCCTTTTCCTGATCTTTGCCTACTTGTACCTGTTTATGTATGCACACATCATCCTTGTTAATACAGAAACTGAATAACTATTTTAATTAACTATTGCTTACTAGTTACGTATAAATTATATATTAAAATCGAAGTTATACTTTTGTGAGAGAATACAAATAAAATTCAGAAGATAATAAATAAATAAATGCATATTGGTTTCGAACCTCAGCCCCCATCCTCATACATGTACCTGTACAATATGATGTAACGCACGACGGACTCGTAGCCACACGGTTAGTGTTTAGCTGGGAATCAATGTAGAAAACGCCCATGATTTAATACGCATGTTTACCTCACGAGGGCCTCATGGAAGATAAACTTATTCGTATGTGTACATGGATATATGCTAAATGTAGATACCCTCTTTACATAAAGTCTTTACTTACTTATAACGGACTTCCCGAAAATCTCCGGTACTATGCGTCTAATTTCGTCAGCTCACCTGCACGCCCGTTTTCGAGGATTAGTCGATATTTAAAAGTACAAAAACATGACATGTTTACAAAATTGGATTATAGTCACTTAATACCCATTCCAGACCACAACAATTTTATTATTATTTGAATTAAGAGCTGCAACATTGCAAGTAATATTTTCTCCATGCGTCGATGTTCGTATTGTTTTCTTTCAATCATCGGTATTTACTTCCTCTTGGGAAGTTTAATCTAATATTTGAAAATTAAAATTGAATTTTATCTCCTAAACTTTGTCAATTTATCGAATTAAGTCAGCATACGGTAACCTGGTATCCGTCAAAGGAAACAAAATGAAATTTGTACAAGGAACATATTGCTCTCAAAATCAAAACATCTCAAGGCTGCGAAACGAAATCTTAAGGGAGGATATGGCATGCAGCATAAAATGGTGATTGGGTTTGCTCAGTTGCACGATCGTTTTATACTGCAACTCCAGCAATATTAACATTTGAGCCGCCGCTTAAGAAAACCAAGAATGCGCATATGCGAATGCAAAGGCGCAGATCAGCTGGGCAGTAATTGCATAACTGGACAGCGCCTTTGTTTTCGCTGCACGGATAGTAGAATAGTATCATTTCTCTGCTACTTATATCCAAAGTTTCAAGCATCTAGCGTTTTTCAGTAGCCGCACAGACCAGTTTGTGTCAGACCTGGTCGGAAACCAAATTGTTGGGTTTTCCATACACATGCTCATTTTTTCAGCTTCAGGATGACACCTCGTGTTATAACATAGGTCTCAATAAATATGATTTTCCATTCATTTACATTCGCTAGGTCCCGAGAGGGAATGTTGAAACCGAGGGACCTAGCGAATGTTAATGAATGACAAAATCATCTTTTATCGTTTTCCACTTTACTTTTTAATTCTTTGGAATTACTTACACTCTGAGCAATCTTTCACGTGTACGCAGTTAACTCGTCCAGTCTTTGGTCCGCTAATTTCAAACCCGACTTATACACAAGATTGTCTTCGATTTTGCGCAAACTAGTGTGTCATACTGACTCTGAAGTTTGCGTTTATATGCCGTAAAGACAGTGATATTGTCTTAAATTGACAAACGTCTCAGCTACGATCAGAGGCAAATTTTTGTCTCACCTGTTTTCGGAGGTTTTTTGTCAAAGTTGTACCCTTGGCTTTGTTTCACTTTTTCCAAAATCTGTTGGTTATACAGTTTTGGAAAATATATACCTTTTTATCATTCTATGCCACAGAATTCCGTTATATCCAAAACATTATTTCATCTTCAAAAATCATGAAAATTTAAGAAAGGGGAGCTAACTTTTTATTTAGGAATCGGATTTGGCCGAAACATAATATAATTAAAGCTGATGTGTATACCCTGGTTACAAATAAGTTTGGACAGAATAAGATTAATAGCTAGCTAGAAAATAAGAAAACTTTGTTTTCGCCATTATAACCCTATGGGACCTATCCGTTGCCATGGTAACAAGAGTTTTAATCCGTTCCACCCTATATTCTAATAAAAGTTTTGTCCTGATAAAAGTATGCTTCATGTGAAATTTGATGGCTCTGGGTTTATTGGTTTAAGAAATTTTACACTTTTTGTTGTCGATTTTTTCTCTACGGACAGGACATTTTTGACCGAAATAAAAATTCCATAATTCTACATTGTCATTGGCGTTGGTATAATATTTTTCTCATGACAATTATCAGTTCTGAAGACTCCATCCCCCAATGTGGTTTTCAACTTCCAGAAGTATAAGACGTCATAGATGTAATGTATGGGTTACGGACAGGACACTTTTTCGTTACATTGTCCTCAGTACTTTGGGATATAAATTTATAACCAGCGATAAAAGTAAGCCACACTACTGGTTATTTTTACTGATTAGGTATGTCCAAATATTGTTTATAACCCATTGAAAGTAGAATTGGATGTAACAGTCTGACTTATCAGGCATGTCACTCCGTTCTCACTTTAAAATATCTCAGTTTGGCACACGTCATCAGCTTTAGTAATCATGGCATAGCTCAAAAACAAATAGTCGTAGCCCATTCAAACAAACGGCAGAATAAACGGGATATGATCATTTACTAGCCACAAAATATTTTATATGTGCATAAAGTGTCAGTTTCAATCCCTCATACCCATAAAAAGAAGCAATTTTCAAGTGAGACAGTATAACACCTGTTTTGGGGGTATTTTTGGCTATATAAAATTATACTGTGAAAAAATGGCGTGTCCAATCAACATGATTTTTTTAGGCCAGTTAGAATTAATTGATCTTGACATCCTGCAAGTCAACTTAAGTATATTAGTGTTGACGTTTTCATTACCCAACCGCATAACACTTAGTAAATTTAAAATTGTCATCTGATCTTAGCTGACCCGAAATGTTTGATCTTTTAATGGATACAGCATTCTCCCAGATGGGAAGTTTTAAAACGCATTAAGTTTTCACAGTGCAATCAATGAATGCTAGGACTCCTTGTCTCTTCATTAAATTATTTCAGCCAATGAATTTAAACAGAGGCACGAGAAATCTTGTTAACTTGAAAATACACGTAGCCATTGAAACATGCGGGTACAATCACTAAAGAACACATGTATACACCAACGATAATTGCAGCTTAAAAGTACGCCAGTATAAAAATCAAAATGAACCCCAACGCAACAAAATGTACCTTCGGACATTCTGTCGTTACTAGGTAGAAACTGCTCCAAAGCGGAAAAGTATCATTTAATACATGTTTTTGAAATAACATTGTATTAAAATTTTGTAATCTTTGAACACTGGGCTACCCAATCAATGAGTTTTAAAACATAATTTTTTTCAATATTTGTAGTTATCTACCCTTGTTTTAGCCCTAAGTTAACTTATTTTCCCCATAACTACCGTCAAATCGTAGCCATAGCAACCACATAGTCACATAAATAGACAAAATAATTTCGACATATTCATTATAAGGATGGTGTGCTTCTACCTAAATAATATGTTCTGATCAATGTTTCACAATTCTTAAGAAAAAATATTGAGTTTTGTAGGCAATACTAACATGCAGAAATGCATTACGCCACTTTGACGTCGTTTTTCAGGACAATGTCGTCTGTAGGGTTTATGTAGAAAAAATGTCATAACTGACAAAATAACGCGAATAATCTGGTCAAATAAAGACCATTATATTCTAGAAACATTATACAATCAAGGTAATATTGTTTTTCTTATACTCAAAAAATGTCAGAAGGTACATTTTCTCGCGTTGTGCCCCAAATATTAAAATTGCATATTCTCAAAACGGAGAGGACGAGAGTAGTTGCAAACGTCTTGATCGATTGCCATGAAGTACTTTTATTTAGAACCGATTTTTACGTAGACGCGTTTGCGTTACAAATCCTTCCGCAACACAATACTGCAACGGCGCCAGCAGTCAGTACATGACAAATACATAACTGATGATGTTACTTGCCATGATATATGATTCGCTCTTCAACAATTTTACCTAAATTATTCGCTAAGATATGCTTCTTTATTCAAAATAAGCGGGACTTAGCGTATCGTTGGCATCTATATCCCATGGACCTAGATTTATAAGATCAAGCGATATTGACAAATACTGTCATACGTAAGTCCCCATAGAGTTAACTCCTAATATAATTTGTGATATGGTTCAGTGATAATGTGTGGTCGTGTGATCACTTTAGGGTTTATAAGAAACATGCACCCACAAAAACACACGAGCCAGTTTTTTCTAACCCTTGAACTCTTTTCCTAAACTGTTTATTAGTATCCCGTGAAGATGCATCGTTCTTACACTATGTATTTTTTTTTTTTTTTTTTTTTTTTTTTTTTTTTTTTTTTTTTTTTTTTGCCCCTTTAGATGAAAGTTTGCTTTTTAGTGATTAAAACCTAGTAAAGTTTATCAAATATTCAAATATATGATTTGATAAGCTGATCGCAGATTGGTGGGTGTGTCTTATCTAGCGATTTATATAACAGTGAGGTTTGGCGAATGAATGAAATATACGGAATTGAACTGTATAGTCTAACATTCAGATTATCCTATGTCGATGATGTATGATTAAAATCTACAGAGAAAAATATTTCCGGTAAAAGTAATTTTGATGTAACTAACGTGTTGTAAATGATGATTTTTGTCTATTATATGTTTGCTATCAAACATTGTTTCAGATTCTTTCTTTCATGTTCACAATTGGACCTATCAATACATGGAGTCTGAAAAAATAACTTCATCGCACTGCGAAGCTGATCAACGCCTTTATTTTCGCTACGTGGATAGTACGATTCCTCTACTTTCTAAATCTAACATTTCCAGTCTCTAGCCATCTTCTGTGCTTGTACAGCCCTGTTTGTGTCGGACCTGTTCGGACACCACATTGTTGACTTTCCCACGAGGTGGCTCAAACGCAAATGTAATCGGTATACAAGGTTGATTTGGACGCTGGTGTACATTTCTCCGAGATAACCATTTCAAACACTTTTAAAGATATAACGACAGCGCCGCAATATACCATATCGTAATGCTGAAAATATTTATGGAAACGTTATGATACGTTATGATAATGTGAAAGAAAGCTGCAAACACACTGCAAAACTTACGCTAGAAACTTATGTTGATTTTAACATACGCACGTACATGTAATCAATAAGCGTCGAGTGTATCCAGCTGTCCATTGTGAGAATACCAGACTACGTCAGTAAACGTGCCAAAAATGCTCTACAAGTCCCATGAAGGAGAGAGTTCTCAGCTCCCTTCTCCATGATACAAAAAATGGACTTTGTTTCCCCAGCTCCCTAAAATGGTTTCCTTCAGATACTTACCCCTAATCTTCTTGCTCCCTGCTCCCTAAAACACACCAAACCGTTTACTTGTTTCCCTACCCTACACTACCATAGCCTACCCTACCCCACCCATCCCACACAACCTCTACCCTAGCCCACCCCAGCCCATCCTTAAATTCTTACCAAAAGAAACTAAACTGTTATCAAAGATTGAAAGATTGAAAAAGAAATAAATAATTTGGCTAAATACCCAAACAATAGCTTTAGGTGTGTCCTACTGAAGGGCCGAAACGACTCTTGGGACAGAAGCGACCCGTTTGGTATCTGACTGTGGTCGAAACGACTCATGGGGTCGAAACTAACCGTTACCCGGTGTTTTTAGTAGCCGAATCAATGGTGAAACGATTTGCGACCGAAACGACCTTGTTCGCGCGAACAAATTTGATTTGAAATAGGAAATATGTCATATATGGAAATATTTTTAAAAAAGAAAAAATGCGTAGTCAAGGATAAAGAAGAAATTAAAAATTTGGCAGAAGTTTTTTCCCACTCCAAACATCGAGGTGGAAAAAAACTGATATGACAATTAGGTACACATAGTAAGCCGAGTGAGCAGCTCAGTTACCCGAACTTAACTAAAAATATGAAAACGTACATAAGGTTCCAACAGTACAAAAAAAATCGACTCAAAAACATAAAACTATAAGGACCACAACAGAAGTATCGCATTGGGACGATCAGTAATATAAAATTACTGAGGGCTTAAACCGGTTTAACAGGACCCTAGCCTCATACTACATGTACATTAAAGCCAATATTAAAACCAGAGACTAATTCTGTTCACCAGAATACTCAATAAGATCAATGCTGTTAGATATTGTTTTATTTGATAGGCTGAATGAACTTTAGTTTATACATTGTTTTATTTGCTGCCATTATGCGCTAAAGCTGCCAAGGGAATATGTAAATGCCCGGATTTAATTATGCCACGCTATAGTAAAAAGGAATATTACGTCTATATCGCGCTGTATTTGCATATTAATCTCGTCAGCATCCTGGTTTACCCATAAATGTCAACATGATTGCAATATATGCGTATTTATGTGTAACAGACAAAGCAAGAGCTCTCTAACTAAATAGTTGATATTAGAGACAATGTTTACCAATTCTGCAACAACAATGCCAAGCTCTAAAACGGGTCTAATATCTGTAATAATTAGCCTCTTCGAGAAAATAGAAAGAAAAATCAATCTATCAATATACTGAAATCAGAGAAAAGGATACGGTACACTACGGTTAACACATGTCCTAGTACTGATTCCTTCTTATTAATAAGGTTTAAACAGTGTCATTATTGTTTGATTTGTGAAACGGACTAATGCTGTTTAAGCACGAACGTATACATGCAATTTAATATAATCAATGTTTGAAGTACCATGTCCGTTTATCAATTATCCATACACATCAGTACTCAAGGGTTAATATGGTTTAGATTACATTATAACGTTCGATCATTTATTTTCTAAAGTCCCTGTCAACGGACATTAAGAATTCTTATATAATATATCCCAGGAGACAAGCAAAGCACTCTTTTGTCATCATGACATTACAGTTTCTGCAATGTTGTTGGTTTGTGAATTACTATGTATGTCACATAGATCGGGATCTGTATATGAATGTATAGCCACAGATGTATGCATGCAATTTAATATAATCAATGTTTGAAGTACCATGTCCGTTTACCAATTATCCATACATATCAGTACTCAAGGGTTAATATGGTTTAGATAACATTATAACGTTCTAAAGTACCCGTCAACGGACATTAAGAATTCTTATATAATATGCCCCAAGAGACAAACAAAGCACTATTTTGTCATCATGACATTACTGTTTCTGCAATGTTTTTGGTTTGTGAATAACTATGTATGTCACATAGATCAGCATCTGTATATGGATATATAGACAAATTATTATCGTGAAATTGGATGGATACGCTAAAGTAATACCACTGGTCGTTCCAAGGCGGTTGTTCCGTTGTGGTCCGTTTGTCTTATACTATGTTTTTGTATTAAGTACGCTGATATTATACTTCGGTTCAGAGGCCATTTTTTATATATCTGATCATTTGGTTTCCACTTACACGTCTGTTCCTATCTTGTCTTGCTTGTTTGGTATTTTGGGTTTCCTAGATCCCAGTTATTGTGTTAATGCTGACTTTGACGTACAAGATAAAGTGCAAAACATCACTCCGAAAAAGGTGGAACGAAACCGAGCAAAATTCGGATTTCATGTTAGTCAGTGGAATCCGGATGCATTTTTTATAAAATTGGTTTGAATTGATTACTGGCATCTCGCCACAGATTAAACTCATACAACTTACAACATAGGCATATTTAAGCTTATCGATATTGAAAATTAAGTTTATCAAATCACTGATAGACATGACACTTATCTGCAAAAAGGCTTTTAACTGCAATTCCGAAACATGGTTTGATTTATTATTCCAGTTTAGATTGATGTAACAAAACACTGCTTAAATTTTTCTTAATTTCGTGTAACTGTTCGATTTCGCGTTCATTGATGCACACAGACATAGCATCCTTGACATGAGGTCGGGCATCAGGTAATAATGTTTAATCCAGTAAGGTTCATCAGGAAAACATGTCCGTGTAATGTATACCTTTTATATAGCAAAACTGGGGTATGCAGGGGTAGACTATTTTTCTTATTTTTGCTCCAAAACATAGATTGTAGGTACTCGTTAGAACCGGTTCTAACATGTACCCACAATCTCTGTTTTGAGCACAGATAAGAAAAATATCTTGATTGACGCGGAGGGTGTTATTCTGTCATGTTGCATGATCATATTACCTTCTGAGGTTATATCTACCTAAAAACGTGCAGCTGCACTTATAGTCACATGCGTTTGTTTACAGTGCACGTGGAGTGTGCTATCTGTCATCTCGCATGATCATATTACCCTCTGATGTCATATTCGCCCAAATGTGCAGTTGCACTCGTAGTCACATGTGTTTGTCCTGTGGCATGTCCATAATTTGTTTCAAAAGGGTTCGTTATAATAAAACAATTGTTGCCCTTGAGTGAGGGTGACATGACGATTCGCCCTCGGACAATATCACCTGCCTCTGGTGAACAAATCGTCATGTCACCCTCACTCAAGGGCAAACATTGTATGTTGTCATACTGCAGTCCATATGATAAAAACATCTGTTGACAACCTTGCTAGTGTGACAGAAACTATTTGTATCTGGGGTAATTGTTGGATTGGTGATTAATAATTGCATATTGCCCGATGAAAACGACCATATACAGAGATGAAGGATTCTGGAAAACAATTTAATGCCTTATATAAACATAAGATGGGAAGTCAATCGTGCAAATCGATAATTGGTTATGAAATGTAAACATATGAGCGCTTCAACTCCGCTATGATAACAAGCAGCGAAAACAATCAAGAAAACGACATTGCGAAATTGATTGGCACATGCTTTTGACGCCATGTCACAAGTAACAGTCTGGCCCCGAGGTTATGAAACTTTTTTTCAGGCTCAACTCAGCTGAGCATAAAATTTAAATTGCTCATGAATGAGGAAATAGCCAAAATAAATTGAAATATTTGAAGTTCAGATCACCAAAGCCTGTGATTTATCATGCTGATAAATGTTAAAATGCCAACAATTGTTGGCATTTTAACATTTATGAGAAGGACGAATTTCAGTCTCAGCTGAGTTGAGCATGAAAAAAAGTTTTATAACCTTGGGGCCTGGTTTCTGTTTCCTTCCGGAATGATGGAAAAGAACAGTGACCTAGTGGTTAAACGGTCGAACTGACTCCGCCAAATCGACAGGTTCTGTATTCGAGACCCACTTTCTTGTGTTATTATAGTGTCACAGGCTGACTAGTTATCGTATCACTGACTGACTTATAAATGTCCATCATCCGGACCTTGAAGATGCATTAATATCCGGTGGCAATGATTCACATACAGGAAGCGACGGTTGCTGCCAAACATGACTAGTTGATTGGACGTTAAACCACACAAAAACACATTATTCAGAGGTTTAGGGAGTTAGAGTAGGGGTTTGAATGACCTGTTAAGAAATTATTTCAAGCAAGTAGCTTTTTAAAAAGGTACAAGTAGACAATGATCAGGAAAAACGCAATCAGAAAGAAATTCCCACTACAAAAACCGAGGTGGGAAAACACTGAATTGACAATTAGGTATTTATACTAAACAACATCGTTAGCCGAGTGAGCAGCTATTACCCAATAGGCGTATGCATTACACATGAAAGTGGTCCAAATAGTTTAGCTAGATATTACAGACTCATTATATTTATAACTTTAAAGAGCAGCAACCAGAAGTGTCCATCGGTACTTTAATGTATTCTTAAAATTACATTAAACCATGGAATCATTAAACCATGGAAGGATTAATTGATAAGATCTTTTGAAACAAATGTTATCTCACTTTCCCATGCACAATTATTCTACCACTTTAAATGACAAATGTCTTGACATGAAAATAAATCAGGATTGCTAAGCTTTGAAATCTAAGTTGTAGCGAAAAAGAAACACGGAAAGCAAAATGAATGCATCTAAATGAATATATTTAGCACTATCAAGCATTGCAACATTGGCACCGTGCGATCTGTTTTCATAATTACTCGATTTTCTAGAATTGCGTTTATAGTTCGCATTCAAGCACTGAAATCCTTAAAATAAGAATAGAATATCAGATTCAAGTAAGCAAGTCTAACGTTAAGATATAGGCCATAATTATAAAATGAAAGTATTTACTTCACGATCCGTTTCCATAAAAGTGCCAAAATATCATTAATTCTTACTGAAAACATTTTTGTTTACAGAGTGCCTGGTTCATGCCAAGGCAATCACCAGGACCAGACACAAACATGAACAAACAAAATTCTGTGAAACCAAACGGGGAATAAATAGAAAAACGTGCGGCAACCCTAAAACTTTTCCCGTACATCATCCATAGTGCATATTATAATTTCCTTTCGGTCCTTTGAGATCAGAAATACTAATCGGTTAAGATTCATTTTCTAACCAACGTTTAGAATGTGTGGCTTCTTTTGGATGTTACTATACTCTATATGGACTATCCCGTTAATATTTGAAAATCACCATCCTCAGACAGCTTACTGAATCTGTTTGTCCGCGTTTTAATTCATCATGGTGGTTATCATGATTTAGACCCCCCTCCCGAGTAATTTTATCACTGATCGTTACAAGGCGATACTTCTGTTGTGGTTCTAATTTGTGTTTTGGAGTCGAATTTTTCTGCTGTTTGAGCCTTATGTAAGTTTTCATATTTTAGTTCATTTCGGGTAACCTATTGGGAAATAGCTGCTCACTCGGCATACGATATGTTTTCTTGGTATAAGTACCTAATTGTCAATTACGTTTTTTCAACACCTCGGTATCTGGAGTGGGAAATTCTTCCTGATTGCACCTTTTCCTGATCATTGCCTACTTCTACCTCTTAACTTTGGCTCCGTGTTGCCAAATCTTAAGGGTCACCGACGAGGCTTACGTAGCCGAAACTGCGGTATGACCAACCCCCTTTCTCATTACAATGCTCACTGCACTTAAAGGATCTGAGTTTTTATTTATATTTATATATCTTGTGAATAGGATTGGCACTCATTTCTAATACTTCACCTTTCCCTCATTAAGCACACCCTATACTCGAGTAGTGCACAGCGGATACTGGTAAAATCGAAGTTAATGCTTGTTTTGATATTAATGAAACAATGAAAGCTCAACATTATCAATATGCTCTTAGGTAAACCGGATATTAATTCCAGCATGATGAGGAAACTCAATCAATTTTTACCAAAAAACAAACATTTCGATACTAATATTTGCCAGTCCTTACTGTCTGAATGGCTTTGTTTTTCAGATGGATACAAACGTTTAGAATGATAGATGATGGATTATGGTTTGCTGATGTCCAGTCTGATGGGTCAGGCTTTCAGATTTCGTAGTTTAATATAATATATGCCCGTCATGCTTTGGCTCGCTGACCTCAGTTTCGTCTAGGACAAATGGTTCTTCTGGATTTACGATCATGGTTTGCGAACTTGGCCAGTATGCTGAGCCAACAAGTTGTTTGGTCATTTCGAACAGGAACCATGGAAGGTAACTGAATAAAGATGCAATGAACAATAGAATGTATCTGCGTGACCAAATGCTTCCGATTAGGGAAATGGATACATATTTTCTTGCAATTACAGCTCATTATATTCCATCGAGACAGCAGGGTGTGCTTGTGTCAAGTCTGCTAAGGTCATGACTTTGTATGGAAGTGCAATGCAGTTCTCTAGGGTCAGTCCAATGGCGTTTTATTCCCAGCATTCGTGTTTTATATGAGCCTGTGCGTGAGAAAACCAACAATTTGGGATTCCGACCATGTCCGACACAAACCGGCCTGTACAGACACAGAAGCAGCCTAGAGACTTGAAATTTCGGATTTAAGAAGACGAAGGATTGAACTATCCGTGTAGCGAAAACAAAGGCGCTGATCAGCTTTGCGGTTACCGCGAAGCTGATCTGCGTCTTTGTTTTCGCCTATGCAGATTGTTGGTTTTCTCATGCACTGGCTCATATCTAAATATTTATTAGTTTAAGTGTCTTTACACACCTTTTTCGATTTCTATTTAACATGATAATTGCAGTAAACAAGGGACACTGAGTGGTTCACCCGGAAGAAACTTCGCAAAGTAAGCATATACGCGCATGACTTATGCAAATGTACTCAATTTGTTCCCCTAAGTCGCTGATTTCATTACCGCTCTTAATCATTCTATCACCTCAACGTTGTGACCAGTGAAAAGCTGAGCCCATCACGGGGCCCATGTGAGGCTTGCGGGTGTGCCGGGTAGTTTTTCTCTGAATATGCTCGAATCGCCCAAACTATTGATTGACCCGTCTTAAATGACGTGAATTATCTTAAGGGGGACTAAAAACTAAATATAGAATTATGTTCATTACTGAGGGTCTGGATGGGGAGTCCTGGTATTCACTAATCAATGAAAATTTAGCCATTTATTTACTGTCATTAAAATTTTTGCTTATTCATTAAAATTAGCTTGATTATTCATTAAAATATGATAATTACTAATGACGCCTTCTTCACCCAGCTAATAGGTGTTCCCCACCTTATCTCAAGCCACAAGGACTAGAATTTTATGGTGACATGGTTTACAAATTTAAGAAACTTATTGGAAGGAATGATTTTTCTTTTCAATTCAGAAAAAGCATTACGCGTTACAGACGTATAGGATATAACTTAAATGTTATGCGACTGTCCGCATGCTTAGTTTTTAACCCAATCACGGTTGATAACAATGCTGCCTTCTTTAATTGCACGCCGATGGGTCGGGCGTCAGACTATGATGGCCCCGACATAAAGCTATTCATTTTTGTTGGTTGGGGCCGGAGCTTCTTGTCTGTTGCTTGGCCCACCGGGGTTCACTCGTGGTTTTCTTTTGCTCCGGAGTTAGTAAGTTATTGGGCGCCCAGGGATCTCCATCCTCGGGCAGCTTACTCAGTCTGTGAGTCCTCGTGTTTGATTCATCATGGAGTTTATCATGATTTATTTGTTTGTCCATGATGATTCATTGACTAGTTAGAGATTCACTACGAGGACCGAACAACTAACTAAATGTTATGAACCACTGCAGAAGCTGAGGGTGAGGTTAGGATCCTGTAAAACCGGTTTAAGCCCGCCAGTAATTTGATATTACTGATCATTCCAAGGCGATACTTCTGTGGTGGTTCTAATTGTTTTATATCTTGGTGTTTAAAAAATTTTGTGCTGTTGGCGCCTTATGTATGTTATCATGTTTTTAGTTAAGTTTAGGTAACTGAGTGGCTACCTATTGGGAAAATAGCTGCTCATTCGGCTCACGACATAAATTCATGGTATAAGTACCTTATTGTTAGTTGGTTTTTTCCCGCCTCGGTTTTTGGAGTCGGAATCTTTCATAACATTTAATGAATAATGGCCTAAAATTTTAAATGAGAGTGAATAAAGAGCAAAAAATTTAATGATTAGTGAATAATGAGGTCCTAAAGAATAATGAATAATTGTAAATTTTTAATGAATAGCAGATTAATATAATGAATAGTGAATAATAACATTTAAAGAATAATGAATATGCTAAAATTTGGCTACGGAATGGTCTTAGATGGCCTCCCTGACATTCCAAAATTTCATTTTTTTCTGGGGTCTGGAGTCTGGACGCCCCCAGACCCGATTTAGTTCAAATGTTGTATTCATATTTCAGAAATGCTTGAATGTTCCGAAAGACATGTGTCTAGAAGCCAAGCATGTAGGGGCTCACCTCATGGACCAATTGAAAAAGAAATGTGTCATTTGAAGGCAGAATTAAATAAATTAAGTCATTCTGGATATTTACTGAGCCAGATACCATTTCACTGTTTTGTCTGTCGAAACACCTGTTTTTCTTACAGATAATTCTAGCTATAAATCTTTAAATAATACATGATTAACACTGCCCTGGGGTAGGATATTGCAGTTTATCTCCAGTTTACCACTGGCAAATATAGTCAAAATTATATGAAATCATATATGAATACAGACCAATCAAAGAGAAGAATACCCTGCCAAATGGCATTGTTAAAATCATAACAGGCATGTCCGTGTAGTGAATACCCCCTTGAGCCCCAATTTTATATAGCAAAACTGGGATATGCAGGGGTATACCTATTTTTCTTATTTTTGCTCCGGGCATGAATTGTGGGTGCTCAGTAGAACCGCCTTGCCAAGGCGAATCTAACGTGTGCCGGCAGTCTGTGTTTTGGGCAGAAATGGGAAGAGTATCACAAAAACTCTACTGAAATTTTCTTATTTTTCATCTGTAATATCCTCTGTTTATTGCATGAACATGTATTCGTAATGCATAATTGTATACAAAGACTATAGCCTGAGTGAACTGGGCGCCCAGTTTGATTGCAACTTAAACCGATGGCTGGTAGGCACGGCCTATATCAGGGATACTTGTATGTATGACTGTATAGGCACTGCACCAGTTTTTCCTATGATGTTCACATTCTGGTCGGCCAGTTTGCACTATCAAAACCTCCTAAATTTAGTGTGTAATTTGTTATTGTTTGATGTCCTTTTATTACATGTTTTGTGGATGCGCTAAAATGTATTTGGCAATCTGAATAAAGAATTGAATTATAAAACAGAAGTTCCAAAACAGGTCCATAGTTTAATTGCTATCCCGAGTACCATTTGTTACAATATCAATTATTTATCGGATATTATTGAGCCGTCTCGTGGGAAAACCAACAATGTGGTTTCCGACCAGGTCAGACACAAACCGAGCTGTACAAGCACAGAAGCAGGCTAGAAGTTTGAAATTTCGGATTTCAGAGGAAGAGGAATTGTACTATCCGTGTAGCGAAAACAAATACACTGATTACCGCGAAGCTGATCTGCGTCTTTGATTTCGCCTACGCAGATTGTTAGTTTTCCCATGTGGTGACTCATATGTTATGATATATTACAAACACGGGAAATTGTAAATTCTGTCAAACGAAGCCTTATGCACATGTTTATTAATATGTCTAAATAGAATTGTTTGGAAAAGTACATCATTGCTATGGTTTCAACATTCCTAGAAAAAGACCCGGCGCAAATAATTTTCTGATCCCTCTTTGAAATATTATTCAGCATGTGTGAAAATACAGTGAATGCTCAACGCTAGTCTGTGGGCAACGTGAGCGAATTGAACAAGGTCTGAACATCTATTTTTTACAAACTTGGTTGACATCGACCACTTAAAGACGTATTGAGGGTCATTAAGGGACAGGACACTCGAAAACCTGGTGGCCTGAAATTGACTCTGAATACAGGTAGAGACCCAAACAGGAAAAATCAATATTGATTGCAGAGGGAGGCAGTTTTGTTGCACAGGTTATCAGGGATCATAAAACCAATAAACTGAGGATCACAGGTATTATCCGTTAGGGGCCTCTCTACTGCCCCCATGCAGAGATGAGGTAATCACCACATTATGACAGTCTTTGATCTCTGAGCCATATTGCACCATTAGGGGCCAGTAACCGAACAAACAGTGGTACCAATTTAGCCCCTTCAGGAGCTAAGCCTTTAAAGACCTATTTCCATGTCTATTGAGGGTCATTAGATAAGGGACATGGCATTAGAAAACCTAGTGCCCTGAAAATGACTCAGAATACAGGTAGGGGCCAAAACAGGAAAAATCAATATTGATTGCAGAGGGAGGTAGTTTTATTGCACAGGTTATCAGGGACCATAAAATCAATAAACAGTGGAACTACAGGTATTATCTTCTAGGGGCCTCTTTATGACCCCCTGCAGAGATGTGATAATTACCTCATTATGACAGTCCTTTGATCTAAGGACCATATTGCACCATTAGGGGCCATTAACCGAATAAACAGTCGTACCAATATAGCTCCTTTAGTAAGCCTTTAACGACAATGTCAGGTTACAGTGGGAAAACTAGCATGGTGCATGTTTACGGCGCTGTATGGATTTAGCGTTTAGATGATATAGGGTAATGGATTTTTTCAACTCTACTGTATTTAGTGAGCGCTGCTAATGTTCGATCCGTTTTTGCAGTTACTCCCCATTATGTTTTCGGGGGCTGCCTATTTTTGTTAAAAGACATACAAACAACAACTGAACGAAGGACATTTGCCCATGTACATTAACAAGATTAACCTCAGCATTTTTGTACTTTCAGCACCATATTACAGAGTCTGGATGACATAAAGTTATCACTGAAATCATGGGCGGCGGCGAACAATCAATATTTGTATGTCTGGCAGATAAGGCGAAACAAGGAAATCGGCTTTGACAATTGACAACTGACAAGTGAAATACACAAGGACATACGACCTGCGTTATGCGGAAAACCTGTGTTTCTATATATATTTGAAAAGAAAGACAACGTCCAATAAGTTAATCACTCCATACATTTAAGCTCTTATTCATCTTTTCTGTCTATATTGGTCTGAAATTCCGATATTTATCATTGCTTCTCTCACTGGTTCTATCCGAGTACAAGTACACGATGACAGATTTTAGCCACGTGATCATCAACCGTGCTCTGTTCAACTCCAGAGGTATATTCAATACCAAAAGAGAAAAGCTTAATGACTAAGTCACATTCACATATGTTTATGTCAGAAACTAAATGCTTCAAGGACTAATCTTCCACATATGTACCTAGACTGCCATATAAGGAGTGTCGGGGACACAGCTGTTTTTGTATTAGTCTTCTACACATGCAAACTGAGACGTTCTCTTGACTAAGTGCTGTGGCAATGAATAGTATGGACAGAAGCGATTCCAGACGATCTGTCTTTGAAGTAACAATCAACGAATGACAAATCGTAAAGACATTGAGGGCGTAGTCAAGATCTTGAAAACAAGTTCTATTCCGTGGAATATTTATAAACCATTCCACCTAGATATAGATAAAATACTTTGACCGTGCCGCTTGATACCACGCTATATACACATTCATGCGAAGACTTCATTATGAGAAATAGGTAATGACAACATTTACAATTTTTTTTTAGACTGATGTGCGTGTTCTTTTAAATAATGATAATGGAAAGGCCCACACAAGATATTTGGGTTAATCCCGTTTAGACTTCAGACATGCTCTTAAACTTGGACTAGATATAGGACAAATAGCTCTTGCCATTAAAGCACCAATGACAGTGAAGTGTTATCTCTGAGCATTATGGAAACATGTCTATGCAATATACAAATTATTCTTAAGTTGTAAAATGTGTAACTTTTCGATTGAAACAAATTTGATATTCACCAAGGCGGTTCTATCGAGTACCCACAATCTATGTTTTGGGATAAAAAAAATAATAAAATGTACGCCCCAGTATTCCACAGTCTCACTATACGAGGATCGTTCAAAAAGTTCCTTTATTTCTCAGTATCTGTCATTGCAAAATATTTTAAGATATCTTTATCTGCAAGCCCATTTCTCTGGGTATTATCTCACTTAAAAATGTTGTGTCGCTCTTGGTAAATGTAATTAAATATGTCAGTCTAAAAGAGATGACTCTTTGATACTGACATGGTTTAAAGACAACGATGCAAAAAAAGAACAGGAAAATATTTCGAAGAAAACAACAAGTCACCATTGCTATATATTGTTCGACCATTAGTGAATATATCCTGCAAAAATCAAACTTATTTAACTGAATTTAGTTGCTTTATTGCATAACGAAATGTTGAAATTTGCTTGTCGTGGCACTCTTTGAAACTGCAGTTTAAATTCAAATAACAAAATTGCCATCTATGTATGAGTTTCTAAGCCTTAAATGCATATATGCATCTCAACATTTTACTGTATCATCTAAGTGAGCCTTTAAGTAGAATCAAAGTTATGTCGACAAATATAATGATCCAGGGGTTTTGAAAAGTTACAGTGGTATATTTTCCAAGGATGTCATCTATATCGCTTTATTTTACAGTCTGCAACGCCCTGGCACTATTTATTTCTGTCCATTTGCTTTTCTAAATATAACAGATAAAAATTAAAACTAAGATCCTTCAAGAGCAGTGAACACATTAATAAGAAAGGGGATGGGCCATACCGCGGTTTGGACTATCAAAGTCAGGCAAGTGACCATTTAGATTTATCACTTAAAAGTTGAAGAAAATGTGACTGGTAACTATTAATATACAACACTTGAAAGGCACCATTAAGAAGATTCACAATTTTGAGAAAACTTGCCAGTGGTTACACCCCATGTGTCTTTCAATTTGAATTATGCATTTCTTTTGGGCAAGGTCATTATATCATTATAAAGGTGAAATGTTGCCCTTCCAAGCACTGTATAATACAAGAGCCTACAGTGTCTATTAATCGACCTATTACACCAATGACAGAACTGTCTAACCCATCCTCGTATCAAAAAATGGGTTTAAGGGGTTATACATTTCATAGACATGTTATCCTATTTGTAAGTTCGGCTGACGGTGTCATAAAACAACAGGAAGCCTTAAATGTATGGTATGTCTAATGTCTGGCTAATTTCCGAGCTTTAAATGGTGTATAACGGCTTTAGCCAGTTCCGATGTTTGTTTGATGTCTAGTAGAAAATAAATGAACTATACTCGAGTGGTCTGCTGTGGTCTAGACACGTCTTATTTACTCATTACGAAAACTTCCCATTGCAATATAAAGAGATTTTTCAAGTTATATTTTTTTAAGCTTTGTAGATATTTTTATTTTGCCCAAAACATTGACCGTGGGTACACGTTAGAACCGCTTCGCCTAAGCGGTTTTAATGAGTACCCTCCATCAATGTTTTGAAGGAAAGATAAGAAAATAGGTATACTCCTTTACATCCTAGTATTACTATTTGAGCCACCGCATCGAAAAACCAACAATCTGCATAGGCGAAAACAAAGGCGCAGATCAGCTTCGCAGTACATGCGAAGCTGATCAGCGCCTTTGTTTTCGCTACACGGATAGTACAATTCCTCTTCTTCTTAAATCCGAAATTTCAAGCTTCTAGCCTCCTTCTGTGACTATACAGGCTGTTTTGTGTCAGACCTGGTCAGAACCCAAATTGTTGGTTTTCTCACGCACAGGCTCGTATAAAAGTGGGATTTAAGGCGGTGTACGTTTCATACGTCCTTGAGGTGGAACCATGGATTAAGTCCGTTTGGCCCAGGATGACGTTAAAAGCCTGCACTTTACTACTACTACTGTGTACGTTTCATGGACATGTTATCTTGATGTAGTTTTTAGAGGCTTTTTGTTTGCATTCATGTCTGAAGAATATAAAAAAGACCAAGATATGGTCTGGCTTAAAGGTCAGGAGATATTTTTTCTCTATTTGGTTGTCATCAACATATGTATTGTATTTGGTTGCAAAATGACTTCACAGCCTACTGATTGCTAACGTTAAGTTCTCTTTGTATTTGTTTGTCATTTAAGTTGTTTTCCACCCTTTTTGTTGGGGGGGGGGGGGGCTTCGGTTCTGATTGCAGCAGTTCCTGGTCATTGCTGTATGTATATTAACTGTTTATACAGCCCTCGTATAACGCACATTTTTGTAATAAATGCTATATTAAAATACCGCAGATTGTACAATAAGCCGCATCAAGAGAAAACCAACAATGTGGTTTCCCACTAGGTCTGTACAAGCACATAAGATGGCTAAAGACTGGAAATTTTGGATTTAGAAAGTAAAGACATTGTACTACATCTATCTGTGTGGTGGAAACAAAAAAGCGCTTATCAGCTTCGCAGTTACCGCAGTTATTTTTCGCATATATACATGACGTTTATTTTCTAATGATGCAGCTCAAATATGACTCCTCGTCTCTAGAAAGGGTAGGATGTCATAGATTGTCGACCTTTACAAAATGTAAAAGCAAAACTCACAAAAATTACAAAATGGGACATTAAAAAGTCTCTGACAGTATGAAACAAATTAGAAATTATAGAACCGAATAGATAGTAAATGAATAGAAGTAGAGAGAAAGAGAAAACATCAAAATGTGATCAAATAAAATGCACATGATCTGTTTCTATTTTGTACTCAAAGTTCAAAGCAGTTTTTTTTTTTTTTTTTTTTTTTTTTTTTTTTTCTCAAAAATACATATCATCGGCAATGGTATTATACTATAAAACAGTGATACTATGGATGTAACAGCGGAATTAATGGCATTCAAAAATACCGAAAGTGCACTGTAATAACAATTTATGTATCATCCGTCAAAATGATAGATATGATTATAAATAGAACATTTTTATCTTTTCTCTGACTCCAAAGGCAAAACAATTCTTTCAACACTTTAACTGATATACTTCGGTTCTGAAGGACCGGTATAGCGAAAGTAATTGTTTGCATCTGATGGAATCGAGTACGAAGCAATATGAGCCGCCGCATGGTAAAACCAACAATCTGCATAGGCGAAAACAAAGGCGCTGATCAGCTTCGCAGTAGCTGCGAAGCTGATCAGCGCCTTTGTTTTCGCTACACGGATAGTACAATCCCACTACTTCATCCATAAGAAATTTCAAGCTTCTAGCTATCTTCTGTGACTGTACAGGCTGATTTGTGTTGGACCTGGTCGGGAACCCAATTTTTTTTTTTTTTTTTTTTTTTTTTTTTTTTTTTTTCTTTTGTCACGCGCAGGCTCATATCTAAGTGAACTCGAAGTGTGCAGTTAATAAAGCACTTGACCATATGTCCGTGGCCATTTCTATATCAGTATTTTTTTCTGTGAAGTAACACCATCGAGCGTGATTTAATTTGTATACTGAACAAAGAAAGAATCTACACATTTTTATTGCAGTCTCCAACAGCTATAACAATTTTCTTTACACTGAATTATTCCGCATTCAATTGTTAACCGGTAGGTATTTCAACATAACACAGATGAGAAATAGCGCTTCAAGTGATAGAGGGGCCAAAGACCAAAATCTCACGTCACACGTCAATGTAAAACCGTAATGACGCTTCTTATGTCATTGATTGTTACATTAGGGAGCCTGTAAGTCATGGTTGCCACCATTGACAGATGGCGCAATTGTGTCATATTACGTTATGGGTCACGTCTCGTCACTGGTAACATAGTGTCTCTGACTTGAGTGCATCGACAGTGCATGTACTGTGTATGTACAGGCTCAAGAGGTTATGGACAGTTATGCATCATGAATCATTCAACTCTATGCCATTTGGCACATGTTTTTCAGCCGTTTCGACGGTCACTATGTCAAATGGTTTCCGCGCTCATTTTGACGTTAACGTGGTTTTATCACTGTATTATTCAGAAACTCTTTCGATTAGTTTTCGGTGTGCTGACTTAAAGAAATACCGGATAAGATGTTTAGGATGTTTAGGTATTCATAAAACAGTTCAACGTCTTTTCAGCTACGCGCGTCAGCGTCAGATAAATTAAAATGTTTGCCATATGGTCATCTTAAAAGATGAATTACCATTATTTATGCATAAATTTTGAAAATTAAAGTGTGATTAGATGTGTAAAGTTTCTTTTTTGTTCAGTATACTTATTATTAAACTTTGGAATGACCGCTCGTGTAAGATTCTGAAAATCATATAACTTTTATGGACGTTACATGCAGTTAAGAATTCCCTAAACTGTTCTTAAATCAATTTATAACATGACGGTATCTGTTTAATATTAACGGCCGCATAAGGATAGTATTAAATTCCAACTAGTTGGAACAATCATTTTCTATACATTCACTGAAGTGCATATGTGAGCTGTTTCTGATGCGGACACTCAATTCAACATCTATATAGTCATTTGACCACATCTTAATAAATATTAAGCTTACCCAGAGGTACATGACGTCATATCAACGTCGAAGCAATGGTTGTCTGACGTTGTTATTACGTCATTCGAATAACGTTGTTATTACGACGCCTAAATGACGTAATTATGACGTCATATGGTATTATTGGTATGACATTATATGGGCCATACACTGTTGTGACGTCATATACATTTGACGTATTATGAATCAAACGTAATAATGACGGAAAATGCACAATGGACGTTATCTATCAGTAGTCAAAATTTTGACTTACCTCCATGTAAACTGCAGGTGGCATGACAACAACAGCAACCATAATATCCGCTATTGCTAGGGAACAAATGAAGTAATTAGTCACGTGACGTAATGTCCGTTCTCTGTAGATACTCAAGACAACCAAAACATTACCGAACACAGTTAGCACTGGGAATATAAGCAGTAATAATGACCAGAACGCAGGGACTGGGGAATCGGGTTCATCTGTCATTGAAAAGTTGCTGCTGTTTCCCATTAAACAACTATCGTTGAAAATATCACAGTCGTAGAATTCACTGTAGTTAAAGTTAGCCTCCGTGGAATCCTGAAGCGTCTCGTTCGTTGTGTTGGTTAGCCATCCTACTAGTATATTAGTCCCTTTCTCGCTAATATTCCCGACATTGTACCCAGCGTTATCCAGATCCTTAGAATCCATTATGTTCACCTCTGGCTGCTTAACCGTAGCAGTTTCTAATACTTTGAAGAGGTCCTCGCCTTCCTTAGGTGTTGCGGAAGTAACAATGTCCTCTAATAAAATTCCTTTTCCGCTACTTCGGCTGAATTTGGACCTGGTAGACCGACTCCTCGCTAAACTACGAATCAACTCAGACATGTCTGTGCAATCAGCCCGCAGATTCCTTACTGAAGGATCAAAAAGATATCAAGATACATATATTCCGGAAAAATAACAATGTCTTATACTGTTCGTGCCTTCATTTTCACGTAATCCGAAGGAAGAAACTCAATTATTTTCTTGTCTCGAAGATTAGGTAAATTGGAAATATTTAATCCTTCTTTTTTGGGTAAGATTATTTTGAGCACTTTTCCTGGAATTTTCCATTATAAAGTTGATCAGAGTATTTATTTCAATATCCTGTATGTGAATGTCGCGCGTGGAAATCTTATGTAGATTAAAGACATTGTCAAGACGTATATCGATGACACTATCTGAAGCTTAGCAGCGGTCTCACCTGTCTTTAAATTTCTTGCTGATCGATTCCTAACACAGCTTGGCTTATTATCCAATCTGGAGGCAGCAGCGACTAGTTAATGCATCCCCTGGAAGAAATTTACAAGTAGTTAATTAATGCATTATTGGATTCTTGCATAGTTAAAGATACAACTTAGTTAATGCGATAACAATCAGTCGTTTAATATGTCCCTGGAAAGACATTAATTTGTGTGTAGCTTATTAATATATAATCTGAGATCTAACCTATCTGGTTTATTGCAGGCAGGTTTAAGCACGAAAATACGTTTTATGTTGCAAAGCAGATAGGAAGATACACGTTTCAGAAATGGTTTCACAAAACGCTATTGGAAACTTTAATTCTCAAGTTAGCTTTTTTCAATCAGTCTTTTTCGCTTTCGTCACCATCTCGAAAGGTTTATAGATAAATTTTCACCCAAGATGGTTAACATATCTAGATATAAGAAAACACTGATTGTTCTTTGAATCAGGACCTCCCAAGCATTGAGACAAAGAATTCCTGCAAACGCTTTGATAACAGAAAACAACTTTGTTGACAGTAATTGTCAATTTTAGTTTCTACAATACGTGCAGTATTATGAAGGCAACGAACTTTATTTTTCTTTGCAATGTTTTGCACTCAGCTGTCAGTAGACAATAGGTACAAATATTTCATAATTAGCAGAATATTATTCTGCTTCAACAAATTACTGTTCCTTTGTATTTCAAGTCACGGATCGCTGTTGTTCTTTTGATTAAAATGATGGTTGCAAACGTTTTCTGCCCTAGTGTAGACTAGACACTTTCAAATATGGGACTAGACAAGTATTAGAAAAAATAAGAATTTTCAAAGCAGCAAGGCACTTTCTGACACTGACAAGAATAGTTAACAATGCCTTTTATGTAGGGATGTCAACGAATATTCGAATGTTCGAATATTCGCATTTCATACGAATATTCGAATGCGATTTCTGGATTCGAATATTCGCATAATTTTTTAACCTGCAATATTGTCATGTATCATTTTAAAGGAGGGCTCAAATTTAAGGCCAAAGGTCGAAAAAATAATATGACTAGTAATCCTGCTTGTCTGTTGAGTAATTCAAGATGGTCAACATTTTGACACACTTGCAAATTGAGATTGCTCAATTAACAGTTTGACACTTTGTTGATTAAAGTGACACTTTGTTGATT
Source organism: Rugalucina vietnamica (assembly GCA_964017185.1). Lineage (NCBI taxonomy): Eukaryota > Metazoa > Mollusca > Bivalvia > Lucinida > Lucinidae > Rugalucina > Rugalucina vietnamica. Next base: position 43,671,047 of record OZ024880.1, read on the forward strand.
CAAGTTGAGAATAAAGCATTGCTTGCTTTCAATAAATGTTTTAAGGTGTGAATGTCCTACAATTTGAGCTGTGTCATGTGAAACTCAATCCTTTAGGAACAACACAGTCACAACAGACCTTTCACAAAGTACACGTAGGCCACACGATTACAATAGACCCTAAGCATTCTTGGTGGCGGATATCAGCGACATGCATGCAGAACTTAATCTTGGCTTGACAATAATGGTGTGTTGTTGCTTTCTCAGACAGAACCCCAGAGATTTGTCATTATTAAACACCTCCAGATTGTCTAGTTTTCTATGCAAAAATTGTTGATTTTCTTACATGGCGCCATTGGTATAGCCCAGATACGACACCATGTATATACATGTACATCATATTTTCAATACATGTACCACCAAGCAAGTCATCGTAATGGGTCTATTGGGCATAGATGTGTATATCATTCGAATATTCGAATATATTCGAATATCCTATGCGAATATTCGAATACCAATTTTGGCATTCGTTGACATCCCTACTTTTATGTTATTCTTTTATGTCCTCGATGTGAGTGTCAAAAAGTTACATCATACCTGCAGCCGTGTTTAAATTTCTATGAGACCTTTATTCTGGGTTTGTTCGTCTTAAAGTGCGCCCTTGTTCGGTATAAAGTGCAATGTGATGAAATACTCAATTACATTATTAGTTTAGATGTTTTTATTCATTTAAGGTCGAATAAGGTACAGTTTTAGATATCGTTTAGGACGATGCAAACGATACCGTGTCAAATACTTAGAGAAATAAATGAAAAGTATTAAATTTCCGAATTTCCATCCTTTATATACATTCAATTTAATATGCAATTATGTAAACAGACATATAACCGAACGAAGTTCAATAACCTTCAATTGTTTTTGAAGTGCATCTTGAACCGCATATATGCATCTTTTATCCTCACGAGAGCATTCTTTTTACTGATGTTTAATATGATGAACGTCAACATTCTCAAAATATCCTTTCAAACTGTTTCTTGCCAATGACAGTCACAGCAACACCTCAACTTTCTGGAATGCAAACAGAGCTACACACATATTTTGGGAGCTTCATTAATATGTTTACAATATGAATCTGTTCATAACAGAAACGATTGTCTTGAACAAGGTACAGACAGAAGTCAATTAAGTATCGTTACTTGCATTTCAAAACATGTTGTGTGGCACCAGGTGTATATTTTATGTTATTCGTCAAAAGAAAACCAGTGTTAACAACGAATGTGACGATCAGATACGATCAGACTGTGGATTTGTTCATTTAACACTTCACTTGTTGTATGTTGTAACCAAAGTAAACCATTCGCTGTTTAATAGCTAATATAAAGGTTTCTTCATGACTTTTCTGGCCGATCAAAATTTAACTGGTCGCTAACACTGAAGACAGATTTTCCGTTTTCGAATCTTAAATGATTTAACTTGTAGCTATCTGCAATATGCTGCATTCTATTGACTTTTTGTTATAAATTTTATTGTAGATAGCATATTCATGTTAGAGTTCTTCAGCCAAATGTCAACGATGACGTGCTGAGATGAAACGCACTGTTTTACAATTGATTCTTGTCAGAAGAAAGAGTGCTTTTGGCGTACGGTTGTCTTTGGTATTGGCTATTGTCAAACGGCTTTGGCTATGTCGTACAACATGCATGTTACATAATTAAAACGCCACGTCTTGAGACAGACATTACGAAAACACGCCTATGACATATACATATTTTTAAGTTGTAAAAATTAGAAATTTTCAGTAGATATTTTTTTTTTTTTTTTTTTTTTTTTGTTGTTATTTTTCTTATTTTTGCTCAAAACATAGATTGTGGGTACACGTTAGAACCGCCTTACAATTTATGTTTTGGAGCAAAAATAAGAAAAATAGGTTTACACCTGCATTCCCCAGTTTTGCTATATAAAAGTGGGGTTCAAGGGGGTATACATTGCACGGACATGTTTTCCTGATGTACAAAACTTGCGCAGACACTTGAAAGCACACACCCATTACGAAAACTTGTCCATGCAATATACAGAGATTTTTAAAATTTAAAAAATGAAAATTTTCAGCAAAAAAAGTTTTGATAATTTTCTTATTTTTGCTCAAAACATAGATTGTGGGTACACGCCGAGGCGGTTCTAGCGAGTACCCACAATCTATGTTTTGGAGCAAAAATAAGAAAAATAGATATACCCCTGCAAACCCCATTTTTTCTATATAAAAGTGGGGTTTAAGGGGGTATACATTTCACGGACAAGTTTTCCTGATGAAGAGATGTCTCAACAGAAACAATGAAAACATGTACCAGCCGCGCCATGAGAAAACCAACAATGTGATTTTCGAACAGGTCCTACACCACCCGTTTTGTACATGCGCAGACGATTTCTTGAGGTTAGAAATTTTGGATTCAGAAAGTAGAGGTATTATCCATATGGCGAAAACAAAGGCATTGACCAGCTTCGTAGTTGCAAAATGTTGTTTTTCTCATATGGCAGCTCATACACGTACGAGACTATCACAGTTCAAATTTATTTCTGGGTGAAAAATTTGTACTTTGAGGAGGTATTGTTCTTAAATCAAAATCGCACTTTCTCTCGGAGGCGGGCAAGAGTTACTTGTATTGGTATTTCAGATAAAGCAAACAAACGACAAAATATCAAATAGAGAGTTTTGATGATAACTGAACTATGCAACTTCAAACAGTTTTGCCCGTTACATAAAATATCTAAAACACACTGGCGTCAGCTCATATTTAAATGATGAACACTCATTCAAATTATTTTAAAAACTAATATCCTAGATTTTTCTCTCCTATTCTGCAGCTGTGTTTGAATTTCTAGGTTGCCTTTTTTGCTGAGTTTTCTTAAGTATGCCATTATTCTGTATAAAGTGCAATGTGAGCATGATAAGTGTTTTATTTATTTAACTTCGAATAAGTTTCAGTTTTAGTTCTCATTTAAGACGATGGAACAGAGAATGAAATGAAATTTCGTTTCATATACTTCAAAAAATAAATGAAACGTATTGAATTTCCGAATTTCCATCCGTTATATACATTCAATTTAATAAGCAATTATGTAAACATGCATATTAACCAAGCAAAAATCAATATAGGTTACTGTATCATTTATCCTGACGACCGCTTTCTTGTTTACTGACGATTTTATATGATGAAACTCAACATTTTCAAAATATCCTTTCCAACTCATTTCGAAAACTTGTCCATGCAATATAGAGATTTTTTTTCACCTATAAGAATTGAAAATTTCATCAGAAAAATTTCGATATTTTTCTTATTTTTGCTCAAAACATAGATTGTGGGTACACGTTAGAACCGCCTCGGCGAGGCGGTTCTAACGAGTACCCACAATTTATGTTTTGGAGCAAAAATAAGAAAAATAGGTATGCCCCTGCGAACCCCAGTTTTATTATATAAAAGTGGGGTTTAAGGGGTTATATATTGCACGGACATGTTTTCCTGATGTGTTTCTTTCAAATCACATCAGCTGTCTGGAATGCAAACAAAGCTGCATACATATTTTGGTGCTTTAATAATATGCTTACAATATGAGTCTTTTCACAACATAAAAGTTATTCCTGCGAAATAGTCTTGAACAAGATACAGACAGAAGTCAATTAAGTATCATTACTTGCATTTCAAAACATATTGTGTGGCACCAGGTGTATATTTTATGTGATTTGTCAAAAGAAAACCAGGCTGTATATGCTAATAAAGAATAAAAAGATCAGAACGTAGAGTTGTACATTTATCAGGTCACTTGCAGTATGGTGTTCCCAAAGTAAACCAATTATTGCGTATTTCAATCGTGATTTATATTTACCTTGTCCCCATTGCTATGCAGACGGATCAAAGTTTAGCTGGTCGGTAACACTGAAGACAGATTTTCCTTTTTCGAATTTTCTTAAATGATTTAACTTGTAGCTATCTGCAATATGGTGCATGTTATTGACTTTTAGTTATAATTTTTATTGTAGATAGCATATTCATGTTAGAATTCTTCAGCCAAATGTCAACGATGACGTGCTGAGATATAACGCAGTGTTTTACTATTAAGTAGTGTCGTATGAATATATGACTTGAGGGTATGTCTGAAGTGTAAGGTTGTCTTAAACCCGCGCTACTGACATTACGAAAACTTGCTCATGCAATAGATAGAGAATTTTTTCAAAAACAAAAATTGAAAATTTCATTGGAAAATTTTGTTACTTTTAATAATTTTGCTCAAAGCGTTGATTGTGGGTACACGTTAGAACCGCTTCGGACGGTTCTCTAACGAGTACCTACAATGTATGTTTGGATCAAAAATAAGAAAAATAGGTATACCCCTGCATACCCCAGTTTTTCTATATAAAAGTGGGGTTTGTTGGGGTACACTTTTCATGGACATGTTTTCCTGATGAACAGTAAAATACAATTTTGACAATGTCGTCATATATATACGAGTATGTTACATGACTAAAACGCCGCTACCATTAGAGAGAATAAGAAAATCTATCATTGGGATTGAGAACTCATTCAACAAGGATATCCCAAGTAAGTTTTCTGATTATTCAAGTATCATTCGATGCTCTGCTCTCGAATAATCTGAAAATGAGCCTGAGATTTCTTTGTTGAGGCCTCAACACCACCACTGATTATTTTCACACCATCTCTTAAAATAGTTCGACTCTGAATAGTGTTGTCCATGCAGCCATTTTGTTTGCACACGAAACAATATGCAAATTGGTGATAAGAAAAATAAAAATAATTTTGTATTTGCACACAACTTACAAAAATATTAAATCATAATTTTGTTTTCCTCAGGAAAACGTGTCCATGAAAAGTATACCCCCTCAAACCCCACTTTTGTATAGAAAAACTGGGGTTTACCGGGTTACACATATTTTTTCTTATTTTTGATCCAAAACATAGATTGTGGGTACTCATTAGAACAACCTCTGCAAGGTGGTTCTAACGTGTACCCACAATTAATGTTTTGGGCAAACATATTAAAATTAATCTTAACCTTTTTCCAATAAAATTTTGAATGTTTAATGCTGCATAAGATTCCCAATAAAATTAAATCTTGAGATTCTTATCAAAGCAGCAAACTACAATTACTCTTGATAAATTCCTGAAATTTACACCTGCGAGGGTAGTTTTGACTCTGACAGTTTACACCCTGCTCGTCACTTCCTTATATGGAATTTAACATAAGGTGTACGTTTCTATTAGCTAAATACAGAAATGATTGGCATTTTGAGGCAGCTAAAAAGTACTAGTACTTGGACAGAAAACTCTGACAGATGAGTCAGTAACGCTTGGCACTCCCATAGTTCCATTACGAAAACAAGCTCATATAATATACAGTAATTTTTTCAGCTCAAAAATCAATAATTTTCAGAGGAAACATTTGAATAAATATTTTTCTTATTTTTGCTCAAAACATAGATTGTGGTACACGTTAGAACCGCCTCGCCAAGGCGGTTCTAACGAGTACCCACAATCTATGTTTTGGAGCAAAATAAGAAAAATAGGCATACCCCTGCATACCCCGATTTGTTATATAAAAGTGGGGTTTAAGTGGATATACATTACACGGACGCGTTTTCCAGATGTCTATGGAGATAATTAATAGTCAGGTACATATGTATTGCAATTCTCCGGGCCTTATGACTGATAAGTATACATAAGAAAACAGATTTTTATATCGAAATTACAATTCTTTTGAGAGGCAGATATTTCAGATAAAGCACAAAACTTTCAAAGTACCGGATAAAGGGGGTTTTTGATGATTATTGTCCCCCCCCCCCCCCTCCCAGAGACAATTCTAAAACAAACTGGATTCCGTTCATTTTAAACAATGAAGCGGCACATTAAAACTGTTATCCTAAATTTTTTTCTCTCCTATTATGCAGATGAGACGCAAATTCAATCTGTTTTCCTGTAAATTAAAGCAAATTGTTGTATATAAATGTGGGAAAATGCACCGAACATCATTTGAATATCCGAGACAAAATAAAATTTGTTTCAAATTAGGTTTATTTTAGATTCGGAAGAAACTTTTTAGCGCATTATTTATAAATTCATTCATGAGTTCACATTTTGTATTGAGACAAAGCATTAAATAAGAAGAAAAGAAAGATGAGGAATACAAGTAAATAAAAAAATCCAATAGAAGACTCCATATGGATTTTAACAAAAGAAAGATTTATATTTTTATTTGCTATTACTGTAGCTGGTGTTGCGCCGTGTGGCGGCCCTAAAAAGTCCCCCCGTACATCATCCATAGTGCAGATTATATTTTCCTTTTGGCCCTTTGAGATCAGCGAGAGTATTCTGAGAAATCAGAAAAAATTCATTATCGGTTTAGATTCATTTTCTAACCAACGTTTTATATATTTTGCTCTTTTTTAAAAATACTTGTCTTTGTATCGACTGCCCTGTTCAATAAAAATAAAACTGAGATCCTTTAAGAGCAGTGAGCATACTTATGAAAAAGTGATGGGCCATACCGCTGTTTCGGCTACTTAAGCCTCTTCATAGGGGACTGTGAACTAATTATTTATCCCATAGGCTCCAATGGTAAACCCCTGCTCTTTGACAGTCCCTCCTGTATCCCAGGTAACACTTGGGCCATCAAAATATACATGAATTTCAAGCCAAAAGGTAGATAAAAAGATTCAAAAACCAAAAAACATACCATCACCGGCTCATTTCTCAGCTGTTGCATCATGAAGAATGGCCGTCAATTTTTGGGAAAACCTACCTGACCTCATTTTCAAAATAACTTGTTTTAATTTTTGGACCAGAAAAAACACAATTTAAGTGCATCAGGTGGTAAATTATATACCAATTTGAAGAAAAATGATTTTTCCACTTGCTAGAAAGAAAAAAAGTATTTTTAGTTCACAAATACCATCCAATCATAAGCTTCCATTACCAGATAACAGTCTCGGAGCAACCTGCAGATTTTGACTCCTGGGATATGTTGACATAATTAGTTCCCGGTCTCCTATATATAGGGGACTGTGAACTAATTATTTATCCCATAGGCTCCAATGGTAAACCCCTGCTCTTTGACAGTCCCTCCTGTATCCCAGGTAACACTTGGGCCATCAAAATATACATGAATTTCAAGCCAAAAGGTAGATAAAAAGATTCAAAAACCAAAAAACATATCATCACCGGCTCATTTCTCAGCTGTTGCATCATGAAGAATGGCCGTCAATTTTTGGGAAAACCCACCTGACCTCTTTTTCAAAATCACTTGTTTTAATTTTTGGACCAGAAAAAACACAATTTAAGTGCATCAGGTGGTAAATTATATACCAATTTGAAGAAAAATGATTTTTCCACTTGCTAGAAAGAAAAAAAGTATTTTTAGTTCACAAATACCATCCAATCATAAGCCTCCATTACCAGATAACAGTCTCGGAGCAACCTGCAGATTTTGACTCCTGGGATATGTTGACATAATTAGTTCCCGGTCTCCTTCAGTGACCCTTTAGATTTGGCAAAATGGAGCCAAAGAGAAATACTGTAATTTTGCAACTTTAAACAGAATAGTCGAAACAAAGACTAGTATTATCCAAACAGAGCCAAATAAACGGCACACCACCAGCTGCAGTAATAGCAAATAAAAATAAAACTGAGATCCTTTAAGAGCAGTGAGCATACTAATGAGAAAAGTGATGGACCGAACCGCGGTTTCTGTTTCTTAAGCCTATTCAGTGACCCTTTAGATTTGGCAAAATGGAGCCAAAGAGAAACACTGTATTTTTGCAACTATCAACAGAATAGTCGATACAAAGACTAGTATTATCCAAACAGAGCCAAATATATAAAACGTTGGTTAGAAAATGCATCTAAACCGATAATGAATTTCTGTATTCTTAAAGTTGCAAAATCGCAGAAAATCGCAGTATTTTGCAACTTTAATCGCAAATTCGTAACCATGGTAATCAAGCTGATCAAATTTATCCACCTGAACTACAGTTGAACAAAGCCAATATCGTGGATACCGAATCTCCCTTTTTTAGATCTACATCTTTCTGTTGCAAATGGATTTGTTTCTTCTAAAATTTATAATAAGCGCGATGACTTTGATTTTGATATAGTAAATTTTCCGTTTTTGGATGGTGACGTTCCTCGTCGTGCTTTTATGGTGTATACATTTCGCAACTTACGAGGTTTGCTAAAGTCTGCAATCATGTTACAGACTTCAACGCTCGAAATAAATGTTTAACGGTCAAACTTCTCCATCAGGGCTATCGGTATCATAAACTTCGAAAAACCTTTTCTCGTAGACACTATGAACTGATTTCCAAATATAATGTTGGGTTAAAGACGCTTTTAAATTAGGGCCATTCGGAACCAGAATTTTATGGTGAATTGGTTTACAAATTTAAGAAACTTATAGGAAGTAATGATTTTTCTTTTCAGTTTAGAAAAATCATAGCACGATACAGACGTATAGGTTATAACTTGAATGTTATGCGACAGTCTGCATGCTTAGTTTTTAACCCAATCATAATTGATAACTATGCTGCCTTCTTTAATTGCACGCCGGTGGGTCGGGTGTCAGACTCTATGATGGCCCCGACTTAATGCTATTCATTTTAGTTGGTTGGGGCAGGAGCTTCTTGTCTGTTGCTTGGCCCACAAGGGTCCAACTGATGTTTTTCTTTTGCTCCGGAGTTAGTAAGTTATTCGGCGCCCAGGGATCTCCATCGTCGGGCTGCTTACTGAATCTGTGAGTCCTGGTTTTTGATTCATCAGGATGTTTATCATGATTTATTTGTTTGTTCTTGATGATTCATTGACTAGTTAGAGATTCACCACGAGGACCGAAGAACTAACTAAATGTTATGAACCACTGCAGAAGCTGAGGGTGAGGTTATGGCCATGTAAAATCGATTTAAGCCCGCCAGTAACTTTATGTTACTGATCGTTCCAAGTCGATACTTCTGTGGTGGTTCTTTTTGTTTTATGTCTTGGTGTTTAATATTTTTGTGCTGTTGGCGCCTTATGTATGTTTTCATATTTTTAGTTAAGTTAAGGTAACTGATTGGCCACCTATTGGGAAAATAGCTGCTCATTCGGCTTACTAAATGTTTTCATGGTATAAGTACCTAATTGTTAGTTTGGTTTTTTCCCACCTCGGGTTTTCGGAGTGTGAATCTTTTTCTGATTGCGTCTTTTCCTGATCTTTGCCTACTTGTACCCTTTTCTCTTTGGTTTCAATTTGCCAAATCTAAAGGGTCACTTTAGAGGCTTAAGTAGCCGAAACCGCGATATGGCCCATCCCTTTTCTTATCAATATGCTCACTGCTGCTAAAGGATCTCAGTTCTATTTTTATTTTCTAGTTTTTTTTTTCTTGTTATTTTTTTTTTTTTTTTTTTTTTTTTTTTTTTGTTTGTTTGTTTGTTTTTTCATGCAAAAGACCAAAACGACAACCATTAACCAAAACCAAACTGGTTTACTTTCCCAAATATACAAATAGAAGTACGCCTAAAAAGTTCCTGATAACATAATACTTATAGATTTTCCTCCTCAATCTTAATATACTACCAATACTCCCCCAAATCCAAAAATATGTGCACCCTCTCTAGCTACCTTTATAAAATCAACAGTGCTCCCAACCTCTCTGAAAATGATTAGTCTTTCTCCGCTACTCCCCAAAATCAGCGATAGAGCCTCAATTATCACGTGCCATCAATTGCGGTCGTGATGAAATTAACGTTACAGGGTCAACATGATGCTCTCCCAATCACAAACATATGCGCATCCTCCGCAGCTACCCTTATGAAAATCAAAAGTGCTCCCCCACCTTCCTGAAAATAATAAGCTCTGCTCTCAAACTCCCCCAAGCCCCTGGTAGGGACTCAAACATCATAACAAACCAATTGAGGTATTAATGAAATTAATGTTACCAAATAGAAATGATATATTTTAGCCAGACTGTTGTCAAACACTTCGCTTAAATTACCTAAGGCCTTGTTCCGCTTCATAGTAAGAGGCTTTGGAGATTTGTGTGAATAAATCCGGACTAGAATAGAAGAAAACAGTTCTGCAATGCTCTTAGGCTGAATACATACAGCTGCCATTTGCTAATGGCATTTCTTCTTAAAACATACATTCTCAAGTTTAGCCACTGCTTTCAGTACAGCATCGATCTTTTGAGGTTCCATGTAATCTTGACAACGTTTGTATCGTAAACCTTAACCCATTTGTGACGAGTGAGCTAGCCCATCATTATCATTTGAGTGATTTATCGTTCATTTAAGGGAAGTTCTGCGACGTCTTATTGTGGGCTATGATGTTTGCTTGAATACCATATACAGACTAATGTATGTCAACTCTCTTTCACATCATCAGAACAGCGTTTACATTGGCTTATATCTTAAACTATGAGATGCAAATGTTTTCATTTGGAAGGTACCACGTTTCTTGTTTTCTACAAAGCGCAAAGATCCATGAGTTCGTCAGAGACCTTTCTACAGCTTTGAAAATCGTAGTTTGTTTCATGGGTGTGTAATTATAACCTTCTAATCAAGATAATGTACAAGTTGCAATATAAGAGGAACTGTCTGGTTTGATCATTCTAGCTCTAATAAAGTTTGAAGTCGATTAGTTGGAAACAAGTGCAACCCCCTCTTCTAGCAGTAAAACGAGTATACACAGGCGATTAAAGCATAATTCCTAGATTACTAATGCCAATTAAGAATGCATAAAACGTTTGAACAAATCAGATGCTAAATGATTAATGTGATTGCACAGTTGCTTTAAAAGCTCTATGAGTGTAATCTCTTGCATGGCAAGAGACATCGAGACAAAACTTAGCAGGAGAAACGTTGTAGAGATATAGGTTAAGGAGGGTCTCAATGGTGTACCTTCGGAATCAGTAACCAGAAAAAGGGCTTAAATAGCTATTGGTAGAGGTAATTTGTTAAGTCAGTCATAAATGCAATTCCTCAATCTGTGCTGCTGTCTACCTACTTCAAGTTACGAAGATTTCCACAGCCTGTTGCCAGAGCAGGGCGACCTGTTCTTGTATAAGTTAAGGTAGCTAAGTGTATAACCTATTGCAAATATAAGATATGGCGAGTATCTGCTGATAACGTACTGCTGTTTTGCCAGCTATCCATCATTTTATCATCATTACTAGTTGTGCTTCTCATTCATCTTCATGACCAAGCAATTGTTATGCGTACTCATGTTTAAAATGGAAATGCACTTTCTCTTATACTATCAAACCCTCGTCTAATGAGTTCGCATCAACTTGCAGCTTGTTCATTCTGTTATTTTTTCGATCATGTGTAAGCTCTGACCTTTGCACTTCTTGTCAACTGCAAGTATGTGTATTTGTTTCAGTTCCCCGTGGAATTATACACTGCATCCATTTGACATCTGTACATTGCATCCATTTGACATCTTTAGAGCGACACAAGAAACTATAGAGCATATGTACGTGTTCTCCTTGAACTACGAAGCTTTCTAAGAGCTATATATGCAAATTCTAAATTGCATGCATTTTCACACTAGTCGTTTTCATCAGACTAAACAGCGTTTGCATATATTAGGTTCAGTGTCTGGTTTAATAGAAACATTAACACTCTTATATACCAGCCAAAGCCCGATATGGTCAATCTAAGTGAAAGTTGGAAGGAATAGTAAAATTTCTAAATGGTAGTTATCATGGTTTTAATGAGTACCAACATAATATATGCACACGCACTATCAAATGAGGAACTCCATACATTAATGATTTATCAACATTTAATTCTCTCATATGATGCTCCTTTTCTGCTATGCAGACTAGCACATCCTATGCATAATTTCGTGCTTCGCTTTCATTAGCAGCCTAAACTGTTTACAACCCTAGATTTAGTTAACCCTAACTTACGATTAGGGTTCAACGAACGACTGCAAGTGTAACGACTATGTTTGAACAACCGTTATAGTTTCTGACACTGTAGAACGTGCATTGTCGCACATTGCCAACCGCTTTTTGTGCCACCTGAAGGAACAAAGGTAGTGTGAGAAGGGCTTCTATACTATATAAGTTGTATTAGTTGTAGAGACAATATATATGCAATAATTGCTAAGTCGACTGGAAACATGCTCCAAAGAGTGTACATTGTTATTGCGGTGTATATAAATCATTGAAAAAGAATCGTGCTAACATCATATATGTCATCAACAATGCTCAGGAAATGGCGCAATCGGAAAGAAATTTCCACTCCATAAACCGAGGGGTGGGAAAAAAACTAAAAAGACACTTAGATACTTATACCAGGAAAACATATCGTAAGCCGAGTGGGCACTCAGTTACCTGAACTGAACTAAAATATGAAAACATACATAAGGCTCAAACAGCACAAAAAATCGACTCCAAAACACAAAACAATTAGAACCACAATAGAAGTATCGCCTTATAGAAGCTCTTAATGGATTAGACGACTTTTAATATCAGATTGTAAGTGGCATATTTGCATATAACAATTTATTCAGATTGAGAAACTATCAAGAAGTGGCATGAATTATGTCAAAGGAATAATGACACATATACCTAACAAGTTTTGGAAAGACGTGTTATTATCTTTTAGACATTTAGGCATGATCAGTAATATAAAATTACTGGCGGGGGGGCTTATACCGGTTTTGCAGGGCCCTTACCTCACCCTCATTTTTAGACTGATTACAGCCGTAGACGTTGAAATATATTCCCAAAGTACACCATGCCTTACTTTATATTATGCTGATATGCCATACCATACTTTACACTTAGCTGACTCAAACATCTATGAGATAGTCAAAGAAGCAAAGTCATGGCCAAGAAAAATAGTCTTTAAGTGGAGTAGAATATGGTGTAACGTTTTGGTAATGCTCCGAGCGGTCCTATCCACAAATTCAACAATTAAAAACACTATATATTTTTTTCCACAGGACTGATTGTCAAATGATTGGTTATGCATATAACTACTGTACAACAAAAACTAGACTACTTTGTCTACAATCTTGATTAGGATTTCATTGAGCAATAAAAGAATCACAGAATAATCACCAGAAAACATATATACGAGTTCAAGCTGTTCTCAACTGAGATGGTCTGAAACCTCACAGACCACTTACTGCTCAAAGACTATCCAAGTCAAACCTTCCCACAACTCTACGGTTTGCAACTCCTAGTTGCAAGGCTATCCTATAGCCTAAACGTCTATATGGCTATCTCTCTATAGCCAATATGTCTCTGGAGCTTCCCAAAAGTTTGTCTGAGACCAGCTGGTTCAAGTACCGCAATGGTCCTTTAAACCGTATAGGCCTCAGGTGTGCTCAGCACTATGATGAACTTAAGCAATGCTTTGGTCTCCAGGCCTTAGAAACCTAACACTGCCTTCAGTTCGTGCCACGAAGCTTTCTCCAGTTGACAATCACTACTGCCTTCTGCTAATTCGATCTGCACCGTCTGAATAACTGGACAGCAAGACGGCAATTCTAGTAGTAGTAGTAGTAGTAAAGATTAGGCTTTTAACGTCATCCTGGGCCAAACGGACTTAATCCATGTTCCCACCTCAAGGACGTAAGACGGCAATTCTCAATTTTCGCTCGCTTTTATACCCATATTTGGGCTGTACCATTAGTCATCTAGGGGAACAGGTTGAACTCATAAATCTGATAAGTATGATAATTGGAGGTTTCTTTACCTTAAATCTACAAGAAAGTAAATGATTCGTATTCATACATGATATTCTGCTAAATGCTTCTTGCATTTTCATATTTCAAAGAATTAAATCTTTGGAAAACATGTCTTGTTTTCCTCATATAAAATGGTTCTGTCCATTATCAATTCATTGAGTGAGGCGTTTGATAGCAAGCGTTTATCGATCTGATTGAAACATGGCGGCCCCCATGAAAGTTGTGAATTTCAATACGAAAACAAGGAAATACATTGCATATAAAGACATTTCAAGCAATTTCTGAATGAAAATACAATAAATACAGAGGGCTTCATTCGGGAGACTGGGTGTGACCATCATAGACGGTAAGTTTGCCTAGTTTGGCTTGCATGCAGCTCTCATTTCGTCACACTGGTATCATGTATGTAATTCAAAGATGATATAGAAAAAGACATAATCTCATCAGACTTTATAAGTCTACCTCATATTCTGCAAGAAGACAAAACTAGACACAATAAAAAACATAACCGTTGCCTTGGATAGGTCAGTCTGTACTTATTTTAACAAAAACACGTTGCACCAAGACATTTAGTTGTTAACAACTGGATTGGTAGTAACTAGCACAAAAACGTGGCATAGGTATTAAACCCTTTGCGCACTTCTCTTACAAACGTGACTGAGGTGATAAGATTCTGCACAAAAGTACCAGCCAAGTTTGAAGTAGACTTTAAATCTGCTAGGCATTACGACACAGTTCTTGAGATATATATGGAATACGTTTATGTCTTCAACGAAAGGCTACGTAAAAAGAAACTATATTATTTCAAACTCACAAACGAAGACGCTGGTCAGCTGATAGGTTATCGTGCAACTACATGTACATGTAATGAGAGCTAAGTATTCTTTTCATGAAATATGCCAAATACGCATGTCCATATCTGAAATTTCAAGTCATTAATTCTTATTAATTCTTCGGATGCTACGCAGCTCGATTTGTAACCGAATTTGACGGAACCGCGATGGTAGGTTTCCTCTGTCTCAACAGCATGCGGATCCTTTGATCTCCACATGCCAATCATGTGGTAACTGAATCAGACCGATTACGTCTTATGTGTGGTAGCAAATGACACTGCTGATTGGCTTATGTGCAACTAGATAGACTTCGATATTGGGACAGCATGATTTAATTATCATTCGGAGCAACTTGTAAAGTCAGAGTACAAATGACGGTACTCAAAAGAGGATTTTCCAGTAACAGCAACACTTACAGTCATGGTGTGTCTCTTTTATGCAAATTCGTTAGCGTCACACCCGGCGTTATTCTGTTTGCCTATGTCCCATATTTACATGTATATGAGTTAACAGCGAGGTGACTAGCTCTTTTCCAGCAACAGAGCCATATGACTAGCATAAACTAAATAACGATGGAGAGTGCAAGAGAGAAACAAATAAAACTGCCTTGTAGAATAATGCTACATATCCAGGGGTCTTTACACTGCTTGAACTATTTTTGTTTTATTTCACCATTTCCTCTTGTACCTACATCAGGAAAATATGTCCGTGAAATGTATACCCCCTTATACCCCACTTTTATATAGAAAAACTGGGGTTTGCAGGGATATACCTTATTTTGGATCCAAAACATATATTGTGGGTACTAGTTAGAACCGCCTCATCGAGGCAGTTCTAAAGAGTGCCCACAATGTATGTTTTGAGCCAGAATATTAAAAAAAAAAAAAAAAAAAAAAAAAAAAAAAAAAAAAAATTTTTTTCCAATGAATTTTTCAAATTTTTCTCCTGATATATTGCATGAACAAGTTTTGGTAATGAAAGTATCTGTTCATGCTCCCTTATCCAACAATATGTGCATCCTCCCCAGCTACGCTTATGTAACAAATAGCGTTCCCCACCTCCCTGAAAACAATTATCCCTTTTTTTCAACTCCCCAAAATCCCCGATAGGGTCTCAATTATCATGACAAACCAGTTGATGTGGTCTTGACGAAAAATGCGATTCTGTGATAAAATGATATATGTTGGCCAGACTGTTGTCAAACACTTCCCTTAAATTACAAAGGCCTTGTCCCGCTTCATAATAAGAAGCTTTAGAGATTTCTCTAAATAAATCCAGACTAGAGTAGAAGAAAACTGTACTGCAATGCTCTTAGACTGAATACACACAGCTGCCATTTGCTAATGACATTTCATCTTAAAACATTCATTCTCAAGTTTAGCCACTGCTTCCAGCAGAGCATCGATCTTTTTTGTGGTTCCACGTAATCTTTACAACATTTGTTTCCATCAGGATAACATAACCGTATAATGAATACCCACTTGTACCCCACTTTCATATAGTAAAACTGGGGTTTACAGGGGTATACATATTTTTCATATCTTTGATTCAAAACATAGATTGTGGGTACTCGTTAGAACCGCCTCGGCGAGGCAGTATTAACATGTACCTAAACATGTGCAGAAATGAAGATCAGGGGAATTAATCTGCTATAAGAAGCTTGACCATCGGATTTCCAATACCAGCGGGAGTTAGCGAGCCTAATACCTGTTATGACATTCAAGGTAGAAACTATCGCCTAGGTAATATGCCCTTAGGCATCGAATGCGCCGAGTTTGTCTATTTTTAAGGTTTAGATCTACCTGTAGAAAGGTTCAAGTAGGAGATTTGTTCCGTTTTGAAATATGACTATTGGATATCTTCATTGACAAATATTTTATTTTGAAATGAATCAACTTTACGTTCAACATCATGGTTCTATTGATCTCTAAACTTTTAAAAGTGAGAAAAAAAGTAAAAACAAAATAAAAGTCATAATAATAATGATAATAATTATAACCAAAAAGCGCTTCTGCACATACTGATCATCGGTATCTTAAACTTTTCTATTTGAACATACTTGTAAGTCATGAACATGCAACTCATGCAGCAAAACGATTCATTAAACTAACCACAGACGGAATAATAAGTAGGGTTCTTGGTTGATGGTTGATTGGGGTTTAACGTCCCACCAACAGCTAAAGTCACATGGAGACGGGACCTCGGTTTATAGTCCCATCCGACGGACTGGAGAAGCCCGGGATCGAACCTGCGAACCCTGGTTTACAAGGCGAGTGACATTACCACTGCACCACGGAGGCTTCTAATAAGAGGGTTCATTACCCGAAATTGCACAACATGGCTCACACTTCCTCCTTGTATTCACTGCTTCCAAAAGATGTTAATATTATAATTTTATCGAAACCATTTTATCTTATATATGCTTCATCTCTTTCGCGCATTCTGATCAATATCACATATTCGCTGCGTAGTCAGCAGTCATGAAGAAATCTGCGGTGTTTCCGAAATAAAAATGCCACAATCAGATAAACTGTTTGTGTTTAGCTAATTGATTTCATGCATTCTGATCAATATCATGTGCTAATACCGGAATTGTTCCAAGACCCGAAAATATACTTTCTTGCGCTGCGACCCATTTTATGGGGTCAAATATGCAAGTGTCAAATTCATGAAATAGCCGCTGCATCAGAAAACTAGCCTTTTGCGTATTCGAAAACAAAGACGCAGATCAGCTGTGCAGTACTGCACAACTGACCTGCGCCTTTGTTTTCGCTACACTGTTAGCACGATTCATCTTCTTTCTAAATCCGAAATTACAAGCTTCTAGTCATCTTCCGTGTTTATACTGCCCAGTTTGTGTCGTACCTGTTCGGAAACCACATTGTAAGTTTTCTCATGATGAGACTCAAATACTGTTTTTACAGTCAAACTTCGCACCCCAAGGCTACGAAGAGAAGCACGCGTGACCGTTAAAGATGTGACAAAAAAAAAGGAAAAATGAAAAACAGACATATTCGGCAAAATGTTATGTCAAGTCAAGATAATTGACATACATGGTCAGCCGAAAGGAGAGAAAAATAAATACATACAAAGTGATTTGCCGCCCGGAATGATTCTCCATTTTTATTTCCCGGAAAACGAGATACCTAGGCTGATCAGAGTGACAGTTCCCCATATGGAGGGCAAAGGGCAATTTTGCCAGACAGTGGCTGTTTCATAACGAAAATTTCAATGCTGTAAAAACAATCATATAGAAAACATGAATGATGGAATTGAGCTAAAAGTGGCAATTTTAATTGATTGACACCTTAATCACTGCGAGTTACAGTGTGTGCACTGCTTTCGTTAAATGTCAAAACAGAGGGACATGGTATAGGAGAAAGACGACACATTGACCAAGTATACAAAAAATCAAAAAATTTTAAATCATTTATTGAGGGTCGCATTTTTGTGCATCTTTCTTTGGGTCATACTTATATTAATTCATTGCCTTTAATGTCGGGTACACATACTTAAAAAATATTTTTATATAAAATTAAATAAAACAAATAAATAAATGAAAATAATAAATTATCACTATAAACTAGCGTAAGTAATTTACAATATTATGAAACATACATGTAGTGGCCATTTTCAGTAAAATCAATAGGAGTTACCTGTGAATTTCAGGCCCGATTTTGTTAAAGCGGAAAAATAAAATTTCGTTGGTCTGACATTAGGATTTTCTGAAGTTTGACCCTATTTATTTTTATAGTAGGTTTTTGCAATTTATATCTTTAGAAAGATAATTTTATCCCCTAATAGGAACCATTAAGGAAAATGCATTTTGATTTAAGAAATGATGTTTATGTAGGCATTCGTCTAGATGAGGGGGTGCTTCTTTTTGTATTTTACTATCATTTTAATAGAACATGGGTCTAACATTTGTAAGTGAGTTTGACTCAACTTTTTCTATAGCAATTTTTAAAAAAAATATATCTTCATAAAGAGGATATTTTGTAGATATATGGACTATTAAGGAAAATTAATTCATTTTAATATTTAATAGCGTTAAATGGGTTTTAAATGGCAGGTCCTATTTCGCCCCATTATATTTTGAGCACTCTACCTATCGGTATAATAATCCGATATCCAGGTAAATTTGTGCTCCATTTCTGGGCATGATCAATGTTTTGAGCAGAAAATGTCTTCTTTTTTTTCCAATTTTTTACAGCTGAAAATTGCTACATCTATTGGATGGACAAGTTTTAATAATAGTAAACTTCAACCCATTTGTGAGGAATTGGCAAGCTCATCATTATCATTCGTGTTTATTAATTTTAGGGACGTTCTGCGACGTCTCATTTGTGGCTATCATCAGGATAACATGTCCGTGTAATGTATACCCCCTTAAACCCCACTTTTATATAGCAAAACTGGGGTTTGCAGGGGTATACCTATTTTTCTTATTTTTGCTCTAAAACATAGATTGTGGGTACTCGTTAGAACCGCCTCAGCGAGGCGGTTCTAACGTGTACCCACAATCTATGTTTTGAGCAAAAATAAGAAAAATATCAACATTTTTCTGGTGAATTTTTCAATTTTTGTTACTGAAAAAATCTCTATATATTGCATGGCCAAGTTTTCGTAATGATGATGTTTGCTTGAATACCATATACAGGCTTATGTATGTTAATTCTCTTTCACATCATCATAACGGCGTTTACATTGGATTATATCTTAAACTATGAGATGAAAATGTTTTCATTTGGAAGGTACCACGATTCTGGTTGTAGACAAAGCACAGAGATCCATGAGTTCGTCAGAGACCTTTCTACAGCTTTGAAAATCGTAGTTTGTTTCATGGGTGTGTAATTATAACTTTCCCATCAAGACATTGTACAAGAGGCAATATAAGAGGAATTGTCTGGTTTGCATTATTCTAGCTATAATACAGTTTGAAGTCGATTAGTTGGAAACAAGTGCAACCCCCTCTACTAGCAGTAAAACGAGTATACACAGGCGATTAAAGCATAATTCCTAGATTACTAATGCCAATTAAGAATGCATAAAACGTTTGAACAAATCAGATTCTAAATGATTAATGTGATTGCACAGTTGCTTTACAAGCTCTATGAGAGTAAGCTCTTGCATGGCAGGAGAAAATGAGACAAAACTTAGCACTAGAAACATTGTAGAGATATAGGTTAAAGAGGGTCTCAATGGGGTACTTTCTAAATAGGTATACAGAAAAAGGCTTAAACAGCTATTGGTAGAAGTAATTTGTTTGGTCAGTCATAAATGCAATTCCTCAATCTTTGCTCCTGTCTACCTACTTCAAGTTACAAAGATTTCTACAGCCTGTTGCCAGAGCAGGGCAACCTGTTCTTGTATAAGTTAAGGTAGCTAAGTGTATAACCTATTGCAAATATAAGATATTGTGAGTATTTGCTGATAACGTTTAGATGTTTTGCCAGATATCCATCATTTTATCATCATTAATTTTTGTGCTTCTCATTTGTCGTCATCACCAAGCAATTGTTATACGTACCCGTGTTTAAAAAATAAAAATAGACTTTCTTCGTACTGTCAAACATTCGTCTAAACGTTCGCACCAATTTTCAGTTTGTTCATTCAGTATTTGTTTTTTGATCTAATGTAAGCTCAGATCTTTGCACTTTTTATGCGTAGACAACTGCTATCTGTGTATTTGTTTCAGCTCCCCGTGGAAGTGTACATTGTATCCATTTGACATCTTTATGTTCGATAAGCGACATAAGAAACGATAATGCATACGTATTCTCCTTGAACTACGAAGCTTTCTAAGAGCTATATGCAAATTCTAAATTGCATGCATTTTCACACTAGTCGTTTTCATCAGACTAAACAGCGTTTGCATATATTAGGTTCAGTGTCTGGGTTTAATAGAAACATCAACGCTTTTATGCCTGCCAAAGCCCGATATGGTCAATCTTGATGAGAATTGGTGAGCATTATAAAATATCTAAATGGTGGTTATGATGAGTATCAACATTATACATGCACATGCACTATGAAATAAACAAACTCCATACTTTTACGATTTAACAACCCCTTAATTCACACATGATGTTCCTTTCCTGCTATGCAGACTTGTACATCCTATGCATTATTGCGTGTTTCGGTTTCATTAGCAGACTAACTGTTTACAACCCTACATTTAGTTAACCCTAACGATTGGGGTTCAACGAACGACTGCAAGCATAACGACAATGTTTGAACAACCGGCACAGTGTCTGACACTGTGCAACGGGCATTGCCACACAATTCTATGCGTTCGCTTTTGTGCCACCTGAAGGAATAAAGGTATGTATGAGGCGGACTTTTTACTACATTATATAAATTGTAGTGATCGTATATACATGTGTATATGCTATGATTGCTAAATCGGCTTGAGACATCCCCTGTATAGTGTAATTGTTGCGTGTATAAATTTTCAAGAATCGTGCAGCATAGATAGCATCAAAACTAGACAAAACGGAAAACAAAACTACTGCCCTCGATCAGTCATATAAAATTACTGGAAGTTGAGCTCGCACTTATTTTCAAAAATCACGTTGCCTGAAGACAACAACTGACTTTGTACACGTAGTAACTTGCACAAAAACGTAGTATAGGTTTTGAATATTTAAGAACAAAGCCTTTGCGCACTCCTCTTTTAGGCGAAAAATGAGGTGATAAGATCCTGCACAGAAGTACCAGCCAAGTTTCATGTAGAATTTAAATCTGCTAGACATTACGACATACTTCTTAAGATATATATGGAACACACTTATGTCTTCAAAGAAGGGTTGCGAAAAGAGAAACGCTGTTTTGACATTAAAAGAAAACAGAGCAGTGGATCAGCTGTCCGGTTACCGAGAAGGTATTCGGTGCTTAACTTTCACTTTATAGACAGTACAATGCCTCATCTTCCAAAATCAGAATTTTCAGACCCCGAAACATCCTAATCAGGTTTGTGTCAGACTTGGTCGGAATCTCGAAGACGGGTTTTCCTAGTGCAGCATTAGCGCGGATCCTTTGATCTCCACATGTCAATCACTTGGAAACCAGATAGCACAGTTGTCATTTCAGACCGATTACGTCTTATGTGTGGTCGCAAATGACACTGCTGATTGGCTTATTACCGCAGTGAATAGTGCAACTAGATATGACTTCGAAACTAGGACAGCATGATTTAATAATTGTGAAGTACAAATGTCGGTACATGGTACTCATAGCAACCCCCACAGACTTGGTGTATCTCTTGTATACAAATATAAGCACGATTGTTTGGTAAAGAAGTCGAACGCTGTTGTCATGTACGTATGTTAGAAACTTGCACGATTACATGACAATGACCCGTTACAGATGCCCTAGATTGACACCCTATACATTTTGGGTCATGAACTTAACAAAATGCATTGTCATTTTCTAAAGCTTTAAAAGCAGTGCCAACTAAAAATGAGTATTCAACACTCTAATGCTATTTGGGCGATGACAAAATATGATTGCCTAAGCAGTTACTTTTTGGCCTAATACGATTCATTCGATCGACATTTCCAGACACGAACCATTACGATATTCTCGGTTGTAACAAAACGCTGGAGAATCATAACTTTAGCATCACCATGACAAAATTACCTCTAACGTGTCTAAACAATACATGTAACAACACAGGACATCCTGTGCGTTTGCAACGCCTGATCAGCGCATTTGCTTTCGCTCAGCATGCTGACTATGTATTTTCTATTCCAAATTTTAACATCTTAATCGCTGCAGTTAAACATATTGGTCTGACTATTATCTTGTTGGTGACACAAAAATCAGATTGTTGCTAGTCAGAGCTCTTTTCTCCAAAACAGGAAAACTCAATTTAAATATTGTATGAGATATCCTTCACTATGATATATTTTTCATGAAACTTATTACTTTGATACTATGACATTTAATCACAATTAAGACCAAAACGAGTCCTCAGTGCATTGGACAATACTGGCGTCCACATTTCTTTTAAGTATGGATGTAATACTCGTATATGTGAGCGCAAAAATATACTTTTCTTAAATGAGCCGCCTCGTGGGAAAACCAACAATGTGGTTTCCGAACAGGCCCGACACAAACCAGCCTGTACAGTCACAGAAGATGGTTAGAGGCTGGAAATTTTGGATTTAGAAAGTAGAGGAATTGTACTATCCGTGTAGCGAAAACAAAGGCGCTGATCAGCTGATCTGCGTCTTTGTTTTCGCCTATGCAGATTGTTGGTTTTCCCATGAGGCGGCTCAAATGTTATTTTGTCGTCTTTATAGAATAACTGGTGTTTGCCGAGGTATACCTAATTTTCTTATTGTTGATCCAAAACATACATTGTGGGTACTCGTCAGAACCGCCTCGCCGAGATACAAGGATTATACATTTCAAAGACATGTAACCCCGGTGGTCTCAGTTTATTTTGTCACATCTTGTTAAGCACTTTAGGGAATTTATTGTTGCATCACTTAGTGGGTTCTAGTAGCCGAAACTCTAAAATGTGTCACAGATATGTGTCACACAATTTCTAGTAGCCGAAACTCTAAAATGTGTCACAGATATGTGTCACACAATGTCCAAAATGTTAAGTTGATTAGTCTAAATGAACTCATTTTTTTAGTAGACAATTGAGCGAAGTGAAGTGACTTTTCTGTCGACATTTGCAATTTGTCCAGTTTACATTTTTGCAGCGCTCCCTTAAATGTCAAATCACAATTTTAAAATAGGACAAAAGGGTTTCATATGCAGGAAATAGCAGTCTTGATGTGTTTTCAGAGTACGTCTCTGTATTTCATCACACCATTGTACAATATAGAGATGAATAGTGGAGTAAAGATACTAGCAGAAGGTCAATTACTGACACATTTGTTTTTAAAATCCCAAAGACACCTGTGGGTAGGAAATTACAACAAAATTTAGCTCATATAAGCCTGGCGCACTTTTTATGGGACATAAGCAAACAGTATAGCCCCAGATGTGACGCCGCAGAACGCGGCGTCTCATCTGGGGCTATTCTATTTGCTTAGAGGAATTTCATCGAAAAATGGCATACAACTTTAAAATCACACCTGAATCCCCTTAAACTTAGTAGACGCACCAAAATGATAATGTTGGATGAATCTGTTCGTCATTAATGGGATAACAACACGCACGATGACTAGCTCTTTCCCAGCAAGGGAGCCATCCGACTGGCATCAACACATACAAAGATGAAAACTTGAGCACAACAGGCGATATTCAACAGGCAACAAAAAATTAAAACCCAGCAGAACGATACTGGAATTGCCAGTAAGAAATTTCTGGAGGGCTTAAATCGATTGTAAAGCGGCTCAAATCCTTTAGTCTGATGTGATTGAAAAAAAGATTTTTCTGTTCTAACTGCAGCTTTAAGGAAGCCATCATGAAAACATGTCCGTGCAGTGTATACTACATTGAACCCCACTTTTATATAGTAAAACTGGGGTATGCAGGGGTATACCTATTTTTCTTATTTTAGATTGTGGGTACTCGTTAGAGCCTCCTCGCCGAGGCGGTTCTAACGTGTACCCACAATCTATTTTTTGAATAAAAATAAGAAAAATATCAAAAATTTTCTACTGAAAATTTTCAATTTTTACAACATAAAATTTCTGTATATTGCATGGGCGTGTTTTCGTAATGATTACAGAAATCAGCAATTACGCCGCCTCATGGGAAAACCAACAATCTGCAAAGGCGAAAACAAAGACGCAGATCAGCTTCGCGGTAACCGCGAAGCTGATCAGCGCCTTTGTTTTCGCTACTCGGATATTACAATTTCTCCTCTACTTAACTCCAAAATTTCAAGCTTCTAGCTCTTTTCTGTGCTTGTACAGGCCGGTTTGTGTCGGACCTGTTCGGAAACCACATTGTTGGTTTTCCCACGAGGCGGCTCAATTACGTATGAGTCTGATAATCATTCACGTTCATGTCATAACAAATAAATGATTCTTAACTCACCTTACATATGAGCCGCCTCGTGGGAAAACCAACAATGTGGTTTCCGAACAGGTCTGACACAAACCGGCCTGAACAGCCACAGCGGCAGGCTAGAAGTTTGAAATTTTGGAGTTAAGTAGAGGAGGAATTGTACTATCCGAGTAGCGAAAACAAAGGCGCTGATCAGCTTCGCGGTTACCGCGAAGCTGATCTGCGTCTTTGTTTTCGCCTATGCAGATTGTTGGTTTTCCCGTGAGGCGGCTCATATATTTACGATGAACAACATAAACGAAATTCATTCCACGATTTCGGTATAGAATTCCCATCATTAGGTTGGATAGTATAACTAAGAACATATGTCCCATTGATTAATTATTGTAGTTTCCATGTGCTTATCTTTGATTTTCTAGTATAAATATTATGAAAATTCCAGCCTATCTTTCGCTATAAATTAGTTACTTTCAACGATTTTAGGCATAAGTTACTTCAAGGGTTAAAACAATAATAACGGACACTTCTGTGCTGCGCATATACATGTACATGTAACGTTTTCTAATCATCATGGTCGTCATCATGATTTATTTGTTTATCCTTGATGATTCATCATGACTAGTTAGAGATTCACCACGAAAACCGATCAACTAACTTATTGTTTTATTTTGTTTTAATTGTTCTATTGGGAAATAGCTGCTTACTCGGCTTACGATATGTTTTCTTACAATAAGTACCTGATTGTTAATTAAGTTTTTTTCCCACCTCGGTTTTTGGAATGGGAATTTCTTTCTGATTGCGCCATTTCCTGACCATTGCCTACTTTTACCTTTAGCCACTATTTCCCTCGCATAGTTTCTGGTGACTATCTTTTGAGTTAAATTTTGCACAAAGAGTTACTTACAAAGACTCATATGATGAAAATTTGCTCAAAAAGTTTATGTCCTAAAAAGGCCAATAAATAGTGCTACTAATGGGACATAGGGACACAGAAAAGTCTCAGGTATGACGTCGCAGAACGCAGTGTCTCATTTGGAACTATTTTGTTTGCTAAGAGAAAGTTTATCCAACAAGAAGTCCAAAAGGCAAAGATCGCTCACCTGAGAGTCAGGAAGTGCAGTCACTGGACAAAAGAAAAGTAGATAGGGCTTCTTCATTATATGGACATGGTGGCCATCTTAGTCATGTGATCTGGATTTTTATATACATATTGGTTCCCCCTTCCTATGTATGCTTCATATAAAATTTGGCTTTGATTGGCCGAAAAGTTTTAGGAAAAGATGTTTAAATATTACGATAACATGCATGTACATGTATATAACCCGGGGATGGGGGCAGATGAGTCCCTATGGTCCTTTTTTTCAGAATAATTAGAATTCAATCCTACTGCCTATTTCCTGCAAGATGTTTCCTTTAAATGACATCTTTACAGTTTTCTCCATTCAAATTCATCACAGGATCATTATTTATATATATCTTGTAGTGCTTCAGACACCAGTTTCATCGAACTCGGTCCATCGGTTCTGAAGAAGAAGATTTTTGAAAGGTTTTTACCATATATGGGCATTGCGGCCATTTTGGTCATGTGACCTACTTTGTTGAAATATTCATTCGTTTCCCCTTCCTATAGATGGTCCATATAAAATTTGGCTTTGATTGGCCATGTGGTTTCAGAGTAGAAGGTCTTTGAAAAATGTGGACGCACGTACGGACGGACGGACGCCAGCTCGAATACCATCCTATAAGGTCCACATGAGCCTTTGGCTCAGGTGAGCTAAATTGAATTAAAGTTCAAAATCACTACTGACGCCCCTTAAACTTGAAATGGACTCGTCCAATTCATAGGGGTGTGCAATTCCATTCGTCATAAAGGGGTTAAATTCCATTGCAGACACTACATATTAGCCACCTCATGGGAAAACCAACAATGTGGTTTCCGAACAGGTCTGACACAAACCGGCCTGTACAGCTACAGAAGCAGGCTAGACGCTTGAAGTTTTGGAGTTAGGTAGAGGAGGAATTGTACTATCCGAGTAGCGAAAACAAAGGCGCTGATCAGCTTCGCGGTTACCGCGAATCTGATCTGCGCCTTTGTTTTCGCATATGCAGATTGTTGGTTTTCCCATGAGGTGGCTCATAATATTGACCAGCAGGACTGTTGGCCCTAAATGAACACCTCGTTTATCAATCCAAATTAGATTATTTTTCACACATGAGAAGATTCCAGACTCAAGAAGGCACAGGGTGATACGACAATTGAGATTGATTGAGACTACGTATATGCGCCGCCTCATGAGAAAACAAACAATTTGTGTAGGCGAAACCAAGGACGCAGATCAGCTTCCCAGTAACTGCGAAGCTGATCAGCGCCTTTGTTTTTGCTACACGGATAGTACATTGCCTCTACTTTCTAAATTCAAAATTTCCAGCCCCTAGCCATCTTCTGCGCCTTGTGCAGCTCGGTTTGTGTCGGACCTGTTCGGAAACCACATTGTCGGTTTACGCATAACGCGGCTTATATGCGTTAGACCATGAGAAACAAGAACATCAACAACATCTTCCCTAAAGTAAGAAATCTTCAGTTTTCTTTTAGTACGCAATTGCATTGCTTTAGCTGATTGTTTCATCTGAGAACGCTAGATAATGTCTGCTGACGTCTTTACAAACACGTGGGCATTTCCTCGAGGTGTTGCAATGCTGGCATTGTATTATTATATCCTTTCAGATTTCACGTAAACTCTAGGGAAGGCGAGCAACGACCGCTGTATATTCTTGAATAACCATGGAAAGGTACAAGTAGGCAACGATCAGGAAATGGCGCAATCACAAAAAGATTCAAAGAACCAAGGTGGGAAAAAACTAAATACACAAACAGGTACTTGTACCGTGAAAACATATCGTAAGCCGAATGAGCAGCTATTTTCCTAATAGGTGGCCACTCAGTTACCTAAACTTAACTAAAATATGAAAACCTTACATAAGGCGCCAACAGCACAAAAAATTTAAACACCAGGACATAAAACAATAAGAACCACCACAGAAGTATCTCCTTGGAACGATCAGTAATGTAAAATTACTGGCGGGTTTAAATCGATTTTACAGGAATCTAGTTTAGATATCTCTGGTTTAAGTATGACTTAAGGACATGAGCGCGATATATACTGATAAATTATTTAAAGGAACACTTCACTTTTTCCATATACCGCAACATAAATTCCACCGACATGTACTTTGGTCCAATTTTTTTAGGCTACCCGAAAAATAGTATATAAATTCCCTTCGGAAATTTTTTCTTGTGCCTGGAAATTGCTGCTTTCACAAATTTTGATTAAGTTTATGACCTGTTCTCCATAGGTCGTTTTTGTAAAATTTGAAGTTTGATAAAAATAGTTTTTCTGTTAAATATTTTGAGCAGTATATGATAATTTTCAACATAATGTTGCTATTTAGCCAGTGTCCCGGTACGGCCTTTAATATATATACGGAATACCTGTATACAAGCAAAGGCAGGGATAAGCTTTTATCCAATGACCAGTCTTTAAATCCGAGATGCATAAATTTTCACCTTAAGTTTGATGTTCACTGCATCTCAATAATGCGATATGCTTGTTAAACATGTGTGTGCTAAATGTCAATAATTGCATTTTGTATTTTTGTGGGGTTCATATTCAGCTGTATTGCAATCTCATGTCAGATAAAAGAAAACACTACATTGATACTCAGGCTAAATGTCTCAATAAACATTTTTTCAGTCATGACGGGACGACAACACAGAGATGCAGAAAAGCATAATGCTAGTGCATGTCAACATTTTAGTACGGGCATATGTATACAAATCATATTTCATAATATACTCAGAAGAAAAGTTAAGCAACTGGATATGCAAGTATAATCCCATTTTGTGAAAGATAATAAATGTATCTCAGTATGTCAGAGAAAACAATGAAAGATTCACGTGTTCTAATTCTAAATTAAACAGAGGTTGTAACATTGTGGGTTGATCGACCTATTATATATCTCCAAACTGCATCGGAATTTCGCTGAGATTTTTCGGCCTTTTGTTACTGGCAACAATCTCTTTTCCCTGTATCCATTAATTAAGGCACAGAGGATGCCATTGTTTGGATAGCTCCAAAACAATGTTTAGCGTGCAACGCCATTAACTGCGTCGAAGTGTGCAATCAACTCTACGTTTATAAAGTAAAATCACATTCAGTCAGAAATTGCCTTTGTTAAACGACTCCTAGCATGCGCGGATCCAGAAAATTTTCTCAGTGGGGGTCTAAATTCCCAGAAGGGGTCTGACGAAAAATTTCAACATGGCAAAAATTAATAATCTGGCAATTCCAGGGGGGGGGGGTCCGGACCGCCTGCCCCCCCCCCCCCCTCTGGATCCGTCCATGCATAGGGAAACGTTATGGAATACATATTGTCACATTTATTGACTAAAGGTTTTCTTCTGTATATATTATTTATATATACTTTAAAAAAAACTCTGCGGGTGTCTGACAACCCATGTTGGAAAAGGTTCATGCCAATATTCAGCGTTTCATCACCAACAAAACAATTAAAATCACAACACAAGTATCGCAATAGAACGATCAGTAATATAAAACTACTGGCGGGTTTATATCGATTTTGTATGGCCATAACAGCAAATCAGCGTCTGCTGTGGTTCACATGTAATTTAGTTCTTCGGTCCCCGTGGTGAATCTCTAACCAGTCAATGAATCATCAGGGGAAAACAAATTAATCATAATAAACACCATGATGAATCAAAAACGAGGACTCACAGATACAATAAGCTGCCCGGCGATGGAGATCCCTGAGCGCCAAACAACATCACTGAAAATCCGGAGCAGTTGAACCCCGGTGGACCAAGCGACAGACAAGAAGTTCCCACCCCAACCAACTTAAAGGAATAGCTTTAAGTCGGGGCCATCATAGAGTCTGACGCCCGACCCGCCGACGTGCAATTACAGAAGGCAGCATAGTTATCAACAATGATTGGGTTAAAACTAAGCATGCAGACTGTTGTATAACATATATATTATATCCTACACGTTTGTAACGCCCTCATGTAAAAGCGTCTTTAACCCAAAATTAAACTTGGAAAGTAATTCATAGAAAGGTACAAGTAGGCAACGATCAGGAAAAGGCGCAATCAGAAAAAGATTAGGAAAAGGCGCAATCACAAAAAGATTCCCACTCCAAAAACCAAGGCGGGAAAAAATCAAACTAACAATAAGGCACTTATACCATGAAAACATTTCGTAAGCCGAATGAGTAGCTATTTTCCCAATAGGTGGCCACTCAGTTACCTAAACTTAACTAAAATATGATAACGTACATAAGGCGCCAACGGCACAAAAATTTAAAACACCAAGACATAAAACAATAAGAACCACCACAGAAGTATCGCCTTGGAACGATCAGTAATATAAAATTATTGGCGGGCTTAAACCGGTTTTACAGGATCCTAACCTCACCCTCAGCTTCTGCAGTGGTTCATAACATTTAGTTAGTTGTTCGGTCCTTGTAGAGTCCATTATTAAGTTTACAAAATGTTTTTCTACGTTTATGATACCGATATCCCTGCTGGAGAAGTCTGGTTCAGTAACATGATTGCAAACTCTAGCAAGCCTAATAAGTTGCGAAATGTAAACACCTAAGGAAGCACGGCGAGGAACGCCACCATCCAAAAACGGAAACTTTAATATGTCAAAATCAAAGTCATCGCGCTTATCATAAATTTTACATTTAATGTTTTCTAAAATGTGCAAACTTTATAAGTGTAGTAGAGAAAACGAAAAAACCATCTGAAACTATAGTAGCGGAAG
This sequence comes from Rugalucina vietnamica, assembly GCA_964017185.1. Classification (NCBI taxonomy): domain Eukaryota; kingdom Metazoa; phylum Mollusca; class Bivalvia; order Lucinida; family Lucinidae; genus Rugalucina; species Rugalucina vietnamica. The sequence continues at coordinate 43,701,417 of OZ024880.1, forward strand.
GACGAATGTACGAAACTTACAACCACCGAGCAAAGGATCATGTGGAGTCCACTGCAGAAGCTGAGGGTGAGGTAATGGCTATGTAAAATCGATTTAAGCCCGCCAGTAATTTTATATTACTGATCGTTCCAAGGCGATACTTCTGTGGTGGTTCTTTCGTTTCATGTCTTTGTCTTTAACTTTTTGTGCTGTTGGCGCCTTATGTATGTTTTCATATTTTTAGTGAAGTTTAGGTAACTGAGTGGGCACCTATTGGAAAAATAGCTGCCCATTCGGCTTACTATATATTTTGATGGTATAAGTACCTGATTGTTAATTTAGTTTTTTACCATCTCGGTTTTTGGAGTGAGAATCTTTTTCTGATTGCGCTTTTTCCTGATCTTTGCCTTATTGTACCTTTCCGTGAGAAAAATACACAATAACACCGCGCAGGTGTCACTTACACTTCGTGTTATGAATCAAAAATATTCACAAGGACGAAAATAATTTCAAAATGGAACAAAGTCAATGACGCCACTATAACGCTAAATATATATGAGCCACCGCTTAAGAAAATCAACAATCTGCATATGCGAAGCCAAAACCGCAGATCAGCTGTGTAGTAACTTTACAGCTGATCAGCGTTATTGTTTCAAGTTTCAAGCCCGAATGTGTGATTGTGCTGGTCGGTTTGTGTCAGATCTGGTCGGAAACCAAGTTTTTGGTTTTCACACGCAAATGCCCATATGGCACGTTACAGATCACTTTGTACGCATGCCCAGCATGTATGATCCAGAATTAGCCAGTGCGCTCAGCGTGAGATTATTGTGTTTATGGTAGAATGGCAGCATGTGGAGATTATTAACATATCAACGTCGTTTGAATGCACTTGGTCACCGAGACACATACTTTACTTTTTGATTGCGTCATTAGAAAACCGGATGTTTCCCTGTGCGAAAACAAAGACGCATATCCGCTGTGCAGTTACTGTTCGGTGCTTTTTTGCTACGAAGATAGTACACTACTATTTCTTCTTAAACCGTAAATTTGTTTATTCTACCCTTCTTCTGTGACTATTTAGGCGAGTTTGTATAGGACCTGGTCTGAACCCCGAAGATCGGTTTTCTCGCGACGCGGCTCTATTGACTTTGTCCCACCATCTGTTACCCACATAGATACAAAGTGAAAACACACCTTTATTTCTGGAAAAAATGTCTGATATTTCAAACAGGCAAGATATGTACTATTTCTCGGAAAATGTTGTTAATCACCATATAAGGTGTGAAAACCATGCTGTAATTACAAAGGTTGCCAAACGGTACCACTGTTCCAGTGAATGAACCCTGAATAAGAAGAAAATTGCTCATCAAGAAAACATGTCCGTGCAATGATACCCCCTTAAACCTCACTTTAATATAGTTATATAGTATGCAGGGATATACATAAGTTTCTATTTTTTGGTCCAAAACATAGATTGTGGTTACTCGTTAGAACCGCCATGGCAAAGCGGTTCTAACGTGCACTCACAATCTATCATATCAACAATTTTATGATGAAATTTTCCATTTTTAGAGCTGAAAAATGTATATGTATATTGCATGGGCAAGTTTTCGTAATGTAAAGATAGCGATGGATGCTTTTGAACTTCCGAGAGTGAAAGTGTCAGAAAACCAAACCGGTTTGAACGAAATTGAGAAGTCTGACATCAAACCCATACAGGTTACGGACATACATGTAAAAAGATTCTGTTTTATCATGATGAAATAACACATCTACCAGTTGTAATATTGGTTCGTTTCTAAATTATGCGTCGAGGCCGTTACAGCAGAGTAACAAAGACAAGCTGGCTGCACATTTGAAACTTCCCTGCTAATACAAATTGAAACATTCAATTTCTACTCGGTTGTGTTCTATAACAGAATGCAATTACACTTGTATTATGTAAATGCCCAAGCACCTCCAGTGTGCCTAAACGGAATCATGTCTAGACCGTGGAAGACACTTTTCTATCAAAACCTGCTTCTGGTTTATGATAACGGAGCCATACACTAGCTTTTGCATCCATGTGCCCGATAAGAACACTTAACAACCCTCTATGCATATCACCCTCTATGCATATCTGGTCGAAAAAATTCTTAATTTATAGACAGTCCGTATGCACCGCGACAAAGCTTGTAAATCAAAGCAAATGCGTTCTTGCGATGACGCAAAGCACAGTCTTCATATTAGTATCTATCCAGTTATACTGTATCAACTTTCGCATCTTTAAGGTTATTTCTTTGTAACGAACGGCGGATGAGGGCCAGAATAACAATGCTCGCTTAAAGTTAAGGTACACTGAAAAAAAGTTATAAGAGGCCACCTCATATTTTGTCTCCTAGTTCAGAAAGTAAAATACGATCAATTAAAATTCATGATCATATGAATAAACCAATGTCTAACAGTGGCTCTGTGAGTTTCTGCATTCCAAAATGCGTGATACTTCTCACACAGACGAAGCATGTGTAAAGGTACCCTATTTCAAAAAGTCACATTTTATTAACATCAAATTAAATGTCATATTATGACGTTGTGTTTTTACATTTTAATTTATTTGAAAGTGCTACTGACTGCCATGATGCAAGATAAAATTAAGTCAAAAGTGTTGCTGCAATAAGAATCTTCGTTTCTGTTTTGCACATGCAAGAAGACAACAACCTGAATAACAGGAATTCAGCTTTTGTATGCAATTTGCATACCAACTTTGTTCTTCTCCAGTTGCGTAATTATCAGCAGCACGGCATTGAAATTTTCAGCGATTATTTAGGTCAAATACTAGACTCTGATAAACTTTGAAAATTAAAAAAATCGTCCACAAATTTTGTTATTTTGTTCGTTAAAAATTGGCATTGAAACCGGAAGTGTGCGGCAGCCTTGACATGTTGGTCCTCGAAAATGGTCAAAAACAGTTCAGTCGAATTATATCTCTCATTTCCAGGCCTCATCAAGTGAATTTAACAGGGGTCAACATGTTTAAGAGGCACATTTATGAATTTTTCAAAAAATCTCAAAATTGGCGATTTTTAAAAATGCATAAAAATTCTACCAGTAGAGAAAATTCGAATGTTTGATGTTTTTCCGAGCCGTAACGACCCCTTTGATGACACCCGTTCCTAATTTCAATAAATGGTGTGCTGTATCCAATTTTTTATTTAAAAACATTGATTTTTGCATTTTTACTCCAAAAACGCCTTTAGTAAAAGAAAATTATTTCTTAACACTTTGGAACTTTACTTACTTGAAAGACACGTCTTTTGGCAAAAAATGTGCAATTTTGAACTTGGCTTAGAAACAAAAAATGAGTTTGAAAAGTGGCCTCTTTATAACTTTGTTTCAGTGTAGACCTTAGTGAAGGTGACGAATTCCAGCATCCAAAATAAAAAGCAGTAAAAATGTTCAAAGGGGGTAGTATGGGCCATATTGCGCAATTTCGGGTACTGAACCCTAATCAGCGACCTTTTATAAACTGGCGACCAAAGCCAGATAAATATACCGCAATTTCAAAAATTTATACAAGGGTTGTCTTAATCAGACACATGCCTAAACGGGGTTAAAAACTGAAAGAATGTTTAGAAGATGGCTCTAAACGTAAAATATTTTGATACTCTGAATATTCTCACTGATCTCAAAGGACCGAAAGAAATATATAATATAATCTGCACTATGAATGATGTACGGGGAAACGTTTTAGGGCCGCCACACGGCACAACGCTGCAGTAATCGCAAATAAAACACAAGTTTTATCCTTTGGAAGCAGTAAAAACGTTCAAAGGTAAGTAGCATGGGCCATATTGTGCAATTTCGGGTACTGAACCCTCATCAGCGACCCTTTTTAACGATAGCCAGATAAATATACCGCAATTTAAAAAAATTCCATAAGCATTCATTTGATACCTTCTAAAATCTTACCTTGCCGTTTAATCTTAAAAAGGAAATTAATTTTACACACATGTATTATTTTTGTAATAACAATTTTTAATTTAAACGGTAAAATATCCAGTCAAAATTTGTCATCTTAACTAAGATGGACCTTACCTTTAAGGCAGCATTGTAATTCTGTGCCCAGGTCACATAAGGTGCGTGTTTTATATAGTAAGAATAGAGGGATCAGGAATTGATGCAATTGAATTTAAAGTCCCAACATAGACACCAGGTGGGAAAGAAAATACATAAAACACAACAAAAATTTTCCGACAACACACACGAAGAGAAGAATGGCCAGCTTTTTGCCAACAAGGTAGCCATCCGGCTAAAGTTTAAACGAAACGAAAGGCAACGAGCACGACAGAGAGGCAGGCACAATAAACAGAAGTATAATGAAGATGAACCACTTTGCCTGGGACATCGATCATCGTTTTTACTGGAGACAACGCCAAAACTATTTTCCTGGAGAAGTCCTCGATTTAATAAAGAAAGGAAATTAAATAAAAACAAACATAGTGTTCAACTGGTGAACACATGTAACAAACACTTTTGATGTAATTAAGTTAAAATCCCAAAGACACCAGAAATACAGAGATTATCATTGTCATTAATACATGTAAAACCAATTTTACTAGGACAGCGAAATTGCCATTTCTATCTGTACAGCGAAAATGTATTAGCGATTATTAAAAACTGATTGAAATAAAATTAAACCAAGATCTCAACTGACTGACATATGTATTACAAAATGTTGCTACAGTAAAGCCAAACCTCAACCTGACGATACTAGGCGGGAAGGAGATCATTACTACTGATTCACCAATAAAACCATTTTTACTAGGACAGCGAAAGCCTTTCTATCAGTATAGCGAAAATGTCTTAGCGATTATCAAAAACGGATTAGAAAAAAATTAAACCAAGACCTCATCTGGCTAACACATGTATTACAAAATGTTGCTGCAATAAAGCCAAAACTTCAACCCAAAGATACTAGGCGGGAAGGAGACCATGCTGATTCATCAATAAAACCATTTTTACTAGGACAGCGAAATTACCATTTTTATCAGCACTGCGAGAATGTATTAGCGATTAATAAAAACGGATTAGAATAAAATTAAACCAAGAACTCAAGATCTATAAAGCCTCGTTTCCTCACTATTTGAATAATATAGGCAGATAGTATAGCCGCAGAACTGACACTAAAATATGCGGCGGCCAATTTTGGCCCTTTTTTTATGGGAGAGGGGTTCGTAGAGACCCGAAACAAAAAAAAATCAAAATCGCTTTTGAAACCCCTGAAATAAATGTCGACTCATCCAGACAATTGCAGACATCACAACGGGATTAACATTATCGACTGCAGTGCACCAACATCATTCTTCAAGCTGCACATCTCAAACGTTTACCCATAATGCAATTTGCAATATTCAATTTCCGTTTGTCAGTTTTCTGTAACACAAGTCAATTACACGTGTATTATGTAAATGTCGAAGCACTTCATCTGAATCTTAACAATGTCTTGTCTAGACAAAAGGAAGCTCCGCGTCGGTCTTGGAATAGTAAGGTTTCTATAAGGTGGTGTCGTATTACGGAAACCTTACTTCCTTGAATCAGGGAGCGTGGTTCCTTAGTGATACAGAATCGAAACTGTCACTATGAGATCCTGCATGGGTATTTTGGGATACACAGGCATAATAAAAGGAACATGGCTTTTTTTGTGCAAAGGAATGATAAATGAGCCGCCTCGTGGGAAAACCAACAATGTGGTTTCCGAACTGGTCCGACACAAACCGGCCTGTACAAGCACAGAAAAGAGCTAGAAGCTTGAAATTTCGGATTTAAGTAGAAGAGAAATTGTACTATCCGAGTAGCGAAAACAAAGGCGCTGATCAGCTTCGCGGTTACCGCGAAGCTGATCTGCGTCTTTGTTTTCGCCTATGTAGATTGTTGGTTTTCCCATGAGGCGGCTCAAATCATGGGATATGGGATACTGAAGAGACCCTGGAAGGGTGGTATTCAGGTGAAACATTCCTATTGTGTATGAGCACACTGCGCAACGTCAGTGTTTAGTACATGTACATGTACGTGCATGTTACGCGTAGCTTTTAACGTCATTTTGTTTTGATTTTTTCTCAACGACGTTGCAAACTGTAAAAATTATTCTATTTGTTTCTGCATAATTAAGTCCAAAAGCGGGTATACATATTGTTCATTAAAAATAAAAAAAAGAAGAAGTTCTGTGACAAGTGATATATCGCAATTCGTGTATAAGGTTACTAATTTATGTTATTATTTCACTGTTGATGACGTCGCATAAATATACGCGACGTCAGTGCAAGGTTTGTCGTTAAAACGGAAAAGGTGTGGATAGTGAACGTTTTTTTTTTTCTCCATATCTTACGGCGCAATCCCGTGACCCCCATTTTTATTTCATTTAAAATGGTTGCAGTGTTTGCGAATATAATCAAAATGATAGACGTAGTTTAGGAGATATCGCAAAATACGTACAAAAGATACAAGTAGGCAATGATAAGGAAATGACGCAATCAGAAAGAAATTCCCACTCCATAAACCGAGGGGTGGGAAAAAACTAGAATGACACTTAGGTACTTATACCAAGAAACCATAAACATACAGTAAGCCGAGTGAGCAGCTATTCCCCAATAGGCAGCCACTCAGTTACCTGAACTAAAATATGAAAACGTACAAAGGAAAAATTGTCGAGAAAGCTAATTTTGCTTTTAAGAGCATATTGTTACAGTATCAAAATATAAGAAAATAACAGTCATCGTGTGTGTAAGTTGTTTTTACAGTAATAACACATGTATTTTAAAAAACACATGTCCGCTTCGGTGCGGTTTTTGAAATGCACGAGAAACATCCGAAAAGCTATGATACCATGGAAACGAGGCCCGTGACACATCCCCACCCCCCACCCCCCCCACCACCACCACCATTTTTATTTCGAGTTTATTCCAACGATACAAATATCTTGATGCATGTGAAGCTTCAAGAAGATCATATGCGGGAATCGAATCATGAGTAGTGTTTCCCTTAAAGGGATATCGCGATAGGAGTTTCAGGGATTCTTGTCAGAACTTTAAAGGCATATGAGATACCTTTCCAAAAATAAAGGGATATGGGATTCTGAGACCCCCTTTCCAGGGCATTCACTATATGTCCAAAATGGGACAGAAGTATACCGCACATGGCCGAAAAGATAGACACACTTTCCATTGTACTGTCTTTGGCATTTTACTAGAACTAACAATTTGTTTATTAAATTGTGTTTACACCAAACGTATCAAGATCCGAGCTTACTTATTACCACCGTAATGAGGAAGTCTGCGTCTATCTTTGATGTTCCTAGCAATAAATAAATTTTTATGGATTTAATAACCGATGATTCATAAACAATTATCTATCTCTCATTCTGATATTTATTCCATTAGACAAAACGTGCAATGAGATGTCGGAGTCTGTATAAATCAAACAGCGAAACACGAATCTAAAAACAATAGTTTAATTTTTGCAGGGGTATTTGGCTCACAGCTTGTTCATCCTTAGCTCTTCAACAAGCAATTAAACTGGGCTTTCGCTCTCGCATTTCAACACAATACCGGGTCCTCAAACAAAAACAATCCTCGATGAATTTGATCACATTCTCTTTAATTTGATTACGTCAGATAGACATGTAAAAGTAAAGGAAAACAATGACCAGGAACTGGTCCCGAGGTTATAAAAGTTTTATCATGCTCAGCTCAACTGAGACTCAATTTTATCCTGTTAATAAACGTTAGAATGCCAACAATTGGTGGCATTTTAACATTTATTAGTAGGATAAATTACTGGCTGTGATGGTCAAAACCCAAAATTTCAATCAATTTGGGCTATTTCAGTATTTATGAATAGTTTAAATTTCTTGCTCAGCTGAGCATGACAATATCTTTATAACCTCGGGACCAGTTACACTCAAATCCAATGTACCATCCGAGGTAGGGTACTGAGGTGGGAAATGCCAAACTGACAATCCGATTCTGGTACAACGAGAAATAATCGTTAGCAACTACTTCCCTAAAGGTGTCCACTTAGTTGTCAGTTATTATATACACGTATAAAATGTAGCCATGATCACAATACCATTGTCTTGTACCTAAGGTCATGATCATAGTCCATCCTCAGTCAATCAGGAAAACATGTCCGTGAAAAGTATACCCCCTTAAACCCCACTTTTATATAGTAAAACTGGGGTATGCAGGGGTATACCTATTTTTCTTATTTTTGCTCCAAAACATAGATTGTGGGTACTCGTTAGAACCCCACAATCTATGTTTTGAGCAAAAATAAGAAAAATATCAAAATTTTTCCTCTGAAAATTATCGATTTTTGACCTGAAAAAATTACTGTATATCATATGGGCATGTTTTCGTAATGTTAGTCAAATGACGATATCTGTGCGTTTCAACTTAAATACTCGATCCGAGTGCACGTGATTCTAGCCTCGAATATGAGGCTCCGACTCAAGACCTTTAAATAGCAGTACTAGGAGAAACATTTAACTACTGCCATTCCAACCGCTTGCAATGTATTTCTAGGAGCAAAAGACCGTTGGTGCCAGTAAAAAGTTCGTTGTTTCCTAACAACATTTTCTTATTCTATGCTTTAACAACCGTAAAGTTTTTCGTTGTTCCATGAATATCAACGTTTGTATTTCACACTAGTTTTGATTGTTGCAGCAATTTGCATCATGATCATGTTATTCCTGTATTTACTCAAATTTCGAACAAGTTTTCGTATTGTAACAGCCGTGTCCAGAAATAGCCTGTCAAAGCCGTTTCTGACAAGAACCGACATACATTACACTATATGTAACGGAATACTGATTAGCGGACTGATCTATCTATGTAATGAAAGCATCGCTGATCAGAATTGCGGTAACCGCGCATCGTTATAATTGTACATTGTTAAGAACTGTATTTTCACGCGATGTGGCACATGCTGTGCTTTTGTTTAGAGTTTCGGAGTGCACTGCGTTCATCAAGAAATAGCTTGTTTCTCTCAAAATGAAACATCAATGGTTTTGTACATGGATTAACAGGTGGCACGGAACATCTTTCATTGCATAGCATTCTCAGTTCGGTGCATTTTTCTCACGGCCATTCTCATGTACATGTATATTCCTAAAGTTCTACAAATAAATATTGTTATTCGGGATATGTTGATCCGTTACGTCAATGTTTTACCCCTATAGCACTCTGCATCGTTTTCTTGAATTATCAAAAGGCTAAACAGGGAGCAATAACCAGGCACTGTCACAATCTTGAACACAAATTACACAGAAAACTATTCAGAAATACGGTGTAGCTGGACCATATAATATAATTCAAAATCTAATTACATTAAACCGATGATTTTTTTTTCTCAAAAGGTGGCAAAACAACTAAGTATATATCTGCATTAAATTGACATCAAATAAAAACAAAACAACCTCATAGAATCACAGCATTTGAACGGAAGTTATAAATTCCCTGGGGTGCTCATTTGACGCAATTCAATTTATTTTCATTTACGTAATACAAAACGGGCGGTCACTGACACGTCCTTCGAACGCTAATTGTTTTTTATAAAACAATCAAGATGTAACAAAGTCAGCATCTTATTTCGCTATATTCTGGCCGAATGCACTTTTTTCTTCAGAAATTGTCTGCTTAGCCATAGATGCCAATTTACATATAAATTACTGACCGGGCGTCAGAATGTAGGGCATACTGTTGCTGTCATAAACAATAAACAGTCGGTTCCTAACAACAAATACAGTATCGCACACAAATAGCCATTTTGTATGAAATTTATTACAAGACCCTTTCGCCAAGTCTACACGAGCTTTGGGCCAGTTTACTAATTTCCAAAACGACACGAACACAGCTTGAACCGTCGTAGCGGTGAAAAGGTACTAGTAGGCAACGATCAGGAAAAGTCGCAATCAGAAAAAGATTCCCACTCCAAGAACCGAAGTGGGAAAACACTAAATTAACAATCAGGTACTTATACCATGAACACATATCGTAAGCCGAATGAGCAGCTATTTTCCCAGTAGGTGGCCACTCAGTTACCTAATAAAAATAGGATAACATACATAAGGCGCCAGTTATTACTCAGGCGGTTCCATATATACATCGGACAGGAATGATTATATAGTAAAACGATATGACCTTGCCGGTTTTAATCAAGTGGAAACGTCTTTTCTATGGACATGTTTATATAAAGATGACATTGGAACCAAAACGGACTATTCCCGAAAGGAGGACACTCAGCTGTTTGACACCAAAGAACACAACAGGTCTTCTAACATACCTCCTACTAGTCTTCAACAGCCATTGGGTTTTGAATATGTCGGCCCCTGACTGTTTTCCAAACCGTATAATCCTGTCTCGGTGTCCACTGTGTGAATTTCTTATATTGATTGACAACTTTTGCTTTCTTATCTACCTTGTAAGGCAGACCGATATTCAGTGCGAACGGAATTATTCTTATTGATATGCATAATCACAGACAAGCACATGTCATGATGCCCTTTGGTCTCGCCAGCAATCGTGACGTGAGGGATTTCAGATTAGGCTCTTGAATGCAAACCAAGCTGCAGCCATATACAATCAGCGGCTTGGAATCAAAAAGTGGAGAAGACCTATCCATGTAGCGAAAACAAACGGGCGCTGACCAACAGCTGATATACGGCTTTGTATTCACAAAAGCAAAAGGCAGCATTGTCTTATGAAACGCCTCAAATGTAAATAGACACTGTCATTCCCTCAGCTGTTCAACGTGTACTTACGATTTTGCATGTACAAACGAGTTTATGACAGTATGAATCGATGTGTATTAGTAAGTTTGCCATTTCCTGATCGCTTTATCTTTACCTTAAAAGACCACTGCTTTCAACTTACTCTCTATGACAGTAGATGTTTTTACGTATTATTGCTTAATGTACGTTACTGAAGATGAGATATTTAGAGAGAAAATATTTATTCCGGTTGCCTTTCCAGAATGTTCTTTAAGTAAGTCAGTCTAGGAGTCTTTGATATTTAGTGGCCTGATGGTATTTTCGGCTTTAACTTCTGGACCGTTTTGATTTTCATCAGTTATGACAAATACATAGTACATTACAATAAAATCAGCAGAGAGAATATGTTTGGACCTCTTCGGTTAGCCATAAAACCCAGCGGTATGACTTCAAACGTATTTTAATCAATCAAGTCTGTTAGTTATTCTGGAAGAAATCGGTAGGTAATCATCGAATGATCCCAAATGTTATGCCAAGTGATGTAAAATGGTTTTATGGTACGTTACTTCAGTATTCAGTAGCAGGTCAATATCCTGCCTTGGAAGTACTGATTTCTGTATTTTGGCTTCCTAGTTAACAGACATCAGTCATTACGGACGACACAGCTTTTCTGTGTACTACGTACCGGTACTGTTCTATGACTAGTCGATACCAATAAGGCGTTAGTTTACTTCGAGAGCTAATTTGACCTACTTTGCAACCCCCCACCCACCCCCATTCAAGGACAATTTTTCATGGGTGCCAAATCGTTCATTGGGACCCCAGAAATGTAAAGAATGTTTCTCCTCTTGCACTATGAAAAAAATGCATGGTTTCAATGGCAATTGTTAACGATGATTTGGAGCTCTTGACTCCACGTTCCGAATCTCTTCCAATCACCAACTCGGGTACCGCACTCCCCGTAGAATTGAGATGGCTTTATCTCTTCTTTGTATCATCAGGCAAACATGTCTGTGAAATAAATACCCCCTTATACCCCCACTTTTATATAACAAAACTGGGGTATGCAGGGGTATACCTATTTTTCTTATTTTTGCTTCAAAGCATAGGTTGTGGGTAATCGTTAGAACCGCCTCGCCGAGGCGATTCTAACGTGTACACACAATCTGTGTTTTGAGCAAATATAAGAAAAAGATCAAAATTTTTCTGCTGAAAATTTTCATTATTTGTAACTTTAAAAATCCTTGTATATTACATATGCATGGTTTCGTAATGTACAAGAGGTCGTTTGAAACATCTGGAGTGCTTGAGCACTAGCGTTAAGTGATAAGAATTCGTAGAAAAAATTCTACGAACCAAAATGGCTCAAACAGGCTTGTTTATCTGCAGACACTTGAAGCTTTGACGATATTACCAACAAGCAGTAAAATAAGTTACCAATTAGGTTATACATTCTAAAGCTTACCTGCACGTTGGTTGCTACAAGCTCGTTTCTCATTGGAATGTGACAACTGGAGACTAGTTCGCGACTATTTCGCGACAAAGATTAAGGATATAAACACAACTTTCACGTTGCAGTCTCATTGAATGGACATTTATGCGACAAATTTGCGAATTTCGGTCTAATTTTGAATATGTAATATATAACGTACGACAGTCGCGAGACATTCGTGAGAGTGTCTCACGGTTCCGGTCGCCTATAAGCAGGCACTTGAAGTCAACAAGTAGAAAATAAGTAACCAATTAGATGATACATTCTAAAGCTTACCTGCACGTTTGTTGCTACACGCATATATGTTTAATCCATATTGTGCCATAAATGGGCATCGAAAATAAAACGAAGGGTACTTGATAAATTAAAAACGAGGATAGTTGCGAAGCCTATTCTAATGCCTAAATGAGCAAACTCATAAGGAAACTAATTTTTGAATAACGTACTGCTATCAAAAAGCCATACCATAAAATAAACATTATATACAATAATGCCGACGGGTTGATAGTTTGGCTCGCAAGTCCGCAGATGTGATTTTCACAAGTTTAGTATTGACACGAAAAGCTTGCTAATATACAATCTAGGTCGTGGTTACAAAATAGTAAGAAATTCCTGCATCTGTCTTTTTCATCAGGAAAACATGTCCGTGTAATGTGTACCCCGTCAAACCCCACTTTTATATAGCAAGGGGTATAGCTATTTTTCTTATTTTTGCTCCAAAACATAGATTGTGGGTACTCGTTAGAACTGCCTCGGCGCTAACGTGTACCCACAATCAATGTTTTGAGCAAAAATAAGAAAAACATCATTTTTTTTTCTATTGAAATTTTCAATTTCAGCAGAAAAAACAATTCTGTATATTGCATGGACAAGTTTTCATAATGTATAGACATCCAAGTGTCTGGATGTATCATCAGCTGGTATGAATAGGTACAAAATGATAATAAAGTGCCTTTCACTTTGCTTTTATATAGATATTTAAGTCAGGTGGAAAGATTTTCAGAGAAACAACGCCTATTCATTGGCAACGTTTAGATTGTTTAATGTCACATTGATTGCCGTAAAATTTTCATTCCGTTTGATCTTAAGATTCTCCAGTTATCTAAGTGAACAAAAATAAAATGGGAAAATCTTCTTCTACTGTTTCTACAGAAATGTAACACGGTGTTACTTGCACTGAATTTCACTGGATTCTTAAGCTAAACGTGTAATGACGTTACAAATCGAAATTTATCGACATTTGATTGCATACATTCGGGCCCAATCATTTATCCAGATGCAAACAGAAAATATTACATTACTAAATTGAATGTTGCTTAGCATTCTTACTGTATTCGCAAAGCGTAATAGCGGTTTTAAGGTGATTTCACGTGCATGTACGTTATGGCAGTTGCATACGCAGCATGCATTGCGTGCTTCTATGAAAGGATGGAATAAAACAGAAATAAAATTAATAGAATACCTTACAGGAAATATTTATGTTGCTATGAAATTAACATTCACAAATGTTACTTCACTATTTATGGGATCGAAAAATGTAAACATACACGCCATGAATCGCATAATAAGAAAACATTTTCCTTCATATCTTTTACCATTGTCTGCATTTGTTTTTCATTCTTGCTCTCAAAACCGAGAAGACGCACTACCGTGGTGATTATGTACGCTCCTTTTTCACTTTTTTTTCTAGAACAATGTTTTCGAAATGACGTAAGCAGATAGCGATAATAGCCCCTCATTATTGCCTCATATACAAGAGCGTTAATTTGAGAGTCAGACACTCTTTGCTTGACCAAAGCAGCACAGGAAAGCAATTGTTCAAATGAATCATCCGAAGTAAAAACTAAACCTTCAGTTTGAATTCGAAATGATAACATGTAAAAACGTCAAAGAGAACGTACAATCAAAACATGCATGCAAGTCCACGAACTAGTTTTTACTGCATTTAAGTTCATGTACTAATGCAACAATGTATTTGTATTTTATATCGCATATAAATCGTAGTCGTTCAGTGGCCATAGTGCGCTCTCGCTGCTGTGTTTGCATGATGTCTATTCCTGGTTCTGATTATTTAAGGTTTTTAATTTAGATATTGGAAGGTGATTTTAATCTATGTTTGAAACTTGCTGATCTTTTCCGTTGAAAACAACAAAATTTCATCTGTTTATGTATTTAGTGTTTTTATTGTTGTTGTTGTTGTTGTTGTTGTTGTTGTTGTTGTTGTTTTGTTTTCTGATGTTTCGTTCTCTTTTCTTTTCTTGTAATCTAGTCTGTACTTCAATTGGCCATAACGCAGTTTCTAACAGTCCGGCTCCCTCATAATAAACTGTGTGTGTTCGTTTACAATTTTCAATTCAACGTAATAATAATTGAGCCGCATCGTGAGAAAACCGGATTTTTGCCTAGGCGAAAACAAAGGCGCAGATCAGCTTCGCGGTAACCGCGAAGCTGATCAGCGCCTTTGTTTTCGCTACTCGGATAGTACAATTCCTCTTCTACTTAAATCCGAAATTTCAGGCTTTTAGCTCTTTTCTGAGCTTGTACAGGCCGGTTTGTGTCGGACCTGGTCGGAAACCCCGAAGACCGGTTTTCTTGCGTCGCGGCTCGTATGTCATACGACTGTCAGGAATAACTTGTCGGTTTTGTTTAGTTCTATTGTATCAAGTTGTATTTATAGATTTCTGTCCATTTTGTTTGAACAAATGCAAGGTCACATTAAGCTGAATGAGTTCTATATGAAAAATCATTTAGATTTGCATAACTAACAACGTTATATGGATATGTCATCATATCGTAGTCTCTTGATACTCTTAAGGCTCCAGACTTAAGAAACTTCGGATCACTTAAGGCTACGAAATCTTATGTTACTTCAGGAAAGACAAAATATGCTTTTGGTGCATTGGGTCGTACGTCTTGCATTTTGACATAGTAAGAAAATTATGTTTTCAACTTCAAAACACTGACTTTAATAGCATCAACAATTTAAAAATGAAAAAACAATAAATAGTTTGATTCGTGGTAGTGAATATAAAATAAACAATCAATTATATCTTTCATTGAATTTATGCATATCTTCCAATGAATTTATGCATAACTACTTATTACAACTAAGCCAGAAATAAGATCTAGACGCAGTCAATCATAGCTGAACATTATCGAGATTATAAATCTGCATTTTACTTGAATTACAGGGAAGTAAATATTTATTATATCAGTTATTAAATAATCTCACCTCTTTATTTCTTAGGAAACACTAATCCCGTAGTAATTCTCTTCTAGGATAAAGTAAACGGCGATTCCCCGGAATCTGAATACAACCACCTTCGGCTGAGATTATCTTTAAAATAATCAAACCACCACAGGTTATCTTTATTGCACAATATCAAACCATATCTCTTCAAATGTTTAGCTACAGATAAGGCCTATTGACTGAGAATTAGCTTTTAATATCCAAGTTATTTAATGGTAATGCACTTGTGTTAAAATGATAAAATGAATAATCGTTAGCAATGTTATTCTTCGATAGCAGCGACTGAGCTAGCTACAGTGAGAGCTACTGAATGAAACTGCTGTTTCTGAAATTGATTCTTTTCTCTGCTAATAGTGACAATGCCCAGATCTATACAGCAAGTGTGCTTTGTCACTTAGCGCAAGGTGTGTCACTGTGACAAACTCAGCAGAACAACAGTTCAAAGTAACGAAGTTATAAAGATTTTAACTCAAAATGCGATAAGAGCAAGTTTCTTACATGTAGCATCATGCTTTGTCACTTAGCACGAGGTGTGTCACTGTGCCAAACTCAGCAGAACAACAGTTCAAAGTTATGAAGTCATTAAACATTTAACTCAAAATTCGATAAGAAATTTCAGTTTCTTACATGTAGCACAATGCTTTGTCACTTAGCACAAGGTGTATCATTGTGACAAACTCAGCAGAACAACGGTTCAAAGTAACAAAATTATTAAACATTTAACTTAAACTTAAATCAGTTTCTTACATCCGCAACTTTGGTCGAAAACTTTCTTAACACCCTGTTCAGTAGTATAATCTTGTGATCACTTTTGCGTTGTGCACCTTTGTTAACTGTTTTCTCTTTATTCTTGCACATAGCAAGCACAAATATTTTAAACGTCGAAGGGATATGCAAAATTTGGCCAGATTCGACCATGGACTGTGGTGTTAGATGATCATGGGCTTATGGAAAAACTCTAAAATGACTTCCATTTATGCTAAATGTTGCAAACACTTCCGGCCTTCATTACATCGCAGGAGCAGAAAGCTTACAGGTTGGTCAAATCTCATTTGAATGAATTAAAGAAATTAAATTGAGAGTGATTTCCATGACCTTTAAGCTAACAATGAGGAAATCTCTCATGTGAGTTGCAGGGACATTGACCACAGTCAATACACATCTTGTAATTGAGACATTGGTTCGAATCTCACCAGTACCTACCTGACCATTTTTGCTATTAAAAACGAAAAGCGCTTCCAGTTTTCTGCAGGTCTCTAAACTATGCCTCTTCGATTATAGAAGCAAGTGTTTCCCATGAATGCTTAGACTATCTTTTCCGGAATATGGATGAAAGTTATTAAGAAAGGTGAAATGAATGAGTCAGGAAATTTATTACAGGTGGTCAAAATATATAACACTAACTACTAAAAAGTCTTATGTAATAATGATATTTGGGTTGGCTATATAGTGTATCCTCGACCAAACATACAAAGCATACAAAAATAAAAAAAAAATCATCAGAAGATTTTGTTTTCTTTCTCGCCTCGGCAACTTGGCACTGGACGTTCTTACTAGTACTGGTCATGTGTAGTTGTATCCACGTGACACAAAAAAAAACATAAAATAAAGGGGCTATTGTCAGAAACATTTCGCAATGTTAAGCGTTGTCCCCGAATTCGTTTCTGAGAAAACGAATTTGAATTATTACAATGGTCACTGCTCTTATAGCTATAGGATGCCTGTTTTTATTTTTATTTCTATTATTTTGTTTCAGAATTTAGGCCTTTGGCACACTGACTACAAGGTTTTTATACGAGTCTCAGAGTTGTTATGCGTTATACTCTTTCAATTAACACAGCACATATTCATTGTCTGTAGTCGCGGCACATGGCGACCAGACAAGATATTGCCTGCTCGGCTGAAAAACAAAATCAGTACTCCAGGGCCCTGTTGTATAAAACTTTATTAACTCTTAATAACAGGTTAAAGTTCCAGTTAACTTAATGCCAGTTTTGCTCCTGTTGGATTATTGTTATTGAAAATCGACATTAGTGTCTACTTAAAGCTGTCATTTGCAAATGTAGGTCCAAAGGTACTTTAAGATTGTTTTGTGCAGCAGAAAATTAATGCCAGCTGCGCTAAGAGAGTTCTTGAGCTTAATGGCAGCATAGGTTTAATGACAGCTTAAGTTTATGCAACAGAGCCCTGGTTCTTTTTAAACCATAAATGTAAGGAATTAAATGAAGGTATCGCAATGTTGACAATGGATATTCCATATTACAACATCGTAGTTCTAATTTTGTGAAGCATTTTCTTGACGTGTTGCGTTATAAGTTTGGTTCAGTATAGTTTTGGACAAAAGCAAAAGTTAGAATTTTGTGATCAAAATTCGTATTTAAATACTGGTATACTCGTATGTAGTTTGCTTTGATATATGCTTTGGTGGATTAAGGGAATCATTAGTTTTAGACGTGACTCTTCAAGTCTTAAACCAGACAAGTTTGCATTGAAAGTAATGTTATACTGCAATGGTCACATTTTTTGTGCATTGAAATTTAACAAGTCTTCGGTTCTGTTTTTCGTGCAGAATTAGTTATAAATTATGGATGTAAATATTAAAATACTATAACAATTTGCATCAGGAAAACATGTCCGTGAAATGTATACCCCCTTAAACCCCACTTTTATATAGAAAAACTGGGGTATGCGGGGGTTTACCTATGCTGAGGCGGTTCTAACGTGTACACACAATCTATGTTTTGAGCAAAAATAAGAAAAATATCAAAATTTTTCCAGTGAAATTTTTCATTTTTTACAACCAAAAACTTTTCTGTATATTGCATGGGCGTGTTTTCGTAATGTATGTATTAAATACATCTGATGCTTAATAAACTCTAGTCTTTTTCTAGTTCACATGCACTCACCAGCAGAATATGTATTCCAACAAATACAAAAGGCACATAATGATATATATCTTTTGCAATGTATTTTCGTGGTAGCAATATGCTGCAAGTCTGTAAATCCTTTGATGAATTGTTAATATGTAAAATTAAACATCTGTTACCTAACCTTAGTGATACTTTTGCATTCAATGATCTAAATAATAGAGAATGTAACATATGTAATCATACACTAAGAAGCCTTCTGATTTCATGGTGTGGAATATAGGCGGTATTTGGGCACAGTAATGTTTTCATTTATATATTATTCAGTTCATTAGCTTATGAGCTAGTGGGGCCTAAAACGAGAAGAATTAACTTTGCTTCAAACAAGGCAATCGTTTAGATTTAATATAGAATCGTCCAGAAATGAGTTGTTTACTTGCTATATATATATATATATATATATGTGATGTTTAAACATTATGTGTAGATATCATTTTAATAAATACAAAATCTAGAAATTCTTTAGAAATTCTTCAGAAATTGTCTAGAAATTACTTGTTTAGTTGCCATGAGTGGCCTTAATATGATGTGGATATTACCGACTCAAATTCATCTACTGAGAGATCATCTCTATTTATATGATGAGTGGATATTTTCAATTTGCCAAACACTCGTGAATTTCAGAACAGAATTTAAAATGCATGAACTGTCACAGAAAAAAATGGCCACAGTCCCCGTGATATATAGAATTAAACACAACGTATTACAGAAGAAGCGTTGCATACCCTGTTTTTTTATTTTCGTGAAATTGCATGCTACATGAGGTTTATATGGTATTTATTTAAAAGCTATTGCATTTCATTACTCCGCGAGCTGTGGTTCATTTATTCAGAGATATGCATCAGATAGAAAGAAATATCAAGAAATAATTGGAAGATCAGAAATAAAATAAACACAGAATGAAGATAAAAGTAACAACTTACAAATGAATACCTTATCCTTTCATCGCTAGTACTTGAACGATTTCTCCATTCACACTTTGCACCAAATAGTTGAAAGTATCTTAATTATAAAGATGAAAGCATCTGTCTGAAACAAGTAAATCTAAGTATACAGATACACTGGTTACACTTCCAACGCAACACCATCAGAATAACATGACCGTGAAATATATATTCCCTTATACACCGCTTTTACATAGTCAAACTGGAGTGTTTAGGGTATACACGTTTTTACTAAAACATACGGGTACATTCACAATTTAAAGTGAATTGTATCTCTATTTTACAAATAAAAAAAAACATAAGAAGGAAGTATCTAAACCTTAAACAGAAGGAAAATATCATACGCCTCATACAAAACCCATAAAGAAAACACTCAGGTTGCTTCTCACAAACTACATGACTTGAATATGGTCCCATTAGTTCATAATATACTGAGCCAAACTTATAACGCAACATCGGTTTATTTTTATTGTTAAACACCGGAACGTTATCAAATAAACTTTGACTCCACTGAATTAGATTATCGGACGATCGACAAATTTCACAACATCTTGTTTGTAACATTCTGTGTTATGTACGGAACCCTGGAAGGGACATTTTATTTTTCTTTTTTATCTTGTTTAAACAACTTATTATGTTGTTTAAACAACTTATTATGTTGTTTAAACAACTTAATTATCTTGTTTATACAAGATAATTATCTTGTTAAAACAACTTAATATGTCGTTATAACAAGATAATATGTCGTGCAAACGACTTATTAAGTTGTTATAACAAGATAATTATCTTGTTATAACAAGATAATATGTCTCTGATTGGCTGGATATTCGCCCCAAAACATGGCTACACTTGCTTCACAGAGTGTTTGGCGGAGCTGTATTTTCTCATAGGACTGTAGTATAGGGCGGTCGTATCTTTGTTAGCGTTAAAGCACGATGTTCAAATAAGTGAAATACACTTGAAGTGAATATTAAAATGGTTAAACCTCGCACGAAGGCGATGGTGGTTCGTCTCTCACTAATGAGAAAGACCATCATTATTTCTTGAATAGGTTCGTGTGTGTTGGTGAGTCCTTTGATGGCTGACTAGGCCAATTCTAGCTCTAAACTGTCGGTTGCAAGTAGAGCAAGTCAATGTCATTGAATCAGCTGGTGGCCCATTGGTATTGGCTTTGCGTTCTCTGCGCTTTCTTTCAGCTTCACAGATTCTCTTTTTTTTCATGGAGAGCTGCTCCTTTGTTGATGAGACCTCGCCACTTTGATCGCTCCTGTGCAGTCTGTTCCCAAGACCCAATTGGTATGTCAAAATCCTTCAGAGAGGCTTTCAGGGTGTCTTTGTAGCGTTTCTTCTGGCCACCTTGAGAGCGCTTTCCCTCTTGTAGTTCTCCATAGAAGACTTTCTTTGGAAGTCGCTCATCAGGCATTCTTATAACATGGCCGGTCCACCTTAGCTGTGCTAGCTTTAAGACAGTATGCATGCTTTGCATCCCTGCTTTCTTCAGGACCTCTGTGTCTGGGATCTTGTCTTGCCACTTGATTTTTAACAGCTTTCTCAAACAGCTTAAGTGGAAATGGTTAAGTCTCTTTGCATGACGCTGGTATACTGTCCAGGTCTCACATGCATACAAGAGGGTTGGAAGTACCACAGCCTTGTAGACTTTCAGCTTGGTGTCAAGCTTGATTCCATTTCGCTCCCAGACATTTGCACGGAGTCTTCCGAATGCCACACTGGCTTTTGCAATTCTTGCAGTGACCTCATCATCAATGTGCACTGCTCTGGAAAGAGTGCTTCCCAGGTAGGTGAATTTATCAACAACTTTCAGTTTTTCTCCATTCACAGTGATGGTTGGTTCATTGTACGGTTTTCCAGGTGCTGGCTGGTGTACAACCTCTGTCTTTTTTGTGCTGATTGTGAGATCATAGTTATCACATGGCTGTGAGACTTGATCCATGGCTCTTTGCATTTTTGCCTCTGAGCTGGCATTCTTATCCATATCATCTGCATAGAGGAGCTCATCTAGCACATCGGTCTGCACCTTAGTTTTGGCTTGCAACCTTCTAAGGTTGAATATATTGCCATCAAAACGGTACCTGATTGGAAAACCAGTGTCACTGTCCTGAAAAGCATCCATGAGCATGGCAGAAAACATCATGCTGAACAGTGTTGGTGCCATAACACAGCCCTGTTTGACCCCATTTGTTACCTCAAAGGGTTCAGAGAACTCTCCATCATTTTGCACACGTGCCTGCATGCCATCATGAAATTGCTGCACCATTGCTATGAATCTGGGTGGACAGCCAAACTTGGCCATGATTTTCCACAGTCCATCACGACTTACTGTGTCAAACGCTTTGGTGAGGTCGACAAACGTCATGTATAGATCTACATTCTGCTCTTGGCATTTCTCCTGAAGCTGTCTTGCTGTGAAGATCATGTCTATCGTCCCCCTGTCCTTTCTGAATCCACATTGACTTTCTGGGATAAGTCCCTTCTGATCAAGATGAACATTCAGGCGGTTCAACAGAATTTTTGCTAGTATCTTCCCAGCAATCGATAGGAGGGAAATGCCTCTGTGGTTATCACAGACTTGTGGATTTCCTTTCCGCTTGTATAGGTGGATTATGGATGCATCCTTAAATTCTTGTGGGATGGCCTCCTTCCTCCACATACAGTGAAACAGCTCGGTCAGTTTCTCTGCCATGGGTAGCCCCCCGGCCTTATAAACCTCTGCAGGAATTGCATCTGCACCTGGAGCTTTGCCAGAAGACAGTTGTTGAACTGCTTTTCTTGTTTCCATGACGGTTGGAAATTCATCTAACAGAACATTGCACTCTATCTGTGGCAGTCTGTCAATTGCATCCTCATTGATGCTTGATGGTCGATTTAGCACACTATTGAAATGTTCTGCCCACCTTTTCAAGATAGCCTCTTTGTCTGTGAGAAGAGTGTTTCCATCTGCACTGAGTAATGTGGTGGCTCCAGAACTCTTAGGGCCATAAATGGTTTTCAGTGCATCATGAAATTTCTTCATGTCCTTTCTGTCTGCAAAAGACTGAATTTCTTCTGTTTTCTTCCTCAGCCAGGAATCTTGCATGTCCCTAAGCTTGGTCTGGACTGTCTTACAAACGTTGCTGTAGGCTGCTTTCTTGGATACTGAGCTAGTATCATCTTGATGTGCCTTGTGCAATCTGTGTTTTTCTTCAAGAAGCTTCTGAATTTCGTCATCATTCTCATCAAACCAGTCTTGATGTTTGCGAGATGGATGTCCTAAAGTAGTAGCAGCTGAAGAATGAACTGTTTTATGGAAGACTGTCCAGTTTTCTTCGGGGTTCTCTGAACTGAGATTGATTGCATCCAGTTGGTTGCAAATGTCTGTTAAGAAAGCTTGTCGCATGCTGTCTTGATTCAGCTTTGAGACATCCAGTCTTTTAGCAGCTTTCTTGCCTTGAGGTCGCCTCGCAGGCTGGATTCTAAGGTTGAGTTTGCTGACAACCAGTCTATGGTCTGTCCAGCAGTCTGCACCACACATAGTCTTTGTCACTCTGACATCCTGCCTATCTGTTCTCCGCACTATAACATAGTCTATGAGATGCCAATGTTTGGAACGGGGATGCATCCAGGATGTTTTATTTCTGTTAGGTAGACGAAAGACTGTGTTGGTGATTAGAAGATCATGTTCAGCACACTTCCTTAGAAGCAAGAGACCATTGCTGTTGCACTTTCCAACACCTTCTGGACCTATAACTCCTTCCCAGGTCTGATGGTCTGTACCAACTCTGGCATTAAAGTCTCCAAGAAGGATAAGTTTGTCTGTACGGGGTGTAGCAGAAATAATGTCATCTAAGTCATTATAGAACTTGTCTTTAACCTCATCTGGATTGGTCATCGTGGGTGCATAGGCACTGACGAAGGCGATACAGTAATATTGACAGGGTCATCGCGTTTATACAAACCGAACTGCAAGGATCAGGTCGGCTATGATGTATTCAAAATGTGTAGACCACAAACTCTTCTTGAGAGAGCTTTATCCAAACGGTTTCAAGGCGCCTTGAGAGACGTACTTACTCGTACACTGTACCTGGACCAAATTTCATTTGGCACATAGACGGGGCTATGATAAACTGAAGCCTTTTGGACTTTGCATTAGTGGCTGCATAGACGGGTTTTCCAGAAAAATCATTTGGCTGAATGTGTACAACACAAACAATAATCCCAGAATTATAGGAGGTTATTTTCTAGAGTCTGTAAAAGAATTTGGCGGATGTCCTTGTGTTGTACGAGGGGATTATGGTACAGAACATGGACTTGTACGTGGCTTTCAGAATTTGTTTTGGAACAATACAGTTCCAAATTATTCATTACCATCTTACATGGACGGACGCAGCACTTGAAACCAACGTATTGAAGGCTGGTGGGGCACTCTCCGCCGACAGTGCCTTCATTCTTGGATAAGATTATTTAAGAGTCTGGAAGAAGAGGGTCATTTCCGCGGGAGTTTCCTTGACAAAAACCTTGTTTTGTTCTGTTTTACAGCTTTAATACAGGTAAGGCTGTTTTCAAACAGTTGCATGACCAAAGTTCTCGTTTTTGCGTATGTTTTAGTTTTAGTAAATAGTTAAGATAACTAGAAATTAAAAAATTAAAAAGTCTCTGCTACAGAAGCTGACGGCAAGGTTTGGCGTCACAAAACATGTTTAAGCCCCACTCCAAGTAATGTCATATTAATTCATATTAATGCCCGTTCTGATGCTGTACTTCTGTTGTGGTTCTCTTTGTTTTATGTTTAAATGTCTATTTTTGTGTTGCTCGCAGTTTTTATATGCGTCTTATATCCCCAGGGGGTGGGGAACTCTGAGATTTCGGGTCTAACGGACTACCCCCAAAAATATTAGGAATTTTTAGCATGCCCCCAAAACATATCTGCAATTGCTGAAAAACACTTAAAATAACCCTTTTTCCGACATTAAACACCAAAAAATATTCAATTTTTATTGGACTCCCAAAAAATATCCACAAAATTGCCTACCCCAAATCTGTAACCCCCCCCCCCCCCAGAAATACCGAAATTCGAAACTTTGACCCCAAAAATACTCCCAGCCTATGTATAGGGAAAATTTCCGAGTACCCCCCCGCTCCCCCCCCCCCCTGGTGCTTAAATGCACAATGTTTACATGCCGTCTTTCTGTTGAGTGAAAGGAACACGAAACCAAGTCAAACTTGACACGTCAATAAATATTGGGAAGAACAGTTTAAAAGTTCAGATAACTGAGTGACCACTGTTTTGGGAAATAGCTGCCCATACGGCTTACCGTATGTTCTTCGTTTTTGTATAAGTGTAATTTCGGTTGGTACCCACCTGTGTTGAAGGGCGGGACATTGGTTCTGATTGCACCAATTCCTGATCATTGCTTTCCTTAACTTTTCTTTCTGATATCTTAAGGATAGGGGTTTGTTTGTAAGATCCTCCGCCAGGCCAGTCGCTCCTGGAGCCACAGATACTATTGATCTAAAGGGTATTAAGAAAGGCCTAGGGGATTTAAGGCCTGATTTCGGCCTCATGTGTTGATAAAAAATGAATTTTGGAATTTTGAGAAGAAACGTATTGCAAATAGCAGGTAAAGGCCCCTGCTTATAAACCCTAGCACAACTATCACATTCAAATTATACATGTTGCCATGGCAACGCTCCGAAAAGCATAGAAATATCACTTTTTGCAATTTTGGGTCTATTTTTCACCATTCAACATTATTTTCAACTACCAGCCCACACGACGAACAATTTCTTATTGTGAAATAATTATGAAGTATCATCCAGATATATTGTATGCTAAGTATAATTTTGTTCGGAGAGTGGGCTGGCACTTAAAAATTAAAATATGTGTTTAGAAATGGTCAAAAATAGACCAAAAAGTGCAGAATGTGCTCGATCTATGATTCTTCTGGGCATTGCCATGGCAACGCTTGTAGGATAAATGAAGTACTTGTTCTTGTTTTTAATAGAGGAGATATATGGCTGTTTTAAGGAATAGTTTTCTCACCTAAATTCCAAAATTTATTTTTTAGCAAAATCTGAGGCCAAAATCAGGCCTTAAATACCCTAGTCCTTTCGTTTCATGCTAAAAATGGTTTCCTGTTAGCTTGGTAAAAATGCTTCTGACATCATAAATGACACTAGTATATTAACTTTAATTTGAACAATTACCTACAAATATAAACAAAATCATGTTGGATGAGTTACTTTATGACGATAAAAATGGCAGTCATTTGTCAATACCTGAAAAACATCTTTAAGACGTTTTGATTTTGAGTATCAAAATGGGGGTAGACCACAGATTATTTTCACTATACAAAGTTTTCAAACCCGCATATGTCATTTTTTGATCTGAGTGTTATAAATTATCTGTTCTGCATTGCTTATACGTTCAATTCAATCTCAAGGTTTTATTAGCTCACATGAGCAAAGGGCTCAGGAGTGAACTTATAGTATACCAATGGTCATTTTCATAGATCTTCTTCTCTGAAACCACTTGGCAAATTGAAGCCAAACCTAAATGCAGCTTCAGTGGGAATGGGTATATACATAATGACCATAGTATTAAAACATCTTCTCCTCAGAAACCGCTTGGACAATCAAAGCCAAACTTCATATGGATCATCCTTAGGAAGGGGGGACAAAGTTTATATAAATGATCCAGGTCACAAGACCAAGACTTGATAGCCATGGTTATAAATAGCAAAAACCTTTAAAAATCTTCTTCTCAAGAACCTGAAGGCTTATGATTTTGAAACTTGACATGAAGTACCAGTGCATGGAGCTCTACAAAATATAAATCATAGATATAAATCATGACCCTGAGATGACCTTGACCTATTTAAAGGAAAGGTCAACTTAGGTCGCCTATGGATTTGAATGAAGATCAGTTGAAAAATGTCATTTAATAGCAGAATATTTACAAGGAATAAGCAGAAGATTTATGTTTTTGAAAACAATTTTGCCCCAGGGGGTTGTCTGCCCCTGCTCTGGGGCTATATTCACGTAAATGACCATGATATTCAAAATTCTTATTCTCTGAAACCGCTTGGCCAATCAAAGCCAAACTTCACATGGAGCATCCATATGAAGAGGGGATGAAAGTTTATATAAATGATTCAGGTCCCATGGCCAAGATGGCCACCATGGCTATAGATAACAAAAATCTTTTAAAGATCTTCTTCTCCAGAACCAGAAGGCGTGTGATTTTGAAACTTGGCATGAAACATCAGGGCATAGAGCTCTATAAAAATACATAAATCATGACCATGGGATGACTTTAACCTATTTTACAATTAGGTCGCCTATGCATTTGAATGGGGAAAGTGGGAAAATGTCATTTAATGGCAGAACTTGCTAGAAATAGGCAAATGGACAGATAATTTGTTTACGAAAACAGTTTGGTTCTCGGGTTTGCCTCCCCTCCCCCACGTCATGGGCCTTTAATGCAAGGTAAATTGGTCAAATTTTATCAGGACCTTATATCAGGTGGGTGAGCGTTTTCAGGACCATTGGTCCTCTTGTTGCATTTGATCTTGCATAATTACATGTTGCATATATCTAATTTTGGTTCTTGTTTTCAGTTCGAGCTAGACGAAACTGCAAAGACCTGGAACAGGCATGATATTAGACAATCCGGGAATAACAGTTTGCCGTTCGGTCGTCCAGATGTTATATTTTATGCACCAGAGCTGTGGCAAACACAACTTGAGATCAGTTACATTCTGTTCAAGATTCAGATATTGATTTGGGTTCTCAAGGAGCAATGCTTCGTTCTATATTTCCCTGTGGTGAGGATGTTTATGAAGTTTGTGTTAGCATAATGGGTAGAGATAATATGGATCCACCAACAAACTTTTCAGAATGTTAACAGCTGTATCTTTATCTCCAGAACGAGATACAAATTCTGCTTTAGTGTTTGCTACTGTGCATTTAAAGGTACATAGGTGAGTCTGACAGAGAAGCACATCGGCAGAATTTTGTACCAATTATTAATCCATTTTGAGAAGCAAATAAAATGTGACAAATTAAATAAAAAGGATGAGAACGCAACCAACATCAGTGTGTTTATGGTTGTGTTTCTGTGGTTCAAAGATCTTAGCTCAAATTATTTTTACATTGTTTAAGGATACCTAATAGGGATGGTACAAACCACTTTGTGGACAGGGTAAGACTGATGTACTTAGTGATACAGCCATTAAGAATTCGAACAGTGTGCTGCATTAAAAGTTTTGTTACCTACAGTTTTTGGATTATTTCCTGTTTAAACATAGCTGTCAAAAGATTTAGTGCATCTGTTTCTCAGTTTTTAGAGATATTTTTTGTCTGTAAAACAGAATGTACTTATTCTCTGGTAAAAATATTGACCTTTCACGGTTTTATAGTTTTGGCCATTTTAAAATTTGACAATGGCGTCTAAGGTGGTCGCCATTTTGTTAAGGAAATCACGTGACCAAAATTAAAAAATATGTACATGTATTTAAAGCACGACTCGCTTTATAGACTAAAAATTGAACAAGATTGTTTTAATGAATGATAGGAGAGACTTTTGCTAATTCATTCAGTTATATTTGCATGAAAATGTGATATCTTTAATTTTATGATACCCTCACAGCCTCGTTTTGGACTCAAACCACCAAAATGTTTAAAACCATATAATTTTCTTATAAGTACATATTTTTTTCTTTTTTCTTTTTTCTTTTTTCTTTTTTTTTTTTTTTTTTTTTTTTTTTTTTTTCCAAAATGTTCAGCTACCTTCAGGTTTTCATATAAGGTGCATATGTAAGTTTGTGATCCTATTCCTTTAAGATAGTTTTATGTAATAAGGCAGCAAAAACAAACTGGCAGTGAAGCCTTTGGTTAGCACATCTGATCTGTATTTTAAGAGAACCGTACAAATTCTTGTTATTGAATCACAGTAGACAAAGAGCGAGTTTTGGGTCCTGTAAAATAGATTTCAGCCATGTCCATTCAAAGGCAGTTCTGTTGTGTTATTTTTTAAAGTCGCCTGTTAAGTCACTCTACTTCTGTTGTATATGCTCATTTTAATTTTAGTTGAAGCTAGCCGGGTGGCTTCCTTCCTGGGAAAGAGCTAGTCATACGCTCTTCAAATGTATTATCATATTCAATCTTGTATCTGTCTTGTATTGTCCATTCTTTCCCACATGGTTTGTGATGTGCCTATTCCTAGGCTTTCTGTTGTTGCTTCTCATCTAGTGAAAACTAGAATTGTCAGAGAATCTGACTATAGCCCCACTTCAGCGCTTTTCATGTCATGCGAAAGCCCAAATGCGGAAACAATTTTTGAAAGATGTACAATAAGAAGATCAGTCAAAAGATTATAACTCCATCACATTTGCGAAAAATGGTAACAATCTCAAGCTAGATCTTGTCAACGTTGATGTTGAGGTCAACGCATTGTCAACATACAGAGTGGAAACGAAATTCTGATGCGCATCAAGGGCCATAACTCCGTTACAATTTCGCGAAAAAGACGTCTAACAATCCCAAGCTAGATTTTGTCAATGTTAATGTCTATACATGTACAAAAATTTTGTTAAATTCAGTCAATTCATTCTGAAGATATTGAGCGGAAACGAAACTCTGACGCGCATCAAGGGCCATAACTCTGTTACCAATTTGCGGAAAATGATGTTTGACAAGTTTAAGCTAAATCGTGTCAATGTTAATGTGCATACAAAATTTGGTCAAATTCTGTCGATTTTGAGCGGAAACGAAATTCTGACGCGCATCAAGGGCCATAACTCTGTTACAAATTTGCAAAAAAGATGTGTAACAATGCCTAGGTCTTGTCAATGTTAATGTGCATACAGAATTTGGTCAAATTCCATCAATTCATTCCCAAGATATTGAGCGGAAACGAAATTCGGACACGCATCAAGGGCCATAACTTCGTTACATATTTACAAACAAATGTAACAATCCCAAGCTTGATCTTGTCAATGTTAATGTGCATACAAAACTTTGTCAAATTCTATCTATTGCTTCTACAGATATTGAGCGGAAACGAATTTCTGGCATAAATGAAGGGCCATCCAAGGGCAATAACTCTTCTACAATTTTGGGGAAAATGACATGCATTGGCACATAAGTAGATATTGTCAATATTGATGCATATGCAAAATTCGAATTAAGTCTATCAATTGGTTCTCAAGTTTTAGTGGTTATGGAATTACGGAATGACGGAATAACAGAATAACGGAATAACAGAGCGCGAATCCAGTATAGCCCCACATTTTTCAAGGAGACTGTGTTGCCTTTTAACTCAGCGATCTGTATTTTTGTTTCTGTCTTAGTCAAAGGGACCTATCAGATAAAACAAAGGGAGTTCCATGGTTCAGTGCTAGACTAAGAAACTTGCCTGCTGTAAAAGCCCAAGATAGCGGTACTTTCCTTGCTGTAAGCATCAAAGACAGGTATTCTGGCAATAGGGCTCAAATGGACATTATTCTCAATGGGCACTGATGATTGTTCAACTGAATCAAATGTAATCTGATTATTTCACAGTACCAAATGAGCTGCATCATGAAAAAAAAAACAGTTTTTAACATATGCAAGATGTACTGTCCCAAGACAGCGTAGCTTGCCTGAGTTGTATTTTGCCTCTTAAACTATTAAAATCACATTTCAGAAAAGAAAGGATAACATCATAAAGTAAAACTTCAAAGTCCATGACCTTGATCTCAAGGTCACTGAGTTGGGTCTGTCTGTTATAGGGTAACAGAGGTATAGTGTCAAATAGATCCAGCTATGTTCAAAAGATACCAACCTCTAGAAACTTTAATAAAAATATTAACATAAAGTTTCTAAGTCTGTGAACTTGATATCAAGGTCACCGAAGTGGGTCGAGATGGCACAGCGTAACACTTCAGACCAATATCTAACAGCAGGCATAGTATTAACTAGATACATACCATTTCCCCTGAGATACAGACTTCTGAACTTTATCCAAAAACGTTAAGCGCGAAAATTCGACGTTTTGGCTGTTCCAAAATTACGTCAAGTCGGATTTAATGTCAAATAACATGAAAATGAGCGATGGTATGTGCAATTAGAAATCTGATACTTGATTGATAATATAAAATGTAGATATAGGTATTGAAATTCAGATTTTAGATTTTAGGATCCAGAATTCACTGAATGATGAAAAACATTAGTTGTTCGGGCTTCACAGACATTAAAACAGCCTACTGATTTTTCATCATCCAGTGAATGCTAAAATCTGAATTTCAATCCTTAATTGCTGGCTTAACTGAAACTGCCATGAATTGTGTACACATATTGTCTGTGTTCACAAAGGATGCCAAAACATGAACACATCTCTACAAATCTACATAATCAAACCATATTTCGTGGATGTATTGGTCAATGCCTTGTAATTGCAGAATTATGGGGATTTTAGTGTGGCCCTGTTAATTAATGAGTTATATGTGCCCATGAATGCCAGAAACTTACATGAAAATGTAAAAAAGTATATAATAGTTTTTGGTTAAAGTTTCACTATTTGTGTATAATTCTTGAATCAAGCATCACAAACCATTCATATTTTTTACCATATGTACCCTATAGGGTTTGCTTTCTTTCCAAGCGTTCGGGCCCCAGGGACCATGCCCGGGGATGGGGCTAAAGGTCAAAATCTACGTCACTTATAACCATGTTCAGAAATCATTCATATTTGAACCATAGGTAATCTATAAGGTATGCTTTGTTATTATGACATCAGACTTTAGGATCCATGCCAAGGGTAGCGCTAGATGTCAAGATCTAGGGCATCTTATATTACTATTATTATTATTATTATTATTATTATTATTATTATTATTATTAAAGTATGACATTCTATTTTCATTTTCCATCTATGAGCACGGATCTGACCCTCAATGTCCGTGATCAAGTCATAGAATGTGTATACAAGTCAGCTCTGTAAACTGCACTAAAATGGATCTGTCTTTCCACCATACTGTCCATGGTTGTAGGCAATGTGCTAATTGCAAATGTACATTTCTAAATTGTACTTGTAAAGTACTTGTTGAGGTTGCTCTCTTTGATTTGGGAATTGATTTTCATAGTGTCAGGGGTGAATGTGTGTAGGGGAGATCGGGGATGGCGGGAGTGGGAGGGGCTACCAGCCTGGGGGTAAACGTGCCTCTTAAGGCAATTTTTCTAGTTCATTGTTATAAGAGAAATGTTACTTTGCTTGAAATGTTTGGTCAGGAAAAGTATTATTTATAGCCAAACACAGGTTCTTAAAAATGCTCAAAATATGCATGTTATTCACTTTTGACAAACATATTCACGCAACAGGCTGCAACAAGTCACAGGCAATAAGTGGGACAAACGACGTACCATTTGAAAGACGATATATTCATCTGAAATGACAGCTGAATGAAAATGAGCATAGAGATCTGACTATGGGTGTTATTATCAAATTCTACAAGCCAAGTCCTACACAAAGTAGCATCAAACCAAAAATTTCATATTTGCCTTCTTTTAAAAGAATCTGTTATCTGTTTGGCTATAATTGATACTTTTCCTGACTAAGCATTTCAGACAAAGCAAACATTTAACACTATAATAACAATGATTTAGAAAAAGTGCAAAAAGAGCAGTCTACAGAGCTAAATGGTATACTCATTCTAGACCTTGATCACGAAAGGGTCAGTTCCTTTGTCCTAGATGGAAAATGGAAAGAGGATGCCATTCTTGGATAATAATAATAATAATAATAATAATAATAATAATAATAAAAATAATAATGATAATAATAATAATAGGATGTCCTTGATTTTGGCCTCTAGCCCTACCCTAGGCTTGGATCCTAGTGTCTGAAAGTAACAAAGAAAACTTTATAGAGTACCCATTGTCAACGTATGAACGAAGTATAGAAAATACATTTTAATAAGTTCTAGATTTTGACCTCTAGCCCCGTCCCCACACATAGACCCTTGAGTCCGAACTTTACAGTGCACCTATGGTCTAAGTATGAATTCTTTCTGAATAGACTGCGGGTGTAATAATACCTGCATACTTACAGAAAATTGTTCATGCTTCTTCCATATTATAAAGGTGTCCTAGATTTTGACCAGTAGCCCCACCCCTATAGATGGTACCTAGGACATGGTGCAATGGTATAAATACAAACCCTACAGGGTATCTATGATCTAAAAAGAATACATTCTTATTATTGTTTTAATATATGGACTTAGAGAAGAAACATTAACATTGTAAACAGCACATTTGAAAGGTGACCTAGATTTTGACCTTATTAAGCCCAATCCACTGCCATGGACCCTGGCGTTTGAACTCATGTAAATACAACAAACTCAATAGGACACATTTGGTCCAGACATGAATGGTTTGTGGTGGTTGATTCATGAGATATACCCAAAACTTACACATTTTTACATTTTCATGGCACTGCTATTGGCATTCAAGAGCACTTAACTCATTAATTAACTGAGCTACACCAAAATCCCCACAATTCTGCAATAGCCAGGCATTGGCCAATACTTCCACAAAATATGGTATGATCATGTAGCTTTGTAGAAACGTGTTCAGACCCGTTCAACTCAAACTTTCTACCAATGCATGTTTTTACTTTACGTGGCTGTATGCTATCAAAATATATATTATTAAAATATTCATGCACCACCCACCCCCTTATGGAGACTGGTCTTTTAGGCTGCAGGACAGGACGTGCAGTCAAAATATGGTCTAGGTATATTAAGTTTAAGTTGTGATTTACTAGAAATTATTTGTTTGTTCATTTCGCTGCTTAACATCCCAATCAACAGCTAAGGTCGTGTCGGTACGCCTCCATCATCCTGCAAAGGTTTTTCAAACGTTTGGATATCAAACAATAAGCACTCAGGGTACCAGTCATTTCGTCATTGATCAGAAACGGCACAATCAGAAAGAAATTCCCAGCTTATCAGTATATCACAGTAATGTTAAAATGCTATTGTTGGACGATTTCATGTTTACGTCCCACTTAACTGACAAGGTCATATGGAGACGGGACTTCAGTTGAATGTCTCATGCGAAAGATTTGAAAAGCTCGGTATCGAAACTACGAAATAAGGTTTGTAAAACAGTGGCGTAACCACAAAGCCACGGAGGCTTTGATCTTCAATCGAAATGAAGGAAATGATATAGTTTGCACGTGTTGCTCAGTAACAAGGAAGATTTATACTTTAGGTTATAGTTACCGTATAAAATGGCTGTCCTCGTGGCCGAGTGACTGCAATCGCAGATTTCATTACCACACTTAATTATTCGATGATCTCCTTGCCGTGTCTGGTGTGGGTTCGAACCCCACACGGGGCACATGTGAGACAACCCAAGGTCCGTTTGCGGTAGTGCGAGGGGATTTATTCTCTGTGCTTAAGGCTCACGTTTTCGCCCCACCTACTGATTGTCCCGCATCATGGTGAGCTGTAATAATCTAGAAATTGACGTAAAACTGAATAAAAACTAAGTATAAAATTATTATTACGTATTAATAACCTATTTTGATCGACTTTTTTATTGACATGTCTTACGTAGATGTAAGTCTGTAGACTACAAGTTGTGATGTAACATTAGTAACAGCACAGGACTTTGACGTTTAATATCTACAAGCAAAAAAAAAAAAGCCCAAAGTGCTCTAAAACCTTATTTTCTGAATCGATGAGCGCAGTGAAGCAAGGAGAACAACGGAGATTTTCCTAAATGTGGGATGGGGCGATTTTTCATCTTCTTCTAGCATCTGTCCCATCGAAAATAATAACCATTTTTTGTATCCTATACACCAGTCATTTGTATCTCCGGCCCCTAAGGCCGGGGATAGCAGGGGTAAAGCGGGGCTTAAGCGCCAACAAGAAAGTGAGATTTTTTATTTATTTTATACTTTACAGTGAAAACCAATGTATATCAAAACTTGATAAAATTGGTATTTTCATTTATGAAATTTCACTGATATCAAATCTCACTGATAACAAAAGTCACTAGTGACTGATATCAGCCTATATCTTCACTGTAGATTTTGGATTACTTCTGACGTTTCCATTTACTTTACGTCATTAAATGTGTCTCACTTCAGAAATTCAAACGCCTATAATTCCGTTATTTATGAACGAAAACAAAGTGTGGGTATTCATTTTCTTAGTTAGGACGTAAGGAACAATGTGGTGCAAAATTGTTTGTGTTTTCAATTTTTATTTCTTATCTTTTTTTTTTTTTTTTTTTTTTTTTTTTTTTTTTTTTTTTTTTTTTCTTCATTTTCACCCCCTGCCTTGTGAATTGGAAAATCCTCATGTATTGTATAAAATAAAAAGAAAATTTGCTTTTTTTCGGTGAATACCAAATATATTTCATCTCGTGGGTTGAAAACATAAAAATTTTCACTCGTGAAAATTCTGATGTTTTCAACTCACTCGATGAAATATATTTGGTATTCACCTCAAAAAAGCAAATATCCTGTATATATCTTATCACATGATTATAGAACATTATCATATCAATTTTTTTATACCAATTTCAGCTCTCTAGAGCTATTGGTCACTGAGATATTGGCAATTTAGTTGGTATACCTCCTTCCTTTGGCAGTGATTTTTCTCCAATATCTTATGTTCTCTATTATTTGAGCAACAAGAAAGTCAGCTTGTTTATAAATCTTATAACCTGGTTATAGAATATTGTCATAGCAATTATTTGATACCAATTTCTTCTCTTTAGAGCTTATGGTCATTGAGATATTAGCAATTTTAGTAGTATACCCTCTCCTTTGCCAGTCATTTTTCTCTTATATCTTAAGTTTCTTAAATATTTGAGCAACAAAAAAGTCAGCTTGTTTATATATCTTATTACAAGGTTATAAATTACTGTCATAGCAATCATTTGACACCGAATTCTGCTCTCTATGGCTTTTGGTTGCTGAGATATAAAGGTATCCATAGGTACACCCCTTCCATTTACTGCGATTTTTCTCTAATATTTTAAGATTTAATCAATATTCGAATAGCAGAAAAGTCTGCTTATATATGTATCTTATTTCAGGGTATTTACATGTTATCATAGCAATCATTTGTTATCAATTTCAGCTCTCTATGGCTTTTAATTGCTGAGCTATAAATGTATCTGTAGGTATACCCCCTCCATTGTTCTGTGATTTTCCTCTACTATTGTAAAAAGGTACAAGTAGGCAAAGATCAGGAAAAGGCGCAATCAGAAAAAGATTCCCACTCCAAAAACCGAGGTGGGAAAAAACCGAACTAACAATCAGGTACTTATTCCATGAAACATATCGTAAGCCGAATGAGCAGCTATTTTCCCAATAGGTGGCCACTGAGTTACCTTAACTTAACTAAAAATATGAAAACTCTTACGAATATGAAAATTCGTAACTAAGAAATGATGCATAGTTTGAAAAAAAAATCCACGTCCCAGATGGGATTCGAACCCGGACCGCAGTATGTCCCTGACGAAGTATGTCAGAGATTGTACTTATATGATACATTGTATCGAATAGCTGTGCTATTTATAGAATTATAGAAGCTACGCATCATAGATAATCTCGAATGAATGAGTGGTGCAATGGGACATAACACACCCCCATTTCGAGAAAGTAATCATTTATGATTACGATAATGTAATTTTTATGACTGATTGACTCAAATGGTCCATCCCGGACGAGCCCCCATCTTACGAATATGAAAATTCGTAACTAAGAAATGATGCATAGCTTGAAAAAAATCCCACGTCCCGGATGGGATTCGAACCCGGACCGCCGGGGTAGAAATCCAATGCTCTAACCACTGAGCCAAAGAGTCGACTCCCTGACGCAGTATGTCAGAGATTGTACTTATATGATACATTGTATCGAATAGCTGTGCTATTTATAGAATTATAGAAGCTACGCATCATAGATAATCTCGAATGAATGAGTGGTGCAATGGGACATAACAAAACACACATAAGGCGCCAACAGCAAGACATAAAACAAAAAGAACCACCACAGAAGTATCGACTTGGAACGATCAGTAACACAAAGTTACTGGAGGGCTTGAACCGGTTTTACAGGTACCTAAGTTCTCATCAATATTTGAACATCGTGAAAGTCGGGTTCTTTCTGTATCTTATCACATGATTATAGAACATTATCATAACAATCATTTGATACACATTTCATCTTTTTTAGAGTTTTTGGTTTCTGAGATATCAGCAATGTTGTTAGTATACGCCCTTCCTTTAATCTGTTACTTTTTCTAATATCTGAACTTATTTTTAATATTTTAGCATGAAGATAGCCAGTTTAATTATATATCTTATTACATGGTTAGAGAACATTGCCAAAACAATCATTTGATACCTATTTCAGCTCTCTAGGTCTATCAGTTGCCAAGATACATGTGGTAACAGAGGTGTACCAAAATATTTACTCTGCTTATTAGTGGTGGAGGTGAACATTCTGTGATTTAACATTACCCAAATCGGCATTAAAGTGATCCTCTGGCCAAACTGGCACCCATGATCATTTGTTCTAAGGGTGAAAAATACATCCTATAACCCACGCAAACCCTTCAAATGGCATTAGAGTAAATCTTGATTTTTGTCATTTTCATTAATACTCATGAAAATGCAAATGAAATAATTTTAATTAGGTCTATGGCGTCAACAAATTTGTCAAATACTATTATTGGTACAATAACAATGAGCCACAATGATAGTTAGTTTTTATGGGGATAATTGACTTTTAATTGTTTCTTTTTTCGTTTAAATGTTTTAATGAAAATTCATAAATATGCATATCGGATGTTTTACATTTGTTTTATCATAGGATGAATGGACTATGTCTAAGCATTAAAATGAGACCAAGTTCAATGGTCTAGGATAAGAAACAACTGAGACATCTTCAATTTTCTATGTGTTTCCCCATTATTAAAACGCAAAAATTGAATATTTAGGGTAATGTAATGAAACATAGCATAAAACGCAAACGCTTCCACTTCCAGATGGCAGAAAACAGGGTTTGATAGCTTTTTCAATGTACTTTTGGAAAATCATAGTGTAAAAAAATCCCCCTGGGGGGAGGGGGGGTTGGGTAGCTAGACGACTAACCGGGTTTCAGTATATTCGGCGCCCAGGGATCTCCATCGTCGAGCAGCTTACTGAATCTGTTGAGTCCTCGTTTTTGATTCATCAGGATGTTTATCATGATTCATTTGTTTGTCCTTGATGATATATTGACTAGTTAGAGATTCACCACGAGGACCGATGAAATAACTAAATGTTATGAACCACTGCAGAAGCTGAGTGTGAGGTTATGGCTATGTAAATTCGATTTAAGCCCGCCAATAATTTTATAAAACCGTTCGTTCCAAGGCGATACTTCTGTGGCGGTTCTCTCTCTCTCTCTCTCTCTCTCTCTCTCTCACTCACTCTCTCTCTCTCTCTCTCTCTCTCTCTCTCTCTCTCTCTCTCTCTCTCTCTCTCTCTCTCTTTGTATGTCTTGGTGTTGAATTTTCATGCTGTTAGCGCCTTATGTGCGTTTTATTGGTAAAATAGCTGCCCACTCGGCTTACAATATGTTTTCTTAGTATAAGTACCTGATTGTTAATTTGGTTGTTTCCCCACCTGGGTTTTTGGAGTGGGAATTTCTTTCTGATTGCACAATTTCCTGATCGTTGCATACTTTTACTTTTTTTAGGATAACAATGCATAACTGGAGTCAAAAGTTGTTTAAGAAATGATCTATAAATTATTCAGAGGCGTCTTACATCTCAGATCATTGGGACTCTGTACAAACGGAATATGAATAATGAAGTATTCCTTTTATAAGAAGGGAAGCGCGGTGGTCTATTGGGTACGGTGTAGCACTCCGGAGCGAGAAGTCCTGAGTTCGAAACAGTAGTGTCCTTTGGCAAGACAACTCATTAAGAAAACATGTCCGTGAAATGTATACCCCTTAAACCCCACATTAATATAGTAAAACTGGGGTTTACGGGGTATACCTAGTTTTTTTTTTATTTTATTTTTTTTTTTTTTTTTTTTTTTTTTTTTTTTTTTTTTTTGACACCAAAAGATAGATTGTGGGTACGTGTATCCATAATCTATGTTTTGAGCAAGAATTGTAAAACCATCTATGGAAATATTATGCATTGGTTTATGATGTTCATAACTCTTTCATTGAATGCATTTTCAGTTTGATTTTTCATTGAAGAATTTATAAACATTTCAGTGTGAAGTTTTGGTTTTAACGTCTTGAATAGATTCTTCATTCCAAGATGTCTGGAAATTGATTACCCCGAGCTAGCAATCCTGCCACTGAACGCTTGTGTTTTGTTCATATTCGTATGATATTCCTATTTCTCCATGACCCGAGGTTATACATCAGGAAAACATGTCCATGAAAACTATACCCCCTTAAACCCCACTTTTATATAGTAAAACTGGGGTTCACAAGGTTATACCTTTTTTCCTTATTTTTGATTCAAAACAAAGATTGTGGGTACTCGTTAGATCCGCCTCGGTCGAGGCGGTTCTAACGTGTACCCACAATCAATGTTTTGAGCAAAAATGTTAAAAATATCGAACTTTTTCCGATGAAAAGTTCAATTTATACAGCTTAAAAGTCTCTATCATGATTTATTCGTTTGATCATAATGATTCATTGACTAGTTAGAGATTCACCATGAGGACCGAACAACTAACTAAGTGTTGTGAACCACTGCAGAAGATGAGGGTGAGGGGTGGCGTATGTAAAACCGGTTTAAGCCCCCCCCCCCCTCCAGTTGTGTTATATTACTCATCGTTTCAAGGCGATACTTCTGTTGTGGTTCTAATTGTTTTGTGTTTTGGAGTCGAACTTTTGTGCTGTTTGAGCCATATGTTCGTGTTTATATTTAAGTTCAATTCGGGGAACTGAGTGGCCACCTATTGGGGAATAGCTGCTCACTCGGCTTACGATATGTTTTCTTGGTATTACTAAGTGTCATTTTAGTATTTTCCCACCCCTCGGTTTGTGGAGTGGGAATTTCTTTCTGATTGCACCATTTCGTGATCATTGCCTACTCATACCTTTCTGTATATTGCATGGGCGTGTTTTCGTAATGAAACATTTTCAGCTCACCTGAAACTAGAATTTATCCAGCTCTTCAATGTTAAAATGCTAACGGTGGTTGGAACAGAGCAGTATAAAGTATGAATTACAGGCTTTGGTGATCTAGACTTGAAATTTCAATTTATTTGGGCTATTTTAGTATTTATGAGCACTTTAAAATTCATGATCTGCTGAGTTAAGCAAGAATTTTATAACCTCGGGACCCGGCCCCGGTGCTTGGATAGGCTACATTATCGTCCCTGGACCTTTGGTTTTACTAGTCACTCGAAGTTGTTCTTAGATTCCTTTCAGAAACAACATTTCTTCTCAGTAAAATGAAATATTTCTGTCGCTTCTGTAACAAGCGATCGGGAAAAGCCGAACATGAGATAAATCATACTGGAGAGAAACCTTATGGTTGTGAGATCTGTGGGAAACACTTTGCCACTAAATGCAACAAGAAATAGCACCATATGATAAAAAGCCTTGAAAGGGGATCGCGGTGACCTAGTGGTGCATTGAAACCGGATCGAGATGAGGGGCGTTCGAATCCCGCTGGCACCGGGCTGTTTCCGTGTGCACACTTATAAATAATCCCCAATAGTACTGATTAAAATATCAAAGACGAGATGGCTCTATCACACTAAACAAGGGACCATTGGTCCTGAGAACGCTCACCTGAAGTTTGATATTGGAGCATTTAGCCATCATTAGACCTTGACATTGAATACTCACACACCTTTACTGACTTCATTAGTTGTCTGCATCTGCCGGTCCCAGGCTGCAATAGTTAAAAAATCCGTTGTTTGCACTTTTTCCGTGTAAAAGCCAGTTTCCAAAGTTGCCTTAGCGTAAAATAGGTCAAGGTCATCCATAGGCCATCATTTGAACAAACTATGATGGGCTTAGGTCCCAGATGCCACAAACCAAGTTTCAGGAATCTTGGCACACGGGTTCTGCAGAAGATGATTTATGAGCATTTGTGAGCACGGCGGACATGTTTAGCATGTTACCCCGATTTCATGAACACAATTTCATTTTCCCTCTGCATGAAGTCTTTCATAGGCTGAGAAGTTACTGTGAAAAACAAGTCTTTAATTTCGATATTTCAATGACCTTGGGCCCAGGTCAAGAAAAGACTTGATCTTAATTAATTGCACACCTTTATTAGTTGTCCGCTTCTGCCAACTTTCAGACTGCAATACTCCAAAATATTCATTGTTTTCACTTTTTCCCATGTACACGCCTACGTTTCCGAAACTGACCTTGCCATAAGCTTGGTCAGTGTCATCCTAGGGCTATCAGTTAAACCAACTACGATGGACTGGAGTCCCAGATATTACATACCAAGTTTCGTGAAAATCGGTCAACCGGTTCTGGACTAAGAAGATTTTCGAGCATCTGTGAGTATGGCAGCCACGTTGGGCATTCGACCAAAATAAAACCTTGTCCCCCTCCCCCTTTAGCTTGGAAATTTCACTTTCATAGGCCCAGTCATAAATTTGAGAAAACCATAATCTTAATTTTGATATTTCATTGACCTTGGGTCAAGGTCCAAAAATGATCTTGACCTAAATTGATCATAAGCCTTCATTGGCTTCATTAGGTGTCTGTATCTAGCACATTTCAAGCCTCAGGCTGCAATAGTTTCGAAAATATTCACTGTTTCCTCCTTTTCCCATCTAAAAGCCTGTCTTTCCAAACTGACCATGCCGTTAAATGGGTCAAGATCATCCCATTTGAGCAAATTTCGATGGTGCTACATACCAAGTTTCGAGGAAATCGGCCCACCGGTTCTTAAGATCAGAGAAGAAGATTTTGAAGGGTTTTTACCGTAATGGGCATGGCGGCCATCTTGGTCATGTGACCAGGATATCGCGAACGAAAGTCAGTGCCACCATTACGAAAACAGGTCCATGCAATATACAGAGATTTTTATAGTTGTAAGAAATGAAAATTTTCATTAGCATTTTTGTTATTTCTTCTGTTTCGTGGAAATCGGCCCACCGGTTCTGGAGAAGATTTTTAAGGGTTTTACCATATATGGGCGTTGCGGCCATCTTGGTCATGTGTCCAAGATCCCGTGAACAAACTTTCGTTCCCCCTACCCATGGGGCTTCAAATAAAATTTCAATTTAATTGGCCAAGCGGTTTCAGAGAATAAGATCTTTGAAAGCGTGGACGGACGACGACGGACGGACGCCGGATCATGGCTGCATACTATAAGCCTAACGACTCAGGTGAGCTAAACACACAAACTGATTCCATTAATGCAGGTTCCTTTGATGTCCGGTCTTAGGGTTCTGATCTGCAACAAACAGGTCTTTACAGACACGAAAGACGGCTAGAAGCTTGAAAATTCGGATTTAAGAAGAGAAATTGCGCTGTACACGTATCGATAACAATTACTGCATGTTATACAGAGATATGCGCCTTTGTTTTCGCATATTCATATATCAAGTGTTCTGGTGCGGTGGATCATGAGTTTGGGTCCACTATAGAAGGCATACTGGAGAAAAGCATTACTTCAACTGAAAGATGTTTTACGAAGTCTAACGTTCCAGTCAACATTTTTTCAGTCATGTAGGTACGGAGCCATCACTTCCTCGGAATAAACCAGTAATAAGTGAAACATAGCTGAAAATGGAGAAATAATGTGTCTTGCTCAATGACACAACATATCCGCCATTGTGGAGATCGAACCCAGGGCCTATTCATTCGGTGTTTGATACTCTACAACCAGGCCACGGTGATTTCTTCATCTGAAAGGACAAATGGTGATACATTATTAGGTGATATTGAAGAAACATCAGAAAAGCATGTCCATGAAAAGTATACCCCCTCATACCCCACTTTTATATAGCAAAACTTGGGTATGCAGGGGTATACCCATTGTTCTTATTTTTGCTCCAAAACATAGATTGTGGGTACTCGTTAGAACCGCCTCATCATTTATGAAACTTCAAATAAAATTGGTTTTGGTCAATTAAAAATTCTGGTGAGGTGCTCAGTAAATTGAAGTGTAGAGGGTTCCGTGCGACAAGCTTGTCCACATATGATTTTTCTACTCTGTATACAACATTACCACATAATCTAATTAAAGAAAAACTTCTGGATTTGATAGAGTGGACCTTCAAAAGGGCATTAAAAAACTATGGTTCACTTTATTTGGCATGTAATGACAGAAAGGCTTTTTTCACTTCCTCTGACCAAAGTCG
Source organism: Rugalucina vietnamica (assembly GCA_964017185.1). NCBI lineage: Eukaryota > Metazoa > Mollusca > Bivalvia > Lucinida > Lucinidae > Rugalucina > Rugalucina vietnamica. The sequence goes on from OZ024880.1 coordinate 43,744,099, forward strand.
GTATACACTTTGGTCATGTCAGAATGTATGCGACGCCTTATCCTATCTCCTTGATAATATTTATATTAGATTTGGGACCAAGTTATACAGACAAATTGTTGGAATTCCGATGGGTACAAATTGCGCACCTCTCGTAGCTGATTTATTTTTATACTGCTACGAAAGAGATTTCATGGATTCTCTTAACCATGATAATCAAGCTGATGTTATCGAGGCTTTTAATTCCACATCTAGGTACCTCGATGACCTATTGAACATTGACCACCCTTATTTTGAAGGTATGGTCAATCAAATTTATCCACCTGAACTTCAGTTGAACATAGCCAATATCTCAGATACTGAAGCCCCCTTTTTAGATCTACATCTTTCTGTTGCAAATGGATTTGTTTCTTCTAAAATTTATGATAAGCGCGATGACTTTGATTTTGATATAGTAAATTTTCCTTTTTTGGATGGTGACGTTCCTCGTCGTGCTTCTTATGGTGTATACATTTCGCAACTTATTAGGTTTGCTAGAGTCTGCAATCATGTTACAGACTTCAACGCTCGAAATAAATGTTTAACGGCAAAACTTCTCCAACAGGGCTATCGGTATCATAAACTTCGAAAAACATTTTCTAAATTTTATCGTAGACACTATGAATTGATTTCCAAATATAATGTTGGGTTAAAGACGCTTTTAAGTGAGGGCCTTTCGGAACCTGAATTTTATGGTGACTTGGTTTACAAATTTAAGAAACTTAAAGGAATTAATGATTTTTCTTTTCAGTTCAGAAAAATCATAACACGTTACAAACGTATAGGTTATAACTTGAATGTCATGCGACAGTCTGCATGCTTAGTTTTTAACCCAATCATGGTTGATAACTATGCTGCCTTCTTTAATTGCACGCCGGTGGGTCGGGCGTCAGACTCTATGATGGCCCCGACATAAAGCTATTCATTTTAGTTGGTTGGGGCCGGAGCTTCTTGTCTGTTGCTTGGCCCACCGGGGTCCAACTGGTGTTTTTCTTTTGCTCCGGAGTTAGTAGGTTATTCGGCGCCCAGGGATCTCCATCGTCGGGCAGCTTACTCAGTCTGTGAGTCCTGGTTTTTGATTCATCAGGATGTTTATTATGATTTATTTGTTTGTTCTTGATGATTCATTGACTAGTTAGAGATTCACCACGAGGACCGAATAACTAACTAAATGTTATGAACCACTGCAGAAGCTGAGGGTGAGGTTATGGCCATGTAAAACCGGTTTAAGCCCGCCAGTAACTTTGTGTTACTGATCGTTCCAAGTCGATACTTCTGTGGTGGTTCTTTTTGTTTTATGTCTTGGTGTTTAAAATTTTTTGTGCTGTTGGCGCCTTATGTATGTTTTCATATTTTTAGTTAAGTTAAGGTAACTGAGTGGCCACCTATTGGGAAAATAGCTGCCCATTCGGCTTACGATTGTTTCATGGTATAAGTACCTGATTGTTAGTTTGGTTTTTTCCCACCTCGGTTTTTGGAGTGGGAATCTTTTTCTGATTGCGCCTTTTCCTGATCTTTGCCTACTTGTACCTTTTTCTAACGTGTACCCACAATCTATCTTTTGAGCGAAAATAATAAAAATAATAAAAATATCTACTGACAATTTTCATTTTTTAAAACTTTAAAAATCTCTGTGTATTGCATGGGCATGTTTTTATATGGATTAGTTCCACATTAGAGGTTTGGCATAAGTTTACTGGAATAAAAATGAAAACAAGTTCAACCGAGTTTTGTGGAAGAGCGCTGACCTTGCAGTTAGTTACATCTCCCACTGACGACGTGCTTTTGTCCTCGTGCAAAACTGACACGTGAACTGTCCTTGTACATATTGCTGGTTAGTATCCAGAAAGCGGTGGCTCCGTCCCGACATCACTTAAACATTGTCATCTAGGACGTCAAACCACAAAAAATCTCTTAACACAGACCACAGACAGTGTGCACTACTGCTGCTCCCCTCCACGTAAGATGGTAATGTAGAATCTCTACTCCTATTGTTCCAGAGAAAAGTCTGGAGGTCACGTACGAGTCCACTTTCTGTACCATAATCACCTCTAGTATTATTGTTTTTATTGTACACGTTCAGCCAAATGATTTTTTTTTTTTTTTTTTTTTTTTGAAAATCCGTCAATTCAGCCACTTATGCTGAGTAAAAAAGCCTCAGCTTATCGTATCTATCTAAATGCCAAATGAAATTGGGACCAAGAACCGTATAAGTACGTCTTTCTAGACGCCTTGAAAGTCTGGCAGCCACCCCATCAGGATCAAGCTCTCTAAAGATTAGTCTGACGTCTTCCTTTCTGACAGCTAATAAACCGTGACCAACACATTTCGAATACATCATTCGTTGTCCGTGAAGCCGGCCTGATCCTAGCAGTTCGGTTTGTATGAAATCGATGGCACATCCAATATCACTGTAATATCACTAAGTGAAGGGTTTAACTCTTTTAATATGCGCTTCAATTGTCTTTCTCAAATGCGGACATAATGCTTCATTGCCAACAATGATGAGCTCTCCCAGTCTCCCTATACGTCAGTCCTAGATGAAAATATAGCTCCGCTAAACACTCTCTCGATGAAAGTTTCGCCATTTTTTTGACAGTTACCAACCAATCACAGTCCAGGATTAAGTCGTTTCGACGACATAATATCTTGTAATAACGACTTATTAAGTTGTTTGGACAACATATTATCTTGATATAACAAGATATTAAGTTGTTTGGACGACATATTATCTTGTTATAACGACATATTAAGTTGTTTTAACAAGATAATTATCTTGTACAAACAAGATAATTAAGTTGTTTAAACAACATAATAAGTTATTTAAACAAGATAATTATCTTGTATAAACAAGATAATTAAGTTGTTTAAACAACATAATAAGTTGTTTAAACAAGATAAAAAAGAAAAATAAAATGTCCCTTCCAGGGTTCCGTAGTTATGCGTTTCAAGAAATTTATAATTTTTCGGAGGTAGGGTCTTGGCAAAAAATGAAATGCATTATGATTTTCCAGAACGCGACATGTGACGCGTATTCGTACCCTAGAAATTACTGTCCGTTTTCAGGATTACACCAACCTCATTTTAGACAATGACTTATTTTACTGTCAAAAGATCAATTCTGTTCAATTTTGAACAGAGTTGAGGACTCATTTTCACTCCCAACTATCCAAGTTTACTCACATTTTAATATTAATATTTGTTAAAGAGGTTCCTAACACAACAATTGGACTGGACACTATTGTGTATTCTAACAATGCTGAATGACGGAATGAACATGTGTTCACAAAGGTTTCATTAAAGACATTCGCCGTTAGAATTCTACACCAGATCCATTTTCTATTGTATTCAATGGAATTTCTATTGTGTTCAATGGAATGCTCAGTATCAGAAGTTCAATTTTTAATGATGCAAACTTTGATTTGAAATTTTGGGTACAAATGGAAGACATATCCCAATTACCTCATCGAATCTCACTGGGCGATTCATAAAGAAGCAGTATCTGTTAAAAGTGACTTCCAGAATGTCTCCCGAGGCGCATGCCACCAAAATAACAATTTTGACCAATCAGATTCGAGCTCAGTGACCAATGCTCTGATAACCAAAACGTTTGTACCCTGTTCATTCATTGGCGATTGCTGACCAGTATATGTCGAGTAGACCGTCTTACCTTACATCAAAATGCGAAAATAATGCCATAACCGTGTCGCGTTATGTGTTTGGCTCAGTATATCAGGAATACACTGTCGGTCAAAGACGTGTGCATCCAAAGCCGATAAACATATAGCTAACTAAGGTGTGCAAGAAGGAAGCAACAACTCGTATATGCTTACATGGTCAAGTTGAACCGCGAGGCGGAGAAACTAGTCTTCGGGATATCCGACCAGGTCGGACACAAACCGGCCTATACAGTCAGAGAAGAAGGTTACAAGCTTTTAATTTTGGAATTAAGAAGAAGAGGGAATGTACTATCCGTGAAAAAAAAGCGGAAACAAAGGCGCTGATCTGCGCATTTTTTTTCGCAGAGGCAAAAATCCGATTTTCTCGTGACGAGACTCAATTGTGAAAATAGATTCACATCCTCTGAAAGGTCATCTACAAAATGGTACAAGTCAACATGTACTAAGTAATCATCCCCGCAGGTTGAACTGTCGCTCTATCAGCCACATCGTCAGAACTATTTGTTTTGTACATGCATATGTCAAATTAGGAAGGAGTATATTAACTGCCCTTGTTGACACGTAAAGGAAAGCTCCTGAATGTGGCACAGAAAAAACGTTGCCAGGTTGCCCTATGCATATGCACGTCTGCATCCGCCTTTCAGTTGTTGCGCATGTACAAATGTATGCATTTACACAATTGGCTAAAAGAAAGTTTTATCTCGACAAATCTCAATTGTCTCCACAGAGACGTTACGTAAGCTGAGTCCTCCGGTTTCAATTAATGCTTTCCTTGCATGTGATAAATTTCAAACGTTGCTTTAATGGTTTTTGAAAATAGAAGAATTTTACATTGACTGCACGACTTGAGTAATTTAAACCCAATGAGAGCTTTGTCATGACAAGACGTGCTTAACGCCATATGCAACCATTATAGACACAAACAAGCCAGTGATCTGCGATGGCTTATCGGTAATATTTTGCTAAGCTAGTGTGTGGTTTTGGAAATGATGTGCACACCTCTTCACGACTCATATTTCGTTAAATTACCAAGTGTGATAACAGGAAAATAGATTTTCTCAGCGAGGCACTCATTTAAATAATGAGCATTGCGTGCAAAATAGGCGCCGTTTTAAATATTGTTAAAAATATGACAACATCCTTATTATTGTCATCTTCAGTTAAGCCAAGTCATATAAAATTATTTTCCTCAAATATGTAAACCCACAAACCCACACGTGAAAACAACCTACCTAACCTATTTACAATGATCAACTGACAGTAAACAAAAATGTGTGCTTAATTAAAAAAATATTTTTTTTTTTATTTTTTTATTATTATTATTATTATTATTATTATTATTATTATTATTACAACAATCGGCACAACGTTATAAACTCCATTTAGAATAATAATAACCGTTTTGGAATGCACAACGCACACAGGTACTGACAGTTCCCGATTGAAGTCACGCGTGCAAATATACATCGTTGTGCATAGTCACTCTGGTGTGCAGGTCAATCCCTGGATAAGAATAAATTGCACTCACATGGGTTCACCAGAGTACCTTCTATTGAAATATTTCATAAAATTTTCTGAATTATATCGTGTTCAGTTAGGATATCTGAATAAGTTGTTTTGGGTTTACATGTAGATTCGTATTTCTGTGAATTTTGTTTGAAGAACTGGAACAGTCTGATGATTCATTGAGAGTTAGAGATTCACCACGAGGGCCAGGCTGAGGGTGAGAAATCGATTTAAGCCCGCCAATAATTTTATATTACTGATCGTTCCAAGGCGATACTTCTGTGGTGGTTCTTATTATTTTACATGTCTTGGTATGAAAATTTGTGTGCTCAGTTGCACCTTATGTATGTTTTAGGTAACTGAGTGGCCACCTATTGGGAAAACAGCTGCTCATTCAGCTTACGATATGTTTTCATGGTATAAGTACCTGATTGTTATTTTAGATTTTTCCGCCTCGGTTTTTGGAGTGGGAATCTGTTTCTGATTGCGACATTTCCTGATGACTGCCTACTGTACTTTTTTCATGAATTTTGTTTGAGGAACTCGAACAGTCTTTTAATTTGTGTGTTTCGATATCAAAAGGAATTGAACATTCAGTACAGCATTCCTTCCAAAACTGAAGGAAGTTCCCATTGATTATATTTCAAGAAAATGTTCCCATCTAACTGTATCACGGAAAGACAATTTTGATAACATCTTCTGGTGTTTTATGTAACCTTATCACCCCGCTATACTCTTATAAGTTTTAATATCGACACAATTCTAAGCCTCGTTTTCAGACAATCTGTTTAGTGGAATTCGAAATTTTGTGGAAATATAGATCTAATCTCTTTTTCACCTTTTGGGGAATGAGAGGCCCTTGCCATTAGGTAAAAATTGCATGAAATGGCCAAGTTTCATACACCATGTGTACACATATGTACATGTATAATCATGCATTCGTGATACACTGGGTTAGATTGGCGCCCTTGATATTGGCATTTCACGATGATTCCCTTACTATATACGGCAAAATTTAATTTCCGAGAACGCATTCGGTAAACCGCCGCGTTGATATAAGATGTGCGCCTAACGATTCACACCAATTCTGTCCTACTTTACCTTGTGGAATTAAAACAAAAACTGATATCTTGCTTTGTGAAGGTCTCCGTGTCTCCGTCAATGTCAAAAAGAGTGACGGTTATTACTTTGTGGTGTCCGGCCACTTCCGAGCGTGTGAAACTCCGCGGTAATCATAGCTGTAGGGGGTTATAAAGAAAACTAATCTCTGACTTTGACAGACTTGTTTCTCTCGTTAACTAAGAAGAAGTGGTCGTCGACTCAGGCCACATTCTCTGTAAGAGGATCTTAAAGTTACATGAGTGGCCATTTCATATGAGTGCAAGATTCTCGTACGGTTTCCAGGAAAAGCCTTTGTTTAAGCACGTGTGGTCGTAAAATATTTATTACATTATGTTGTCCACTGAATGACAGCGACATCATTTGATGAAATATAATTCTCAGTTTTATTCTTATTTCCTTGATACTCCGGCAAAAAGCATAATATAACAATTGGCGGCGTGGGTTGTAAAATTAATAACAAATACATATTTGCAATCAAAAGAAAAATTTAGATTTGCAAACAATTGCTTTTACAAAAGGAAAACTTTCTAGGCGTCTGTGTGTTATGATTTATGTCGTAACACTACAGGACACTACAATCTTTGGATGTTTAGGTGTACTTACCATTTATTATACCATATGCATAATACGTTAGACGAATAGCGCGTCCTGATAGAAATAAGATCTATATTTACATCAGTAAGTTTCTTACTCAAGACGACCAACGCCAATGCCGTGTGGTTAATGACACATTTATAAGTAACTGCACTAAGTGACACTCGGTTCGCAAAGGTTGGGGAGATCAAAGACGTTTTTGCCCAGCAGGCACATGACGTCATAATGACGTCAGATCGACGTCGATGCGACGTCATGACGTCGCATCGACGTTGATATGACGTCATTTTGACGTCATGTGCCCGCTGGGTGCTGGCTACATCTTTTGGGGTGAACACAAAATCAAAGAGAGAACAGGTGCAGGAGTTGGCCGCCTAATGATTCTGATGCTGAGATTTTCTTAATCAAACATTAAAGATATAACTATCATCGGCGCCTTCCAATCAAAATGACGACTGAGACAATGTCATTTCCACAACAACCCGTATCCTTCTTGGCGACTTTAATGCTAGTATACAGACAACCAGACATATAAATGAGTTACAGATCCAGAATGCGCTAGAATAGCAATATTGTGGCGATTCCATGATGACGCATACTTAAGCACGTGTTCAGAGTGATGTAGAGTTCTCTAAACCACAGGCAAATGGGCCAGAAAGCTAACCTGAGTTTACAACTATCACTGAATGTAAAATTAATGGCCAAATCACTATCAAATCAAATGATTTGGATGAAATGCCATTCAGGACTACTTGATAAACATTTCTGAGAACAGAATACCAAATATCTCCTATCTGATGGCAGAGAAAGCCAATTTCCAATTTTCTCATTATAATTCTATGGAAGCATAAAGTTGTCATATCAACCAGAAGAATTAATGTGGAGGCTAGTGTAAGTAATATGCATACAAAGTACAGACTTTATCCCACAATAGTTTCTGAGGATATTTTTTTTTTAGATTTTTTTAAAATGTTATCCTTTATTGGGCCCCAGCAGCCAATCTAAAGAAGCGATTATGGCAAAACTCATATGAATGGTAGATGACTACTTAAAACATTTCTACAAAAGCAAAATTCAAATATCTATAAAGACACCGCAAAAGTTGGAATTCTTCACTTTTTCCCATTATAAGTCTATGGGACGCATAAGTTGCCATAGCAACCACAGTATTTATACAATCAGAACAAGCACAAAATTATCTGTTCCCCCTCCTGTATATGCTATAAGTATAGTATGAAAGCAACTGGCCTTACGGCTTCAGAGGAGAAGTCGTTTGAAAATGGTGACGGAAGCAGGACCGGACGGGCGCATGATGGACGCATGCCGGGTACCTGAGTATCCTAAAGCTCACCTATGAGCCTTCCGGCTCAAGTGAGCTTACAAAGGTGGTCAAACAGGGCTGTGTTTACCATGATGTTTCTGTCATGCTCATGGATGCTTTTAAGGATTGTTATAAGCGAGCCTAAACTCAGGTGCAAATAGATGTGCTAGACGAGCTCCACCATGCAGATGACATGAAAACAAATGCCAGCTCAGAGACAAACATGCAAAAGGCAATGGAGCACTATCATGTGATAACTATGACCTTACTATTAGTACAAAAATGCAGATTTTTTTTTCGCACCAACTTTCTAAATGAAACAAATCACATACTTTGGTAACACACTTTCCAGGGCAGTGTACATTGGTGATGATGTCACTGCAAGAACTGCAAATGTCAATATGGCGTTATGAAGATTATGGCCAGGTTTGGTTGTCATAGCGATAGTGTGGTATTTCGTGATGGCATGGAGGCGTGTTCAGTGTAACGAAGAGTTATCTTAATCTTTTAAATTGACATATGTGGTCAAACATTGTTCAGCATGATATTTTCGGTCATGCCCATGGTTGCTTTTGAGGACGGAGTAGTAATAATGAGGTTACAAACCCAAACTAAGATGCAGGCAGGTGTGCTGAAGGAGCCTCAATAGGCGAAGACATGGATAAGAATGGCAGCTCAGAAGCAAAACTACAAGTGGCAATGGATCGATTCTAACATTCATCCCAGCGGGCACATGACGTCATCGACGTCGATCTGACGTCATTATGACGTCATGTGCCTGCTGGGATGTGAAACGTAAGGCCTTAATATCAGCAAAAAAAACAACATAGGATGTATACCATCAAGCACCTGAAAAGCCGCATAATTAATTAAACATACTGTGAATGGACAGACACTGAACCTTGTTGATAAATTCACGTTCTTGGAGAGCAGTGCACTTAGATGATGAGGTCACTGCCAGGACCACAATTGTCTGTGAGCGAAATGTAATCAGTCTTGGCACTAAGCTGAAAGTCTGCAGAACTGTGGAAAAGCCAACCCTTTTATATATTACTTGTTAGAACATTGGACATTATACTTAAGTCATGCAAAGAGACTTAACCATTTCCACTTAAGGTGTTTGGGAGAACTGTTGAGATCAAGAGGCAAGAAAAGAATATAAAGAAGACAAGAACGCAAAGAATGCATACAACTCATTAGAATGCCCGATGAGCAACTGAAAAAGAAAGTGGTACCTGTAAGGGAAAAAGAACAAGAGGGAAACCACTCTCAAAGTGCCAAGAATAAACGCTACAAAGCCCTGAAACCCTTAAATATCAACACAAAAATAGAGTTTTCGGGATAGATCGGACAGGGTCGATCAAATAGGCACATCAGCAAAGAAGCGGCTCATTATGAAGAAAAGAGAAACTTTAAGGCTGAAAGAAAGCACAGTGAAGCCTAAGTCAATGGACCTTCACAAGATCTTCAATATTGACTTGAGCTACTTGCAGCCAAGCGATAGTTTAGAGTTAAAATGGCTTAGTCACCCATCAAAGAACCCGTCAAACCGCATGCCTCTAGAACTAATATTCAAGAAATAAAGAATGGTATTTCTCATCACTGAGAGACGAACGGCTATCAGACAGTCTAGAGCAAAAACTGCACAAAACTTTTTATACCTCTTCCTTTTGTTTTTGTGGGCTGGCTTCTTTTTAATGGTATGTAACTGTGCTCTCTGCATAACTATATGTATATATTAACAAAATTATACAAAGCTCTGATGAGAAATGCATGTCCATTTCTTTTCAAATATAATTATCAGTCTTTTGTAGAGATTTTCCCTTCTACTTTTTGATGATTCATTTGACGCGATAAGGTGCCGAGTCATGAGTTCGACTGATACACACCTTCTGCGATAATGTTTATTTGATACAATATATCTAATTGATCCCTGGTAAAAAATACAGTATACACGGCACAGATTGGGGATTTTTGCATTCTCTCCACGTCAATAAAAGTGACTTAGATCTACAGGCAACATCTGTGTCTACGTATTTGACAAGATGGTTTCTTCAGATAACAAGGGATAGGTCTTGAGGTTTGGGATCATTATGAAAGAAAATGGTATTCACCGTTGGGGTTTCACGACCGACATGCAAAACAAAGTTTCGTCCAAAACTACGTACGGTTCGAGCTCAAGAAAGGTTTAACTAGCCATTAATTGTGTCATTTCAGCAGAATCTTCTCGTCTAGTTTAGCGCGGGCGCTCATTCTATACCTTTATCCCTCTGATCATGCAGTTTTGTTGACAGAATGTTGGCTTGATATTATATGGTGACATATGCAGTCTACGAATGAATGCCACAGGGATTGTACAATCAAATTTAAAACGCCACCCAAGACACCAGATGGGAAACAGTATAGCACTGAACATCACAAAAAAGTTATGAAAAGCATGATTACTACACGTAGCTCTTTCCCAACAAGGTAGCCACCATGCTAGCACCAACCAAATACACTAGTGACGAGTACGACAGAGAGGTATATTTATCGTTTTTTATGTACGTCCTCTTTTCCCCATTAGTATATCTTTCAATTATCAAGTTTGTCTGTGTATGTGATACATGAAGGATAATGAGATTTCCCATCAATAAAGTCGCACTATCATGAATAGAGAATCATAAACGTTTATCAAGCACATTGCTTTGATATTAAATAATTGCTAAATGAGCCGCGTCAGGATAAAACCGTATTTTGCCTTTGCGTAAATAAAGGCACAGATCAGCTGTGCAGTAACTGCACAGCTGATCAGCGCCTTTGTTTTCGCTACTCGGATAGTACAATTCCTCTTCTTCTTAAATCCGATTTTTCAAACTTGTAGCTGATTTGCTGTTATAGCACAGACCGGTTCGTGTCGGACCTGGTCGGAAATCCGAAGACCGGTTTTCTTGTGTCACGGCTAAATGTTCTTTGTGTATACCCTATGGTGCAGATCTAGTGAACAAAACATGTTGCTTTTCCCGGCAATGTGTTACAACCATTAGGAGAAATGAATAGGAAATACATGAGCCCCGTTGTGAGAAAAATGCCGTCGGGTTTTCCGGCCAGTTGTCCCACAAACCGGCCTTGACGGCCACAGACGAAGGCCAGAAGCTTGAAGGTTAGGATTTAAACAGAAGAGGGGCCGTAGTACTACTATCCATTAAAGAGGTTAGATAGCTATGTCGTTGCTGCAAGCAAATCTGCTGTTTTTGCTTTCGGATATAGGTAAAACGCAGGGTTTTAAATAATGGGGCTTATAAATGTTAAGTGGGCGCCAATATTCAACTGAAAGAACGTATTCACCTTTGTAGACAACGTACGTATTAATAACTCATGTACATTTCAATCTGTTTCATCAAGACTAAATGTCATCTTTCAAACTTATCTGAAAATTATTCATCGATTTTACATACTTACAGTGTCTCTCTATAGCCCTTGAAATCAACTTTAACCCTGTATAAAGCGCTATTAATCAGTTTTACGTCCCCTTCAAGATCATTTCAGCTCATATGAGACGGGCTAATCAGTAGGTGGGCGAAAACGGGAGTACCCAGAGAAAAAAAACACCTGGCACATCCGCAAGCAGACCTTGGCTTGTCTCATTGTCTCACTTGTGGCCAGTGCGGGGCTCGAACCCACACCAGACACAGTGGTGAGATGATCGAGTGATTAAGAAACAGCGTTCTTAACCGCTCGGCCATGGGGCCGCTCTCTACTTTAATTCAAGTTCCATGAAGACACAAAAACATAAACCTTACCGAGCACCAAGAGTGAAAGGAAATCGCTTACACTGTACAAAAATAAACACAACAGAAAGCACGGACAGAAGATTCTGAGATGCATGCATGTTAGTAAGGCTATAGGGGTGAAAGCACCATTACGTCCTCACTTTCTGTGAACGCAAAAGTTTTGGTGGACAATTTAAATGGTATTAAAATTTCAGCTTTTCTGATTGACTAATGCTGATAGATATATTGATAATTATTTTCAATTATTTAAATATAAAGCTCAAAGTAATGGAATTATTTAGCTACAGTGATTTATTGATTCCAGGTCTGGTTGCAAGTCAATTTTTAATTTTAATATTTTTTTCAAGTCGCTTCGGTCAAATATCTCCTCCTTTGATGGCGCACCTCTTCAATACTCCCTGATGCTCTAAAATGCAACATGAGGTATGCTTTTTTTCTTCTTAACTTATGTATGACACCCTAATGCAAACAAGTAAGTGGATAAAAGTTTCACCAAATTACAGGAAACATACTGTTTTAGCGAAAATGTTTGTATTGAGGTCTATGGGATTTTAAATGGTGCTTTCACCCCTGTATCATTTTTCGCTCGATCAGGTAAATAGTCAATATAGTAAAACACCTTCACTATGCCGGTTAACATCACGTGATAAAGTTTTGTAAACAACAGAAAATGGGTTTCTGCTTGATTTAGACATTTTCAAGTGCCATATGAAGCACTATAATAAAATATCATTGTTGTAAACATACCCATTTGAAGCAGTCCGAACAACAAATAGAAATGCATCTATATCTTAAAGGCAAACCGACACAGTCAAAGAAATTGCACTATACCGATACATTCTAGCATCTGCTGCTTAAATCGCTCCTGTCACTTTTAAATAGAAAAAAATGGGGTATGCCAGGGTTGTACCTATTTTTCTTATTTTTGCTCCAAAACATAGATTGTGGGTACTCGTAAGAACCGCCTTGGCAAGGCGGTTCTAACGTGTACAATGTATCCACAATCTATGTTTTGAGCAAACATAAGAAAAATATCAAAAATGTTCTTATGAAATGTTTCAATATCGATGAATCGATAATAAATTTTTATCTTGCATCTTGTATATTTTACAACTTAGGAAAAATCTGTATATCTCATGGACATGTTTTTGTAATGTTCTAGCATCTGCTGCTTAAATCGCTTCTGTTACTACACTCCCGCTTGCGTAATTGTACTCATTGACTGAGCGTAACATACGCGCGTAATACTCGCGTAATACGCACCTATTTCATACGCGTATGTGTCAATAGCTAACCAAACTTCAATTCTTCTAACGCGTATGATACGCGTAATGCGCGTACATTGCGCGTAATAAATTTAACCAATAAGCGGACAAATTGTAAAGCGAGTCGTTACGCGTATATGCAGTATATACGCGTATATATACGTATTTTTCTGACCAATCGAGAGTTAAACAGTCTAACGTAAAAAAATACGCGTAATATACGCGTTATGAATAAGCCAATAATCTTAAGATAGTATGGTTAAACCAAACTTCCGGATTTTGCTTCAGACCAAATTAATATCTAATCTTTTGCAGTATTAACTAGCCGCCTAGAACACTTCATACAAAATAACATCTCACAGATCGCTTCTATGCTTCTTGATGGTTGAAAGGGAGAAATATATATTCATTTCTTTCTGAAAGAGTTTTAGAATGTCCCTTGCCGCTAAGTCACATTTCAGTGACATCCACAAGTTCTTCGGGTGAATTTGTACACACCATTTCGGGTGTACGGATACCCGTACACTTCACTTAGTGTTTTACTTATGTGTCCACTTGTCTTCCCGAGACGTTTCAAGTCTAAAATAATGTTCCTCACTTCGATATCTTAGGGTCACAGACACTTAAAACAATTTGACAATAAATTGAATAAGGTCACGCCATTTTCACGATCACGATATATCAATAAAATCCATTAAACTTGTACATTCTTTATTTTCGATGGAATAATAAAATCAACCGTTAGGTACTCCTTGTCGTTACGCGTATGATACGCGTAAATACGCGTAAACGTATTGCCTATTTGATTGGCAGATACTTCATACGCGTAATGACTGAACCTTACGCGCATCGACGCATTTATCTCTGCTTATGAATATTAATGAGATATGTTACGCGTAAATGCGCGTTATTGGCCTTACGCACGTAATACTCACGTAATACTCGCGTTTCTGACTGACTTTCTGCGGGTTTGCATTTCAAAACATGATGATCGATTTAAGACTTTTATAGGAAAATGTTATTTAAATTTATTTATTAATTTATTTATTTATTTATTTATTTATTTTTTTGAATGCCTAAAAACAAGTTAAGTTAGTCGAACGGGTTCTCATATCATTGAAAACCTTCCCCAACAGAAAATGTTGTTAAACAAATTGCAAGTGCTGTGTCACGTTACGGGAACAATGCAAATGAAACACTATTTTAACCTCGAGAGAAGACAAACGAGGTCCTCATAGAAATCAGTGCGATGAGATGGGGCAGTGTTCGTGACAAAACTAAATCATATTGTCTTGAATGCTGGACAATTATATGCGAGATGCAGAGTTTGTGGTACTAACTCTCTATAGATTCTGAGTCGATGGTACTAACTTTCTAGGTGCTGTGTAGGTGGTACTGAACGAATATGCTGATATGCTCATCTGACACAACATTAAATTCGCTGATCCAAAAGGTACTAATAAAATAACAGTTAATGTTCTTAATGCCTCAGTCGTCTGACGAGAGTGCGGTGGTCTGGGCGTATAGTACGGAACTCCGGAGCTAAAGGTCCTGGGTTCCGATACGTTCCCCTGCTGTGTATTGTTCCCGAGAAAGACACTTTAAGCTCCCAATAATGCTGGATAACACCTACGAAGCGGTTACTCCGCCCCAACTGAAAAATGCCGAAAGGGGGAGACAAGAAATGATAGTGGAGATGGAAACATCAGGATTTTGAGACAATCCTGCACTTCCGGATACAAGTATGAGACTTTCAGAATATGTTCTTTAATCCTTTCTTATAAATATTTTCTCGTTAGCCATCTCAAATTTTTCCATTTTCAAGGTGGCTAACGCAATTTTCAAGATGACCGTCAAAATCATTTGATTTTACGATTAATTGACAAACTATACTACTGGAATTTGTAAATGGGTGGATTTTATTGCACTACTGATTGTCAATGCTTAAATCATTGTTCTGGGACTCGTCAACGTGTCCAACAATGCCATAAAACTGCTTTTGTGAAAATATAATACCGTAAATTGCCATAATCTTAGCATCACTCAACAAGTACACAATTATATTGATCATTACAGGTTCCTGTGTGAAAACACACAAGATAAATATGATTTAAGCATTACAAATATTTATTATATACTCGAATGATCTTTCAAAGTTGAACAACTGATATTTTTAATTTAAATCATAGTAGTATAGGGGTATATTTAGCTACAGTCAACATGTACGGATGGTCAATATTGTTTTTCTTCTTTGTATTGAGTCAACATTTTTGCAGTCATGCCTACACTAACCTAACACTACTTGGTATGATTCAGTTCTGTGGTGAGTAAATGTGTCTTGCTCAAGGACACAACACGACGCCCCCAGTGGTGATCAAACCCAGGACCTCTCGATGCAGTTAGTCCGACGCTTTACCGCAAGGCTACCTCTCTCCCCTGGTCATAATTGTAGGAAAACATAATATTTAACATGAATTTATGTAAAGCACCTTTATTAAGCAGTCAATATTGTCTCCCAAATACTGAGATGTTAGTCATACCATTGAAGATCGGCAGAGGAATGTTCGCCCCTTAATAGGTAATCCTGGGTCGACTGGACAACAGCGTAGAACAGTCACTTGTTAGTCACAGTTTAGCAGGTAGCTGTACTGAGTGAGACTTAGTTTGTAGAGGTTATGGATAAAGTGTTGGTGCCGGCTGTACTTTCTCCTAGTGTGGAGGCCAAAGTGAGAAGACCCATAAAAGAGAAGTTGGCTTTGTGTAAGCTGTCAGGATTGTCATAAGGCATCGATGACCACCTAATGACTTCGATACTTCCTCTGACGGGCGATAAATATGTCAATATTGTCCATCTCATAACCTACCATGATCAGTTCAGATGAAGTGATATACAAGTGAACATCATGGGTGCATCTGCGATCCAAACACGGGCGTCTCATAAACTGTATGTCATAGTGTGGAGAAAAGACAGGCAGGGTGTCAGAGTGACAAATGTAATGTAGAGCAGGGTGCTGGATAGATTATAGACTGTTGTCATCAAACACAAGCCTTAGAGGCGATTTTTGAACAAGAAACCACCATAGAGACTGGGTGTCTCGAAATTGAACCAAAATAAGAATGGTACATTTGCATCCAACTGGATGCAATCAGTCTCAGTTTGGAAGACACAGAAGAAAACTGGCACATTCTTCAGCTATAGAACTTTTAGGACATCCATCTCGAAAACTCAATTACTGGTTTGATGAGAATGGTTAAGATATTCGGAGGCTTCTAGAATCTTGAGGAACAGCACAAGCATTAAGATGATACTAGCTCCTTATTCAAGAAGACAAAGCAGCAGCAATATTTGTCAGTCTATATCAAAAGTCAGAGACATGCAAGACTCTTGAAAGAAAATATAAGAAATTCAGTTTGTTTGCTTGATAAATACCAAACCGTCATAGATGTCAGACAATAAAATACTAATAAAGTACTAAATCGTCATCAGTGATCTCTTATAAATCGGCAACGATAGCCAGGAAAATATACGTTAAATTAAAATCAAATATGTAAGGGTAGTTTAAAGGAGTCTCTAGCAGTTCAACAGACTCTCAGCTGGCAATTTTCCATGTTCAAATGCAAGTTCCGCTGCTGTCTGGGGGCTATCCATGACAGAGAGACTGAAAGAGCTGTTTCACCGTGGCTGCGTGGAGGAAGGAAGAATTCCCACAAGACAGTCATCTTTACACACAGAAAGGAAATCCTGCAGTCTTTGACAGACAGGATTTATTCCGGAAAGTCAATGCTGATTCAGAGATGACAGGAAGACAATAGATGATTTTAATATAGCAAGACAACTTCATGAAAAATGTGTCAAGAACAGAAAGCAGACCTATATATGGCGCTTGTCAACTTCACCAAAAGTTTAAACAAAGTTGTGAGAGACTTGCGAAGATATGGGCTGTTAAGGTAAATCATGGTCAAATGGTCATCCTATGGGAATAATGATATGCATGCACAGGACGATGGGGAGTTCTATTAACCTTGTGATATGACAAATGAGACCATACAGGGTTGCGCTAGGGGAAAACACCATTGTGTATGATATCATTTGCAATACTCATTGAAGCCGTTTAAGTCTGTGATACTCATTTTCCAATCAGGAACGTTTTTGATGGAAAGATATTCAACCAACGGAAGTTGAAAACTAAAACTAAGGTGCACGTAGATGTGCTGGATGAGATACTCTATGCAGATGATAAAGATAAGGTAAATGGCGAAGAATACCAGCTCATAGGCATAAATGCATGGTGCAACAGATCCACATGGATTACCTGCCTATGAACTTACAATCAACAAAAAAGACAAACGTTGAGCTCCAATCAGCACCGGAAAGCTGTACAATATTCCGCTAATCACTACGAATGGACAAATACTTTTTTAATTCAGTTTTACGCCCCTTTCAAGATTATTTCAGCCCATTTGAGACGAGACGGGCCAATCAGTAGGTGGTCGAAAACGGGAGATTCCCGAGAAAAAACACCTGGCACACCGCAAGCAGAAGTTGGCTTGTCTCACATGTTGCCAGCGCGGGGCTCGAACCCACACAGAGGACAAATACTGATTTGTTTAATACGCCCATCTACCCGAGAAGCAGTTTCTCAAGAACAGTGCGTATTGATGACTAGAACAGCAAAAGCCAGTGAAGCATTTGGAAGAATATGTGCAAATGTATAAGCGAAATGAAACAAAGGTCGATACCAAGCTGAAAGTCTACATGGCTCAGTCAACTCTCCTATATTCATGCGTGGCATGGCTATTACATGTATATCGACATCATTCAAAGAGATCACCATGTCTACTTAAGGTGCTTGCGAAAACTTAAAATCAAGCGTTAAAACAAGCTTACAGACACAGTGGCCTGGAGAAATTAAGGACGCAAAAAATGCAAATGGTGTTATAGTTTCACAGCTAAGATGCACCAACTTTATATAGGAATGTCTGATGAGCAACAGCTAAAGAAAGGTTTTCTACAGAGACTTATAGGATGGAATCCACTCTCAAGGCGAAAAAACGGAAATACTATAAAGACATAGGTAAAGTCTCATTAACAATTAAAGACACCGATAGAGTCTAGCGACCAGGCTTCATGAACCAATCAAGCTGGTGCAACTCCTCCAACAGAACAGCAGCATATTATGAAGAAAATAGAATCTGTGACGATGCAAGCATATAGATGAAATCCAGAATGAATGAAAACTTTCTAATATACTTCTTTAACTTTCAAGCGGGAGGTTAGAGCTTAAATTGTCCTATTCATCCACTATCAAAAATGTACAACTAAAGATTAAAAATGTGCACAGAAATTTGCATATGATACATTAAAGATGAAAAGTATTAGTAGTACATGCACTTGTTGTTGTTTCTGTTGTCGTCGTTAGCGTGAACAAAAACTATTTGGAAGCATGAGTAGCCAGCTTAAGTTTATTGCAATCCTAAGTAGCACTTTTTGGCTGTATATAGTTCATTTCATGTTAAAATCGTTCATCATGCTTTTTTATAATAATAATAATAAGAAGAAGAAGAAGAAGAAGAAGAAGAAGAAGTAAACGAAGAAGAATTGTATTATCAAAATGTGCAGAGCAAAGTGTATTTGCATTATAAATTTTCATATTTCCCAGTAAATGTTAGAATTTCACGATTCTTCATAAAAGCCATTCTAATCAGTTTCAAATTTTGCCACTCAGCAACCCCATAATTCAAATAGACCTAATTTCCAGTACCCATTAAAACTGAAACTATGTTATTCATGACTTGAGTAAAGGCAATAATGACAATTGAATTTAGTTTTTTTTCACTTAAGTATAAAAAGAGTTTTGTTGCGAAACAGCTTTTTCAGCACAATTGCCTTACTTTTCCCCATTGTGGGCCCCTTCTAAAATCCCACAAAGGCAATATTGACTCAATTAAATATTTATTTATGTGCAAATAATCCAGAAACATTATTTTCAGCATTATTAAGTTTCTCAATGACTAGAACACCATTTTCTGATTTAATATTTATTTTGGCAGCCATCTTGGAATTTGGAGCCGCCATCTTGAAAATTGGAGTAATTTTGATTGGCTAACGAGAAAATTTCAAATAGTTCATGCTTATAAACATATCTGCCAAGTTTCATGCTTGTATCCGGAAGTGCAGGATTCATGTCATTTCCATCTCCACTATGACAGCCAAATCAAATACCATTAGTCTTGATACCAGTTTGTACAGAATGATAGGAAGCACTCCTGTATCAGCCGCAAAGCACGTGTATCTTTCATATTGACATAATACAGACATACTTATAAAATGCTGTAAAATGCAATACCTTCGAAATCTAAATAACAAGAAGAAAAGAGATCTTCAATAGTGATTATAGATGATATTGTTTTGTTTATTCAGCATTCACACTGATAAGGAATATTGAATTCTGCATCAAGACACCAAACAGTGATACTGGTGCATGAATGTGATACTGGTGCAAAATACTGCTTAATTACCAGCAACCGTTGAGTTCGTGAGCTGAGGTATATCAATAAAACCAAAAATATAACTTGCGATTTCCCTCAAATTTTCTTTTTCTGCATCCATAAATTGGATAAATGAGGATTTTTTTACACAAATGTACAAGTAAGCAAAGATCAGGAAAAGGCACAATCAGAAAAGGATTCCCACTCCAAAAACCGAGGTGGGAAATCGCCTGATGCTCGGACAATTTGTTCAGTGGCTGATATGATTAGCCGTAACACGTTACGACGGTAACGTCATTTGGCACCGGGTTATCTGAAAATATTGGCTGAGCTAAAGGTTCGTATAAAAGCATAATTTCTTATCAGATTTCACTCAAATGTTCATGTGTTAATGCCCCACTCATTACGTGTAGAGGTGGAAATCATCGCAAATTTTCATTTTTGTGCCTCTTACATTTGATGCAAATACATTAGAATATAAAACTTACGGACATAGGAGTCAACTACTGTGCTTACACCATCTTCATGAACTGCCTAAAAATTACACTTTTCTGAAACACCTCAAGAATTATGATTATGCCAACCTTTCGCATTCTAAAAGTCCTAAAAAGTGCCATAATAGTTTTCCAAATCAGTTCACAACTATAACATTTTCGCCGAAAAATAATTTTGCATAGGCAAAATGTAAGCAAGGGAAGTAACTATTTTTCCAGAAATTATCAAAATTGGTTATGTTTTGTTCAAAAGGACAAAAAAAATTTACAGTATCAATAACTGTGGTCCAGATAATTATGATTATTCCAAAAATTGCTGTAAGTTCAATTTTAAGAATTTGGATGACCTCCCTTGTACATGCAAAACACATATTCAAGATAATTTTAGGGCATCAATTTTTATGAGTGAAACTCTTTTTGGATGGTGACGTTCCTTGTCGTGCTTCTTATAGTGTATAATTTAGCAACTTAGGTTTGCTTTAGAGTCTGCAATCATGTAGCGAACTTCAACGCGCGAAATAAATGTTTAACAACCAAACGTCTCCAGCATGGCCATCGGTATCATAAACTTCGAGACAAAAATCTGAATTTTATCGCAGACACTATGAATTGATCTCCAAATTTAATGTTGGGCTAAAGACACTTTTACGTGAGGGCCTTTCGGAACCAGAATTTTATGGTTATTTGGTTTACAAATTGAAGAAACTTGTAGGAAGGAATGATTTTCCCTTTCAGTTCAGAAAAATCATTACACGTTACAAACGTATAGGATATAACTTAAATGTTATGCGACTTTCTGCATGCTTATTTTTAACCCAATCATGGTTGATAACCATGCTGACTTCTTCAATTGTACGCCGATGGGTCGGGTGTCAGACTCTATGATGGCGCAGACATAAAGCTTTTCGTTTTAGTTGGTTGGGGCCGGAGCTTCTTGTCTGTTGCTTTGCCCACCGGGGGTTTAACTGGTGTTTTTCGTTTGCTCCGGATTTCAGTAAGTTTTTCGGCGCACAGGGATCTCCATCGTTGGACCGCATTGTGGTTATCATAATTCGTTTGTTTGTCCTTGATGATTCATTGACTAGTTAGCGATTCACCACGAGTGTCGAACAACTAACTAAATGTTGTGAACCACTTCAGAAGATGAGGGTGAGGTTATGGTCCTGTAAAATCGATTTGAGCCTCCCAGTAATTTTATATCACTGATCGCTCCAAGGCGAAACTCCTGTTGTGGTTCTATTTGTTTATGTTTTGGAGTCGATTTTTTGTGCTGTTTGAACCTATGTACGTTTTCATATTTTCAGTTAAGTTCAGGTAACTGCGTGGCCGCCTATTGGAAAATACTGCTCACTCTGCTTTCAAAGTATAAGTACCTAATTGCCAATTTAATTTTTTCCCATCTCGGTTATTGGAGTGTGAATTTCTTTGTGATTGCGCCTTTTCCTGATGATTGCCTACTTGTACCTTCCCACTATAGTAGGTATAGTTCGGCAAATGGGTCACTGTATGGGCGGCAACTTTAATATTCATATCTGGGCGTGGTCGGCTAGTCCATCTGTTCAAGTAGGGAGATAATAGAAAAGTCGAATTCAGTCAACCTAGAGCGCTGTCACATATTTTACCGTTAAAGATCAGCTACCTATTTTGTCCAATCCAGTAAACTAGACAAACTCGGATTTTCATTCTAACGGACAACATGTGAGTTGTGTCTTTCAACTGTATACCTTTAGCTTTTACCTAGGTCAAAAGTAGACCATACCCAATAACGTATTCATAAGGTAACGCCCATACAGTGACCCATTTGCCGAGCTATAGTGGCTTTAATGCTTGTGCACCTTTAAATAATTACATGTATGACGGAATCAGACCACAATTACTTCCCCTGGTTCATTGTACACGATACGGATATACTTTCACACAAAATAGTTCCAATATTTACTGGGGTATGCAGTTGACATATCATGTTAGATTGCTGTTATTTAAATTATTCTGGGTAGAATATTGTCATAGCTTACAGGAAATGTTAAATTAAAGGAGATATCTTGTCATTTCAGGCATTTAAGTGCCAACCGAACCACTCCTTATGCGGTTGCTCCTATACAAGCGGATAGTTCACGAAAACACTGGTAGGTATTGAAATGCAGAAATCTCCCAGACGAGCAGGTCAACCCATATTTTAATCTTAATTAAAAGTACTGCCACACATTATAGACTTGGAGAAAAGTTTCAAAACAAAGCCAGCAATGTCAGTACAGAAGATGGGAGGCGAAACAAATGATTAAACTATATAGTAAAATTAATTGTGGTCTGTGTCCTGACTACAATTAATGAAATCATACGGAATCGACACAGGGGGTCTTGTGCCTACCAGTACACACTGTAACATAGGGCAATAAGTACAATTACTCGAATACCCTTTGGCTATATATCCGCCAATATTAAACATAATTGGTCAGCGTGAACAAGGATCTCGGAAGATTTCTTTAAGAAATCTTCAAAATCTCAAGTTCCAGGCACTTAATTGAAGTTTATTACAGTCGAAAAATAAGTTTCTGTTGTATTTAGACATGTAATGTTGTTTGTAAGTCAAGAAGTGACTTCTTTAAAAATTAGACAAAATCTTTGAATTTAATATAGGATCATATAGGAAATAGGAAACTTTTTATAAGTCCATGTTCCCCCCCCCCCCCCCCCTTGCCCAATCAAAATAATTTGAACACAACTGTATTTTTGTAAAGGACATATTATATCAAAATGTCATGTTTGGGCAAGGGGGGGAAGGCTGTCAAAAGGCCCAAAAACCGATAAATTGGCTCAACTCTATTATTTATATTGTACCAAGGCTATGGAAATATACTGTATATGTATGTTCTACCTGAATGAACAGACTATCAGTCCTCTTTTAATAGGTATACACATTAAGTGTACATGTTTCAATGCATATAAATATACTGTGCAAAATAAGTTTCTCAATTTTTGATGGTTTATGTTTTATTTGAGATATGCGTCCGTGGACTTAAAACCTAACGTTACTTACTTCAGCACCACACAACTACTGGTTTTACCTTAATTTGATACATGCAAGCCATTGTCAGAAGAACTTCCCTAATGTCTACAAATGATATGGGGTCACTATTCAAAGTAAAAGTTGCTTAATGTTTTTACATAGTATATTTAAGGTACACGTTTTTGCAAAAGTGATGGACAGTGTTATTTAGAATTATAAATCTGATAAACATGATGTACCAGTTATTAGTCTATAAATAGTTTTTACCCAAAATTTTAGGTTGCAATAAACATTTTGTAGTATTTTCTTGTTAGTCTATGGCAAAAAAGTTGTTTTCTGACAAAATAATTTTTCGAAAAAATCTGACCCCCTCACCCTTTGACACAGATTCATGCTGCAGGTATGTAAAATCAAAAGGTTGCATCAATAAATCCTTTAATTTTACAGAGAATGCAACAATTTTCCTATAAGATTAACACAGAAGCTTCCAGAAACACTCACACTTTGGGCGGAAAACCTATATAGTCTTCTGAGATCCTTTCTTATTTAAAATGGGATACGAACTGACTGAACCCCTCCTTTAGACAGTTACTGGACAATTTTCATGCTATTCTGGCATAGATAAGAATTCTCAAGGCGTAAAGCACAGGTTGTTGACATTTTCTTGGCCTACTTCATTCTGTCACTGGGGAGCTCCCATATATACGAGACAATGAATGTGATTAAGGAACTTATCGCAAAATCAATCAGTGTAGGCTAGGACAGGCGTATGTATCATCATCACCCTGATGTTCGAATGAAAACAGCTGAGCCGCGCCATGAGAAAACAAACATTTTGCATATATGCGAAAACAAAGAAGCAGAGCAGCTTTGCAGTAACTGCGAAGCTGATCAGCGCCTTCATTTTCGTTACACGGATTGTACAATTCCTCTACTTTCTAAATCGAAAATTTTCAGCCTCTAGCCATCTTCTGTGCTTGCACAGCTCGGTTTGTGTCTGACCCGTTCGGAAACCACATTGTTGGTTTTCTCATGATGTGGCTTAATTATTGACGAACAGTGAGAAAGTGATGCATCCAAGTCAGACATCTATAGGCACGTGGATAGTAGGAGTAAACGCCACATTTATGAAGGTGTATAGAAATAGGCTGTATCAAGTAACTACCATTCATTGGAGCTGCTTAATTCTACATTTGATATACACCGTTTGATGTTTTGCAATATACATAGGCTGTTAAGTTAGTTGAGAAAGAAACAATTAGAGTCAGAAGCCACCGTTCTCTGAAGTATTTGTTGGCCTCACAATCCGGCTTTCTATTTTTCCCCGGAATAAGCTCAGATGTATTCATGTCAAAGACTTATATATTGGTACTTTTTATTGCGTCCCCGAAATTATATTACCCAATTCGATAGCGAACAATTTGCATGTGATTTTGCTGAGAAAATCCAATAAAGATGACATTTTGTTTTCCAAAGCGACATATATTGTGCGAGATAAGCAGAGTGGAACAGATTGAATTTCCAATTATCTTCAGTGATATTGAAATAAGAATAATGCATGTTCAGCCACTTCAAGAGAACATATGAAATAACGTATGTGGTTAGATTATAAGTTAGATCTAAGCATAAAGACACATGGAGTCGCATCGTGACAAAACCTGTCGTTGTTTCTACTTTATAAAAAATCAGATAAAAAAAAAAAAAAAAAAAAAAAAAAAAACAGCTTGATGTGTGTGTTTTTTTTTTTTTTTAATTTTGCCAAAACATAGATTGTTGGTGCACGTAAGAACCACCTTGGCGAGGCCTTTGTAACCAGTATCGTGAATGTACGTTTTCGTAATCGGGTAACTGCTGATCTTTTCTTGGTATAAGTAGCTAAATCAGTGTTTAAATTAAGTTTTTCCATCCCTAGGTTTTTGGAATGGGAATTTCCTTCTGATTGCGCCATTTCCTGATCATTGCCTACTTGTACCTTTCCACAATCTATTGAAATACCAATAATGCATAAGAATAGTAGTATACCCTTGTATACCAAACGCGAGAAAACCAACAATCTGCAATATGCGAAATCCGCGACGCTGACCAGCGCCTTTGTTTTCGCTATATGGTTAGTACACTTCCTCTTAAATCCGAAACTGGAAGCTTCTATCCTATTCTATTCTGTGACTGTACAGCCTGATTTGTGTCGGACCTGTTCGGAAATCACATTGTTTGTTCTCTCACGAGATGGCTCAAATGGAGTCTAATGGACATGTTTTCCTGATGCAGCTACAGATGAAAGATTGAGGCTGACAAGGTGAGCTTATAGTATACCCATGCTCCGTCGTCCGACGTAGTTGTAGTCGTTGTCGTTATTGTCGTTGTCCACTATGTTCAAACGTCTTCACCTCTGGGCCAGTTAAAGCCAAACTTCATGTGGACCATCCTAAGGAAAAGTGACTGAAAGTTTGCATAAATGGTCCAGGTCACATGACCAAGATAGCCGCCATGGCTATAAATAGCACAAACCTTCAAAAATCTTCTTCTGACTATTTGCATAAATAGTCAAGGTCACATGACCAAGATGGCCACCATGGCAATAAATAACAAAAACCTTTAAAAAAATCTTTTTCAGAACCAGAAGGCCTATGATTTTGAAACTTGGCATGAAGCATCAAGGACTGGAGCTCTACAAAATTTGTATAAATTGTAACTCTGGGATGACCTTGACCTATTTTACGGCATGGTCAACTTAGGTCGCCCATGCAATTGCTTAAATGTCATTTGAAGGGCAACACTTGCAGTAATTATTGACAAATGGACTGAATTTTTTAATGATTTGAAAAATTAAAGAAATCGACTCCAGGGTTATGTGGTTATATACATGTAAAGTCAAATAACTTTATTGGTATTTTTTCTAAAAATAAAACTATGATTTTGTTTTAAACAAAACTATGATGAAACAAAAACAAGTGCTCGACAGATATGACAAGCTACTTGGAACAGAAGTCACCTGGGTGTCAAAGCATGATGTTCAATATGTCCACAAATACCATACAGAATAACAATAAAAGAAGTTCAGAAACAATACGAAGGGCATCAATGTACAACATCATTTGTATAGGATAAAAAGCTAAGTACAATTTCTAGAAGTCCAATATGAAACAAATAATCAAGCAGCAAACGTAAAGTAATAACACAAAACAGAACACCACAAAAATCATTTGACAAAAAAAAACTAATAATATAGCGGATTGGTTTAATCAAAATCAGAAAGCCAATTATAAGTTACTAGTAAAAGTCAAAATTTTCACGCAATGACTGTAGGTTTTTATACAAAATAAACTTTATCTTAGTCTGTGTCCCATTAATATTGAAGTTGTTACACTATAGTGTGCATAATGGCTGGACTTACGTCGTCGCCATTATATCACATCAAATGTTAGATGATCTCGTATGTCTGAGACTGTCATCTGACCTTTGGGCGTTTAGAAAAAAATATACCAGAAAACAATTCTGAAAGCTTTATCTAAGCCTGTGTCCCATTAATATTGAAGTTGTTACACTATAGTGTGCATAATGGCTGGACTTACGTCGTCGCCATTATATCACATCAAATGTTAGATGATCTCGTATGTCTGAGACTGTCATCTGACCTTTGGGCGTTTAGAAAAAAATATACCAGAAAACAATTCTGAAAGCTTTATCTAAGCCTGTGTCCCATTAATATTGAAGTTGTTACACTGTAGTGTGCATATTGTACGTCGTCGCCACTATATCACATCAAATGTTAGATGATCTCGTCTGTCTGAGACAGTCATCTGACCTTTGGGCGTTTAGAAAAAATTATACCAGAAAATAATTTTGATTTTTTTTTTTTTTTTTTTTTTTTTTTTTTTTTTTTTTTTTTTTTCCTTGTGAAAATGTGAGCAATGAGAGTAACTATTTTCCCGAAAAAAAATCAAAATTCAATGTTTTCGTATTTTTAAATGCATCAAACCTAAACAATACTGTATACTGTATATAACTGAGCCCCAAATCATTCCACAGCTTTGCTAGAATTTCAATTTTAACGTGGATTACCTCCCTTGTACGTGTACATGCAAAATGCCTATCGAAAACGATTTTTGGGCATAAAATCTTTATTGGCGAACCAATTTTTAAAATGTTTGTGGCGCTTAACACTCAGTGTTAAAAGACTTTTGGATTGCAAAAGGATTACTCGTACGTGTTCATAAGTTTCTGAATGTGTTTCAGAAAAGGCTGATTTTGAAAAAGGCAGCTTAAGAAAGATGGTGTCAGGACATTAGGACAATTTCAACTCTAAACAGTCGATTGCAAGTAGAGCAAGACAGTGAGGGACTTGCAATGCATACGCTAAAGTATGATTGATATTGTAGACGAATTGGAATCAATAATTGAGCCGCGACGCGAGAAAACCGGTCTTCGGGATTTCCGACCAGGTCCGACACAAACCGGGCTGTACAAGCTCAGAAGCAGGCTAGAAGCTTGAAATTTCGGATTTAAGTAGAAGAGGAATTGTACTATCCGAGTAGCGAAAACAAAGGCGCTGATCAGCTTCGCGGTTACCGCGAAGCTGATCTGCGCCTTTGTTTTCGCCTAGGCAAAAATCCGGTTTTCTCACGATGCGGCTCAATTCATGATGGTGTCATAGCGACTGATCAAAGACGGGCAGAGGCTCCCCAAGTGGTCCTTGATTGCCGTAAGAATAATAGGGCTGTCGCGAATTACACATACATTTTCATTAATGTTCGTCGGTCTATCAGTCGGGAAACTTCTTGAAGTTATTGAAAGACAAACTGAGCAGATCAGGCCAACCATCCACATCTTCGCTCAATACTGACCCATATTAGTTTTTACCATGGTTTATATTCTATGTATCGTGTAGGATTGTAAGCAGAACATTACGTACAGTACATTTTCCCACGTGTACACCTTGTGAAATTTTGAAGCAATTTTAATCTACCTCTGTCGGTTGCAGTTTTGTTCTATTCCAATATTGATAATTGCCTGTCATTTTAGACGGACAGGCTTCACCCTCATGGCATTTACGGTATCTCACCCTGCACACTGCACACAGTGCAATATATCGTAAATTTTAAATGATTATGAAAAACAAAATTCCATGGAATTAGATCTAAGTCCTGTCATAAATTTGATTCCGGCCAGGCATTGCATCTCAAATGTGTCCTGTTAGCCGAATGTACCATAAAATAAGTAGTCTTTGCCTAGATCTTCTGAAATGTAGGGATGTCAGAGTTACAAAACACTTCTTTGGTGTCACCACTTATATGAACTTTACAAACAGTACCAACAGAACCAATAGGTGGATTGAATGGTCTCGGGACCTTTAAGTGAAGCTTTCGTTTGTTCTGGATTTTCAGTGTTGTTATTTCCCTAATTTGTCATGTATTTCTATTCTCATACGTTTCAGTTTCGTTTCTCTATACGTGAATACCGTTTCCTTTTATGAAAGATGGACCAGTGTGTGTATTTTTGAAACCTTAGTGTCCCTAAAGGGATTGGCCAAGGGAATCAAAGCCAGTTCTAAAGGGAACATGATGCTAGTCAATCTGTCGATTTGTAGAAAACTAATTTGCAGTACGACGAATAAGTGACATTCTTAATTTCAACATGCAGCCCCATTCTCGGATACAGGCCCAAGGATTCGATGTGATAGACTAAAAGCCAGTCCTATAGAATACCTATAGTCCCCGTTCCCCAAGATTATACACTCTATGATAAGAGGTTGTCAAGATTAAGACTGCTACATGTAATAGTCATATACCGCAATTTGACGGGGTGTCAACGAAGGACAAATTAATTTGTTTACGGTGAATTGTCTAGTCAGCATAGACAGGTTCACTAGTTAGCTCGACTGCACGAAATGCATAGAGCTATTGTAGTCACCTCGGTCATGCAGATGAACGTGCCCATCAAGGCCTCCCCGGTGAACGCTTAATTGGGCCCTATGTGCAAGGATTTGTGGCTGGGGGAGATGGTGTGGGTGCATTCTCTTTCGACCGCATTCTTGATTTAAAAGTGTTGAACGTTACTTTAAATTCGCAATGGTAACGGAACAAGATTCTTGAACCCGTCGTTTAGCCCTTCATTAACTCGCCTAACGACTAGAATATGGTACTACCAGATGATAATGGTAGGCTACACCGTGCAGGCACCACCATGGAATACAAAAATCACTACATATCCATGGCCCAGCTTGTCGGCAGACTTTGAACCGCATCTAACACTTGTGGCACGAGCTCGGCCGACGAGTTTGAACACGGGAACCAGCCGTGTCCAATATTCACAAGTTTTACCAAGCTCTGCTGGAGTAGCTTTCATGATCAGCAGGCGCCAAGTTGTTATCCGACAGAGGGGGGATACACGCAATATTAACCGGACGTGGTCGAGTTTTCTGTGGTGCCATTTGACATTTTTCAGCATGTTCTGAAACTGTATGCTAAAAAATATTTTAGAAAAAAAAAATCTTCAATGTCGACGTTATATGAGAAGTTGTGCTCACATTTGGCCTCCGGAATTTTTCTATTAAACTTTCACAATTTTGGGGGTAATTTCTAAGTGCAGTTATAGCCCTTTGCTAACTTGTGCATTGATTATATTCTTTTTTAATTGTTGCTATATTGTTTTTGTCAAAATTTATAATAAAAGTTCGAAACGTTTCAAATGATTCTATTCTAAGCGTTGCAAAGGACATCTATGCCTTAGATTGGGATACTCCCTAATTGACAAATATGTCACTTTAAAAGACGAAAATGCTTAGTTCTTTATTATTATTGTGTTCTTGCATATTTTGATTGTCAATGACATAATTTGTCAATTTTAACATTAGTTTGGGAACTCACATTTCTAAGCATTAATGCAATACGCATAGATTGAAAGCAAATTTGCTTTTGAACCTGTACTGTATCTCTATAAATACATCTAAATAACCTAAATATACTCACCGTGATACCGGTTTGACAAGAAATACGACCATGAATGTTTACAATTCTACAGTTGATGTCTTTAAAATTGTCCATAACAACTGTGCATATTTTAGTTCATGTTAAATTTTAGGAAATTATACATTTTCGCCTGCTGGCCCTGTTCCCCCCTAGACCCAGGATGCCACTTTGATATGATGTGTGAATGTGAAAAACACATACACTGACGAAAGGGCATGCTGGATCGCGGGGGGGGACACACCTAGAAATAAACTATAAGATTGTAAATTAAAGATTCTTATGCACTAAGCTAACTTTTCTTTCCAAATAAACTTAAATTTACAAAACAATAAACAATCAATGTGTGGATATTGTTCAGCATTCATGTGACAAACAAAAAGGTTCAAGTAGGCAAAGATCAGGAAAAGGCGCAATCAGAAAAAGATTCCCACTCCAAAAACCGAGGTGGGAAAAAACCAAACTAACAATCAGGTACTTATACCATGAAAACATTTCGTAAGCCGAATGAGCAGCTATCTTCCCAATAGGTGGCCACTCAGCTACCTTAACTTAACTAAAAATATGAAAACACACATAAGGCGCCGACAGCACAAAAATATTATAAACACCAAGACATAAAACAAAAAGAACCACCACAAAGTATCGACTTGGAACGATCAGTAACACAAAGTTACTGGCGGGTTTAAATCGATTTTACATGGCCATAACCTCACCCTCAGCTTCTGCAGTGGTTCATAACATTTAGTTAGTTCTTCGGTCCTCGTGGTGAATCTCTAACTAGTCAATGAATCATCAACAACAAACAAATAAATCATGATAAACATCCTGATGAATCAAAAACCAGGACTCACAGATTGAGTAAGCTGCCCGACGATGGAGATCCCTGGGCGCCGAATAACTTACTAACTCCGGAGCAAAAGAAAAACATCAGCCCATATTTGTTTGCTTGAAAAGTGCTGTTGACAAAAAATGCAAATCAATTCAAAGTCTAATGGTTCATTTTTGCCAAAGATGGGGTGGGTTGTGAAAATACTTAGTTGCATTGTCTGGATTCTTTTAAATCAGCCAAACTGTTTTGTAAACGAAAGTGTATATATTTCTTCTCCTATAAATGCTAAATTCAGCCCCATAGTCATAACTTGAAAATTTCGTCCTCCCAAACTGAGATTTA
The DNA here is from genome assembly GCA_964017185.1 of Rugalucina vietnamica. Taxonomy (NCBI): domain Eukaryota; kingdom Metazoa; phylum Mollusca; class Bivalvia; order Lucinida; family Lucinidae; genus Rugalucina; species Rugalucina vietnamica. The sequence goes on from OZ024880.1 coordinate 43,775,507, forward strand.
GGGACTTTTTACATCTAAAGCATAGATGGCCTTCCCAGGTGAATTTCACAAATGGACTATGCTTAACATTATGCCAATAGTATATATATACTGAACAAAAAAAGAAACGCAACAAAAGGCCACCGAGGATTTTCGAGTTTAAGGGTAAAACGTTGATAATTTCAGGTCTGTTGCTGTATTATTCCAATTCATGGGACATTAGGGTATATCATGAGAAAAAACTGATTTTTATTTCGATAAAAAATGAATGAGAATTTTTGTCGTCTTAAATAATGCAAATCGGGGAAAAATTGCTCTGCGCATGCGCATACTTTTGATCTTCGAAATCATCAAGAAACAATTTCAGCTGCACCCTAATAAAATTGCATGAAAAAGAAATAAAGTTCCACGACACACAAACTCGTAATTAAAACCATCAAAATCCCTATATGTTTAATTGGAAGGGGGATAATGTCAATTTTACTCATTTTATTTCATTTAATTGTGAGTAATCTGCTGAGTGATACATTGCGATTTTGAATGGTGATTTATAGCGGATTTAAATCGTAACATTATTTTAATGATTGCGCATGCACATTGTGAGGTTTGCTACTTTCAGCATGTCCACGGTCGGCATCGAATAACTCCGTAAATACTCATCAAAATGAAAATCGGTTTCTTGCATTCAGAAGTCTGACATCTAATGCAGAAGTAGAAAATTCAATGATTTCAGTTTGTATCATAGTTTGCTCAAACTTTAGTGGAATATAATTGTTGCGTTTCTTTTTTTTGTTCAGTATAGATCTAAGTTAAATTTTATTATTGCAAAATAAATGTGGGATGGTATATTGTTCCAAAAAGGGTCATTGCATAAAAGCGTTTCAACGTATGACATATAGCCTAGTGGTTGTATCACACTGCCATATGGCACAATTAGGTCAAATACATGTAATAACGATTTAATAACGATCAAATCATTTTACTGTTTATTTTATAGCAGAACAAGTGCCAACTGTATGTTAGAACTAATCTCTATTTTAACAATATAAAACGATTCCTTGTCATGTTCTGTCAATATAATAAAATACAATCAAGTAAGTTAAACCTTTTTAACTTCAGCCTCTACACGAAATAATCTATCCCCTTTTCTTATATAAATGTAAACGATGCAAACCGCCGCTTACCCAGATACAAACATCTACTGTCTGTCACTGTCGACAGAAACATAATATGGCGGATAAACATCAGGCGAAGCTAGATCTGCCGTTTAGTGCATGAGTACTTAAATGATGTGTGTAAAAGGACTTATTGTAATTTAGCTGACCATTTGTCAGAGAGGCACGGAATGTAATTAGTTCTGGTCGAAAGATACTAATCCAATGTCAAACTCTGAGATGCTTGTCCAGAAACAGTGTAGAAAGGATAACTGGCCTTTCCGACATGATCTTGGCTGTTGACCGTGAACATAAAGTTCTCTCAAACAAACATATGCTTGGAACATCATTAATATCACATTTAACTGTGTAATTCATTTGCGCTACTGTTGCGCATCACCCAGTGCTACGATGTGCGATGCCCATTTTAATCCCCAGTTTCATAAATATTACCAAAAGGTACAAGTTGGCAAAAATCAGGAAAATGCGCAATCAGAAAAAGATTTCCACTCCAAAAATTGAGGTGGGAAAAACTAAATTAACAAACAGGTACTTATACCATGAAAACATATCGTAAGCCGAATGAGACGCTGTTTTCCAATAGGTGGCCACTCAGTTACCCAAACTTAACAAAAAATATGCAAACATACATAAGGCGCTAACAACGCAAAATTTTTAAACACCAAAAAGAACCACCACAGAAGTATCGCCTTGGAACGGTCAGTGATATAAACTGACTGGCGAACTTAAATCGATTTTACATGGCCATAACCTCACCCTCAGCTTCTGCCCTTTTGAAAACTTATTTTCGGATAGGTTTGCCAATCAAGTGATACATAAGCATGAACTGAAGAATTTGATTCAAAGTTGTGACTATGACTTATTCAGAAAATCATTTGTCTTAAATCTGAGCCTTAGAAAGATTGAAGTCGACATAAAAGATTAGATAGATCAAGCTGGCATTAAAGTTTGTCTGCCATGTGGAATTTTTACAGAGAAACCCGACATCGGCATTTGTAAGTAGATTTAAACTCACTAAAATTAGAATACTAGGCCAATAGCGATACGTTTTCGTTAAAATAATGTCGGCTCATTCAGGGGCGTGAATCATGAAAAGTAACTTTATATAATGTCGTTCCAAAGAGATATTTCTGTGGTGGGTTTTATTAGAAAAGGTACCCTCTCACATTTTACGCAGTGTTTACTTTGAATATCAAGAAAAGTGTACACATGGCGTTTATGGTGTGTTTAGGTTAATATGATTTCTGATCATTGCATAATACTTAAGTTTGAGAGAGGATAAAAATCATTCAGACCTAACGTTTGATTGAGTTTGTTCACCTGATTTCTCTTAAGAAGTGAATTTCATTTTTCTGATGTTCATGGAGCTATGAACCGCAGTGGGTCGCGTTCAAAGTGAATGAAACCCGAAGGGGTTCATGTAAGCTTTGCTAGCGACCCACTGCCGTTCATAGCTCCATGAACATCAGAAAAATTAAACTCATTGCTTATATTTATATTCATTTCTCTTTATCGCTTGTTGGAAAACCATCAAGGTGATCACATTTACAAGCAAATAGATAATTTACACACATTGTGTATTCAAACAGCGGAACGGTGTCGACGTTTACAACGTTCAATCAGATTGGCGAGAGCATTGTTTTTGACGTCAAGTTTGGATCATGTGACGTCGCGTGACACGATGTTGTTCATGGAAGTATGAACACAGATGAACATCTAATGGTTCATCTGAGGATGATTTAGAAAAATGTAAATATTCTGGTATGAATAGCATTTGTATGGGCAAGTTTTCGTAATGAGACTGTTTAACCCCGTATTCCCTACTCACCATCTTTTGGCAAAAATGCTTTTACAATCGCCAATGTTCTGTAGTTTGAGCTACACACTCCCGTCCAAAATCGCCGTTCTGACATGTATAAATGATCTGTATCGGTCGCCTGTCAAATGAAACTAAACAATATTCAATATTGTTTCATCAGCTAATAAATTAACACGATTTCGTTAACAATGTAATTACCACCACCATAAAAGGTCAAGCAAGATTTCCTTCGTTGCTAAATAGGCTATTTATTTCCAGTTATTTGACAAGTTAATATTTGAATCTTATTAAAAAGCATTTAGTCAGCACAAATTGCATTTTCTAGCCACATAATTGCAAATTCTTGTTCCGTTATGCCGCATAATATTAAAATGGTGGAAGAAAAAAGCTTGACAGAACATTTGAAGGAAAACTAATAAAATATCCGACCAGGACAAAGCCTACTATACTCCTCAAAATAAGATTTGAAGGATCAATGTGTTACTCTCCAAATATATAGACCTCCAAGTTAAAACACGCAGAACCACTGCAAATGGGTGCCATCAGTTTCAAGGTATTTTCATTTCCTTGGCCCAGAATTACGATGCGTCATTAAAATTAAGGCCCACAAATTTTGATAGCATATTTTACCGTTAAAATCAATAATTGTTGGTTGTTTTTTACAAAAATATACAATTTCAATGTCCTTTACATAATAAAAAACCAAAATGTTTGATTTCAGTATGTTTTAAATGCGTGCTTTTTTATGTTGAAATTAGTCACCTTAACTAAGGTCATCCTTAACTTTAACTCGAAGCAATATGTACCGGAGACGCAACTACAATACCATTATCGGAAAAATTACCTGTGCGTTGTCGAGTCACAATCCAGGTAAATGAAGCAATGATTCAGATAATAATCGGTCGCTATAAGAAAAAAAATGATAAGCATGTTTATTGCAACATTTTCCTTCGTTTTTACATCGTCAAACGATAATGGAAAATTGAAATAAACAAACGAATTGCATCGCAGTCATTTTTTGCTACAATTTGATACCAAACACGATAGGGTTGCTAAAAATGTGGGTGGCGAGTGGTAAGAAACCGCTGCGCTAACTCTCGCGTTTATACCTCAATTTACTTATTATACATTAATTCAGTTTGATTGCTTCAAACATGTATGGATTTCATTTCTTCTCTTGGCAAACATTATAATAATTATTATTGTAAAGATTAAGCAGACAAAATGCGACACAATGTACATCATTCATGTTTTAATTGTGTTTTTCCACCGGTGCGTAATGCTTTGAAGTTCTAGTTGGTCTTAATTGGGAATTAACATCGCCGCAACAACGATCATTTAAATGTCACAAATTGATTCACTTAATTACTTTAAATAGTCCGTTAATCCTAGAAAACTCCCTTTAATCATGATGAAACAGAAAGACCAAAATAAACAAATGTTCAAAAGTACATGTAGTCGCGTACGCATTTCATTTTGTGTCCTAATGTCGTACGGAAATGATGATTTTCTTGATTGGGACGATGAAACATTGTAGTGTTTCCCCTAGCCACTTTCACGCTGGCCTTTTTCTATAGCGCCATGCCCCTTTTTCCCAGCGCCATGCCCTTTTTCTGAATCTACATTCTGTGCCCTTTATTTTGGTAAAAAGTTTGTCAAAACCGGACAAAAACTTGGGACGTTACAAGACTTTTTGTTTCTGTTCCGCAGAAACGAATTTGGCAAAATTTATGATCATGACTTCCACAGTTGTTGATTGCTTTAATCCCTTGTTTATTGTCACTTAACTGCAGTGGCAAACGTTGATAATTACACAATGACAAGTACCCATTTTGACACCAAATGAGCTGTTAATCAGAAAAGGTGTGAAAATTGAATAAAAATGTATGTTTTATCATTACCATATCATGAAGTATACAAGTACTAAAAATCCAAAAAAAATCACGATCTTTGTGGCACTGGGACAACATGTAATTTTCGACTTTCTCATTTGAAACATACTTACTTATGTGGGAAAATATCTGTACTTTATGATAAAAGTGTGAAATTAAGCGCATGTGTCATGTTTCGAATGCTTTACCCGACGCAATTTGGCTATGCAAAAATAATCAAAAAAGGCGATTTTCCGCCATTTTGCCTACTTTTAGGTCATTATTACAGGCAACTTGCGCAGTGTGCCGATAAATCAAATAGTTTCCAAACTTCTACAACATACAAGCTTCAAATATTTGAGAGTATCAAAAACTTAAGACGCTTCGTTTAGCCGAGGTTCGGTGCACAATTGAGGCATGAAATCCGACCTTTCCGCCATTTTGGAAAAACAGTCCTATGGATCGCGAAGAAGCCCTTCATCATTGACCAAAAATTACACTAGATAATGCATTGAATATACCTTTAAAGGCAAATCGTCTATACAATAAACACTTTTTCTTTTATTTCTCATAAAAAAATAAGTTTTTACGCTAAAAATAATCCGACTCCATGTGATAAAATTAAACAAGATTTTAGCTTAAACTGTTCGTATACAAATGGCGGAATCAAATGAACTCTCACCCAAATCTCGTATCGTCCGCGAATTGGCAATCACGTGACCTACATTCTTCTCCGGTGATCTTCCTTCGAGACTTTAAGGAATCATTGTAATTCTCGGCCCTGGTCATTTCGCTTCATACTGAGACAATTCGTTCCATGTAATTTACTTTGACAGATTCGTTAAGAAGAATTGCGAGTTGGACATGCTTTCACTGAGGCTAGATGAACACCTTAGTGGCAAAGAGCCATTATAAAAACTTGCTCATGCAATATACATATTGTTTTTCAGAAGCATAAATTGAAAATTCCATCGCAATTTTTTTTATATTTTTAATATGTTTGCTCAAAACGTAGATTGTGGGAACCCATCTATGTTTTGGATCAAAAATAAGAAAAATAGGTATATATCTGATGTCCCCTCCTTTGCTGTCTCCTGCGCAATATCTGGATAAGGATTTAAAGTCTGTTTCGTAGTGTGTGATAATGGTTTTTCGCAGATATTTTACAACTGTTCAAATGTAGAAAAAAATATTTTCTTGGCACAATTAAGCATCTAGTTTGTCGCAAAATGTGCAGCAAAAATTTTGAACATCGGTTGACAAATAAAAAAGTTCTGGTCAAAAACATTTTTGAATAGGGATCTCCTGTACAAAAATCTCATGGAAGGGAGGTAAATATTTTCCCGCAAAAAAATAAATTCTAGCTATTTAATCATGATTGCTCAAAATTATTATAAATTGACACAAATGACATACCTGAGACAAAATCTTCATGATCAGGTAAAATTTCTCGAAAAATATGCATTTTCACGATCATCGATTATCTCCCTTGCCAATGCAAAATCCCTATGCAAAATTCATTTTGGCCATAAAAACTTTATTTGTTCACCGATTTTCAAAATTTTTGCAGGTCCTATTAGGACAAACTAAGATCAAGATTTTGACATGAAAATAATTTTTCTGTCGTCCCCCATACAAAAATTTCCTGCGAAAAACCATTATCAGAGGCAAGTTTTTAGACAGTAATTCCTTTTCCGTCCATTCCTTACTTTTGCAATTCTTACATATGATCCAACACGACAACCCACCATTGGTGTTTTAGGACATAAAATAGCCTATTATTTTAAGCTACAATTCTAAAAAGGTCGGCTAGAGGTATTTTTACATTCATAAGTTTTATATATAAAAAAGAGTTTAACACATTTGTCAACTTGTTGTGCACATGAGTTGCACTAGAAAACATAAGGAAGGGTGCACTCAGATTGGTTTCACACTAAGTGCACAAAGGGTGCCGTCTGTAGTGGCAAAAAGTGCAGCTCAGAATGGTTGCGTTTACTTTTCATAAAATGCTGTTTCAAGTGAACAGCTCATCATGGTGCCTTTTTAATACATAAACGTTTCCTTATAATCCGGTCCAATGACAACTTTAAAGCCACACAGAAAGATCCGAAGAGTTAATCTAATAATAAACTTTATTTCTGATATCAATGTATCGTTTACTGGCAGTCAAATTGAGTTATAAGCTGTAAAATGGAACTGAAGACTATAAAATGTCTTCTTTGGGAGTAATTTTATGAGCCGCCACATGGGAAAATTAACAATCTGCATAGGTGAAAACATAGGCGCAGATCAGCCGTTCGTAGTAACTGCCAAGCTGATCAGCGCCTTTGTTTTCGATACACAGATAGTAAAATTCCTTTACATTCTAAATCCAAAATTTCCAGACTCTAACCAACTTTTGTGACTGTACAGCCCGGATTGTGTCGGACCTGGTCGGAACCCAAATTGTTGGTTGTCTAACGCACAGACTCGTATCCTTTTGCGTTTTCTTCTTGACAGATATTGCACTGGTAAGACCGGTATATAAATGAGCCGCCTCGTGGAAAAACCAACAATGTGGTTTCCGAACAGGTCCGACACAAACTGGCCTGTACAGTCACAGAAAAGAGCTAGAAGCTTGAAATTTTGGAGTTAAGTAGAGGAGGAATTGTACTATCCGAGTAGCGAAAACAAAGGCGTTGATCAGCTTCGCGGTTACCGCGAAGCTGATCTGCGCCTTTGTTTTCGCATATGCAGATTGTTGGTTTTCCCATGGGGCGGCTCAAATGAGCTTTACATATCCTTTACTCAAAAAGATCTGCCCTTCCTGTTTCGTATATATCCTGGTCGGTTAACTACGTCAATTTGAATACAATGGTAGGAAACTGGACCATTCAAAGTGAAACCTTCCACCTCACAAACAGCGTGAGAAAAAAAAAACATGTGGAACTTAATATACTGTAAATTTCCAATGAGCATGGACTATCATTGTAAAAAGTTTCATTGATAAGACTTCACTTGTAAGATACTGACCAATCAATTTACACAAAGTGTCTTAAATTAGAACATTTACCCTTTGTGATTCAGCATGGTCAAGGCAAAGAAAAAAAAAAGAAGTAAACAACATGAAATTATTATATCAATTTTATTTGCATTTTTTCACTTTCTTTAGGTATGTATAAAGTTTATTTGAGGAAGTTTGTTTTGATTTGGATTTCTAGTGTTCGCTGGTTATCATATTTCCATGTATAGAGTTATAATTATGAAGACAAACAATAGATTTTTCTGTGCACTGATACTGTAAGTATCCAAGTGACAGTATTGATTTTTCTTCTACACTGACTGACTGACTGACTACAGTTTGAAAAAACAGGTAAATTCGTTTGTCCACGCTCATTGGAAATTAACAGTATTAATATACAATTTTTCTGTATAAAGCTGCATGGCCAGCAAAATAACCGCTCTTTCCCTAATGGTATCAGCAAGTTAGCCTCACTATGTACATAATGAGCCGCGACAAAACCGGTCTTCGGGGTTTCCGAGCAGGTCTGACACAAACCGGCCTGTACAGTCAAAGAAGAGGGTTAGGAGCTTGAAATTTCGTATCTAGGAAGGAGAGGGATTGCACTATCTGTGTAGCGAAAACAAAGGCGCTGATCAGCTGTGCAGTTACCGCACAGCTGCCTGTGCATTTGTTTTCGCACAGGCAAAAATTCGGCTTTGTAATGACGCTGATCAATTATACACATGAAAAAAATTGTAATTTTCGAAGAGTGCTTTTTCGTTTGGAATTAAAATTTCGAAACGTTTTTGACAATATTTGAAAAAAAATCGCCTTCGTAAAATATCGAGAAATATGAAGTAGAATTGCTAAAATAATTGATTATTTAATATTACCGTATTCAATTGTTTGAACGTTGAGCTCATTCAGAGACTAAATTGAATTAAAAAAAATACAATTGGTTTAGAACATGGGCATAGGAGCCACAGAACAGGTGGTTAGGTTAGGATTGCGATTTTTGTGGCTAGAACCATTACATGATGATACGGTAAGCACGTTTACAATCGTCAGAATTTCTAATATCATCCGTGAACTTAATAACCCTCCCCATACCACAAACAAGACTATGTCGCTGCTGCTTTTAGCATGTGCCCATTCAGCGTTGGCTTTATTCAGGGTTATACTTACCGATTACCAAAATTTGAAAGAGATTAGTTATCCAAGAGAAAATTTTGTTCAGGCGTTCCATGTGCATATATAAATATGAGCCGCCGCATCAGAAAACCAACAATTTGCATAGGCGAAAACAAAGACGCAAAGCAGCTTCGCAGTAACTGTTTTCGGTACAAGGATAGTACAATTCCTCTTTCTAAATCCAAAATTTCCAGCCTCTAACCATCTTATGTGACTGTATAGCCCGGTTTGTTTCGGACCTGGTCGGAAACTAAAATTGTTGGTTTTTTGTCACGCACAGGCTTATATATTAAATACAAAGGAAGCACTTCCAAAGTCAAAATCAACACTAAATCTGTAAATGAAACCCAGCATAAGCTACATAAGAAGCAGAACAAATAATGCCAATGTCGACAGGAGTTATGGAAACTGCTTTAAAGTCCTCTGAAAAGAAAATCGAAAAAAAATGTTGTTTTTTTTTATATAATGAAATACTGTAGTATATTTTGCAAAGTTCATTTAATTTTCTTCTGTCAGTTACGCAAAGAAACCATTTTTTACGTTTGTTAATTATAACAATGTTTCGTCAATCAGAAATGGGAATCAATAATTATATATAGCTCGGTCACGTGATGATTTGATATCGAGACATCAGAAAAATTAACGGTCAGGTGTGAAAGCTGTGACCATGACGAGTTTTCCACACCTGGTTTGCCGGGCCAGTGTAATAGTAACTGTTTCGTTTACACTTTTAAAGTTTGAACATCAACATAGCTTAACGTACATGTGTATGCATAGAAAAAAGATATGATTCTTATTTGTTGATACACATAACACGTTGTCACGACAGGCATGGCACGGCCAAAGCTTTTCATAACCGACCAACGAATACAAAAATAGAACAGTGATCGCCAAATATAGAGGAACTTATGCTAAATATAGAATAATTAATGCTACGTAGCAAAAATTGAAACTCCCTTCTTATAAATATTAAACAAAGCTAACAACGACATTCACACTGAACATTACTTTTGGGAACTTCATTCTTTTATCGATTTTAGGAAATATCTGCAATAATAGTTGATTTTTCTGGAATTCAGAAAAAATCAAACAGTAAGCTGTACAACCTTTAAAGAGAAACAGAGAGGCTAAGAATAATACTCACTTTGAGCTAATAAATCACAACGATCAGGGAACCCACAGCAAATCCTGACCTAAAAACCGAGGTGGGAAAAACTTAAACGTTTTCAAAAAACTTTGAAACGATTCATAAAGGTAATAAGATAATAAAACAAGTAGCCCAAGGGCAACGATCGCTCACCTGAGAGTCAACAAGTACAGTCACTGGACAAAGTGTTGTTTTTTTTTCATATATGGGTATGACGGACATCTTGGTCAAGTTTCAGGCCTATGGCTGCAATGGTTTCCATAGGATCATTGGTCTTGTAAATGCTTACCCGAGACCTAGTTGTCACTTTTTCCCATGTTTCCATGTTTGCCTATGTTTCCAAAATCGACCTTTACCTACATTAATCACATACCTTCATCTACTCTATCAGTTGTTTGCATCTATCACTTTTCAGTTCTCAGGCTGCAATAGTTTTCAAAAAATAACATTTTAAAAGCAGATCGGCTCCTGGGGTCCATTTTTTTCAGAATCGTTAAATTTCAGTCCTACTGCCAATTTCCTGCAAGACTTTCACTTAAAATAACATTTTAAAAGTTTTTCCCATTCAAATGCATTGACGACCTATGTTGACCTTGCCATAAAATAGGTCAAGGTCACCACAGGGTCATGTTTTATATATACATTGTATTACTTGAGTCATCCACTTCGTGCAAAGTTTCGTTGAAATCGGTTCGCCGGTTCTGGAGAAGAAGATATTTTAATGGTTTTTACCATATATGGGCATGGAAGCCATCTTGGTCATGTGACCTGGATTATTTATATATACATTGGTTCCCACTTCCTATAGATGCTTCATATAAAATTTCGCTTTGATTGGCCATGTGGTTTCAGAGAAAAAAATCTTTGAAAAGTGTATATGGACGACAGACCGGCCAAGGTCAAGAGATGACCTTGACCTAAATTATTCATATACCTTCATCTAATCCATTAGTTGTTTGCATCTACCACTTTTCAGATCTCAGGCTGCAATAGTTTTCAAAAAATAACTAATTTCCACTTTTCCCATTATAAGTCTATGGAAACTTAAAGTTACCATAGCAACCAGAGTTCTTATCCGCCTGGAATAAAAAAAAACACAAATTATGTAGAGGCCACTGTCAGGAACATGTATACAAAGTAAAGGCTTCATCCCCTTGACAGTTTCTGAAACGTAGAGGACTACTCAATAAACATTTCTGCAAAAACAAAATTCAAATATCTCAAACAAGACAGCAAAAATAGGCAATTTTCACTTTTCTTCATTATAAGTCTATGGGAAGCATATGTTGCCATAGCAACCAGAGTTCTTATCCGATCGAGATAAAAAACACAAATATTCGTTCCCCCCACCTGTAGATGCTATATGTGAAATATGAAAAGATTCGGCCTGGCAGCTTCAGAGGAAAAGTTATTTGAAAATGTTGACGACGACGGACGACGACGACGGACGACGCACGGACGCCGGCTCGACCACTATACTATAAGCTCACCTGTGAGCCTTCGGCTCAGGTGAGCTAAAAAGAGGGAAACTTTGATGAAGATTTCAATTTGAAAATGATACGCAGTTCGTGATTCAATAAATCTATGATAACCGTAATAGTAGTACAGGCGCCATTCCAGTCATGTTGAAAAAAAAATGTTGTAAGACTGTGCAGGTGAAAGACGCAGCTAGCTTCTCCGCCCTTTACCGAGGTTTTGGAGGCCGTGGTAACAAATGACTGGTAAATTATAGTAATACGTATTATATAAGTGTTGCCCTTGCGTGAGGGTGACAGGGCGATTAGTTCACCAGAGGCAGGTGATATTGCCCTAGGGCGAAGCCCGAGGGCAATATCAGCTGTCGAGGGTGAACAAATGTCACGTCATGTAAGTAAGTAAGTAAGTAAGTAAATTTTTTATTTAACCCATATTTGACGAATGGATCTTCCCATCATGATCACTTTCATTTTAAGGGGCATCAGGAGTGATTTTTTAATTTTATTCAGTTTTTCGATGAAAATTCTCTAGGCAAACAGAATAGCCTCAGATGGGACGCCGCGTTCTGCGGCGTCACATCTGGGGCTATTCTGTTTGCCTGTGTCCCATAAAAGGGACACCAGGCATAAATGAGTTAAAGAGGGTGACCCAATTGGTAAGAACCAATCTTCCTTGGGACCTCTTTACATATGTCACAAATGTCATTTCACAAATGTCACGTGATGTGAACGTCATGTCACCCTCACTCAAGGGCAACAATCGTTTTATTATACCGAACCGTTTATGAAACAAATTAGCGACATACAAAGAACAAACAGACGTGACTACAAGTGCAACTGCGCATTTAGGCGAATATGACGTCAGAGGGCAATATGATCATGCGACATGACAGAATAGCACCCTCCACGTGCACTGTAAACAAACGCATGTGACTACAAGTACAGATGCACGTTTTAGGCAGATATGACGTCAGAGGGTAATATGATCATGCGACATGACAGAATAGCACCTTCCGCATGACCTGCTCTGGACCAATCAAAATCCACACTCAGCCAATGAATATTAATGAGGTATAATAAATTCTAACGAGTGCCTATATTGTAGGTAAAGAAATCGCTCAATCTATTCATCTGAACTTTCAGTACATTTGAACATTCGCAAATACTATTTCACAGATATACAGCTCTCAGCAGATAAAACACACGGCGCCTTTATTCGTGAAATGCGTATTTATCTGAATTAGATTGGGTAATGTCTAGTAAATTGGTTTAAAACGACAATTAAGTTTTTTAAGATATCAAAATCAAATTTACCAGAATGCATCTATAAATCATGTCAAAAGACCCAGACAAATTAAACAAACTGTCGCCTGACTGAATAATGAATGAGATGCAATGTCTTGCGAAATCACGACAGATAAATTTATTCCATGTCTTAAGCATTTATGTTTTACAGACAGCATGTCTTTAAGCATGAATACCGGTAGTATTCACACAGAAAGATCAGTAAACAATAACTTACAAAATATTTATCAAGCCATCGTCGTTGGTTCAGGCATTGCTTTCTGTGCAATCAGCTGCGTTACTGAAAGCACAAACTAACCCCGACTATTGCTGCGTTATTGCAAGGAGAAACAATTACAACACCTGTCGTGTTACGGCAACAACTACCCTGTGTCACAACAAATACAAAATTAGATCCTCAACGTATTATCACTGAGATCAACTATTTGCAACTCCTATTGCGTAACTACAAACACAAGTACTGCAGCTCACACTGCAATACTTAAACCTGGTAATTATGCGGTATTCTAAGGACAAACGCTGCGTTACAGCAACTTGGCGGCAAACAGCAATTATTGCATTCTAGAATATTTGCAGCTAATACTGCGTGACTGCAAGCCCCAACCCTCCTCTCTCTCTCTCTCTCTCTCTCTCTCTCTCTCTCTCTCTCTCTCTCTCTCTCTCTCAACAGACAAAATGTTGTGTTACTGTAAAGACAAACAGTGCCGGCTCATGTTTTGCAAACGAAAAAAAAAACGTTTATGACTATGCGCCCCATTTTGAAAACAAATGCTGCGAACAATAACTACATTAGCCATGGTATTTTTACTGGCAGCACCGTGTCTACAATATTCGCTACCCGGTAGGAATAACATTTTTTGTGTTTCAACTGTAGAAAATCATCGGCACAAATACAATTCTCTCAAGACAATGCCTTGATTTATAGTCCTCAGAACAATCTGCTGATTATGAAGATTATGTTTGTAATCCTCTCCGAAACCTTATTCTGAGAATCGTTACCGACTATTTTAATTGTCCTTTGCAATCACTAGAATCAAGTGTCCAGTAGGACTCGAGTATTTGATTAATGCATCGCATTAGAACCGTTGCTGAAAATAGAATAGTAAAGAAAAACAAGCAGGAAAGGTTAAGTCCAGCACACGATCTAAATCTAAATTTGTTTGTGCGTTTGTTCACAGCCGTTAACATGTGCTATATATAGATATACTTTACGCTAGATATATTATGCATAATTATTCCAGATAACAGCATAATACTATAAAAGATAAATGCGCTGCAGACGTTTCAAATAGCATAATTCAACTAGAGGACCAATGGTCCTGCAAACGCTCACCTGATATGTGGAAAACATGTATATACTAATAAACATGTTTGACTATTATGTTCATGGGCGACCTATATTGACCTTGCTGAAAAATAGGTCAAGGCCATCAAAGGGTCATAATTTGTGTATACATTGTAGTACTCTAGTCCACAATGCTACATGCCAAGTTTTGTTGAAATTGGTCCACCGGTTCCGGAGAAGAAGATTTTTGAATGGCTTTTACCATATATGGACATGGCGGCCATCTTGGTCATGTGATCTGTATTATTTATGTACACATTGGTTTCCCCTTCCTATAGATGCTTCATATTAAATTTGGCTTTGATTGGCCAAGATGTTTCAGAGAAGAAGATCTTTGAATATTATGGTCATATGCATGTATCTTGCCCGGGTGGAAGCAGACCAGGCCTTGGTGTACAATTTTTTCAGAATCATAAATCTTCAGTCCATTTGCCCATTTCCTTCAACTTTTTCACTTCAAATGACATTTTGACAATTTTCCCCATTCATATGCATGGCCACCTGTGTTGACCTTGCCGTTAAATAGGTCAAGGTCATCCCAGGGTCATGATTTATACAAACTTTGTAGAGATCCTCTGCCTGATGCTCCATGCCAAGTTTCAAAATCATAGGCCTTCTGATTCTGGAGAAGAAGATTTTAAAGGTTTTTGCTATTTATAGCCATGGCGGCCATCTTGGACATGTGACCTAGACCATTTATATATACTTTCGTTCCCCCTTCCTAAGGATGCTCCACATGAAGTTTGGCTTGGATTGGCCAAGCGGATTACAGAGGAGAAGATCTTTGAAATTGTGGACGAGGAGGGACGACGGACGGACGCCGGATCATGGCCTTCGGCTCAGGTGAGCTAACAATACAGTTTAAATGAATTAGGAAAGAAAACATGTTTTAGCCAAGTATACATATGCTAGTAAATCTCCAAATTTAGAAATTTGGTGAACATGCATCATATCATTACATAATATTAGAATAACCTATTACAGAAAAAAGATTGATAAAAACTGACAACAAACACTGACATTCCTTGAAAAAAAAAATGATAAAAAGGTACAAGTAGGCAAAGATCAGGAAAAGGCGCAATCAGAAAAAGATTCCCACTCCAAAAACCGAGGTGGGAAAAAACCAAACTAAGAACCTTATTTTTTGTCATTGAGTATCCAAAGTGCTGTCTATTTAAATCTAGATAAATCCACACGTTCGTGTGTGCGTGCGCGCGTGCCTGTGTCACTTAGTTTGTAAACGTGCCGTGTGTGGGGCTCAACCGGGGCTCAAACCTACACCAGACTGTCTGACAAAACGGTGAGATTATAGAATGATTAAGCGCGGTAATGAGATCAGCGCTCTTAACCGCTGGGCCATGGGGGTCGCCCTAAGAAAATGGAGTGAAGCACAATAATGGCGTCAAGTGAGTGGAAACTTTAGAAGTAATCCAACGTTTTGAAATATCGGCTGATATCAATCACTAGTGAAATGATATCATGTCACTGGTGGAAGTTTTTACATGCCTTGATGCGTTCATTTCCTTAATAGCCGCGCCGTGAGAAAACCGAATTTTTGCCTATGCAAAAACAAAGGCGCAGATCAGCTTCGCAGTAACTGCGAAGCTGATCAGCGCCTTTGTTTTTGCTACTCGGATAGTACAATTCCTCTTCTACTTATAACCAAAATTTCAAGCCTCTAGCCTTTTTCTGAGACTTTACAGGCCGGTTTATGTCGGACCTGGTAGGAAACCCCGAAGACCGGTTTTCTCGCGTCGCGGCTCTTATCAAGTATACTGTTATGACAATCGTTTTTTTTTTTTTTTTGTTTGTTTGTTTTTTTTTTTTTTTTTTTTTTTTTTTTTTTTCGTATGCAAAAACAAAATGAACAGAGTCGGACTAAAGTAATATTGATATAATAGTAATTTTTTTAATTGCCATCATGTAAAATCATATATGCCTTTCCCACTAAAATTGAGAAATAAAAACGTCCCCGATTCCCGACTACTACGTGCACTTAAACGCATACAAAGACGGATTTGGTTACACGATTTTATTTTATACTCTACAGTGAAAACCAATGCATATCAAAACTTGATAAAATTGGTATTTTCATTGATATGAAATTTCACTGATATCAGATCTCACTGATATCAAAAGTCACTAGTGACTGATATCAGCCTATATCTTCACTGTAATGACGTCAGATTTTTTGTATTACTTCTGACGTTTCCATTTACTTGACGTCATTAAATGTGTCTCACTTCAGAAATTCAAACGCCTATAACTCCGTTATTTATGAACGAAAACATAAAGTGTGGATATTTATTTTCTTAGTTAGATCGTAAGGAACAATGTGGTACCAAAATTATTTGTGTTTTCAAAAATTTTTGGTTTTCGCATTTTCACCGCCTGCCTTGTGAATTGGAAAATGCCCGTGTATTGTATAAAATAAAAAGAAAATTTGCTTTTTTTCGGTGAATACCAAATATATTTCATCTCGTGAGTTGAAAACATAAAAATTTTCACTCGTGCTGCGCACTCGTGAAAATTCTGATGTTTTCAACTCACTCGATGAAATATATTTGGTATTCACCTCAAAAAAGCAAATATCCTCTATATATCTTCACTGTAGATTTTGGATTACTTCTGACGTTTCCATTTACTTGACGTCATTAAATGTCTCACTTCAGAAATTCAAACGCCTATAACGCCGCTATTTATGAACGAAAACATAAAGTGTGGGTATTCATTTTCTTAGTTAGAACGTAAGGAACAATGTGGTACCAAAATTATTTGTGTTTTCAAAAAAAAATGGTTTATTGCATTTTCACCATCTGCCTTGTGATTGGGAAAATGCCCGTGTATTGTACAAAATAAAAAGAAAATTTGCTTTTTTTTTTTTTCGGTGAATACCAAATATATTTCATCTCGTGAGTTGAAAACATAAAAATTTTCACTCGTGCTGCGCACTCGTGAAAATTCTGATGATTTCAACTCACGAGATGAAATATATTTGATATTCACCGAAAAAAAGCAAATATCCTCTGTTTATTTTTCCAAGTAGCGTAAAAATAATTTATGATGCATAGCATGCGTAAAACATCCGTGTCAACTGATTCGTTAATGCAAATAAATGCAAAAATGTGAACACATAGAGCGTAAAATTTGTTTTGTTGATACTGATTTTTTTATGCATTTCACAACTGCTTTAATTGCTAAGTTACACCTTTCAACAAAACCGTTGTAAAGGACTATTTAGAATATACTCTTTTCATACGGTAATTATAGACCTACATTTCATCATTAATTTATTTTCATTCAGGCAACGTTTTACTAACGTATAATTTACGTTTGTTCATATTTTTCATTTACTTAAAGTGAAATTAAACTTTGATCAATACTAAGACTAAATAAATCATAAAATGATACCCTAAATAATCTTCTATTGTTTAGGACAAATGTTTACATTTTGTGCTTGGCAAATAATTGAGGCACCCAAGAAAGTTGGGTAAGCTCAACACAGCTAAACTCATTCTTCGAGTTCAAACCCTTACTTTGCCTGTCAGAAATGTCTTTACTCTGAGAACACTATTTCATGTGTGCGTGTGGCGCATATCGACAAGTCCATCAGGAAAATATGTCCAAGAAAAGTATACCCCCATTGAACCCCACTTTTATATAGAAAAACTGGGGTTTGCAGGGGTATACATATTTTTCTTATTTTTGCTCCAAAACATAGATTGTGGGTACTCGTTAGAACCGCCTTGGTGAGGCGGTTCTAACGTGTACCCACAATCTATGTTTTGAGCAAAAATAAGAAAAATATCAGAAAAATTCGGCTGAAATTTTTCAATTTTTACAGCTAAAAAAATCTCTGTTTATTGCATGGGCAAGTTTTCATAATGTCGGCTCTGTATCACTGTAGTAAACAACAAGAAAAAGACTGTACATGCCATGGTTTGTGTAGATCTTTTACTGCATAACGTGTGCCTTGCCACATTCATTACTTCAAATATTTTCTTCCATCTACAGGCTATTATCGATTGTATGAACGAGAGTTCTCGATGACGTACAACCGCACCAACGATACCATACCATTTCCTCCAAATTCTGTGGCTAGCTTGTCCACTAATGAGATAGTGTGGTACAGTATTATTGGCGTGTTTAATGTAATCATTGGTGGTATTGTTTGTGGCGCGATCTGTATGGCCCTTACCCCAAAGTGCTTCAAACGGCGGGTGATATCGTGTTACAAGAGAATGAAGCAGCCTTGTAGATGTTTCACTAGTGAACAAACTATAGAAGAACAAACTGGTGTGCAAGCTCATTCGACGGAAGTTCCATCCCGGAATTATGAAGTTATTTCATTGTACATGGATGAATGCTATACAAATGAACATACGAATGAAGATAATAGCTCAATTGAACAGGATCTGAATCAAGAAAGCGATCAGTCCTCGACCATACAATCAAACAATGACGATAATGATATTGCGGGAGAACCTCCTCCTTACAGTTCAGTAGTTTCTAAACCACAAGAGGATCCTGATTGTCCACCGACCTATGAAGAAGTGACTGCAAACCCCGCAGATTTTAAATTATAGCCATATTGTAATCCATTTGTGGAACTTGTGCACAGGAAATCTGAAACAATCTTTTTTCTGCACGGGTAAATGTTGTGGATGAGAATCCAAGACTTGCTAAAAAAGTCAGGATGTAACACTCGAAAGCAACCGGCCTGGACAAACGACAGTATAAACATATTGCCAGTATGGGCTGTAGAATAGATTCGTGTTATATACAAAACATAAAATACAGCCATTACGAAAACTAGCCCATGCAATATATAGAGATTTTTGAGCTTTAAAAATTGAAAATTTTCAGCTGAAAATTTTTGTTATTTTTCTTATTTTTGCTCAAAACATAGATTGTGGGTACACGTTAAAACCGCCTCGTCGAGGCGGTTCTAACGTGTACCCACAATCTATGTTTTGGAGCAAAAATAAGAAAAATAGGTATACCCCTGCATACCCTAGTTTTGCTATATAAAAGTGGGGTATGAGGGGCTATTCATTGCACGGAAATGTTTTCCTGATGTTTTGTTATGCATAGTTTCCAGTGGTTGACAATACCGTCAATGAAACGCAAGAGGTGGTCCAGTGATGGAAGGTGAGAGGTCCTGGGTTCGAACCCCACTAGTGCCACTGATGGACACATTTACTCCCTTTAGTACTAGTTTTACAAGAGATGTGACAAATTCGTCCCGACATTTCTGAAATTTCGTTGACTGGGATGTCAAACCACAATTCAAATAAACAAAGATACCCGTTTGCAAAGTTTAAAACGTGCACTTTGGAAAATAAATGACATTCGTCTAGACGGCTTTTCCTGATCACCAAGCATTTATTAAAATTGTTTCATGTTTGTCCTTGTAAAACGATGTCTCAATATTAAATATTAATTGATTTTATTCTTAGCATGCATCACAAGGGAACCTGCTTGATTTCTGCAACATATAAGGTTGCGTGGCAGTTGGTCCTCGTGGACGTCAAAGCCAACTTTTCATGCCCTTCACACAAAATTACTGTTCTATTCATAAACTGAACATTTCTGTGCATCTTAACATGTATGGAACTTGTAAGAAACACCGAAGTCAGTCGATCATATTTCGCACAATGTGGCTCTCTTGGCCAGTATACAGAATACTTATCTCATCTTTCAGTCTTGTGATTTAATAGTCAATTACACCTATGCTCAAAAAGAAACTAAAACAAAGCGATTCTTTTCAAACGAGAGTCCCATGGGTCCTGAAACGTTTATCTGACATGTGGTCATGGAACTTTTTAACATGGTACCATAGAACATCAGTACGAGTTTAAAGATTCGTGAGTAAAATAGACCAATGTCTTCCCAGGTCATGATAAATATAGACGTAAAAACATCATGGTCATGAACATTGACCATCTATATAAATGACAGTTTCCCCTCAAAAAGAAGGATTTACATGAAATTTGGTTTAATTGGCAACATGGTTTTAGATGGATTTAGTTTTGAACATGAAATTACCTGGTGCTAACTCTGGGGAAGAGGGTCCATGGGCGGACCCAGAAAAGGAGACAGGGGGTCCGGACCCCGCCATGGAATTGCTAGATTCTTAGTTTTGCCATGTTGAAACTTTCCGGCAGACCCCTTCTGGGAATTTGGACCCCCCCCCCTGACAAAATTTCCTGGATCCGCGCATGAGGTCGTTAAAAAAAGGTACAAGTAGGCAAAGATCAGGAAAAGGCGCAATCAGAAAAAGATTCCCACTCCAAAAACCGAGGTGGGAAAAAACCAAACTAACAATCAGGTACTTATACCATGAAACATATCGTAAGCCGAATGAGCAGCTATTTTCCCAATAGGTGGCCACTCAGTTACCTTAACTTAACTAAAAATATGAAAACATACACAAGGCGCCAACAGCACAAAAAATTTTAAACACCAAGACATAAAACAAAAAGAACCACTACAGAAGTATCGACTTGGAACGATCAGTAACACAAAGTTACTGGCGGGCTTAAACCGGTTTTACAGGTACCTAACCTCACCCTCAGCTTCTGCAGTGGTTCAGTGATAAACAAGAAATAAGAAATCATATTAAGAAAATACTAAACATAGATACCAACGTTTAACATGAATAACGGAAAGCAGAGTGATCGTTAAAGTTTGCCACAAATTGACAATATAAATGGCGCAATCTTAGTCACCATGAATTTAAAGAAACATTTACATGGAAGCTTCTCATCAAACATATCTTGGGCAAGTTTCAGGTATGAAGATATTAGAACATTTTAGTCATATGTCTGTATATGGCACGTATACCCCGGGACAGGGAAGACAACCCCTATTGTTAGAATGTTTTCAATCATAATCGTAAATATTCTGCACAGTGAAGTTCTCCATATAAGTATTTTATAGTTGACTAACGCTACAAGCAAAGCTGTACGACGGAGCATGGGTATACTATAAGCTCCAAGACTGGACGACAATGGTTCAACTGAAGCTCTAAATGAATTGTAAACCGACAACAAAATGAGCAACCAGTGCGCCATTGCCAGATTGGTGATGCTTTCCTAGTATTTTTGTTTATAATTTGGTTTAACATCTAAAGCAACATTATTAGTCATTTTAGGACGGAGTCATGTTTTCCTGGATATTAACCAGTACAATATGAAGTTAGTGTGTCATGCTCAAGGACACGACCTGGTGCCGTTAGGGTTCAAATGAATTGTTCATTTTATTCATTTTTTTTTAATTCACGTTTTACGTCCCTTTCAAGATTATTTCAGCTCATATGAGACGGACCAATCAGTAGGTGGGGCAAAAACGGGAGAACCCCGAGAAAAACCACCTGGCACACCCGCAAGCAGAACTTGGCTTGTCTCACATGTGGCCAGAGCGGAGCTCGAACCAACACCAGACACAGCGGTGAGATGATCGAGTGATTAAGAAACAGCGCTCTTAACCGCTCGGCCACGGGGGCCGCCCATTTTATTCATGTAAGTAAAATAAACATGTTTTGTTAAAGCACTTACGACTCATTTTTATTAGCCTAACAATTTAGCCATTTATCTAAATCAGATCAATCATTTCACTAGTCATCATCAACTTCAAACGCTGGATTTATACTTTCTATACCGTGCTCTTTTTCCTTTTCAAACAATGTCTTGAAAACTTCATAGTCCTGCAAGGTCATGTTGCCAAACATTTTTGCAAATTCCTCATCAGTTGTATCTAGAATATCCCTCAATAGTGGATTTTCTAAATGAATGTCCCTCTTCCTAGCTACCCTCCAGAAACCAGCACGCAGAACAAACATATGCCGTGTTTCTATATGCTTCAGAGAATGCTGGAAGAAATTACTGCTCAGCATTTGTCGGTTTGTAGCATCCATATAATCCTTAGCGAACACTAGTTTCGCTTCAACATCTTTTAAGTCGTCCTTATACACCGATGGATATTGTTCAAATACTTTGACAACGTCAGAGCTAGTGAAATTCGTTTTCAATAACGTAAATGTAGCCAGAACCTTTGCCGGGTCAGTTAAGAGGATATCTGGCGATTGAGTCACGATCGTTTCAAGCGGCCCGTCTGTGAATCCTAGTAAACGTAACGCTTCATATTGTGCAATAAACCGTTGCTCGTTTAATGTAATCAGTTCCGGTACCTTTTTGAATATTTGTGTAACAGTCTCTGGCTTATAGCCATACTGTGTAAATGTGGAGTATATGGTGGTAAAATTTGAAAAGTGTTTGATTATCACTGGGTTGCTAGCCAGATCTAGACATTCAGACACAGAGAAGCCACTTTGTATCAACGTTCTCACAGACTGTAATACCGTACGGAGAGGGACAGACAGTGCCATTTTATCAATTTCACTAGCTTTATCGCGTATCTGCCTCGCTGTATGCTGCAGCTCACCTTCGCTGACACCATGTACGTTTTTCTCTTCCACTCTAGCTGCCTCGCTCTGTTCACAGTACAGTCTAACCCTTGACTCCTTGCATATTTGCCCAGCTTGTGTGTTTGTTGTGACACGAACTAAATTCTTTGATGAGCGTGTATTGAATATTCGTAAATGTAACCGCCTGTAGACCTTACATAATATCCGTCTGTGTGCTCTGGGTCTAGATGGAAGAAGAAGTCTACTCAATACTGGAATATGAGCCATGCTTATCTGAAATACAGAGACGTTTTCAGCTGTAAAAATTGAAAATAAGGTGTTTTAAAACATATTGATTGTGGGTACACGTTAGAGCCGCCTTGGTGAGGCGGTTGTATAAAAGTGGGGTATCCGGGCGGGGTATATATCCTGATCAGCGCCTGATGGACATGTTATCCAGATCAGCGCATTTGTTTTCGCTCCATAGATAGTATAATGTTTCTTCTTTCTAAATCTGAAATTTCAAGCTTCTAGCGATTTTCTGTGGCAGTTTAGCATAGCATGGTAAAATTGGTTTGTGTACGCCCTGGTCACAAACCCAAAATTGTTGGTTTTCTCATGCGATGGTTCAACTGGCGATAATTAAGGGGTAAGTTTGCCTAATTGCTCAAGACAACTTTTGATGTGGGTGACCATTAGAATAGCCCTCGTTGTGCACCAACAACATAGGTCTTATGAAGAACTTGCCAAAATTGCACCGATATAATGCGATTAAAGATTGGAATTCTCTACCCTTAGATGTCAAACAAAAGCGTAGTTTCAATGGATTCAAAAGTGCTGCAAAACAATACCTTAGAAACCAACTGAAACTTATGGAAACAGATCATTTCATATACTATTAATTGGCTTTTCAGAACTTGGAATATAAACTTAGGATTTAGTCATTTTTTCGCTTGTTGTCTGGTAGTATTGGATCTAACCATCAGGACCCCATTGGAAATAAGCCTTTGGGCTTTCATGGGCTATCCTGGGTTACTTCAACACTCATACATAACCATTTTTTCTTCTTTCATGTCTCACACACTTGGGCACCGTTCTGCTGGCGGCACCAGGCTTGGTCACTTCCAGAGACGGTGGGTGTAGGCGAAGAAGCTTGACGTGACGCTTTGCTACACTCCCTTGGTCCGGGAGTGTGAGACATGATCATGCTGTGATCTTTTTTTTTTATAACTAGGGTATCTAAATTTGCCTCTTTAACTTGTTATTTTTAGCAAACTATTATTTTTTTTATACAGTGACGTTTTTCAAAAATGTCTTTTTATATTTTTTATATTAATTTATAAAAAGTGTTTTTCAAAAATGTTTATATATATATTTTAGATTGATTTATAAAATGTCTTTACGTATATTTAAGATTAATTTAGTCATAACAATTAACTGTAATAGATAATGCGCTTTATACTTTTTATGTTTCTATATATGTATGTATGTGTTGATTTTACCGAATAAATATCAATCAATCAATCATTCGACAACATAGGTTTTATGAAGAACTTGCCAAAATTTCTACAATTTATATCACGAACTCTTAAGATCGCCAAATAGCATCAAATATTCCCTTTATCTTGCATTCTGTATTTTCAGGAACCTCGATAACTCCATAACCATGGCAGCACACTTAGTTTGTGGGCAACAAAATGTGTAGATGCAGCACAATGTTGTTCGAAAAACAAGTTTGTGACACAGCAATATGAACCATGATATTTCTCTCCAGTATGAAGCGAAAATCAACTGGGTCACATTTTATACTTTTTCTCTAGCATGAATAAATGTCTGAACGTCAAGAACCAGCACGCTGCATAATGAAGATAAACATGGCTTTTGAGATCTGTATTGTGATTTCTTTTTTTTTTTTTTTTTTTAACAAAACAATAAGACAGGCAAATAATTATGAAACAGCAATTAAGAAAATATGAAAAACAATTTAACAATGAAAAACAATTTAACAATGTTCTTGCATGAAGGCTTATCTTTCTTGTTTCCAGACCTGGGTTAATCTTATTCGTTAATCACGATTACTTTTATTCGATTGAAATTTTTTTCAATCAAAAATTATTCTGTAATCGTAGATTTTTACGATTGAAATTATTCTTATTCTTATTCGATTACTTTTCAAAATTGCCTGTAATCGTGATTAATTTAACGAATAAATTATGATTGATTTTGAAATTTCTCAAAAAAAAAAAGGAGGCTGGAGAAGTATGGTTAATGATAAAACTCCAATGAGCATTTTCTTTATTCAGTTATGGAACAGATTATGGTTTCATTGACATGGGCACATAATAAAGTTATTCATGCATACTGATCAACAAATTTAACTTTTTAATATTTTTTCTTGTCATTTGGGTATTCTTGGAAATGGAAATTCTCTCTGGCATTTTCCAAATCATTTCAGAACTCTTCTTAGAACATTCCTTTTTTTGCTTACATTTCTTTGACCTCACCATGCTTATAAACATAATTATGTTAGAAGCATATGAACATTCTAAGTAGGTATTGAAACCTATTGTTACCTTTACAGATTAATTAATAAACAGGTGTCATATGGGATATGTTGTCAAAACACCCTAGAACAAGTTAGTGACAATATACAAAGGATTAATAGAATCAATGTCTCTCTACCTATAGAGAGACCATGACAGAATAAACAACTTTGAGAGTCATAATAAAGATCATTATCTTGTTTTCAGTTATAGAGTTGATCATTCTGAACATGCATATAAAATTTGAAGTCTCTAACTCTTATACAGACTGAGCTGATATGATGGAAAAATTTCTTGGATAGAGAAAAAATTGGATAAATAAAGGGAATGATAAGCCAGAGATTGTTGATTCTTAGATACACAATATAACTTGACATACCCAAGCTTTGTACCAAATTTAAATATTCTAGGTTAAGTATTTCCTGAGAAATCTTTGACACAAAAAGGTACAGATTTGTATAGGAGTGACAGATGGGAAAAGAAACAAAGTAAAAAAAGAAGACATAAGTAAACCACAGAATCATAACCTTGTTATCAGTAATAGAATTGGTCATTCTGAACATGCATATAAAATTTGAAGTCTCTAACTCTTAAACAGACTGAGCTGATATATGATGGAAAAATTTCTCGGATAGAGAGAAAAATGGATAAAGGGAATGATAAGCCGGAGATTGTTAACTCTAAAATAAACAATACAACTTAACATACCCAAGCTTTGTACTAAATTTTAAAATTCTAGGTTAAGTAGTTCCTGAGAAATCTTTGACACAAAAAGGTTACAGACAAACAGACAGACGGAAAAAGCAAAAACTATATCCCCTAATATTTCGTATGCCTGGGGTATAAGAAACATACACACAGCATCATGAGACCTACAATAATGTTTATGATTCACTGTTTCGTAATGTCTAAAATCTTAAGATACAGTGCACAATACACCAAAAGGATTCCTATATGCCAACACAATACCATATACAGTCAAACTCATAACTGCATAATTCAAGACTGGCTAGATTATAAATGCAAAACTAATCGATTGATTATTCGATTACTTTTGCAAATCAATTGTAATTGTAATCGATTACATTCTGGAAAAAATTATTTTTAATCGTAATCGTTAATCGCAAGATTGAAAGTAATTGTAATCGTTAGTGATTAACTTTGAAAGTAATCGATAACAGGTCTGCTTGTTTCATCTAGACATGGTACATGTACTTAGATAACAGCTCAGTGGCTTTTGCCTGAGCGCCTTTAGGAACCAGAATTTTATAGTGACTTGGTTTCCAAATTCAAGAAACTTTAACATTTGAGAAGGGATGATTTTTCTTATCAATTTAGAAAAATCATTATGTGTTACAAATGTATAGGACATAACTTGTGATGCGACAGTCTGCATGCTTAGTTTTTTTACCAAATTATGCTTGATTACTCTATGCTTCCTTCTTTAAGTGCACGCCGGTGGGTCAGTCATCAGACTCTATGATGGCCCCGACCTTAAGCTATTCATATTACATGTAGCTGGTTGGGGCTGGAGCTTCGCGTCTTTTGCTTGGCCTACCTAGGTTCAACTGTTTTTCTTTTGCTCCAGATTTTCAGTGATGTTTTTTGGCTTCTCAGGGATCTCCAGCTGCCAGGCAGCTGTGAGTCCTTGTTCATCATGGCTGTTTATATTTTCAGTTGTCTGTCTGTGACGATTCATTGACTAATTAAAGATTCACCACGAGATTAGGTACCTCTAATAGGGTCCGTGACACTTCGCCGAAAACCACTTTGCCGAAAAGACACTTCGCCGAAATGACACTTTGGCGAATGCGACACTTCGCCGAAATATTGCCGAAATTCGGCAAAAATGCCGAAAAAGATGTTATTAAGAAAGTACAAGTAGGCAAAGATCAGGAAAAGGCGCAATCAGAAAAAGACTCCCACTCCAAAAACCAAGGTGGGAAAAAACCAAACTAACAATCAGGTACTAAGAGTTTATACCCCTTTTTTCATAAATTTTACTCATTCCACATCATTATTACGATTTTAACGATTAAATTTGTATAGATCTATAAAGAAATGCATTCTAAATTCTTAAGGAAATAATGATTAGGTACATCAATGACCAATTATGGCGATAAAACTAATTAATATGTGACCAATATAAAACACATTTTACTTCATAAATAAACAAACAAGGTAAAAACAAACATAAACCGTAATTATAACGCTATTATATTAGACAATTAAGGCTCGTCTAATAACATTAGTTTCCCTCAAGCATGACTCATTGTTAATCATTTGAAATTTTCGGCGAAGTGTCGCACCGGCGAAGAATTTTCGGCATTGTGTCGTTTCGGCGAAATGTCTTTTCGGCGAAGTGGTTTTCGGCAAAGTGTCGTGCACCGCTCTATTATATTAGACAATTAAGGCTCGTCTAATAACATTAGTTTCCCTCAAGCATGACTCATTGTTAATCATTTGAAATTTTCGGCGAAGTGTCGCACCGGCGAAGAATTTTCGGCATTGTGTCGTTTCGGCTTGTCTAATAACATTAGTTTCCCTCAAGCATGACTCATTGTTAATCATTTGAAATTTTCGGCGAAGTGTCGCACCGGCAAAGAATTTTCGGCATTGTGTCGTTTCGGCGAAATGTCTTTTCGGCGAAGTGGTTTTCGGCAAAGTGTCGTGCACCGCTCTATTATATTAGACCGGCGAAGAATTTTCGGCATTGTGTCGTTTCGGCGAAATGTCTTTTCGGCGAAGTGGTTTTCGGCAAAGTGTCGTGCACCGCTCTAATATTGATTCAAGCCCGTCGTTCTCCCCCCCCCCCCCCCACCCACCCCACCGAGTAATGCATTTTAAAATGCATGTTACAGTATTTTATTTTTTTAACCTCTAATCCCAACCACTGGTATTGCCCAGGAGTCTATCTCCTGAAACTGAGTCAATCAATTTCTCATCATCACCTCAGGTGTGGTGTGGGTTGGGTGGCTAAATTAAGAATTCAGTCAAGGGGGAAAAACATTTGGGGTGCACCATTTAAACTATTTACAAGATACAGATCAGAGGCATCACTGTAGGCCAATTGTCTTGTGTATTGTGATTCATGTGATGCCCGAGTAAGCCTTAGGTTGGGTGACGGGCCAGGTATTTTTCTTTATCAAGAGACACTCTTGTAAAAAAAGGATAAAGAGGACCACTTTCTGCAGGACTCCAGAGATGGTCACTCAAGTTCATCTAGAATATCTTCAATGCTACTGGTGTCCCTCTATCTCCTGCATGCCCACCTGGCTACAGACTTCTGCACCTTCTCCACAAAAGAAATCTTTTCATTATAGACATTAAAATAGATGCTGCATACTCAAGTTGAGCCTGAACCAATATTATGTATGCAACTTCTTTAGTATGCCTAGGTGCCAGTGCCAAATTGCACCGCAGGAAACCCAAAGTCTGTAGTTGCCTTGCATGTAATTGCTAATATATGTTGACCCCAATCAAGATTGTCTGTGATAATAAAACTTAGGTATTTAGCAGACTGAACATGTTAAAATACTTGCTGTCAGATGCAGTGGGGTCCGATGCCATGGAATGAAAGCCAACCTTACAGGGTATCTATGGTCCAAGTATGAATGTTTTCTGATGAGTGATTGTCATGACACTATACCACAGAAATTTTAACCTCTAGCTCCCTGGCATTGACCCAGGAGTCCGAGGCCATTGGAATTGAATCCAAACCTACATGGTATCTATGATCCAAGTAGGAATGCTTTCTGATGAGTGGTTGTCATGATATGCACTTCTAGAAAACTATGCCGAAGTGTGAAGTCCACTCATATGGGAACGCGCATAGGAAATTACACAGGAAAGGGGACAAATGAGGTGACTACAGTAGCTCTTTGCACTTTGTGCGGTTGAGCTGAAAAATGACCATGTCATTCCTGTTGAGTGCAAAATATCTATCAGCAGACTTACCTTTTATAAAATAGTCTTTCAAAATGTTTATCAGTACCTTAATTAATTTTTAGACAATCGGATAATTACCCACCTATTTTTCATTCAAATGGGTATCTGAAATCTTAATAAATTGGGTATGTTCATATTTTTTACCCACTCTATTTTCAGTCAATTGGGTAAAACAGAAAATCAACTGCGTAAATTGTCACGAAAAAAATATCATTTGGTTATTTTAAAAGTGTTTATTTATTTTTTTATCATTAATTTTATTAAAGCTTATATTTAAGATATGCCTGCATCACTGTTATACTGAACTGAAGGGACAAAATGAAGCTACAAGTAAGAAAGAGTTTAAAAACAAAGACACCACTCATCGTCAATGGATTTAAGCTGATTTGCATGTGCTACAGATTTAGCGTAAGGGGACCAGTGATCGATCAAAAATAGCCAAGTTTGATAACTTTTTCAGTGGAGAATGCATGTGTACATACCATATCGAAGCTTGAACCTTCGTCATGTTTTTCAATAGGTCAATTGATGACGTCATCAGGTCATGTTCTCATTGACGTCATTTTAACACACCCACCAACATATAGCGTGAATCAGGGTCAGGTGGACCAGTGATCGACCACCTTCTTTTGCTATCCAAAACCGCGGCTAACTTGGAAGGTATGTACATTTTTAGAAAGAGTAATTATTGTTTACCTCTAGCCATGAAATACAATTGGGAAGAGTTCAGTGAGTTTATAGAAATATAGCAGTGAAAAGAGGTGGTAAAAAAGCATACACGCCCATAGAAACAATGGAAAACTGTTGAAAAAATAGCGTAAATTGCATTACCAAAACTTGCCGATGCAATATAGAGATTTTTTTTAGTTGTAAAAATTGAAAATTTCATCAGAAAAATTCTGATATTTTTTATATTTTTGCTCAAAACATGCTGAGGCGGACAGGCGGTTCTAACGAGTACCCGCAATCTATGCTTTGAAAATAAGAAAAATAGGTATACCCCTGTCTACCCCAGTTTTACTATATAAAAGTGGGGTATAAAGGGGTATACATTTCATGGTTATGTTTTCCTGATGGTCCATTAATCGCAGCGTTATCCTATACAATTAGGAATGTGGATCAGATTTGTTTAGTATGCAGAAAAGTTAAAAAAAAATTTAGACAGTCGGAATGAATGTAGATCATTTCAACTTGAAGAATTTATTGAACAATCACCGCTTTTAAGCAGTACAGCTAAGACCCACTCTGCAAGAAAATGCAAGAAAGAAAAGCTTTCCAAATAAATTTGATGTTTGCAAGGTAATATAATGCACTTTAAGTTGAGACTAGCATAAGATTTACTTCAAGTATTCTTTGAGAATCAATAGCCAATGACCACTAGCTGATCAATCACTGGTCTCTGATCGATCACTGGTCACCTTACGCTAGGTAGTTACTGTTTTGCCAACTTTCATAATGATTTGACACCAGCCAAGGCTTTTTGAAACGCTCAACTGTCTCACATTTGTGAACCATCAGGTTCTACTTTCATTTTCCATTAAGTCATGTTTACCCCCCATTGATAGCGATTTCAAGTGTATATTCCTGACAAGACACATTTCAAAACATTCTTTCACAATTCCAGTGATGAAAGGTTGATAGATATCAAATTTCCATAGACTACCTGTTATTTTATCGTAATTTAATTGATTTGTGGAAAATTGAAGACATATTTTTTTTTATTTTTGAGATTTTCCCCGATGCTGTATCTGGTTATTATAGGATATTGTAATAAAACACTTTGAGGCGCGAGGGAACCATTCACGCCGCCAGGTAGCGCTTATATTATATGCACCGGCAAACTGGAAATGTTATAAACACTGATAAAACCAGGTTTGCATTGAATTCTTCCGGGATTGTGTATCGCCAATTTCTTTTGTGTTTTGTTACTCAAGCAAGTCGTCTTGAATTGGGTTTTTCAATAATTTTTAAAATTGCGTAATTACGCAAATACGCTTACTAATTACTAGTAATTAGGCTACTGGTTAATTTATTTTATTATACTAGTATACTTTGTAGATAAATTTATATATAATATTCTCTTGTGATAGAAAATGTGCTTAATAATTTCTATGTTTCTATATTATATATGTATGTGCTGATTTTAACGAATAAAAATCAATCAATCAATCAACCAACCACATTCATTTTGGCGAGTTCTTTCACACATGCTACTGAATTGAAATGATATCACTACCTTAGCCTTACAGTCACTTAGCCTACTGAACTGACAGTCTTTTTTTTCTGTCCCCAAGCTTCTTAAACTGTTTGTAGCATTACTCGTTTTACTTTGAATAAAAGTGCAAATTATAGCCTTAGAATTCGTTAGCTTAACATCATTGTTAAGACCTGCCGACTACATAATCAAATACACTTATTTTTTGTTGAAAAAATGTGAGAATTCTTTGAAATGCAAAGAATTGTCACATTTTTTTCAACAAAAAATAACAATATATTTGTTTTATTGCCATTTGAAATTTTAACAAATCGTTAACTAATGACATCGTTTATTTTGAACAACTGGGCCCAGGTGGAAGATTCTGTTGGGTCACGAAAACCTGTTGCAATCCTTGAAATTTCAAGAAAAATACAATTAAACGCGATTAACAATTAAACTTTCATTGGCAAAATTATCGTAAATAAATATCTAATGAGTGTATTGAATTCTTGGCAACGTGCGTTTGCTAGTTCCACTGAAATTATATTGCAACACTTCTAAAACCGACCTTTTTGTGGATTGAGAATCTATTTGTATAGTCATCGTGCACACGGATCCAGGTCATTTCGGACCGAATTTTCAGGGAACTTGACCTGATACTGAGTCGATCAATTTCTGATCATCACCTCAGGTGTAGGGTCGGTGGCTAAATTTAGAATTCAATCAAGGAAAAAAAAACATTTGGGGTGGACCATTAAAACTATTTACAAGATATAGATGAGAGGCATACTAAAACGCATGCCTCTGGGTCAATGATTTAAATAGAAGCCTTAAATTCCTCAATGGTCTTGGATGAGACCACTGAAGAAGGGAGACTATTCCAAACCGGAATAGTTCTGAAAAAAAAGGATTTTTTCAGGGCATTACTGTAGGCAAATGATCTTCAAGACTTGTGTATTTGTGATTCATGCGATGCCCGAGTAAGCCTAAGGTTGGGTGCCGGGGTCAGGTATTTGTCCTTATCAAGAGACACTGTACCAGAGTGTATCTTGTAGAAGAAGGTTAAGGAGGACCGCTCCCTGCGGGACCCCAGGAATGGCCACTCAAGTTCGCCTAGCGTATCACCGACGCTACTGATGTTCCTCCATCTCCTGCAGGTCCACCGGGCAGCAGTTCTCTGCACCTTCTCCACCATCTAGCAGTCTGAGTTTCATTATAGGGATGCCAAATAGGAGCTGCATACTCAAGTTGAGGACGAACCAATGTTTTGTATGCAACTTCCTTAGTACGCCTAAGTGTCAATGCCAAATTGCGCCGAAGAAAACCCAAAGTCTTAGTTTGCATGTGATTTCGGAAATATGTTGACCCCAATCAAGATCATCTGTGATAGTTAAGCCTATGTATTTAGCGAACTGAACCTGTTCCAATGTTTGCTGATGCAGTGTGTAATTGAATTGTATATGTCTGCTTGGATGTAGCCAGGTCACCCTCATTGAATGACATTTGCTAACATTGAATTTTATTTGCCAATCCTTTTCCCATTTGGCCAAGCTATTCAGGTCATCTTGCAAAATCTGACAATCCAATGGCCACTTGATATTCCTGTATAAAACACAATCATCAGCAAATAGCCGAACAGATGACCTGATATTATCCAGAAGATCATTAATGAAAATAAGAAATCCATGACAATCACGTCCGTCTGCCTGTGGCAACGACTCACAGCTCGATCCAGATTACTAACCAAGTCATGATGAAATTGAACTAACTGGGTTTCACAAGACCTTTGACTTCGGAACCCATGTTGACAGTCAGCAAGAATGCTTTCAAGAGCCAAGCGTTTGTTTATGTTGCTGACTATTATATGCTCTAGAGTTTGACGTCGTCCTATAAGGTTTACTTTGTCCTCATCAGAGACTCTGTCGATAGAAGACGTGACGAACGGCGAGATACCTTTAAAAACGAAGGCAATACAAACATCTCCTCCTTCGTCCATACCTTAGAGCAGCTCTTCGATCTAGATTTTTCTAAAGCATTCGACAAAGTCCCGCATCTGCGTCTCCTGCACAAGCTTGGTTACTATGGAGTGAGGAACAATACGCTGAACTGGATCAAGGCTTTCTTCAGTTATAGGCAACAACAGGTCCTGTTAGATGGAGTCACGTCATCCCAAGCAGAAGTGCTCTCAGGGCTTCCACATGGTACCGTCCTCGGACCACTCCTCTTCATCGCATTCATCAATGATATGCCAGAGGTAACAACATCAGAGACTCGTTTGTTTGCCGATGATGGACTTCTATATAGGGAGATAAAGACAGAGGCAGATTCTGCAGAGCTCCAGAAAGACTTGAATGCCTTGGAAGATTGGGAACAAACAAGGCAGATGCATTTTCACCCTGAGAAGTGCCAGGTGATCCACATGTGTACAAACAAGAGATTCTGCAAGTACCCAACGTACAAACTGCATGGGCACACACTTGAAGTCGTAGAGAGTGCGAATTAAGTACATTGGAGTAACAATCAGCGAAGACCTCTCATGGACACCACATGTGGATAATATAGCTTCAAAAGCATTATAGACCCTGGGATTCTTAAGGAGAAACATGTTCCACTGCACCAACAGAGTAAGAGAAAGGACCTACAATGCCCTTGTCCTACCTGTCATCAGTTATGGGACCCATACCTGGAAAAAGACATAAAATACCTTGATCAAGTCCAGGGCAGAGGAGCCAGATACGCTTGTAACAACTATTGGGACAAAACACCTGGTTGCGTGTCTGCTATGGTCAGGGATCTTGTTTGGTAGTCGTTACAGGAGAAGAGGGAAGACCACAGACTGATTCTCCTGTATAAAATGTAAAACAACCTTGTTGACGTCAAGCATGAATACATCCTGAAATATGGAGAGGACGGTCAAGGCTATACCAATCTGCAGCAACATCAGCAGTTTCCAACAACTCATTTTATCCACGAACAACACGCCAGTGGAACCAACTACCCGTCTTTGTCACCGATACCACCAGTCTAGAGGAATTCAAGGCTGCTCTTGCTAACCACAGAGCAGCACCGTCCAGGAGACCATAATCAGCCACAGCCCTGTACATAGTTTTAACCTGCACATACAGACGTTTTAAATTTTATCCTTTTAACCCGGAACCATGATGACTGTTACATCCCTTAGTTAGGTCAACATTTACAGTCTAGTAAGTAAGACTCCTGATCTTATATCGGAAGACGAAGACGATCTGTCGTCAGGCGCACACCAGACTGAATGAAATATCTTACAAATGCATTAAACATAATAAATGAGCCACCTCATGGGAAAACCAAAAATCTGCATAGGCGAAAACAAAGACGCTACTCGGATAGTACAATTCCTCTTCTACTTAAATCCTAAATGTCAAGCTTCTAGCTCTTTTCTGTGCTTGTACAGGCCGGTTTATGTCGGACCTGTACGGAAGCCACATTGTTGGTTTTCCCACGAGGCGGCTCAAATATAACAAAGTAAAAGATTTAACCAAATGTTCATGAGATAAAAGTGCAAGTGACGGCATTCCACCACTCCAGAAAAATACTCATTCCTGGCTTTACCCACAAAGAATAAGAATCAGAATAGTTTACTGGTGAAATGTCAATGACAATACCACACCAGGGGATGGGAATTAGTCCCGAGCTCTCACAAGAGAAGTAAATTTAGATACACAATCATTTGATATTTCAGCGGAGGAGATCAGAGAATCAGGGAGGCCATTCCTATCTCTAATAGTATCTGTAGTCTGGCAGAGGAAACTATGTAAATATGCATTTGTACTTGCTGAAGGTATCTGAAATGCCAATGAGTCGCATATTCTTTGGGATAAGGTCACCGGTGGGTATTTTTGCTCTCCCTTTTAGGCATCTATAAAGAAATATAATTCTATTATCCTTCCTTCTCTTCTGCAGGGATTCCCATTTCAGTTTTTAAGGATGCCAGTCATACTACCTTTTTCATATGTAAAACTCATAGTTCGCTAATTCATCTATCAAACATTCATAATGAGGGTCCCAAACTGAGCTTCCATATTCAAGAATATGCCTCACCAGACCTTTATAGGCAGCTTCTCTCACATCTTGGGAGCAAGAAAATAGATTTCGTCTTAAAATACCAAGGGGTCTTATTGGCCTTATGACATACATTGCTGCTATGAGTATTCCCTTTTAAATCCTTAGTAATTGTTACACCGAGGTATATTTGTAACTTTCAACATTTTCAAACACAGTACCCTCAAGTTTGTAAGAAGCCTGAATTTTAAGAGTCCGTTTGTTCGTGAGCTGCATTATGTTGCACTTGGCGGGTTGGATTCTCAGAACACATTTCCTTCTGAAGTTTCACTGTATCCTCCACATTCTTAATTTCACGATAACAAACGCAGTCATCATCAAAGAGTCTAATATCATTGTATGTAAAGAGAACAAAAAGGGTCTAAGAACGGTGACCTGAGGGACACCAGATAGGCCTACGTGCAACAGGAGCCTGATTTAACGTCATTAACCACAACTCTTTGTTGTCTGTAGCAAATGAAAGCATCAATCCATTAAATTGTCTTCCCACCAATTCCATAACTGAACAATTTGCTTCTATGGAGTTCTTGCGGAGGAGTATCAAAAGCTTTTTCAAAATGCAAGATAACTTAAAATTTGTTCTGAAGATACTTAATCATCGTCTTTCTCGTCTGAATATCCAACCGGAATTCTCTCTTAGAGGGCAGGTACATGGATTGCATTGTGGGCGTACACAAATGATGTAATACCCGAACCCTTTCGGAAGCCGGTCCATGATCGTTTCACCACGTTTCACAGGTAAAACGAATCGTTTTTCGAATAAACAAGCTTGCTGTCAATATATCAGGTGTTCTCACCTATGCAGTCAGAATTATGGAACCATTTAAGCCTCGTAAAATGAAAACCTTGTACAGCCACGGAGGATTTACTTAGTCTTAGTACATCTTGCTAAATGTACCTGTTTCTCTGCTGAAACGGAACAAATGCGCAGATCATTTGTGTGGTTCCATAGGTTTTTCTCATCACGATACTCATTTGAGCTACATCATGGGAAAACCAACAATGTGGTCTCCGAACAGGTCTGACACAAATCAGGCTGCACAGTCACAGAAGCAGGCCAGAAGCTTGAAATTTCGGATTTAAGAAGAAGAGGAAGTGTACTATCCGTGTAGCGAAAACAAAGGCGTGATCAGCTTCGCGGTGACCTGCGGCTTTGTTTTCGCATAAGCAGATTGTTGGTTTTCTCACGAGGCGGCTCATTTCTTAATGTTTAGAATTTCATTACCTAACTCACTTATTACCTGTCGGAAAATGTCAATAACAGGCATCGAGTCGATCAAACTTTTTACCATGGCAATACTGTATCGTGATAGTCTAGCACAGCGAATACTGAAATATAACTTCTTTGAATAATTTAGAAAATCGAATGTTAGCAATGACCAAAAACTCGTACAGTCTAAACCAAATCTTTCAGAACCAAATCTTTTACGGCGGTAAAACCAAGGATGGAAATGACTAAAATGATAATTAGATACCGATAAAAAATACGGTCGTCAGAGTGAGCAGCTATTTCTCTGAAAGGTCGCCATTCAGATGAAGGAACTTAACTAGACATATGAATACATACACAAAATGCCTAAACAGCACAAAAAGCAACACTAAAATATGATACAAAATTAATAAAATCATAAAATCATCACTGCTTGGAACGGTCATTCATGTAAGTAAGACTGGTGGGCACGGAAATTAAATAATTTTAAAATCCCAACACAGAATCTAGATGGGAAAGGAAGTGCAGCATAAAACATCACAAAAATGTTACAACACACATGAAGAGCAAGATAACTAGCACTTTCCCAACAAGGTAGCCATTCTGCTAGCACCAACCACATACAAAAGTGACTAGTACAACAGAAAAGAAGGAGGAATAAACTGAAAATATTTTAGAAAAACCACGACGATAAAAATAATTTTTATCGTTTCAGTAAAATTACTGAACATCTTAGCAAGGTTTAGCGGGTACTCAACCTTGCTGCTAAGCAGCTTATCATATTATATATACAAGGATAGCTTTTTTTAAAAAAAAAGCTAGTATCGCCCGTTTGTTGACATTTAGATCTAGTCCACCAAAATGATGTCAATTTAGTCCTAGATTGCTTAAGAATTGTAATTCGGCTTAACAAAGCTGTCAGGATATACATGTAGGTCAAATGTTTCATTTTTATACCTCGTTCACCCCATTTGTGTGGAAAGGTATCATGGGACACCAACGGAAATAAGTTGTTAAATCAAAAAGGAGACGAAACGACCTGAAAAACGACTGCCTACACACACAATTACTAAATCAAGTCCACCCACCAAAGGGTGAGATGTTCCGAATACCGAACCTGTTTAAGGCCAAAGATATCATTGGTCGATATTGATCTAGCCAATCCCTTCCTGACTTTTAATAGTCAGTTCCTGTTGGCAAAACGTTGCTGGTTACCCGCTGTGTCAAACGAAATGTAGAATATTTCGAGAACCATTCACATTTTTTTCGTATTTGGATTCCATCGGTTTTCTTGGCTGTTTCTTTAGGAAAATCCTACCGTATATGTCACCCGTTGTGACGGGCGACAATCAGTATCTCCACTGAACCATTTCCTAGTGGCATTGGACTTGTTTCCTAATGTTACGTCTACACTGGACCACGTTCTCACTACGTCCTTACCACGTTCTAAAAATTCAAGAACGTGGCGAGGACGGGGTCAAAATGAAACAATTTCGGATTTCTAAGTTCCCACTACGTCCTTACTACGTCCCCGCCACGTTCTTATTACGTCCGCACCACGTCCCACGTTCTTATTACGTCCGCACCACGTCCTTACTACGTCCTTCACGTTTTCACTACGTCCTCATTACGCGCTCACCAAGTTCATCCCGTTTCCACTACGTCCTTGCTACGTCCTCACAAAGACCAAGCAGTTCATACCACGCGCGAACTACGTTTCCAGCACGTTCTAACTGTAAATATATTAATCAGTCGTGTATTAAGAGTCAGATAAGTTGCGAAACAGCTTGAAATTGCAGTAAGAAAATGACGGGCGGACAACATTTCCGGTGGTATTCGCATGAAATTGAAGAATGCCTCTATCCTCAACTCCGCTAGTAGTCGGTCGTAATGCCCATACTGAAGCCTCCTTTCAGCTGATAGCCAAGGGCGCACCCAACAAGATCTTGCCCTTCTATTCCTCCTCCTGTGAAATAGCACAAGTGCAGCCTGTGCACCAAGTAAGGCATGGTGTCCTTGAAGGAGAGCAAGTTACAAGAGTACTTCTCTGTTCATGTTTAGATTTCGATATGCCGGATTTAAATAAAAGCGAAATCAATTGCTTGAGGGTAAGGGACAATTAAAACAAAATTAATAAAACGTGGAGGACGTAGTTTGAACCTGGTGTGAACGTGATAAGAACCTACTAAGTACGTGTTAGGAACTGCTAGGACGTGATAAGAACGCAGTGCAGTCTTCTAGGACGCGGTAAGGACGTACAAGAAGCGTGGTATGGTCTTGTCGAGAACTTGATGGACGTAGCGAGGACGTAGTAGAAGCGTAGCGAGGTCTTGATGGTCTGCAACAAATTTCCATCGCGTCCACGAAGACCGCACTACGTTTGCGCCACGTTCTTTCTACGTCCTACAAGTTCCTACTGCGTCCTTACCACGTCCTTACTACGTCCTTACTGCGTTCTAATTCCACCCCGTCCTCGCCACGTTTCTTTTGAGCATGTTCAAAATTTGACCAAGACCTCCGCGTCCATCAAGACCTCACTACGTCCTTACTACGCTCCTACCACGTCCTACAAGACCGTACCACGTCCTCACTACGTCCTTAATTTTTAGGACGTAGTAAGGACGTAGTGAGAACGTGGCCCGGTGTAGACGTAACATAAACTCCGCGACATAGACTTAGCCTGAAAATAACAATTTCGTATGTTTTATATGGGTAGCTTCGAAAGCGTACCGAAATCTTTTCTTCAAAGAAACAATAAGTATTCTTACAGACAATAAAGTATGATCAAGTATCTTCTAAAGTTATAATTCTGTGAAAGCAATCAACACTAGTTTGTAGTTGATTAGTCATCCATTGCTTCACCACAATTTGGCTTGAACCCAAAAGAGTTTACTTATTAAGCTTCTCTATATCCATGGAAACTTACTTGTATCATATTACTGGTCATCCCAACTCGGTCATCCAGAGGCAACCAGTGCGAATGAGTATATCCAACAGCCTATGAAGTCATATTCATCTACTTTTGGTATAACAAATACAGATAAAATGTATACTGCTGTGATTTACGTGTTCTATGCGTTCATTTGTAAACGTTTAATTCTAATTATTTTCGCACTCCTTTTGCCCAGACATTTGACCTGATGAGATAAGCGGGAATAAAAAAAAAACAAAAAGAAAACCTAGATTCTGGGGAACTCGTTGGAACACCCTCAATTAAATGAGCCGCCTCGTGGGAAAACCAACAATGTGGTTTCCGAACAGGTCCGACACAAACCGGCCTGTACAAGCACAGAAAAGAGCTAGAAGCTTGAAATTTCGGATTTAAGTAGAAGAGGAACTGCACTATCCGAGTAGCGAAAACAAAGGCGCAGATCAGCTTCGCAGTAGCGCTGATCAGCTTCGCAGTTACTGCGAAGCTGATCTGCGCCTTTG
This sequence comes from Rugalucina vietnamica, assembly GCA_964017185.1. Classification (NCBI taxonomy): domain Eukaryota; kingdom Metazoa; phylum Mollusca; class Bivalvia; order Lucinida; family Lucinidae; genus Rugalucina; species Rugalucina vietnamica. Next base: position 43,815,635 of record OZ024880.1, read on the forward strand.
TTTTCGCCTATGCAAATTGTTGGTTTTCCCATGAGGCGGCTCAAATATTACCGTTCCAAGAGGTATTTCTGTTGTGATTCTTTATTAATCTTGCTTTGGTGTCGTATTTATCATATATGTATGCTAATTATGCCAAGGTCTGTGAACTAAGAATAAAAAGCTACGGGATTGATATAATTCATTGATGTTAGATTTAACCCACCAGCATTAGGATGCAATGACGCTCACAAATAAAGCAACGCAAGTAACCATGGACGATTTGACTTCAACCATTTTCCTGTGCAGGCTCAGACCTTCTGAGCTGTTACCCAATAATCAGATAATCAGTCAGTAGTTTATAAACTTTGCCTGGAGGCACAAGCTGCCCATCTATTTCTCCGAGCCCAAAATGGTAAATGTAAGCTACTTATTGCCGTGCTTTGATTTCGTGATTCAAATTGAAACTGGAGTCCATTTTAAATGGTAAATTTATACGAGAAAACGGGCTCCTTTCGAGCCCTTCTATAAAAGTTCATGCTTTCAGCTAAATAATTTAAGTGGTAAAAATCAGCATACCTTAATACGTATAAACACTATGTTATGATGATTAAAGAAAGTTTTAAGATTCAGTCTTATAAAAGTGAAGGGCATTGTACCGAATACTCTTTTTTTCATGGTCAAGAGCTTTTAGCACGACATAAACATCTGCAGAACCAAGTACTGTTAAGGTGCCACAATTTTGTCCCGACAATAACTATCAGGCCTGGGTTGCGATTACAATGATTGAAATGTAATCGAAATAGTTGAAAATACATTTATTTTTGTCCCAAAATATATCGATTACAGCTGATTACTTTTTATTTTGAATGTAATCGATTAAATTACATTTGCCTGGTAAGAACCAGAATGTAACATAAAGGTTTAAATTATCAAAGCATATTTATTCATTCACCCAATAAATATATCCAAACGCCATCATTGGTATCTTTACATTAATATAATGAGCAGGGTATTTTTCAGTCAGTTATGCGCTAAAAAAACTCCATAACCTTGTAGACGAGATATAGACCCATAACGGATATCAACGGCAACAAATTATCAGACGTTTTAAGAATTGTCTGAACTCGAAATGGAATATTCCATATATCACAGAGTTGATTGTGCTGTTGATCAAATAACTGTTCAAACAGAATACATTCAATGGGGCTGTTCCTTGTAACACAATATCCGGCGGTGCGGGAGTAAACGTTCTCCACACAGAATAAGTCAAGTACGGGAGATAACTTACTATAAATCCGAGGCCTATAATGCAAAACATTATGGTTATTTTCGTAGAAGAAACGGAACTTTCTTTGTCTCTGTCCTGTTTGTCCTTTTCGAATTGTTTATTTTGTTTGACATTAGTTATTGTGTTTAAATCTGTTGTCGACCTCTTCATGGGATCAGAAATTTTGCAAAGATTTTCCATAGATTTACATGTCGTGTTACTTGCATTTGAGTGTTGCTCCCTCGTATATTTGAATTTGGCCAAATTTGTATTGTGTTTAAGTATAGCTCTTGCTTGTAAGGAATACAGAACAATAAGCAACGTAGAACAACACAGAAATATGAGCACATAAATTCCTTCCAGGACTGTTTGAAACCATTGTAGATTCTTGTCTTCCACGGCTCGCAATGTACACTCAGATCCAGTTACAGTGACGTTGTAATCGTTTGGGATCTCGATACTAGCAATGTCAGCAAATATAAATTGCGGGAAGGAGAGAACTAACACAAACGCAACCAAGCAAATTACAGTTATTCTAGCTCCTTTCAAATTTAGCTGATCCTTTAATGGGCGACATATTTTTCTGTACCTATATGCAGCTATAGTCACTAGTACAAATCCAGAGAAAAGAGATACGAAGAATTTTGTGAACACATACAGTTTACACAGTAAACCATAGTCAAATATGTACGTCTTGTTGAATTCTAGGATCACGAGAGAAATTGTGAGACAAACCAGAGTATCCGTTAATGCAAGAACCTGTATAAAGAAGCTGGCAATACACCGCCCTGCCTTATGCCAGATGAATACCAAAATCAAGGTATTCCCGATTATTCCGAACGCCATTAGAAATCCAAGTATCCCATATATTGGACCGAGTTCTTCTGCCTTGTCTCTGTTTAGTTCTAGTAAAATTGCGTTCGCGTCATGGCGGGTGTCCAGGGTGGCATTCATGGTCCCTTGCTGTTGTTCCATACCCCTAGATCGAGGGATAGTTTAGATCTGTATGTACTTCAAACAGTGGCGAACAAGTCGCATCAGGCACTGGTTTAATTGTCATACATAGAACGCGTCCACTCTTACTGTATATTCTGGAATAAAGGCGGTCGAATTAGTCATAATTTTTGTTTTAAACGTAAAACAACATGTATAGTTTGTAGTCTAAAATAAAATTAATGTTTCACTATCTGCGAGTATATGCGGAGTCGAATGTCAGAGAAATTGGAAGTCTAAATTGGAATAACGAACGCGTTAATTATCTGGCGTCATGCACAAATATGTAAGCAAGTTGCGATTTCAAATTTACATGTAGCCCTTCATATAACATGATTGCATTTAAGAGCCTCTAATAAAATTACTCCAAAATAAACTGAATAACAGAAAAAACTTCATTCAGGTTTCAAAATTCAGGAAATACTTTATCAGTTCACGCATTACAAATGATAAATTAAGTTTGAACGCCCCACTTTTTATTGAACAGAATCTCCTGAAGAAATTTAACAAACAATTCTCTCCAAACTGCTGAGAAGAAACAATTTCTGTTATAACAGACCGCTCACTGTATCTCAACCAACGATAAACACATATATGTAAGAATTTCTAACAATCTCACAAGAGTGGAAAAGTTATCACCGATTTATGATGCGTTTCGACAAAGTTCAAACGGCGCATCCTCTAAAAAGTACTAGATTTTGCATTGTTATATGAGCCGCTGCATAAGAAAACCAACAATCTGCATATGCGAAAACAAAGACGCAGACCAGCTTATTTTTCTTATTTTTGCTCAAAACATAGATTGTGGGTACACGTTAGAACCGCCTCGCCGAGGCGGTTCTAACGAGTATACACAATCAATGTTTTGGAGCAAAAATAAGAAAAATAGGTATACCCCTGCAAACCCCAGTTTTTCTATATAAAAGTGGGGTTCAAGGGGGTATACATTTCACGGACATGTTTTCATGATGGTATTCAACATTTCGTTAACATGTCTGAGGCGATTTCAAGTAATTGGGTTTGAAAACATTATTCAAAATGAAAAAAAAAATGTTATGTTGCCAAAATACTTTTTAGGTGGCTAAGGTGTAAAGGCATGGTATATATGAAAATGAATTTTGTCTCTTGGTTTCTTGAAGAGGCTTAAGTAGCCGAAACCGCGGTATGGTCCATCCCCTTTCTCATAAATATGTTCACTGCTCTTAAGGGATCTGTTTTATTTTTATTCTAAAAGTTTCTATTCTTTTGTTTGTTCCTTATGATGTCATCATTATAATGACCTCAGTTTTCAGTGCCCTGATATAAGCCCCACCCCCAGGAGACATACTGGAGGTCGAAACTAAGCTTATTGCCCTGCCCTTCGCCATGTAAAATCTCCTTTGGGCTAATATCCTGTCATTTACCCTGCACTGCGTGGACAATCAAACATTATTGCCCATGTTGTCGGCCTTTTCCAGTCGGTGGTGCTGTCGGAGTTACAAATGACTGGTGCAGTACTTTATCTTAGTTTTAAGTAATGATAAAATACTAAGAATTTAGATAAGTTTATATTGCGGCCGCATTTTAGGATTACTCACAATCTATAAATAAGTTTTAATCAAAATATGATTTATAATGTCGTATGCACTTGTAGGTCTAAATTACATAGTTGTTATAACATAATAATTATATTTACCTCTAAAGTATCCTTATGTTCTACAAGTTTATAAGTACAAAGTTCCATGTGTTATATTTATCTTTTGTTTGTAAATTGTTTGTTAAAACAAATCTACCGTAGGCCAGCTTATACATGTACTTTTAAATTTCCTTTTACTATAAAGGATCGGTTGGTATAGTCCTCACACGGAAGAAAATTTACCACATGATTTGTATTTTTAAAAAGAAAGCTAAATCTAGAAAGATTATATTTCAGTCATTGTTAAGATTTGAAAAGAGATAAAGAATTAACTTGTTATGCTATATTATGTAAACAAATGTTGTTGTTGTTTTTTTTTTTTGTGTGTGTGTGTGTGTGTGTGTGTGTTAAACGTGAAATACTAATTCTTTTTTAGTAAGCAAATAGAATAAATATTAAATGTAACTTTGTTTTTCTTTAAATCGCCATAATGTTTTCGGACATGAAAAATTTGTTTCATCATCTTAGACTGTGTTAAAATTTTCATCTTAGACTGGCTATTTCCGATTATCAAACAGAAACGTACCTCTGAAAATGGTCCACTAAAACACTTTGGTTGAAATTTACAAGGCTACAAGAAGCACTTAACTTTCAAAAGCACTACATGTGTTTATAAATCATTGCTAATACAGACAGTGTAATTGCTCTGTTCTTGCACTTGAGAAACAAAGTGTAGAGAAAATGCATAATTTAGTCTGGTATGTGCATGGGTGATAACCTGTTTTGCTGTTCGCTGTTTAAAGATATCTCTGCTTGCATTCTTGCTATTTTTACTACTGGCATAAAGTTTTCATATTTTTATGCGACCTCGAATTTCAAAGTCATAAAATAAAATTTCAGATTTGATTTTTGTTCCTGTATGTGAATCAGTACTTTAGGGATCAAACTTCGGTAAATTCGATTCGCTTAATGCAACATTGATCACGAGCGAGAAGCTCGAGTAACAGCACTGTAAAGGCATGATTCTCCTTTGCATTTTGGTGATTTACAAGTCTTCAAAGCAAATTTTTATGAAAAACATGCACGAAGACAGAAATGTGAAGGCGAAAATTGCATTGTCAGCATGAGAGAGGCTGGTGTAAATGACAGAATGTTCTTTTGCCTGACGAGAGCCATATCTGTCTGTGTCTTGCAGATGGCCGTGCACATGTTCGACGCCTCTCGGGTGAACGCTCAAGTTGGCGCGGAGAAGTGCGGAAGCGTTGTAGTTTATGATTTTATCACACAATATGTGATTCATTTCATGGGTTAGAAGCCAAATCCGATACAGTTTTACCAGTATGACTGATGACATGTGTTTTCCTGCCAAAATTGAGGGGGAAAAGCATGTCTGAGCATGTTTTTGTTGTATTATCATATATTTATGAATAAACATTCAAGAAACACGATTTCCGATCGCCAATTTTCTTTCTTGGAATCGAAGCAAACGTAAAATTAAGAGGATTTTCTATTACAACACACTGTAAGCATTTTTTGAAGCATTGGTACAACGCACTGGTGGTTACACAAACTTGCTGAAACATCTAACTCGCCCAGAAAAAAAAACAGACATCCTTTTGAAAGTGGCCAATTATAAAAATCCTGTCCAGGCTAGATCTCCATTTATAATCCTTGTCACACAGATGACAAGGGAACATCTGAAAGTAAACAGAAGAATAAGAAGAAGTTGCATTTTTACTTCCAAACTGTATATGTGTATGTTTTTGTTTTCCAGAAAGTCTTTTAATACTTTTATGTGTCTTGTTTTTTTTAAAAAATGTAGATACTAAAATAGTGGCGTCGTATTTTAGGCATGTAGATATCAAACTCAATTCTAAACAAATGTAAATTGACTTAACATTTTAAATTCATAAAGCGTTTAAACTGTTACTGCCATATTATTCTGTTACACTTCGGTACTTCGTAGCACGTCCATGAGATGCAACGAAACACCCGTATGGAGCTACACTGTACATCTGTGCGACCGGTTTCAGTCCTTTAAATTGGATTATAGCACTATTCTCATCGCAAAGAATCTGTATAAATATAAGTAAAACCGGGAAGTAAAGCAATCAGATCATTTGCAGACCAACCAAAAGGCCACCATCTTGCCCAAAATGAAGAGTTAATTGTAAGCATTAATAAAACAAGGCACAATTTCGCCATATCCAGTTAAATAAGGTCATGAACCTATTTGAAAAATAGGACATAATGCATTTGTACCTTTATTTTTTCTGATTGATCTGAGTTCTCAGGTCAGGGTATATGTATATAACACTTTTACTGCCTTGCGGTAGAAGCCGGTTTTTATAGCGACGTGGTATAGCACATGGGAGAACCTGGTTCGATCCCCGTCAGGGAAGAAAGAATTTTTCTTCGCCTGTTACATTTTGCGCCCCACGGGAATTAATTCTATGACCCGTGCAGTGATTCCCCGAGTTTGTTTCCACGATAAACTCTATGGCCTGGGACTTCGGGGAAGAAGACCGATTAGGTTGGGGGAGAAAGTCACAGGTTATAGGTATATAGCACACTTGTATTGTCTTGCAGTAGAAGCCGGCTTTTATAGCGACGTGCCAGTTTGTTTGCTTAAGCACGCGAGAGAACCTGGTTCCGGATCCCCGCCAGGGAAGAAAGAATTTTTCTTCGCCTGTTACTGGTTGATGAGGATAAACGGGTTCTAGTTCTGAAAACATGGAAAGTAAAGCAAGAAAATGCCTCATAAAATTATGTACGTGAACCTCAGACTCCGCGTCTATCAAAACGGGTGGTACAGGGGTTAGACATTTTTTCTTATTTTTTGTTGGACTCCTAGATTGCGTGTATAATCTAAGAATCGCCTCTAATGTGTAACCACAAGCTATTTTTTTTTAGCAAAAATAGAACAAAAATCAAATTTTCATCTAAAAATTGTCATTTTATTGCCTTGTAAGTTTTTGCATATTCGATAGCGTTATGAAAACACAGTTGCGGTCAGTGCCATCACTGTATAAAAATTCAATGTTATGGGGGGGGGGGGGTTATAAATGAACACTGTAAAATAATGTCTTTGTATTTCTGTGCAAGTTAGACGCACCCTGAAGCAAGTTTGTGTAACAACCAGTGCGTTGTACCAATGCTTCAAGAAATGTTCCCAGTGCGTTGTAATAGAAAATCCTCAATAAAACGTTTGCTTCGATATCAAGAAAAAATGGGCGATCGGAAATTGTGTTTCTTGAATGTTTATTCATAAATATATGATGATATAAAAAAAAAAAAAAAACTATGCTCAGACATGCATTTTACCCTCAATTTTGGCAGGTAAACACATGCCACTGGTCATGCTGGTAAAACTGTCGGATTTGGCTTCTAACCCATGAAATAAATACATATTGCGTGATAAAATCATAAACTACAACGCTTCCGCACTTCTCTGCGCCAGGTGACATGACAAATGACCCACACACAAATTTATAACGGAATGATAATGAAAAGAGGTATACACACTCTGCATGCCAATATCGATATTTGACCAACGCCGGAGTGGGATAGCCAACTCCGAGGATAACGCCTACGCCTGAGGAAAATAGAGAGTGCTCTTCTTCTAAAAATGTCGAAATAAGTTGGAAAACACGCTCTTTACTCAGTTTCCCTAATTCTGTATCTTCCTATGACAATGAGCTTGTTGTTCAAAACAATTTTAGGCGCAAAGATATTCGTATTATTGATAAATTTATGAAAGATGTACGTTAATACAACAACCTAATTTAAACAGCTAAACGCGTGTTTCTGTACGAAGATAGTGGTTGAAATTGTGCATATGGAAGAAACAATATATATCTGACATTAACAGAACCAAAGCACGCTTGAATTTGGTATATTTTGAACATTTTCATGCATTTAATTAACAGACCCTCTTTAGTGAGGAAATGAGGGTAACGTTAACGCCGGAGTAAGATACGACTGCAGCCGGAGGAAATGTTAGAGAAGAGATGAGACCCACTACGACGCCCGATTTTGTTCTCAAGATCTGATGGTCTTTTTATCAAGAAATCGTATTTATTTTCACCCCATAATGGTCTGTAATGCCTACAATCTCCTACAAGATGCTTACCTTCTGGTGTGGGATCGCGCGCGCACGTTTCTGTTACACATAGAATTGAGGACATCTTGTTACTTTTATTGTCTCAAATTCGTAGTTTATCAAAAATAAAAATAGTTCTGTACACGAAGATACAAACGAGCAATAATTGAAACAAAATCATGGCTTGCTAGATTCGCCACAGACATGCAATGCAACATACACTAAAAGAGCACAGTTTTATTAAGTTTTGCAGGCATTTAGATTGTACAGTTTCACTCGGTCGAGTCATTCATATTGAATCAGAAAACCTTTCGTTACAACGCATTACTTAAATGTTCATGTCATGCTTTTTAAATACGAATAGTATTAAAACACGGTAATGGACACTCATATGTACTTTAAACGGGAGGAAAATGCATCACGGTATTCCCATAACCGAACACGTGCTTTCACGTATGTATCATTATACAGGTGCAGCTGCCAAATATTGTTGCTACCACTCTATCAAGTAAAAGTCGAGTAAAATAGTTTTTGTTTTGAATCAGCATTCTGTGCAAACGTTATCATCCTCAGGCGTTGGTCATGTCCATATCTAACTTTCCTCCGGCGTTGGCGATCCCATTCTTTTTTCCACAAGGAGTCTTTGGTGGCGAAAAATGTCTAACTGCTTCGTCAGAAATGAGCTTTAGGTAAAACAGTTTGTACAGCGAATATGAGTTATAAATTATAGCATGAATAGAGAATGAAAAGTTTTGACTTTAAAGAATTGTTGACTTCTAAATCAGGCTTGACGGACAAAACCACAAAATTGTGCGTGTTTTCTTGTATTTTATATGTTTCAGACAAAGTATTGTAACATGATGTCAATTTTATATGGAAGCAAATCCATCTTACAACATTAACTTATCATTACAAATACATTATCCACTTGCTCTATAACATAGTTCATAGTTTTGTTGACAGCCCTTCACACACTGTTCCTCCGGCGTTGGCTATTGCCTCGGAGTTAGCTATTTCACTCCGGCGTTGTTCAAATATCGATAATTGGCATGCAGAGTGTGGTATAAGTTTTGTTTACATTTTCCGCCATTTTAATCTTACTCCAGTGCGTAATTTAGTCTGCACCAGTGCGTTGCAACCAGCTTCAGTACAATTACATTTACCAGTGTGAGAAGTGGGACAGGGTGCCAGGTGAAATGCAGAATGCAGATGAAATTAGTGACTTCCATGATCAGCAGGTGCCAAGCTGTTATTCGAAAGAGGGGATGACACACGCAATGGTCGAGTTTTCTGTGGTGCCATTGGACATTTTTCAGCATATTCTGGAACTGGATGCTTAAAATCAATTTTTTAGAAAAGATCTTCACGGTCATGATGTTTTCTGAAAAGTTGTGCTCAGCTTTAGCCTCTAAAATTTTTTTCTTTTGAATTTTTACAATTGTATGGGTAATTTTCTATGTGCAGTTACAGCCCTTTGCTAGTTTTTTTTTTTTTTTTTTTTTTTTTTTTTTTTTTTTTTGTTTTTTCTTTTTAAGTGCTGGTATATTGTTTCTCAAAAGAGTGCAAGGCCATCAAAACATTGGTAATCTAAAGTGCTGTTTTTTTGTTTTTTTTTATTCAGTTTTACGTCCCTTTCAAGATTATTTCAGCTCATATGAGACGGGCCAATCGGTAGGTGGGGCGAAAACGGGAGAACCCCGAGAAAAACCACCTGGCACACACTCAAGCAGAACTAGGCTTGTCTCAGATGTGACCAGTGCGGGGCTCGAACCCACACCAGACACAGCGGTGAGATGATCTAGTAGCGCCATTAACCGCTCGGCCACGGGGGCCGCCGTAAAGCGCTGTTTTGGCAGCTGGAAACGCAGTTTGATTTAACAAAACGCAGTACAGCGTCGAACTCTGAATCGTGAGGTCCTGTGTTCGAGACCAACTGGGTTCACCGTTTTGTGTCCTTTGAACATGACACATTTACTCCCTAGAGTACTGTTAATACCCAGGAAGCGGTGGATTCGTCTCGACATGCATCAGGAAAACATGTTCGTGCAATTTATACCCCCTTATACCCCACTTTTATATAGCAAAGCTGGGGTATGCAGGGGTATATCTATTTTTTCTTATTTTTGCTCTAAAACATAGATTGTGGGTACTCGTTAGAACCGCCTCGCCGAGTCAAAAATGTCAAAAAAGGACACAAAAATCTCCCGAAGTTATTCAAAATACTCATGGAAATGGTGGAAATGATGTAAATAAAACAAAAGTCAGTGAGTTGAATTTAATCGGGTATAAGTCTCCTTTAACGATTTGACACTAAACAATTGCCTCCAAAACAATCAGTTTTACTTTCTTTTATAACAAATTCACGACAGCAGTTTTATATCAGACCATCGGTGCAATACTCTTTATTCTCCTTTCTTCCAGGGTCCATAATTGCTGCAGTCACCCCTGTTAATTTGTTTCTATTCTGAAAACAAAAGAAAATAAAATAAATTCTCAGTGATTTTAAAACGCCACGGTGGCAAGCGTGTATAACTATAAAAAGCTTACCTAAACGCGGTAGCTTTCAATATTCATCGTTTTGTAGTTTCTTTGTTTCAGGTATTTATAGATCTCTATCTTAAAATTGCCGTAACTCAGTGGGGAAAAAGCTGCTCTCTGGGATGTCCAATTGTTCTATTATTTGTTAGTTTGGGTATTTTCCCCTTGATTTTGGGCTCTGTTTGTGATTCTGTTTTGCTTTGAAGAATCACCTTTTTTACGAAATTGGGAAAATAGAATCACTTCTGGTATCCCTAAAAGTTAAACCACTCAAATGGAAATGTGGACAAGTCCATTCATCACAAAAAGGTTAAACTGTCCACTCACCACACTTGAGTTTGTTTATATCCGCTATGCTAACGGACTGGGTACCAACCCTGTTACCCATAGTATCAGTACACCAACAGCCGGACCCCAGACACTGGTACTGCTGGTAGTTGCCGTCATGTCGACAGGTGTGGATCTGGCCCAGGAGTCCTTGGGACTCGAACCTGTCCTTATCCCTGGCACACTCTGCAATCGACCGAAAACAATCTTTGTAAAATTTACAGCCTGTATTTTATTTTGACAAGACATTGCTAACATTTCAGAGATCCATTGGCGTCTCAAAATAATGTAATACGAATTTTTGATTCTATATTTAATGACTAAATATGATTGGTATAAAGCCTTACTTTCATGTTTATTTTTCTGCTTTTGTTTCACAAACAACTGGTGAGAGTTAAGATCCGCTTAACCAATTCTGAGAAGCTGAGAACTTACGACATGTGATATGGTCTTTCTGCCAAATGGGAGCTGAGTAGGTACCTATCTTAGTACCATCTTTTCTCACACAATAACATCTGAAATGTGATAAAGTTGTTGTTTACTGTCGAACTTGTGGATTCCAAGGCCTTATGTTGGATACGTTGATGCTTAGTATGCTATCCTCGCGAAATAAAATTGATTATATTTTATTTTGATGTCACGTTAAGACACTGGCGATTTAAACGAACAAACTTTGGTCGCGAAGTCCTGTTTCTAAGCCCTCATTGGTACAGAACCATACAGTTTCGTATCGTTTGGTCGTATTTTACTTTGATGTCACATGTTATGAACTTGGCGCTTTAAACGAGCAAGCTTCCTTCGCGAAAGCCCTCATTGGTACAGAACCATAATGTGACGAGGACTTCGTGTAGTAAACGTACTTACTCAGAGCCCGAGCACTGCCTGGGGCGGTAGTAACCATCATAATCACATTCCGGTACTGGTGTTCCGAGTAACGACGTGCTGGCAGATTGTAGTTCTTGTGCACATGGACCTGTAGGTATGCAAATGACAGAACATGGTTAAAACAGTGGCGATGCCCTACCAGGGGTTTTGTCGAAATAGCTGCGACTTTTGTGGGGAGCTGGAAAGCACCAGTGACTATTTGGAGCTGGAAACCACCAGTGACTATTTGGAGCTGGAAAGCACCGGTGATTATTTGGAGCTGGAAAGCACCGGTGATTATTTGGAGCTGGAAAGCACCGGTGATTATTTGGAGCTGGAAACCACCAGTGATTATTTGAAGCTGGAAAGCACCGGTGATTATTTGAAGCGGGAAAGCACCAGTGATAATTTGGTGCTGGAAAGCACCAGTGATTATTTGGAGCTGGAAAGCACCAGTGATTATTTGGAGCTGGAAAACACCAGTGATTATTTGGTGCTGGAAAGCACCAGTGATTATTTGGTGCTGGAAAGCACCAGTGATTATTTGGAGCTGGAAAGCACCAGTGATTATTTGGAGCTGGAAAGCACCAGTGATTATTTGAAGCTGGAAAGCACCAGTGATTATTTGGAGCTGGAAAGCACCAGTGATTATTTGGAGCTGGAAAGCACCAGTGATTATTTGAAGCTGGAAAGCACCGGTGATTATTTGGAGCTGGAAACCACCAGTGACTATTTGGAGCTGGAAAGCACCAGTGATTATTTGGAGCTGGAAAGCACCGGTGATTATTTGAAGCTGGAAAGCACCGGTGATTATTTGAAGCTGGAAAGCACCGGTGATTATTTGGAGCTGGAAACCACCAGTGATTATTTGAAGCTGGAAAGCACCGGTGATTATTTGAAGCGGGAAAGCACCAGTGATTATTTGGAGCTGGAAAGCACCAGTGATTATTTGAAGCTGGAAAGCACCAGTGATTATTTGGAGCTGGAAAGCACCAGTGATTATTTGAAGCTGGAAAGCACCGGTGATTATTTGGAGCTGGAAAGCACCGGTGATAATTTGGAGCTGGAAAGCACCAGTGATAATTTGGAGCTGGAAAGCACCAGTGATTATTTCAGGGTACTTTGAGAGCAAACACTGTATTTTGTGGAGGGGTGGCAAGAGCAAAACTAGTTTTATAGAGATAAGGGAAGCAGCGGGGAGATCAACTGATTATTTTAGAAAACAGAGAGCAGAGACCTGAAGGGGTCTCAGTAGTGAAGCAGGTTTGATTTGACAACGGACAATAAAGAACGATATGTGAAGCCATACGAACATGACTGCTACATGCTTTGGGCCACATTTAAAATATTTCTGTTTGCCTTCTCCCTACCCTGTCTAGCATCATTTTTGGTCAAAGGAATTAGCTACAATTTTGTTAAAGCTACCCACAATTACAGTTGCATTTTATGTTTTGTAGTGCTTGAACATAAGAACAAACTATCCAATCGGTGAGGAGGGTCATGGTTTAAATGAAAACACATTGTCAATTACTTTCCAGGGAAAATAATCTATCACATCTGACAAACATTTTTTGTAAATCCGGTGAAAGGGCAATAAACTTTTTTGAGTAGGCCCAATTTTTGGTGAGTAGGTAGGGAGAGAGCAAACGAACAGATTTTTATTTTTGGCCTGGATTTCTCAATATGTTGTACGTACCTGTTTTTCTTGTCCATCCGGCTGTCTGTACCACTGGGCCAAGTGTAACCGGGGGTTGGGTCTGTACCGGTGGCTGTGTCTGTACTACGGGCTGAGTCTGTCCCCCGGGCCGGTAATTCCCGTTGACGTCACAGTAAAATAATTTACCGATCAGTCCTGTTGATATGTAGTTAGCCTGATCGATGGCACATTCTGCAATGTGTATAATCAGGGAACTGTAATATACTCTTACCCTTCCCTGGTATAATTGTGCAATGACATTGAGACAGGAGTACGAGTATTAGAGGTGTAAAAATGATAATTTATTTTGTGTGTTTTGTGGCTAAACAGCTCATTCAACATTTTAGTATGTCGGGGCGGAGCCCAAGCTTCTTTTGTTGTAATTCACAATTCGTTTGTGAACCACGCCCCAAGGTCCGTGTTGCGGGTAGAATCGCCGTTGAAATTGCCCCGGCATCATTTTAAGGCGGAGAACTACAGGCACTTTGCTCTATATAAATATACTATATAAGCAAAAACACCAGTGCAGACTGCGAGGACAATAAGCCGGGATCTTACTAGATGAATGTTCTCCGCGGCGGTGCGCTTTTAGGGATTTCCTGGATGAATGAAAAGTGAAAGGTTCCGCTATCCCTCGGACCTGACGGGCCGTGATTATAGAACTAAAACATTGGTGTATTAAAGCCTGTATTAATATTCGCGACTTTGCATTAGAACACAGAACATGTACTATATATTATGTTTACAAAGGCGTAACTTACGACAGTTCATGTTGGCAGAGTTGGCAATGTTTGTCTGATAGGTCTGCAGTTGGACTCCCATTTTGTCCACGCAGTAGCAACTACAAACAGAAACAATATGCATTCTTCACGAAAATATGTCCGTGTAATGTATAACCCCTTGAACCCCACTTTTATATAGCAAAACTGGAGTATGCATGGGTATACCCTAACGTGTACCCGCAATCTATGTTTTGAGCAAAAAATAGAAAAATATCAAATTTTTCAGCTGAAAAAAATCATTTTTTAAAGCTCTAAAATCTCGGTTTAGAGATACCTTTTCTAAATTTTATCGTAGGCACTATGAATTGATTTCCAAATATAATGGTGGGTTAAAGACGCTTTTAAGTGAGGGCCTTTCGGAACCAGAATCTTATGGTGACTTGGTTTACAAATTTAAGAAACTTATAGGAAGTAATGATTTTTCTTTTCAGTTTAGGAAAATCATAACACGTTACAGACGTATAGGTTATAACTTGAATGTTATGCGACAGTCTGCATGCTTAGTTTTTAACCCAATCACGGTTGATAACTATGCTGCCTTCTTTAATTGCACGCCGGTGGGTCGGGCGTCAGACTCTATGATGGCCCCGACTTAAAGCTAATCATTTTAGTTGGTTGGGACCGGAACTTCTTGTCTGTTGCTTGGCCCGCCGGGGTCCAACTGATGTTTTTCTTTTGCCCCGGAGTTAGTAAGTTATTCGGCGCCCAGGGATCTCCATCGTCGGGCAGCTTACTGAATCTGTGAGTCCTGGTATTTGATTCATCAGGATGTTTATCATGATTTATTTGTTTGTTCTTGATGATTCATTAACTAGTTAGAGATTCACCACGAGGACCAAAGAACTAACTAAATGTTATGAACCACTGCAGAAGCTGAGGGTGAGGCTATGGCCATGTGAAATCGACTTAGACCCGCCAGTAACTTTGCGTTACTGATCGTTCCAAGTCGATACTTCTGTGGTGGTTCTTTTTGTTTCATGTCTTTGTGTTTAAAATATTTTGTGCTGTTGGCGCCTTGTGTGTGTTTTCATGTTTTTAGTTAAGGTAACTGAGTGGCCACTTATTGGGAAAATAGCTGCTCATTCGGCTTACGAAATGTTTTTATGGTATAAGTGCCTGGTTGTTTGTTTGGTTTTTTCTCACCTCGGTTTTTGGAGTGGGAATCGTTCTCTGATCGCGCCTTTTCCTGATCTTTGTCTACTTGTACCTTATTCTGAGAAAATGTCTCTGGTTCATGCAAAGTTTTCGTCATGCAAATCATATTGCATGCGACAGTTCATTTCGCGAACTCAAAAATCTAACACCGCTTTTATCGTAAAGTGTGAATGATTATTCTGAATATTGGTACATATCCGCTCTGCTAAAATGGTCGCCCGAAGATCGTACAATACATAATTCTTTGATACTACTAAGTCCTAAAATGAAATCTGTAATTATGTAGACTTACACTGATCCTGTACACTGTTTAGGAGCATAGAAGCCCGAGGAGTCACAGTTGGGTTCATCAACACCCAGCAGGGGCAGACCATTCAGCTTAGACTGTTGGATCTCCTGTCTCCGTCTCTCACACGGCGAAACTGTTATAAGAGTATATATTGGAGTATGGCATGTTTGCTTTGGTTTTCTCTCTCTCTCTCTCTCTCTCTCTCTCTCTCTCTCTCTCTCTAATAACTCTCTCTCTCTCTCTCTCTCTAATAATCTCTCTCTCTCTCTCTCTCTCTCTCTCTCTAATAACTCTCTCTCTCTCTCTCTCTCTCTCTCTCTCTCTCTCTCTCTCTAATAACACTACCTTTGAATTTCAGAACAACTACGTTTGTTAAAGAAAATTTTACGGAGCTTGCAATGCTCTGTCTTGTTAGTTTTAAGGCTAGGCCTACACGACAGAAAGAAAATATATAGTCGTATATAACACAGTACGAAAGACACCTTGTACCATTAAAAAGTGAATCTCAAATCTGTAACGTTAGTAACATGTACATATGTATAACCCATGTAAATTCTATGCTTGTAAACGGGATGAGGAATACTAGGTTTGCTTACCACTCACTTGTCTCTTCGCCACATCTAAACAAAAGAAAGATGGTTGTTATACTAGTAGGGGCGTTTTCCTTGGTAAAAGTGGTTGAGTCGGTTCTTTACCAAACGGGAGCTTTTGGTCCACTCTCGTAACTAAAAAGTGAGGTTTATTTAAAAAAGAAGCCACTCTTTCTTGCCAGGCGAATACAAATTGTGACAGCACGAAACCGAGGCCGATATTATTACTTTTTTTAGTAGAAACCTTGACGTAATTGTTTGGCCTATAGTTTGGAACTGTTGTGGAAATGTAATTAACTTAATAATGAGCCGCCTCGTGGGAAAACCAACAATGTGGTTTCCGAACAGGTCCGACACAAACCGACCTGTACGAGCACAGAAAAGAGCTAGAAGCTTGAAATTTCGGATTGAAGTAGAAGAGGAATTGTACTATCCGAGTAGCGAAAACAAAGGCGCTGATCAGCTTCGCAGTTACTGCGAAGCTGATCTGCGCCTTTGTTTTCGCCTATGCAGATTGTTGGTTTTCACATGTGACGGCTCTTATAATACACGTACCTCTAACACACGTTGATGTTGTTCTATCACAGTGTAGCCCAGTCATACATTCCTCTGTTGCCGGGGCGCCCAGTAATAATGTTTGGAAACAGGACTCGCCCTCACCTGTATATGAGAAAACATACTTTATAATACTTGGGTTTGGGGAAACTTAATGCCTCTTCCCAAAAGTGGTCATCACTTGTTAACATAGCAGGAGCATGTAACTTATATTCCCCGTTCTTTGTACTGAAAAGGGGGCACGAAAAAGAAGAAGAAGAAGATGATGATGATGAAGATGAAGAAGAAGAAGAAAAATTCCAATGAAACAAGTTTTCGTTATAAAAAAACAAACCTGGGGTGGGTAACAAGAATATTTTCGTTAGTTATACATAGCGAAGGCTTTACGAAAGCAGCAAGGAATGGATAGCGAAGACTTTACGAATATGAAAATCCGGTAACAATATCGATTCGTAAACCCTTCGCTAATTTCTGTTTCGTTAGTTAATAACGAAGATGTGTAGTTGCTGTGTAGAACAAAAATCTCATTACACGCACTAATCAAAAGCTCACATAATGTGGAGAAAATGACAATTAAAACACAAATAAAATAAATAAATAAATAAGATACAATGAAATAAGATTACAAACAATAACATATTTTAGATTTTAAGAGGTGTTGAATGTTTTTTTGTTTTTTTTTTGTTTGTTTTTTTTTTTTTTTTTTTTTTTTTTTTTTTTATTTTTTTATTATTATCATTATTATTTTCTATCATTATTCATTTATTTATTTATTTTTTTGCGGTGCTTCAAAACTAGAAATCTATTGGCTGCGTTAAGAAGTGGGGGTCTAGGTCTATAACAGACTTGAGACAGTTGGACTCTAGCGCTGTTTTTGAACATCTTGAATTGGTCTCGGTCTAGCTCGTACGAATTCCGTACGTACAACCTAGAGAGAGAGAGAGAGAGAGAGAGAGAGAGAGAGAGAGAGAGAGAGGATAAAAAGGGTCACGCTTAAGTTACATGTACTTTAAAGCCTACTACCAAGTAGCTATCGTACGCTCTTTTTATTACGAATTTGACATGAACAATATGCTTCGATTTTAGGGCTTGAAATCATTTAAAAATAAATAAAAATAAGTAAATACATGCAAATGAATCGTCCACCGAATGGTTGTAGTGTACGTCCCGATTTCAAAAAACTACAGTACGGATTGTTCTGCCATATACTACAAGTTATGCATCAGTCATTTTCATCCCGGTTTCTCTAGGGTCAGGGATAACGGGGACACAGCGGGGCTAAAGTCCCAGGTTTTGACGGCAGTATAGGGGATGTGCGGGAGTATTATGGCTATTTCACAATAAGGGTTTCCAATATAATTGGCAATTACCTTGTCAAGTTCATGAATACATCAGGTGTCCCTTTCACAACTTGACCTGAGGAGTTGGTAAATCAATTGAATTGATCTAGAGATAATTCCCCAATAATATATTCCTAGTGTACAAGTTTACAATAGAAGGTGTGAAGAGATCATTGTCAAAGGGGAGAAAATTGCCTAATATCAAAAATATTACACCATGTAATACTTTCCATGATAATAATATACACCATGTATTGAAAAGCAGCAATTTTGTCAATGTTAGCTCACCTGAGCAAATGCTTGTTAGCTCACCTGAGCTGAAGAGGCAAAGCATTATGAAAGATGGATTATAAGAATACAAGTCATAAATCTTATGAATAATTTGCTCATAAAGCAAGACATCTGATTAGACAATGTTATGGCAAATTTACCATTTGAATAGCCAATATAATATAGGAATGAATTTTATTTTTGTTGATTTTATCGATGTGTAAACTCAGGCGAATCACTCACAAACTAAATAAAGCCCGAAGGGCTTTATGAAAAAGTTTGTGAGTGATTCCCCTGAGTTTACACATCGGTAAAATCAACAAAAAAATAATTCATTCCTTATAATTCCAACTTTGTCTCATTAAACTGCATTTGTCTACATTGATTTAAATTTTTATGGCCAGCGGAAGGAAAATAGAGCAAAACGGATCTTCATGAGGCAGCCATCTTGAAAGTTTTCAAAGCATGAAACTCACTTCTCGCATTAAATAGAGGCTATAACCGGCTTGCTATAGCCAGGCTGCCAAAGCTGGAGCTTTAAAACATCAACCCTTGATTCAAAATTGTGATTTTGGGAGAAAATATCGCCGTCCGGACCGATAGAAAGGCATGTCGATTTTGAACGGGGGCTCGGAATACTAGAAATACAAACATCAAATTTCAACACACAACAAGAAGATTAAAACACTTACCGTACGGTGTTCTGTTTAAAGAAAAAGCGCCCATGTTAATAAAAATTCCAAATATTTGTTTCGACGTCCTCAAAACGCATTCATCCATTGTTTTTATGACGTTTAGATTTGGTGACGTCAACGTTTCTTCGAAGAAACGTCACGTTATCCCGTAACGTCGCGCCATTTTAATTCTTACGCATTGCTTTCATCGAAGTATAAAGTCTTCCAAACAGCCAATCAGAATGTAGGAAATTAGTAAAGTTGGAATTATTACCCAATGATACTGTCAACTTGATGAAATACATCAGGTTTCTTTTGCAAATAAGTAATAATCTCACTGATTATACACACAATGTAATGAAACACAAAAATGTTCGATCATTGACAGCTCACGAGAGCAAAGTCTTGTTAGCTCACCGGAGCTAAGCCTAATATCTTTATCAAATCGCTTTGCTCATGTAAAAAGTATTGACGGTTACATTATGAAAACATGCCCCATGCAATATAAAGAGATTTTTTTTCAAGAAGCAAAAAGTGCAAGTTTCATTGATTTTTTTTTTATATATATATATTTTCGCTCAAAACATACATTGTGGGTACATGTTAGAACCGCCTCGCTGAGGCAGTGCTAACGAGTATCCACAATGTTTTTGGATAAAAAATAAGAAAATTATGTATACCCCTGCAAGGCTGTAACCCCAGTTTTTTCTATATAAAAGTGGGGTTTAAGGGGTATATATTTCACGGAAATCTTAACGTGATGGTTTGTTTTTATTGTATGGAGGTTTAATGTCCCAGTCAACAATTTCTTGATGTATTCATATGAGAAAACCACGATGCTTATCTGCATCTTTTGTTTTTGCTACATGGATAGAACAACGCCATTATCAAACTGACCTGTCCTGAAATTTGTAATTCAACATAGCTTATCATCATCTTTGTTTTCGCTTAACAGATTACACAAGTCAAACTGATTATCCAGAGACAACCAACGCAACTGAGAAAAACAAACACAGATGGAATCAATGTGAAACGTTAGGTAATAAATACCTGTCTGGAAACAACTTTCTACAGACAGGTATTTGAATGCTCTAGTCATAAATTGATTCCATCTGCATTGGTTATTCTCAGTCACGTTGGTTGTCTCTGGATAACCAGCGCGCAAGACCTCTTGTTAATAATTCTGAAATTTCATGCCTGTAGCTCTCCTGTTGTTGCACATTCAGGTTTGTTTTTGAATGGATGGTAAAACCTGAAGACAAGTTTTCTCAAGGTGTGACTCATAAATACCTTGATTATGGGTCATTATCAGCTTTAACTCTACACTAGGAAAAAAGATTACACCATCAATTTGTAAGGCAGCAATTTTGATATGAATGAATTTGAGATCATGGTTAGGAACTTCTTTTCTAACTTCCTCAGGTGGCAATCATGTTGACAATTGAGCTGGTCAAGACTAAAGTGAAAGCGCAATAATATGTCCCATCTATACATGGTCACATTAATTAACATTTAATGTTAATTGTACGCATTGTTAACATTTATGGTTCTTATTTAATTTGCAAAAGTACCTGCACATTTACATGCATAAATTCATTTCCCCCTGTCATGATTCAGTTTCATTAGAACAACTCCCGGCTATTATTTCACATTGATTTTGTCAGCCTCCGGGGATCCGGAGCTTCTAGCATTGATTTTACCACAAATCCCTACTTTCAGTAGGGCTTTTAAAATTAAAATCAAAGCCCCGCTATACTCATGCCGTGGAGGGGCCGTTGATACAAATGACTGGGGATTTAGTTAAAAGATACTTGTAGAAAGAAATAAGTAAATACAACTCGCCTTCGTCTCGCTGTAATACTTATTTCTTTGTACTCTTTTTAACTCTAACTCGTATCTCAAACAATGTCTGTACGACACGTTAAGGACAAAAATATGTCGTAGATGCTTTGAAGAAAGAGGCCCCTGTCAATACTTCAAATGTTTATTTATTCTTTCCAAAATGGCCGAAAAAAATAATTCATGCATTCTACCTCAAACAATCATATTTAAGAACAATATGACAGGGACGGAACCGCACAGAACATTCCATCATTGTTAATTTGCACTATGTCCAGATATTAAAATGTGTTTTGGGCTATTTTGGATTTCCTTCACTTATCCACTTTGACAAACAGAAAAATGAAAAATGAAAGCAAATGAACCACACAGAAACATCCACTAGATTTGTTCAGTCGTAGAGATCTCGTCATGGTCAAGGTAACAAAGCATGTTCAAATCGCTGGCTGTTTTATGTGAATAAACTGGTTGCAGGATGACTTGTTTAACTTTGGTATCCCATTTTCAAAATTTTGTCACAAAGTACTTTGAAAAATAATTGTTTAATCCGCACAACCCTTTCATTTCTAAAGTTAAATGCAAATTGAACATTTCAATGCAAAACTCGACGCTCCTTCTTCATTACAGCCAGTCGATTTTGTCTAAAATGAGGGTGCACGGTTTCTTGGGAAAAAAAATCAGAATTATGCTTACCTGTTTTGTGGTAATGTCGACATGTTGGACAGTTCGAAGATGGAGGGGAAAAAAAACTTTTTTTTTTTTTTTTGAGGGAAAAAAACGTTGTTTTTTTTTTTTTTTGTTTTTTTTGTTGTTGGTTTTTTTTTTTTTTTTTCAGAAATTCGATATTATCAGAGGTGGGGTCAGTAAGAATCCCACCAGACATAAAAATTTATACAATCGGTCAAAACATAGCCGAAAATGGAAATAATACCATTTTGAATGTCAATATACCATTACCGAATGCTTAACGACAGCCTCAGATCCTTCGTAAAAGTTAGACTTTATAACGAAGATTTGTCACATTTCGTTATTTACGAAACCGTTCTTGTTAACCAAATTTTAGCTAACGAAGGTCCAACGAAGACATAGCGAAGAAAATTGGGCTAACGAAGCTTCTTGTTACCCACCCCTGTTTTACTCTTTTTTTCAGAAGTCGCTGAAATGTCAACGGAATTTCTTTCGGGAAATAAAAAGAGCAATATCTTTTATGATCAAGCAGATCAGCAAGTTAGTGTCTAACGCCAAATAGTGTCGACAATTTCATGACCGATCCACGGACAGTATATTAAAATTGCGACTGACTCTTGGTCAAAAGTCAGCTAGGTTCCCGCAAACAAAAATGATAATCTGCATTTGACTCTAGTAAACACAAGAACATCACTATAACCGTCATGTTTATGGCGAGATTTTATAATCTAGCCATATACATATAATGGCGGTTTGATAGGCTTTTCAGGTTTGGCTTTTTTATTTCACTAAGCTAGGATCTGATATTACACTGAGAATAATATTGCAGAACCACTTACCTAATTGTTTGACACAGATATCACAACATCCACACCAACTGCCTCCAGTCTTTATTACACCTAAACACGTTTTTGACGTCAATTCAGCGCATACCTGACCGTCACAATAATTCGGTGGGCATTGAAAAAGCGCAGAAGAGCTAGCTATTCCGGCAGCGATTATTAAAATAAGATACATAATTTGTGAGTATCTGTAGAACAGTTTAACAGTTATATTCCTGACTGACTGGGTATCAGTGAAAGTCGAAGAATCGAGTCATCTTATGTAGCGTCACTGGGACGTGTCACGTAACGTTAGTTTTGCTCTCATCATTAAAATGCACCAGAGTTTACGATTTTGACTGCTTGAATGGCATTCGTAGCTAAAACATTCGGTGTTAATTGGAGGCTAGAATCTTCAAAAAAAAAAAGAAAGAAAGCGACATACATCATTTTCTCCCGGTTTGCTGGTCAGTGGTACTGTGCAGAGATACATTTTCGCAATGGACTCTAAAGTGATAACTTCACAAGTTACTTTTCATAATGTCATGACGTTGTTTCGCCTAATTCGTGCATGTGTCCAACGCCGGAAGAATTTAATCTTTGTTTGGGGCTAGGCGAAGTCAATGTGATAGCACGAAACCGGAGGTATTGGCCTTCAGACCTTGACATCGGTTTTAATTGTTTGGCCTGGTTCGAATGAGTACATGATTTTTGCTTAGTAGTCAAATCAGTTTATGAGTATTTAAAAAGAACGAACCCCGTGGGTCTGTTCTTGTGTAAATAAACGAGGTTCCAGTCAAAGAAAGCGTGGTCAATCCCAAAAGGACAGATAACATGTCGATTTCGAACTCATTTCTCACAAGGGCAGATATAAAATTTCGATTCGTCCCAAAAGAAATAACCTTGTACAGTACTATATATATGTCCTTCCTTGCATGTATTGGAAAGGCCAAGGGACCCCAATCAAGCTTACGATTATGAACCAGTCTGCATGCTCATTACGCAACGAGTGTGCGTGATGAATATCCCCTTCAACACCACTTTTACATTGTAAAACTGGGGTTTACAGGTTCATACATATTTTTTTCATTTATGTTACAAACATTGATTGTCAGGCGAGGCGGTTCAATCAATGTTTAGGGGGGGGGGGAATTTTTTTTCATTTTTTACAAATTAGAAAAAAAAAAATGAAAGTTCTGAATATATTTCGTAGGCGTGTTTTCGTAAAACAAACTGAGCGAGAATATCAACAACAATTTTTTTAACTTTTTTCAAGAACACTGTTCAAGCAAGTAGAAAATATAATGAAATTTCTTAGTTCGTTTGTCAGCCAGTTACCATGGATACCATCAGAGTCAATGTCAAGGTCAGCATCCCCAATCCTGAAAAAGATAAGAAAATGCGATTTTTTCTTGTCTTCCAGCTTATATAGGAATGGGAAATAACCGTATGTTCACGGAACATGTCAGGTTTTAAACTGGAAGATTTTGCATGTTTGTTCGTATTACACTGGTTCTCACGAAAGTGGGCATTTTGAGTGGCGTAAAAAAGGGGAAACTATTTGGACAAAAAAGAGATTCAATGCCTGTCTTTTACTTGTTTCATGTCTATTGTAACGAGTTTTAAAGTTTTTGCACAGTAAATATCACATAGTGCCTAAACACATGGGACAGCATAACAACACTACTTTGTTTTGGTTTGTATTCTACGAGTCAGGCATATTAAACATTACACAGTCTTGTATGAAAATGTGCAATCGCTAACGATAATCATTTAGTGCTTCTTATTAGGACTAAATACTGTTTTTGAAATATGCAACCAATTTACGGGTATCTAGAAAAATATATTTCTGTTTTTCAGTCCGAAGAAGTACAAATATATTGTACTTTCAGAAAAAAACTAGTGTCAATTTCATAGAAAGCCTGCACTTTCAAAAACCTACAAATAACAGGAAATCCCTTTGTCTTGTGGATCATTGGGCACAGTGGCCGTTTTAAACACACACGATTATAGTATATCTAAAAGGCAAAATTCAGCTATTTCTTTCTTCTTACTGTCCCGACGGTTGTCCCGTAGAATACATGTACTTTTGAAAATTCACCATTTTTGCATTATTTGCATTATTTGCTGGTTCCCAGCTTTCACATAATATTGGAAATACATGTACCAACCCCCCCCCCCCCCCCGAGAAAATAATCTATAATCCAAGGGGGTTGGTTACCTGTATCTCCAATACTGATTTCAATAAGCTGGGAACCAGTAGATAATGAAAAAATGGTGAATGCTCTAGTACATCTTAAGGATGTTCGCTGCCAATGAAAAAGTATTCAAACTTTTTTTTTCTAACCGCTCTTTTTTGATTCCAAAATAAAAAATAAGACATATGAAAACAAAATAAATAAGGGTAGTGTGCATCTTTTCAAGCTTCAGGCCTCTGAATGAGACCTCTAAACAACATGTTTGAACATTTGAAAAATTAATTTGATTTTCAATTCTTTCACATATACATTCCTGGACAAACAATACATCACGAATACTTCCAAAAGTCATTTTTGTTTAAGTAACGCTGACTATTTTGGACCTAAATTAAACATAAATTTTCATCTTGAAGTGGGTGACAATTTTTTCGACTCATTTAACAACCCTATCCCCTAACTTGAAATGAAAAGTCGGAAAAATTCAATATTTATAAATGTGTCAAAACCATATTTGAAGATTCAAACTTTTATTTGTATTTTCACAAAATATAGAACTTGTTCATATTTTTCGAATTACAGAATGAAAAATATACTAAGGATAATATGCATATAAGAGAGAACCAACAAAATCGCCCTTTTAAGCCCTTTTTTCGGCTGTTTTATTCCTTACACCCGATTTCATAAAACCACCCAAAACTTTTAAACTAGCTCACCAAAGAAAGAAATACTGATAAAGAAGACCTTGTATACATCTACTTCTGCTAACATAAACATCAAATCAGTGCAAGTAATTTGAAGTTGTGTAATATTCAAGTTTAATCTACCCTACCCCCTAAATTTTGCTGACACTTAAAGTTTTCATAAAATGGGGCGAAAAAATGAAGTTCCTTAGATTGACATTTTTCATGACGCGTTTAATGCATATCATCAATATGTATTCAAATATAAAACATTAGGAAAATATCTATAACCGTTTACGAGAATTTCAACAAAATAAAAAAAAAATACGGAATTTCCGAAATGTCAAATGTTAGCAGCGAACATCCTTAAAGTCAAACTTACGCGCAAGCAGCATATTTTTATGTCAGATATTTCTTTTAACTAACTGGAGAAACGCTTGCTCCTTCCTGCAGGTGATAGTTCGTCTCACTAATGAGAAAGACCATCATTATTTCTTGAATAGTGCTGATGTGTGTTGGTGAGTTCTTTGATGGCTGACTAGGCCAATTCTGGCTCTAAACTGTCGGTTGCAAGTAGAGCAAGTCAATGTCATAGAGTCTGCTGGTGGCACATTTGTTTTGGCTTTGCGCTCTCTTTGCTTTCTTTCAGCTTCACAGATTCTCTTCTTTTCATAGAGAACTGCTCCTTTGTTGATGAGACCTCGCCACTTTGATCGCTCCTGTGCAGTCTGTTCCCAGGACCCCATTGGTATTTCGAAATCCTTCAGAGAGGCTTTGAGGGTGTCTTTGTAGCGTTTCTTCTGGCCACCTTGAGAGCGCTTTCCCTCCTGTAGTTCTCCATAGAAAACTTTCTTTGGAAGTCGCGCACCAGGCATTCTTATAACATGGCCAGTCCATCTTAGCTGTGCTAGCTTTAAGACTGTATGCATGCTTTGCATCCCTGCTTTCCTCAGGACCTCTGTGTCTGGAATCTTGTCCTGCCACTTGATTTTCAACAACTTTCTCAAACAGCTTAAGTGGAAATGGTTAAGTCTCTTTGCATGGCGTTGGTATACTGTCCAGGTCTCACATGCATACAAGAGGGTTGGCAGTACCACAGCCTTGTAGACTTTCAGCTTGGTGTCAAGCTTGATTCCATTTCGCTCCCAGACATTTGCACGGAGTCTTCCGAATGCCACACTAGCTTTTGCGATTCTGGCAGTGATCTCATCATCAATATACACTGCTCTGGAGAGAGTGCTTCCCAGGTAGGTGAACTTGTCAACAACTTTCAGTTTTTGCCCATTCACAGTGATGGTTGGTTCATTATATGGTTTTCCGGGGGCTGGTTGGTGTACAACCTCTGTCTTTTTTGTGCTGATTGTGAGATCATAGTTATCACATGACTGTGAGACTTGATCTATGGCTCTTTGCATTTTTGCCTCTGTGTTGGCATTCTTATCCATATCATCTGCATAGAGGAGCTCTTCTAGCACATCAGTCTGGACCTTAGTTTTGGCTTGCAACCTTCTGAGGTTGAATATGTTGCCCTCAAAACGGTACCTGATTGGAAAACCAGTGTCACTGTCCTGAAAAGCATCCATAAGCATGGCAGAAAACATCATGCTGAACAGTGTTGGTGCCAGAACACAGCCTTGTTTGACCCCATTTGTTACTTCAAATGGTTCAGAGAACTCTCGATCATTTTGCACACGTGCCTGCATGCCATCATGAAACTGCCGCACCATAGCTATGAATCTGGGTGGACAGCCAAACTTGGCCATGATTTTCCAGAGTCCATCACGACTAACAGTGTCAAAAGCTTTGGTGAGGTCAACAAACGTCATGTATAGATCTACATTCTGTTCTTGGCATTTCTCCTGAAGCTGTCTTGCTGTGAAGATCATGTCTATTGTCCCTCTGTCTTTTCTGAATCCACATTGACTTTCTGGGATAAGTCCCGTCTGATCAAGATGAGCATTCAGACGATTTAACAGAATTTTTGCAAGTATCTTCCCAGCAATTGATAGGAGGGAGATGCCTCTGTGATTGTCACAGACTTGAGGATTTCCTTTCCGCTTGTATAGGTGGATTATGGATGCATCCTTAAATTCTTGTGGGATAGCCTCCTTCCTCCACATACAGTGAAACAACTCTGTCAGTTTCTCTGCCATGGGTAGCCCCCCAGCCTTGTAAACTTCGGCAGGAATTGCAAATTGCATCTGCACCTGGGGCTTTGCCAGATGATAGTTGTTGAACTGCTTTTCTTGTTTCCGTAACGGTAGGAAATTCATCTAACAGAACATTGCACTCTATCTGTGGAAGTCTGTCGATTGCATCCTCATTGATGCTTGATGGTCGATTAAGCACACTATTGAAGTGTTCTGCCCACCTTTCCAAGATAGCTTCTTTATCTGTGAGAAGAGTGTTTCCATCTGCAGGTATAATGTGGGAACTCAGTCGAGGCGTTTTAATGTGTACCCCCAATCTATGCTTTGAGATTTTGTACAAAGGCATGTATTGTGGGTACCCGTTTGAACCGTCTCGCTCATACGAAGCTAACATGTATCCACAATCGACGTTTTTAACAAGAGGAAGAGAAGAAAAATCTCCTTTTTTCGACTGAAAATTATCATATTAACACGTGAGCAATACATCCAGGTGCTATATACCTGTAATGGACATTGTGAATAACAAAGATACAGATCTGCGCACGTTGATCAAGGTCTTTGATGTTCGCTGGTCAGTAGATTCAACGTTGATTTGAGACATTATAAGACAGCTGAAAACCACTTGCCCTATTGTAGATGTTGACTACCATATTCATTCTAATTAGCGCACATTCTCCAATAACCGCACACCCTAGACGTTTCCGAAAAAATAACATGTTCATAAGCGCACATGGCTCGACTAATATATTAGTTTAAACATATTTATTTCATAATTAAGAACAACATACATATACATTGACAGATACAAATAATTAATAGGATTAGAACGAAAGCACAAGTACTTATAGAGTTCTTCTCCTAGTATGTTTATGTTGTATAGTAAATGATGGAATTTTGTCGATGACATAGTATTCATATATGCTCACCGGCAAAAGTTTAGTCAGTGAAAATACATGCAAAATTCCATTGGGGCAGTTTAAATCGCTATAGGTTCAGACCCCCTCGATAGATTGGAATTAAAATTACCAGTCACAGAACTGTGAATAAAACCTAAAATTTCCAACAAAAACGATTGAAATATCGCATGTGGTTTTGCCACAGTGCATACACCAATTTTTGTTCTTGTTTTAAATGAAAGGGAGGTAATATAAAAATAACGAATATCTAACTTATTTCTCGAGACTGTGGCTGAATTTTGAAAAAGTTTTTTCGTTTTTTGTCACTGGCAACAACCTCTATCAGAAAGCGTTAATAATCAAAACACCGATTTGATCTTTAATCGGGTAATTACGAAAATGATGTTTTACGAAAAGGGCCATTAACTCTGTCGAAACTGACAACTGGTGGAGTTTCTTTCAAGAATTAGAAAGAGATTGGCTTGGCAAATTTGATAAAGGGAAACATTTAAGGCAAGCCGTTGGACATTATAGTCTTTGGGCTGGTCAAAGTTACTGACCAAACTTTTTCCTCTGAGTATATTTATGTACACATGCTCATATATTAATAGTAGATTAATAATAATAATAATAATAATAATAATAATAATAATAATAATAATAATAATAATAAAGATAATTGATTCATAATTAAAGACAAGTATAGTTGACTTCATAGTCAATATGAAGACAATGTTCATTACAATAAAAATAACAAAAACAAGTCAAAGGAATAAATTAAGCAAAAAAACTTAGTGAGAAAAAATACAGCAAAACAAAAATGTGATTTATGAGTAATTTCGTAATGTAGAGGTAGATCTACATTAGAATAAAAATAAGTTTACAAAAATGAAAAGATTCCCCTGTGATATGGGAGCAGGGCGCAGGCAAACCGGGACACACAAAACCGAACTCCTGACACACTAGACACACTAATCGTGGAGACCATTTTTGACTTAAAAGTGTGTTGTGAATATACTTATGCACTGCTTGGAAAATGAGAACATTTGTTTCATAAGATAAAGCCAAGTCACCATACAAGAAGAGAGTTAACGAAGGGGTATTGTATCTAGAAATTTCATTTAAAAGCTCAATTCGTTGTTGCGTAAAGTTTGGACAATGAAAGAAATAATCCTGAGTATCTTCCAAACTACCACAAACACACAAGGGAGAATTGGACATACTCTTAATAAAGAGGTCAAGGTTTAGTGAACTGCAGTTAGTTCTTAATCGAGTATGTAAGATTTGAACGTTGCGTTTGCCAGTATAATAATACTTAGGGACTTGTACATTGTCCTTTTTAAGATAGTATTTGAAAGCATCTGTTGATTGTAAATGTTTAGCTTCATTGGGCAGATTATTCCATGCTCTTACAGTGGAAGGTAGGAATGAGTTATAATAAAGAGTTGATTCAGTTTTGATCGTTTGTAGGTCGTTTGCATTTCTAAGATTATAACGAGAAATACTACTTACAGTTTGAGGAACTAGTGAAGACAAGTACTCAGGACAAAGGTTAAATTTCATTTTATAAAAAAGCGTTAGTTTGTGTTTATTGCGTCTATCCTCAAGACTTTCCCATTTTATTTCATTAGAAAGAGGAATCAAAGATACAAGTTTGGTTGCGCCAGTTGCAATTCTGGCTGCCTCGTTTTGTATTTTATCTAATTCTTCTTTTTCATACTTGGTACAGTTATCCCAGAGAACATCTCCATACTCAAGTAATGGTCTGATAAAAGTTAAATAGATCGTTTCCAATGACTTTCTATCAAGCTTGAATTTCAGTCTTCTCATAATATTAATTCTAGTCCATGCTTTTTCAGTGATGTATTTCATATGATTATGCCATGTGCAATCGCTTGAAAAAAAAATACCAAGATGTTTATGTGAATTTACTTCAGTTATTTGCTGGTTTTGCATGTAGATAGGGGGATGATTCTTAAATAATTTTCGTGATGCTAAGAATGCTTCAGTCTTTGTCGGGTTGAATTTGACTAACCACAGAGAAGCCCATCTAGTAATTCTCTGAAGGTCTGTGTTCAGGCATCCAGCAGCTGTAACAGGGTCGTCAACTATTATATAAAGGCTAGTGTCATCAGCGAATAGACGTATGTTTGAACCTATGTCTACGACAATATCATTGATATATACTAGAAACAACAAGGGACCAAGAATAGATCCTTGTGGAACACCAGCATGAATAGATTTCCAGTCAGAAGTGCCACCAGGTATCACTACACGCTGTCTGCGTTCAGAAAGATAACTCTTGAACCATGCTAAGACTTTTCCTGTGACACCAGCCGCTTGAAGTTTGAGAAGTAGACCAGAATGCCAAACTCTGTCAAATGCTTTGCTGATGTCACAGAAAACAGCTCTTACTTCTTTTCCTTCGTCAAGGGCTTGACAGAAAACATTATATAGGTAAGTTAGTTGATTCACGGTAGAATCGCCAGGTATAAAGCCAGACTGTAGAGAAGAGAGAATATTGTTGTCACGAAGATGGTTATACAAATGTTTAAATACAAGTCTTTCAATTACTTTGTCCTCGGAATTTAGTAAAGAAATAGGTCTGTGATTTGAAACGATAGATAAATCACCGTTTTTAGGAACCGGACTAACGTTGGCTTCTTTATATGATCTTGGTACATATCCTGTACCTAGAGACTGGTTAAATAGGGAGCAATAGGGGATAGAAAGTTCGTGTGAAAGTTCTCGAAGAATGCGATTACTTAAACCATTGGGACCAGTTGCCTTGCCCACCGGAAGTACTTTGAGAGCAGATTCAACTTCGTCCATTGTTAGGACAATACTGTTTTATTCAGATTCTAACTTAGTTGGAAGAATTGCTGGAAGACGGGCTTCTCGAGCATCTAGAAATGACTGACTCTGACAGAATTCATTAAGGATGTTTGCTTTGTGTTCATTTGTGTATATTTGGTTATTATGCTCAATGGGTGGAATAGATGCTTTATTGTTTGGCTTTATGAATGACTTCAGCGTAGACCACCAGTTCTTGCAAGAAATAGAATTGGACGTTAGTTTTTCTGCCAAGTTATTGTAAAGTGCTTGCTTTGCATCGCGGATAATTTGCGTTGTTTTATTGCGTAAAGTTTTGAATTTTTGCCAATCCTGTTGTAAATTAGAACGTTTAGCCTTCTTATATGCTCGCTTTCGCTTTCGAATATAGCGTTTTACGTAAGTTGTTATCCAAGGAGGTTCAGATGGCTTAATTCTGACAATTTTGTTAGGTATACATTCAGAAGCTATACCTATAATTCGATTTGTGATATTGTTAGCATATGTATCATTGTCATTATCTTGCAGAGAAATCCAATCTGTTTGACGTGCTTTGTTACGAAGCTTATCATAGTCGCCTTTATCGTAATACCAAATGTGACGTTCAAATGAAATGACTCTTGGCTTTGAAAACTTTAAAAATACATAAATGGGGCAATGGTATCTAACATGCTGTTGAAGGAATGGATCACCGACTCCGCTTAAAACCACACTGCCAATATTGGATACAAAGAACAAGTCAATAATAGATGAAGATTGTTCAGTAAAGTGTGTTGGTTCCTCTATTAACTGGTGTAAATTAAACTGAGTACAGATCGAGTCAACTTTTCGTAATGTGTCAGGTCTTGCTGTATTAAGGTTAAAGTCACCAGTTATGATTATATCCTTTATGCCGGTGTCAATAGCTAGACCAATGGAATCCTCAATACTTGATAGATACGCAGAGTCAGATCTAGGAGGTCTGTAAAATAAGCCAACTAATATGCGTTTATGAGAGTTAGATACTTCGATCCAAATGCATTCAATGTTTCTTAGTTCGAGGTCATCGCGACGTTTATAATGGAGGCCTTCCTTTACGTAGAGCATCACACCCCCTCCATTACTATCCCTGTCTTTCTTTCATCAGGTTTTTGAAAGGACTGTAGCAGTAGATAAATATCTAGACTAATATATTGGTAATTAACACCAATTTTACACATAAATACCGTATCAAAACTTAACATTAAATGACGAATCGCTGTTTTTAAACGAATGGAACACTTGAATGACATCAGCCATCTGACATTGATATTTTTGACATTGTTATTTCAGCAAATTGTATGTGATGCTTCCGTTCGTAGTGGGCGCTAATTAGAACGATATTTAGTTACCTTAACTTTAAGTTATTTTGAAAAGTTGCATGTAAGTGCACTGTGTGCTAATTAGAACGAATACGATGTATTGTGTATTACCTATTCTACGGGACATTCTGCTCGAGCCTAATGAAACATATTGACACGCATTTTGAATACCCACACAAAATCCCTATCAGAACAACCGATTTCATTTCTCAATAAATTCGAGTGGATCTACCCGAAATGCATTATTCTGACAATTACTGTATTGCAACAATCATATGCAGAATCCAAAGTTTACACTCATTATTGATTATTGAGCACACAGCATGGCATCGATTTTGGTGTAATTAAAAACACGTAATCGACACTATTCCGTGCATATTTTACCTGTGAAAAGTTTGTCTCGTGACATCTCGTTAAAAAGAAATTTATATGTGTTTTATGAATAATGTTTGTTTTCACAATCTCTTTCAGCTTCTAACAGCTTCGAAAATGGTCGTCCGTCCACAGATTATGACGTAAATTTCCATTTTAAGATATGGTCAGCTAATCGCTGGTTCCACGCTCAAGCCACTGTCCCGTAAAATACTTATGCGATTTCAGATTCATTTCCGACGAACCGTAGTATACAAAAATTATGAAATGTCTGAAGTGACCAATACGGGTTCTCTCCCTTTCACTATAGTGACGGAGCCTTGTCTATGATTAAGCACTTCCTTACTATTGATGGGCTCGTAGAATACAACAGAAAAATACGATTTCATGATAAAGAATGCGGCATCATACCCAACGATTAGTTTAAAATATACCATTAAAATACTTTCATTTTTTTGTCGAGATAAATGTTTGTGACTCTCTGGCGAAAACAATCATAATGCACTATCTCTTTTTGACAGAATTTATTTAAGCTTTTATATCTGGGCTCGTAGAATACACGAAAAGGCAATGACAAATATACTTTTATTTTGTTTATTTTCATTTATCTCTGTTAATTGGGCATTTATTATGGATCAGAGCAATACTTCTGTAGTAACATTTTCCGAGCGTGTATGGCTGTTTTAGTGCGAAAAGTCAATCAATTAAATATAAGTGAGAATCGACATATTTAACTATGACATTCATATTGAATAGGGGCCTTGCATCAACACACGCTAGCATATGTACCGTGCGGTATGTTAGACTAAAATTTTTTGTTCAAATATTTCAATACGAGGTAGATACTTCAAAACGCAAACTTAATTCACGTTACCTATTCATTAAAATAGCATAAGATGTACATTTTACGCTATGACCCCATTTGGCCCACTTTCGTGAGAACTAGTGATTAGGGGTCAGCCTTGTCTACAAAGCAAGCGCATACTGGGTACCGTTACGAACTACTTTCTGTAAACACCTAGTATTTTTTGTCTGTGACAAAAATGTGTTTTATTTTGATTCTGAAAGGACATAAAAATGGAATTTATATATGAACTTGTAAGTTATCACATGAACTATTGTATACTTTATGAACTATGCCAGTATCTCCAGTAAAAGAGACAAAAAAGAGGCAAAGATCTTCTGAGGGCGAAACGCCCAAACCTGAACAAAAACAGAACAAGATGGCCGACCCGACGGCACAAGAAAAGTCATCTGTTGCTTCTGCTATTCCATCTGACATTTCTCAGCAGCTTAAGCTGTTGACCTCTTCCGTTGCGGAAATAAAAAAGAGTCAAGATGGCATGAAAAGAACTCTTGAGAGCAAGATGGACAGATTGAAAAACGATCTTATGGAGAGCATTGAAACAAAAATGAAAGTACTAAAAGACGAACTTTCCCTTGATATAGCCCGTGAGAGCGCAAAGCTCGATGATGTCCTGAATTCTGTTCAGTCCATTGAAAATCGCCTCACGACCGTAGAGAATGTCTGTGCCGAGGGCGGTGGGGCGAGCAGCGAGGCGATGGACCATACCGGATTTCAACCAACCTTCGGCATAAATAACCGTTACAGAGAACCGCTAGATGATCCGGACTTGACAGTTATAGCCACCAATGTCCCGTTTTCTAACGGCGAGAATCTCAACAGGAAAGTGGCCGACCTAATACGTGAGCTCGGTGAGGAGGTATCGGATAGGGTCACAATTACAGGTGCGAGACGTCTTCCAGCGAAATATCGGAACAAGCCGGGTGTAGTGAAAATTAGTTTTCGAAATTTAGATGAAAAAATTCTGGTTCTGCGCAATAAACGGAAATTGGCGGAGTCGCAAGCCTTCAAACGCGTATTTCTCAAAAGCTCAAAATCACACGCTGAACGACTTATAGAGCTTAATGCGAGAACGTTACTGCAGGCTTTACCGACAGGGAAATCTTACCGTGTTGACGCAAATGGGCGGATTAAGTCGCGTGGAGTCAACCAAGAACGTGATGGCACGGACGATCAAACATCGGATTAGGAGCCGTCTCGGCTCAATGGGTCAAGAATCACCGTGGCTCATATAAACGTTTGTGGATGGACCAATGAAAATAATGATTTACGTTGTGCATTAATTAAAGCAATTGACGCTGACATTACATGTGTTTCAGAAACGCATCTCTCTGGTCAAAACGTTTTAAAAATCGAAGGTTATATGTGGCTGGGTTATAACAGGCAAGAAATACATAGAAATGCACCAAAGGCCTCAGGTGGTGTAGGCATTTTTATAAAAGAAAAATTATTGCAAAACTATAATGCCGAAATTGTCGATAAATCATTCGATGGGATTCTTGGAGTAAAATTTTCAAATAAGGCAACAGACTATACGTTTGTCGTTTATGCTAGTTATCTGCCACCAGAAAGATCAACACGCGGTAGAGACGCACAAAGTTTCTTTTCTCATGTATTGGCGCAAATGTATTTATTTTACGATAGTGACGCTATATTTGTCGTGGGTGACCTTAATTCGCGCATTGGAAATATACATGACGCTTCTCCTGATTTCGATGGCATTCCGCAAAGGACGGTTTTAGACAAAACGATTAATCAGCATGGACATGATTTTTGTGAATTTCTCATTGAAGCGAAAATGTGCACACTTAACGGAAGATTTGATAACTCTCTTGACGGTTACACGTCCATTTCAGGACGAGGTAGCGCAGTCGTGGATTATAAATGTGTTCCACACGATATATTCAAGCAATGCCAAACATTTGAAGTTATTCCTGTGAATTCTGTTATTCAAGAACACAATCTGCAAAATCTGTTGGGTCATCGTAGTAAAGCACCGGACCATGCGTTTATCTTAACAGAGTTTGATACCGGGTTATCGTTTACTGACACGAACTCAAATTTGCACCCGGATAATAACGTACATTTGAAATGTGAACCTAAATACAAACTCAACAGAATCCCAGATGATTTTATGCAAAGTGACCTCAGTCGGAACGCAATTCTTGAGATAATACGAACAATTGAAGGCATGCGTGAATCGCAAAATAACGTTGACGCCATATATGAACGTCTTACAGACACGATTATTAATGAAATGAACGATAAAATACCAAAATACGATACATCAAAACGAACACAGAAACGACACAGAACATATAAACCATACTGGAATGACAGTCTTTCTGATCTATGGAACACAATGAGACTTAAAGAACGCGAGTTTCTCAAATGTGATTCAAAACGCTCCGCGCGACGCACGGCCTTACGTCAAGACTTTAAAGTAGCTCAAAATAATTTTGATAAATCACTTAGAAAAGCAGAACGTACCTATCGTAGAACAGTTGCAAACGATATTGAGTCCATGTCCACATCGAACCCAAATGATTTTGGGGACAAAGTGAAACATCTAGGCCCTCGAAAGGACCGATCTATTCCAGTTGAAATCCATGATGATTCTGGTCATGTTATTCGCGACGAGAACATTGTATTCGAAAAGTGGAAAGGGGATTTCGAAAATTTATATAGCAGCAGCTCAAGTTGTGACTTTGATCAAATGTTCTATGACACTGTCAAATCGCATAAACGCCTTTTAGAAGAAAATATGCTTGACCCACTGTTCATATCAAATCCGCACATAAACAGTAATATAACACTTGACGAGGTAGCAGCTGCCATCATGAAGGCCAAAAAGCTATCGGCTTGTGGAATAGACAAAATCCCTTACGATGTGTTAAAATTTCCCCCTGTTATAGCTGTTATCCATCAATTGTTCCAGTTGATATTTGACACCAGTATTATTCCATCAGTTTGGAGACAATCGATTATTTGCCCAATTTTGAAAGACCCGTCATCTGACCGAAGTGTTCCCATGAACTATAGAGGAATAAGCCTTTTATCGTGCATAAGTAAATTATACAGCTCTATCTTAAATAAACGTATTACTAAATACTTAGAAGAAAACAATATTCTGGCTGAAGAACAGAATGGGTTTAGAACTGACCGGTCTTGCGAAGATCACGTATTTACCCTTAATAGTGTCATTCGAAATAATACAACAGTGTTTGCGGCCTTTATTGACCTTAAAAAGGCGTTCGATTTCGTAGATAGAAATATGCTTTTATACAAACTGCTTCAATCAAACATAAATGGAAAAATGTATGACTCTATTAAGAATATATACGCACATACGACTTCATGCATACGAATTAATAAACTTACAGAATGGTTTGATTGTAAATCCGGGGTACGACAGGGCGACTGCCTTTCACCAACAATATTCTCCTTATTCATAAACGATTTAGTGTCAGAGATAAACGGCCTTGGACTTGGAATTGACTTAAATGGTACAAATATTTCACTTTTACTCTATGCTGATGACATTTGTTTTCTAGCTAAAAGCGAAACAGATCTACAAACAATTTTAGATACGTTACACAACTGGTGTAAAAAGTGGCGAGTTCTCATTAATACCGAAAAGTCCAAAGCCGTACACTTCCGTAAAGGCAGGCGCAAACGAACTGAGTTCACTTTTAAAATTGGTCAGAATGTAATAGAACTTGTAGAAACGTACAAATACTTAGGTGTTATATTCCAGGAAAAATCAGATTTCACCCAGACAGCGGACGCTTTAGCGACGGGTGGCGGTTGAGCGCTTGGTGGGCTTATTTCTAAGCTACATGGTTTAAAAGACTTCGGATTTAAAACGTTTGAAAAGCTGTATTATTCTTGTGTAGTACCGGTAACCGATTATGGGTCAGCTGTCTGGGGATATAAAAACTATGCTCAACTGGATTATATACAAAATAGAGCAATCCGATATTTCCTTGGTGTGCATAGATTTACACCCATCCTGGCTCTAGTTGGCGATTCCGGCTGGCTTCCCAGTCAATACAGACGTTGGCTGACCATTCTTAGGCTGTGGAATAGACTTATACTAATGGATGACTCTAGGTTAACAAAACGAGTGTTTAACTTTGATTATGAATCCGAACAAACTAATTGGTGTAAAGATGTGAGAGATATCCTTGATAAATTAGACCTTATGGAGTATTATGAAAACAAAACATGCATTGACATGTCTTTAGCTAGTGATAGAATATATAATTTTTACGCAAACTCATGGCCTGAAAAGTGTTTAAATGTCCCAAAACTAAGATCTTATGTTAAGTTCAAGACTTCTTTTAAAACTGAAAATTACATGACTCTGAACCTAAATCGCAATGAGCGATCAGTGATGGCACAGTTTAGATGTGGTGTTCTTCCATTAAGAGTTGAAACCGGGAGATTTATTGGTGAAGCAGTGAACGCAAGAACCTGTAAACTCTGTAATCAAGGGTCCGTTGAAGATGAGACTCACTTTTTACTTAACTGTCAATGCTATACTGACATTCGTGATTATGAGCTTGGTGTAGTTCTAAACGACCAAGATTTTTCAAACAAAAGTGATGAGGATAAACTTTCAATATTATTAAATGACTTTGTTAGACGAACAGCTAAATTTCTCCTTAAAGCCTTTCTTCACAGACGCAGTATACTTCCTACTTAGTTGTTTAAAGTTACAAATAGATCTCATACTAGGATGTTTATACAAAGATGGTTTGTAAATATTATTCAATGTTTGTTTAATAGTGACTTGTAGACCCATTGGGTCGGGCGCTTCAATTATGTCTTGTATGTATGTAAAAATTGTTCATGTAGCGTATGTCACTTTAATAAAAAATTATTTACTTACTTACTTACTGGGGCCAGTTGTTTAAAGCTTAATTAGCTTAACGTCATCGCATTAAGACCTCAACTCGTTAAGTAAATGCCGAATACATAAGCAAATACACTGTTATTTTTTGTTGATAAAATGTGAGAATCCTTTGCAGGATTCTCACATTGTAAAGGATTCTCACATTTTATCAAAACACATCGGCATTTACTTAAAGTCTTAACGATGATGTTAAGCTAACGATGTTTTGAACAACTGGCCCCAGGATATAAAACTTGTGTGGGGAGATAATGGGTCTTGCTCAAGGACACAATCCGTTGGCAGTGGAGTTCGAACCCAGGACCTCTCGACTTGGAGTCCAACACTCTAACACTGGGCCGACTCGGCGCGCTCCCATGAGAAACGAAGAGATGTCCTGGGAGCATCTGTGTGTGCTTAAAGTGTTTGTAACCGCTTTATCTTGTCGTGAAATCAACTTTAGTTCAGCAGTCAGACCAGCGCCAGGGTAAAAATGAGCCACCACATGGGAAAACCAACAATCTGCATATGCGAAAACAAAGGCGCAGATCAGCTTCGCGGTAACCGCGAAGCTGATCAGCGCCTTTGTTTTCGCTACTCGGATAGTACAATTCCTCTTTTACTTAAATCCGAAATTTCAAGCTTCTAGCTCTTTCCTGTGCTTGTACAGGTCGGTTTGTGTCGGACGTGTTCGGAAACCACATTGTTGGTTTTCCCACGAGGTGGCTCAAATGATACTTCCTGTGTTGTCATGCAAATCTATTGTATTCCAGTACTGATTTGATTTCATGATATCCGTGTTTTCCCAATGATCTTTGTTATTTATAACATAGATTCGCCATTTTAGCGAACAGTTTTGGCATTCACCGAAGTTTCAACTAAGTTCCATGCAACTGAGCTCTGGTCATGATATACATGTATATTATAAGTCCTGTTCTCACTGTCCCAGTTTAGCTCTCCGGTTGACCACGGTTTGATAAACCGGGGTGAACCGGCAAGAACCGTTACGAACCGAGACAGAACCGTAACGCAACCGTGGCCATCCGTGGCACGAACCGGGTTAAACCGGTATGAACCGGGACAATGGGAACGGGGTTATAGGCTATGTCACTTCACCTGAAAGGTTGCCGGCTCCGTTCGAAAAGTCGAGAACAGTCACGGTGGTGCCCGCGTGAGTTATCAGTGACATTTTGTCCCCGTCTTCGTCCTCGTCGACCTCCACGGCAGCCCTTCTCCGTCGACGCTTGCTACAATCCTGAGTGAAACACATAAAGTTAGAAAAATGACACCGAAATCTTTTCGTTTGCAAATTTTTGAACAACACTTAAAGCCAGATGTACGTAATTGACCTCACGGTAGAATTTTTTTATTTTTTGCATGTGAGTATATTTTGATGTCCTACATACGAAAATGAAAAGAAATCGATACCGTTCCGAGTTTGTTTTCGAGATATCGGCCTTCAAAATCGTCAAATTTGAGAGCGAAAATACATTGACGTCAACGTAAAATGCGATTTTTAGACCCCCTTTTTGTTAATTTTCTTGATATATTTGAAAAAAAATCCACGGTAGGATTTTTTAAAAAACTGATATGTATTAGAGAAATTCCTGAACTATATATATATATATAACAAACCGGGGTAAACCGGTACGAACCGTGGCGAACCGGGGTAGAACCGTAGCGGCACCGTGGACAACCGGGGCAAACCGGGGCGAACCGGGGTGAACCGGCTTGCCTTGACGGTCGTTTTAAAATGTTTAATAGAACCGGGGCGAACCGGGACAAGTGTCAAAAACCGTGATAAACCGGGGCGACACCGGGGCAAACCGTATCTCCACCGGGGCGAACCGGGGCGACACCGTGATAAACCGGGGTAAACCGGGGCGTTTATTTTACCCCGGTTCGCCCCGGTGTTGGGCCGGTATCGCTACGGTTTATGCCGGTGGAGCTACGGTTTGACACGGTGTCGCCACGGTTCGCCCCGGTTAGTGGCGTTGCTACTACGGTTTGGCCCGGTCGAGTCCCGGTTCAATACGGTGTGTGCCGGTTCACCCCGGTACCGTTACGGTTTAGATGAAATTACATGCAAGTAGTTAAAATACACAGATTTTATCACTTGTGTTCATGTTTTACACGAAATAGAATGAATTATCGAATAAACACCAATTGGAATAGACTACAACTTCTGCAGTACCAACTCCAGTTGACTAGTCAGCAAATGACATGTGCCGTGACTGTGGCAAGAGCTCAACCACTGATCGACTGGTTTCAGACTCGACTGCTAGAGGAATTGAGGCTTGAAGATGAGGCTTCCTTCCGAAACTTCCTTCGAATGATTCCAAGGATGTTTCATGATCTGCTACAGACGTTGCGCTGGAGTGTTGGCGTACATTGTCAATATGACGCATTGTGGTTGTTTATGGTTTTGTAGAAACGCCGAAAATAAACGCATTTTTCCCATTTATATCAGCAATATCAGCATTAACTTTCAACGTATATGGCCAAGACGTAAGATTAAGATTTTTTATTTTATACTTTACAGTGAAAACCAATGTATATCGAAACTTGATAAAATTTGTATTTTCATTGATATGAAATTTCACTGATATCAAATCTCACTGATATCAAAAGTCACTAGTGACTGATATCAGCCTATATCGTCACTGTAGATTTTGGATTACTTCTGACGTTTTCATTTACTTGACGTCATTTAATGTGTCTCACTTCAGAAATTCAAACGCCTATAACTCCGTTATTTATGAACGAAAACATAAAGTGTGGGTATTCATTTTCTTAGTTAGAACGTAAGGAATAATGTGGTACCAAAATTATTTGTGTTTTCAAAAATTTTTGGTTTTTGCATTTTCACCGCCTGCCTTGTGAATTGGAAAATGCCCATGTATTGTATAAAATAAAAAGAAAATTTGCTTTTTTTCGGTGAATACCAAATATATTTCATCTCGTGAGTTGAAAACATAAAAATTTTCACTCGTGCTGCGCACTCGTGAAAATTCTGATGTTTTCAACTCACTCGATGAAATATATTTGGTATTCACCTCAAAAAAGCAAATATCCTCTATGTATTAAATCCATCTGAACAACAGTAACATGCAAATGACAATATCTGTTTATACGGTTCAATGCTTAGGTCATAGACAATACTGTCAAAACATGTATTTTGTGTTGTGGTTTGAAAAAGTATACTATCTTTCATTAATCTAGCAACGATGTCACAACGCGCAAAACACGCGTGTTAACTGTAGCCCGATAACGTTCAGAAATTCATTTGAGAATGATAACTATATGAAGTTCATAAATCTACCAATGGCATAAAATGCATGAAGAATTTTAACGGATATGTGCTTTTCGGCAAATTATTTCGTGAACCTAGCGAAAATGTCACACTGCCGAAAAAGCGCAACGTCTGCATGACGTTAATGAAAAGGGTTCAATACACATTGATGTTGGCTTATAAACTCCGAATCGAGAGGTCCCGGGTTCGATCCCCACTGGTGGCACCGTCTTGTGTCCTTGGGCAAGACAGATTAACTCTCCCAGAGTGCTGATTTAAACATTGGAAGCAGTGGCTCCGTTCCGACAAGAACGAAAAAATGCTGACTGGAAAGTTAAACCTTCTGTTATATTGATTTTACATCACTTGTTATCCTCCTGCGGTATTATTTATTCATTTTATAAACTTGCCCTTCTATTTAAGTGTTACCTCTGTTACCAAAGTACCAACATGCAAGCTCGTATGCACGAACATGCACCGTATATAATTTTGTTTTCATGTGTATGAAGCCATCGTAGCAGCATTGGCTGATGAGGTAATTGACTGTCCTAAACCGGGACGAACCGTGGCGAAAACCGGGGTAGAACCGGGACGAACCGTGGCGAACCGGGGTAGAACCGTGGCGCCACCGGCGCATACCGTAACGCGACCGGCAGTCACCGGGACAGCACCGTGGACAACCGGGGCAACACCGGGCCTTACCGGGGCTTTAGTTACCGGATTCGTTTTCCTGCTATAGGCGTGCGAAGAGAGGTAGTCGTTGCTGAATTTACGCGCGACGTCGATTTTGCGCCAAAATTTCCGACACTGTTTAGTATTCAATATTGCTAACTGTCGCCATGGTCGCAGAAATGTTGTTTTCTTCGAAATAACATGTCAACAATCTATATTTTGAGCAAAAATGATAAATAGTATCAAACGTTTTACATTTCTGAAGTCCGCTGCATAATTGTATGGATATAGTTTCGTATTCCGAACGTAAACTGACGCTAGAAATGACGTTTCGAGCCAAACCTGACGTTACGAATGCGGCGTAAAGATGACGTTTCGACTCTTAGATACGCACGTTCCTTTGAGCGCCTTCAATTACGTACATCTGTCTTTAACATGATTGTTAAAAGACAACTTAAACGATGTCGTTAACTTTAAGGATGCTTTCAACAACCGAGCCCTAGTAATTGCGAAATGCTTTATGTGTGTCTTATGGCACAAAAAGGCGCATGTGTGCAATTGCTTACGACACTTCTGTTTACTGTGCAACTTTTGATGTTCGATTTCGATCGCCTCTCCAAACATGCCAAACAATGGCTCGAAAATTTCTAGTTGCCTGTTTGGAATCTAAAGTCGCCTCACGAAATAACCTCGCTTACCATTAGGCAGTTGCTCTGACCAGAGGTCGGGCAGACCTTGACATCACAGTACAGGAAGAGTTGCCGACTATTGTAGAATCTGAAGGCGTATATTGTCGTATAGTAGACCCTCTCCAGACCCACCACGGCAGAGTTGGACGAGTCCCAGTCCAGGACGACTGAGGTATCTGCGCTACACCTGGGCACACAGAAACAAAATTTAATAATAAAAAATATATTTCTAAAAATTGTTAACATTTTAGCTCATTAAATTTGAATAATTTTTGTATAGGTCCACTCAACAGCTACTGTCTGAACACCATCTTTCAGAAACTGCATTTTTCGAAATCTCACTTTCGTGAAACACCAAAAGAAAAATATGACCATCACATTTTTTGACAACCCATGAGTCCTAAAAAGTGCCACAAAAAGTTTGAAAATCGGTTCACTAATAAAATAATTATGCCCAAAAATCATTTTGAATAGGCATTTTGCATGTGCAATGGAGGTAATCCAAACACCTTAAAACTGAAAATCAAGCAAATCTGTGGAATAATTTTAAGAGTTTGGTGTTCAGCTATGCATACAAAACAATTTTGTTTTGGTTTGGTGCATTTTAAACGAAAAATAATAAATTTAGATTTTTTCCGGGAAAATAGTTACTTCCCTTGCTGGCAATTTTACAATGGAAAAAAGCCCTATTCAAAAATATTTTCTCGCATAAAATCTTTATTTGTTAACCGATTTTCAAAATTTTTGTGGCACTTTTTAAGACTTTTGGAATGCAAAATGGTGACATGCTCATATTTTTCTTGAGGCCTTTCAGAAAAGTGAGATTTCGAAAAATGCAGTTTCTAAAAGATGGTTTTCAGACAGTAAGGTTGTATATGGAGACGGAACCTTGGTATAAAGTTTCATCCAAAACCCTATCGAAGCCTGTGATCGAACCCACGGCCCACAGTTTTATAGCGACACTCCTGCGTCGCTCTTATGGTAGAACGTGGTAAAAATGTTCTGTTCTATTCTGCTCTTCTGTACATTGATAGAAAAAAATCTTTCGTCAACCGGAACCGGAATCGTTATTTTTGACGTCATCGTGACGTCGCAAGACGCGCTGCTGCATTATACTAATTGATCAATTAACTTTCCATATAGTTTCACGTCGCCGTCACGTTTCAACACGCGCTGCAATGTACTAACTGATAAACTAAATTTACATAATGGTAATGGCCGGCCATGGCCACCAGGCTGAGGAGGCTGCCATATATGTTTGCGCAATGGGAGTAGAGCGTCGCGACAAAGGTAGTGCCTTATT
This sequence comes from Rugalucina vietnamica, assembly GCA_964017185.1. Classification (NCBI taxonomy): domain Eukaryota; kingdom Metazoa; phylum Mollusca; class Bivalvia; order Lucinida; family Lucinidae; genus Rugalucina; species Rugalucina vietnamica. The sequence continues at coordinate 43,860,201 of OZ024880.1, forward strand.
TCATATGGTTTTATATTGAAATATACTACAACGAAAAGGAGAGTTCGTTGAGAATGAGCCATCCAAAAGAACATTTAAGAAATAGATCAGCTCTAGCAGTGAATTGTTGAGTAATAATTCACTGTTTGGAGGTCAGTTGTAAAGAAGATCAAATCACGAGCGCGTAGCGCGAGTGATTTATCTTCTTACAACTGACCGACAAACAGTGAATTATAACTCAACAATTCACGCACTTGAGCTGATCTATTTCGATTCTAACACACAATAAACGGAGTAAATGTTACTGAAACCGTCGATATCGTTCAGCTTTCCGCCATTGCATTGCAGATATCCCGCCAAATATTTGACTGTAATGCTGGTATTTACACACACTTATTACGTTTGTTGTGCGCTAAAACGACGTTTCACCGTCTAACGCTGCTTTGTGGGATAGCTGACGTCACAAATGCCGCAAAGTAACGTCACGCTTATTCGCCCAGTGAAATTGTTGCACAATATAACACGTTTTTTACCATTGGCTATATAGGCGAGGTGTGTTAGAATTTGCAATAATTAATGATAAGCAACGTGCTTACCCGTTGGTGCTGAGCAGCTGTGAAGGTGTGCCGCTGATTGACGTCCCACTGTACGCTGTGCACGAAGTTAATTTGGCATAGTAGTCAGCTGAAAATGACAAGATTGTTTCATACAATATAATAAAACAGAACTAATGTGTAAACTTGAAGGTTTGATAAACGGCCACTTTCTGGTGTGTCTGTATAGTACCTAGATCGACAACACGCGAGTTTTAGACAAATGTTTTCTTTCCTACTGTTGCGTGCATATTGCTTATATATGTTTGAAAATGGTACCAATGGCTGTCGTGCCATGCGTTCGGCATCTAACGGTAAGAACTGGCTTCTCATTTCTCACTCATACTGCACAACTTTTAACACACAACAAAAACAAATGAGTCCCGAAGTTCCATTGCAAAACGTTCGAGGTAAACAGGTGTGGTTATATCTTGACGCCAAATCTATTCAGGCATACACATCCTTTGTCTGATAAACTTGCGGAGCAGGGATTCGAACCTTTCATGTGTTCTCCAGACGCAACCAAAGAGTCAGGTACCAAATTATATTTTACCAAACAATTTGTATACGCGAAAACAAAGCCGCAGCTCAGCGGTGCTGTAACTGCACAGCTGATCAGCGCCTTTGTTTTCGTTCCATATGAAGTATGATCGATCTTCAAGCTTCTAGCGACAACTTACAGGGTACACGCATTGTCCATCTGATTTCCTCCCCTATGTCTGCCACCGTTATCACGGTCCCGTCACTGTAGGCCGACGCGCTCGTCCCCCCGGTCACCAGATTCGAATCTATGCCGAAGCTCGGAGTCACGGCGCCCTGGGTCGTCAGCGGCAAACTGAAGAAAACATTTGATTTAGCTTGCAGTCGTGTTTTGGGTGCTACTAATAGTCTATAACATTGTATGCATACATAAAACCATGCTGAAGCAGTTGGATCATACTGGCGATCTTTTTTGAGTCGTGCCAGGGTCTTCGGTAATGCGAAATCAAAGGCGCAAATGAGCTTTACAGTAACTGTAACTGCATGGCTCATCGGCGCCTATGTTTTCGCTTCTTGGATAGAACAATCGCTCTCCCATTCAAGCTTTTAGCATTCATCTGTGATTGTATGTAGCTAGTTTGTACCGGAACATGTCCGACCCCCCCCCCCCCCCCCCCCGAAGACCTGCGGACCATTTCACTGAATACGAGTACTTACGTTGGTGAGAAGTTGGCAACAATAGTTCTAGGCACGCCAGTAGCATCAATCTCATCACAGCGAACAATGGTAAGGTAAATCCCCGACCCCCCAAGGATGGTGTCACCCATCGATCGGTTGGACAGCTGGAGGAGTATGTCTTCACTCTGTGGGGAGAAAGTGATTAATTATTTGGAGCCAGTTTAAAAAAAGATTACAATAAACCTTATCATTTTACAATTTCTCTCAAATAGATGGGTTTAATTGTTTATTTGATTTAGTCTTACATACGTCTGCAGTTAAAGGCCTTCGTCATGTCAGGGCGGTCAGTTTTAAAAGTCGATCAGTAGTGTTTTTCAAAATGCGCATGTCTCAGTTTCCGTGTAACCATGGCAACTGCTCTAATTGAATTAACGTTAGAGGAAGAAATAGTTTCATAAATGCGCGTAATCTCACCTTTCCACAGCCCTCAATTGTGAGAATAGTGTAGTCCGATGAAAACGTCGTATTGCATTGCCCCACGGAGTTGTTGGCATACGCCCCGATATAGTGGCTCGCGTCCATGTTCGTCACAGAGATCGTGTCGTTTGGGAAACATTCTGGAAATATGCTTAAGTACATGTTCATCAATGCACCTTATACGCATAATGCAATATGCATGAGAGCCTGACATTTTTATTTTATTAAAACACAACATAGACCTACTAATGGCAAGGATTTGGAAACCAAAGGACTAGGGCATTTAACGCCTGATTTTGGCCTCAGATTTTGCTAAAAATAAATTTTGGAATATAGGTGAGAAAACTATTCCTTAAAACAGCCATATGTCTCCTCTATTAAAAACAAGAACAAGTACATCATTTATCCTGCAAGCGTTGCAATGACAACGCCCAGAAGAACCATAGATAGAGCACATTTTGCACTTTTTGGTCAATTTTTGACCATTTCTGAACACATTTTTAAATTTTTAAGTGCCAGCCCACACGACGAACAAAATGATACTTAGCATACAATATCTCTGGATGATACTTCATAATAATTCCATAATACGAAATTGTTCGTCGCGTGGGCCGGTAGTTGAAAATGATGTTGAATTGTGAAAAATAGACCCAAAATTGCAAAAAGTGGCATTTCTATGCTTTTCGGAGCGTTGTCATGGCAACAAGTGTAATTTGAATGTGATAGTTGTGCTAGAATTTATAAACAGGGACCCATGCCTGCTATTTGCAATACTTTTCTCTTCAAAATTCCAAATTTCAGTTTTTTACCAACCCAAAATCAGGCCGAAATCAGGCCTTAAATCCCCTAGGCCTTTCGATGCCCTCGAGCATATTCTTTTTGGCCGTTCAAAGACTGTACTTCTATGATTTCTCTTGTAAGTTGCCTGTTTATTTTGTCTGTTATACTCGTCATCTCTGGTTGATGCTAGCATGATAGCTACTTAGTCCCAAGTTTCAAATAGCTGCGGAAGTGTTTGGGGTACAACCTCCGGGTCTAACGCGCTGAGCATGTGCGGGAGAAAACCAGCAATTTGGGTTCCGACCAGGTCCGACACATACCGGGCTGTACAGTCACAGAAGATGGCTAGAGACTGGAAATTTTGGCTTTAGAAATTAGAGGAATTGTACCATCCGTGTAGTGAAAACAAAGGGCCTGATCAGCTTCGCAGTTACTGCACAGCTGATCTGCGCCTTTGTATTCGCCTACGCGGATTGTTGGTTTTCCCATGATCATGCTCAATTCAGAACAGATTAATCCTATTAATCAATGTTAAAATTCCAACAACTTGTTGGCATTTTAACATTTATGAAATAACTACTGACAGTAACCCTGAAATTTCAATACTTATCGTGCTCTGTTTAGTTCAGCATTACTGGACAAGTTTATATGAACTTCAGACCCTGGTCACAGTCTGAAACAACCCCGTTTCCTTACCATATACTAGTTGAGCAGAAACTGTGCCCATCAGGGCCACAATTAGCAGTGGTATCAGTCCGCCTGGCATTTTCTCTGCAAAAAGAAACAATGCAACTAATTAATACATGTATACAGTATACTCAGAAAATAGAATTCAAGTGCCAACGCAAAGTTTGGTTTCTTTTTGTCTCTTACGCAGAATGTCTCAATATGTCTCAGTTTGAGGCCGCGTCATGAGAAAACCGAATTTTCGCCTATGCGAAACAAAGCCGCAGGTCAGCTGTGCAGTAATTGCACAGCTGATCAGCGCCTTTGTTTTCGCTACACTGATAGTTCGATTCCTCCTCTACTTATATTCAAAATTTCAAGGATCTATATTTCTTCTGTGCTTGTACAGACCAGTTTGTGTCGGACATGGTCGGAAACCCCGAAGACCGGTTTTCTTGCGTCGCGGCTCAATTCATATAGACGGACAAATGGACGCCCACTACAACTCCTGACAGCGTCGAGCTCAGCTCTTGAGACTTTGATAGCTTCTGTAAGCCAAATGTTGTGTTTTTATTTTTATACTGGAAATACTTGTGAATCTCGAACTTCGAAGAAAAAAGTAAAGATATACATATCTCAGATACATGAAAGGTAATGAATTCTACGAACAAAAAAGAGCTTCGAAAATCATCGTTTTCTCACAGCTTATTACAAATAATTGTAGCAGGATGGATGGGGCTACTTGGTGTCGAAGCAATAAGCAGCGTTTTCCCGCGATGAGGCTCAGAATACAGTCCCACCCCATGATTTAAACCGTTATAAAGGGAAAAGTGAGAAACTGAAGATATCTTACCTTTAGTTTCAAATGTACTAGTGTCAAATATTCAACCGCCAGTCAATTTCGACACGTACATTATTCCAGAACAAGATGCACAGAAAAAACGTGGAACAAATGAGTCGTACTAAAATAGACGTGTGCACGGGTACACTGGTTTGGTAGATGGATGTATGGTGGCCAAATAATGTCAAGGTGCCATTTTCAACGCATTATGGCACCTGAAGTCCTCTTCGGAGGTTAAGATAGATAGATAAATAGATAGATAGATAGATAGATAGATAGATAGATAGATAGATAGATAGATAGATAGATAGATAGATAGATAGATAGATAGATAGATAGATAGATAGATAGATGGATGGATGGATGGATGGATGGATGGATGGATGGATGGATGGATGGATGGATGGATGGATGGATGGATGGATGGATGGATGGATGGATGGATGGATAGATAGATAGATAGATAGATAGATAGATAGATAGATAGATAGATAGATAGATAGATAGATAGATAGATAGATAGATAGATAGATAGATAGATAGATAGATAGATAGATAGATAGATAAGATAAGATAAGATAGACATTATGACACCTGAAGTCCTCTTCGGAGGTTAATATGTAAGATAGATAGATAGATAGATAGATAGATAGATAGATAGATAGATAGATAGATAGATAGATAGATAGATAGATAGATAGATAGATAGATAGATAGATAGATAGATAGATAGATAAGATAAGATAAGATAAGATAGACATTATGGCACCTGAAGTCCTCTTCGGAGGTTAATAGATAGATAGATAGATAGATAGATAGATAGATAGATAGATAGATAGATAGATAGATAGATAGATAGACAGACAGACAGACAGACAGACAGACAGACAGACAGACAGACAGACAGACAGATAGATAGATAGATAGATAGATAGATAGATAGATAGATAGATAGATAGATAGATAGATAGATAGATAGATAGATAGATAGATAGATAGATAGATAGATAGATAGATAGATAGATAGATAGATAGATAGATCGTTACTGGCTCTTGTTTGTTTCACTTCATTTTGTTGCACTCGTACATATAACAACACCAGCACCCAATTATCCCAACCACACAACCCTAACTGTAGATTGGCTTGTTAAAACGTCTACTCTCTCTCTCTCTCTCTCTCTCTCTCTCTCTCTCTCTCTCTCTCTTTTTTTCTTTTTATTTATTACTTTTTATTTCGTCTTTCTTACTTTCTTTCTGAGGAGGATTTTAGTAGGTCTTACGATATTGCAGTTCTAGTGTTAGTTTACCAAAAGTGCTAGTTTCGCAAATGCCTACTTTCAGTCGCTTTTCAACATGTCTTACCTTACAAACAAAAAATAAGTTTATGATGGGTTTTATTTAATCCATTTACATTCCTCTGTACCGAGTGCTATAAAGGGTGTTAGCTGAAATAAAAGATAAACCAAGAGAGGTAAATGGTCATTAAGAATAATGCGTATATTGAGAACCCGGCAAGGCGGCTGTGCTATAGTGGGGTATCCGAATTTTTAGCTAAAATGCTAAAATTGTAGCATTGCAATCGTGAATTATTTTAGGGTCTTTCTTTCTCCAGATACTGAGTCGATCTATTTCTGATCATCACCTCAGGAGTGTGTAGGGAGGGGGGTAAATTTTGAATTTAGCAAAATAGGGAAAAACATTAGGGGTGGTTCATAAAAACAAGTTACAAGAAGCTGAACATGGGCATGCTAAATCGTATACCTCTTGACCCATGAATTAAATAAGAGCCTTAAATTCTTCAGTGACTGAAGAAGGAAGACTATTCCACAATAGGAAGAAAGTATCTCGTGTACTGTGGCGGATACTGCACTAAAAAGAACTAGTTTGCATTAAGAAACAAATCTAGTTCCTGTAGCATGTTACATGTACATTGTTCCTCATAAACTTGAAAAACAAATCAGCATCATTTTGTTCAATTAAATCATTTAATTTTCCAATTACGTAGTCGTACATGCATTGGTTTGATTGTCACACAAATGCATCCTATGACAATTACCTGTAAAATTGAAATGACACCTGAGCTAACAGCAAGTGCACTGTTTGCTCAGATAGGTATCGTGCACCTGGAGTTCTAGGTAAGTGCACTTGACTCTCAGAGCTTGTGCAAAGTAATGTGCACCTGAAGTTCAGAGAATGTGCTCACCATGTGCACTTTCTGTATACTTTAGTTCAGACCTTACTGTATATGCGAAAATGTTTCAAATCATTGAACTTTATTAGATGATATTGCGACAAACATCAATCCCCATGACACAGTTATTCCACCGTAGAAATAAACTCACCCAAAAATGCTCGTGTTTAAATGGAGGACAACGGTTATTTGATTGGTCTCTCCAACGTAACGCTAACGGGTTTACAAAGGTAAGAATGCTTGAGATTTTTTGTTTCATTTATTTTTGAACTTTTACCATTTTGTTGGATTTTTTTGTTCTTTGTACAAGTTTTATTTTTAAAATACCCGCTGAGGCTTGGAAAACATCAAACATGGTATGTATCCTGTGTATAACAACAAACATGTATATTTCGCTAGTTTTATCAGGGCCCCGCCCATTGGTGCCGTCAGAAATATATGAGCTGCATGTGCCTCTAAAAGTGTTGACTGGGAGGTTTAACCCCAATACAAACAAACAAACAAACCAACCAACTGACCAAACAGCAAGCAACGTTCAAACCAATTTCCAACTTTCTGACTGTTATCAAAGTAGTAAAACCTTTGAATTTACATAGAAATGTTGGCAATATCCTGTTATACTCCCCGCGCTATACAGTTATGAAATATTAAACACGGAATATTAAATTGTAAAAGGGAACAACTTTAGATACAGTTTATTCCGTAGCGGGGAGTTAAACATGATATTGCCGAAATGTTCTAATCTGAAGCACAATAGAAGCGCGACTCGTGTGCTTAAGCTGTGTTCTCACTGTCCCGGTCGCCACGGTTTGATAAACCGGGATGAACCGTGACGAACTGGGATAGAAACGTAGCGCAACCGTGGCAAACCGAGAAGAACCGGGGTAAACACCGGAGAGCCTTCACAGTTGTATTAAAATGTTTAATTTAGTGGTAGAATCTGAATCTGAATGGTTTACTGGTGATACGCCAAAATGACAATACCTCACCGGGTGTGTGTGTGTGTGTGTGTGGGGGGGGGGGGGGGGCTCCAGTAGGGAAATTAGTCCAGAGATGCGAACTTGGACACACTCTCCGATGATCAGACATTTCAGCAGAGGAGATCCAGTCAGGGAGGTCATTCCAGTCCCTGATAGTCTGTGGAAAGAAACTGCTTTTGTACGCTTCTTTGCTAGCTGAAGGTATTTGAAAAGCCAAAGAGTGTTGATTTCTACAACGCCTATTCTTTGGGATAAGGTCATCTGTGGGTATTCTGGCTTTACCCTTTAGACCTTTGTATAGCAATATATTAAGTCTACTATCCTTCCTCTTTTTAGCTCACCTGAGCCGAAGGCTCATAGGTGAGCTTATAGTATACCCGTGCTCCGGCGTCCGTCCGTCCGTCCGTCCGTCGTCGTCCACAATTTCAAAGATCTTCTTCTTTGAAACCGCTGGGCCAATTGTTCTCATATTTCACATACACCATCTACAGGTAGGGGGAAAGAATAATTGTGTTTTTTGTTTTGATCAGATAAGAACTCTGGTTGCTATGGTAACTTATGCTTCCCATAGACTTATAATGGAAAAAAGTGAAAATTGCCAGTTTTTGCTGTCTTGTTGGAGATATTTGAATTTTGTTTTTGCAGAAATGTTTATTGAGTAGTCCTCTACGTTTCGTGTGACTTTTGTCCTAATCCTTTATTTTGATTGGTTGTAGGGGCACCATATAGGGCAAAATTTCGAAAAACATTCAAAAAATCTTCTTCTCAGAAACTGTCGAGGGGATTAATCCTGTACTTTGTATACATGTTCCTGACAGTGGCCTCTACATAATTTGTGTTTTTTATTCCAGGCAGATAAGAACTCTGGTTGCTACGGCAACTTAAAGTTTCCATAGACTTATAATGGGAAAAGTGGAAATCGGCTATTTTTCCGCTAAAATTGCAGACATTTGAATTTTGTTTTTGCAGAAATGTTTATTGAGTAGTCCTCTACGTTTCATGTGACTTTTGTCCTAATCCTTTATTTCGATTGGTTGCAGGGTCGCCATATAGGGCAAAATTTCGAAAAACATTCAAAAATCTTCTTCTCAGAAACTGTCAAGGGGATTAAGCCTGTACTTTGTATACATGTTCCTGACAGTGGCCTCTACATAATTTATGTTTTTTATTCCAGGCGGATAAGAACTCTGGTTGCTATGGCAACTTAAAGTTTCCATAGACTTTATAATGGGAAAAGTGGAAATCGGCTATTTTTCCGCTAAAATTGCAGACATTTGAATTTTGTTTTTGCAGAAATGTTTATTGAGTAGTGTTTGACGTTTCATGTGCGTTTTGTCCTAATCCTTTATTTTGATTGGTTGCTGGGGCCCCATAAAGGGCAAAATTTTGAAAAAAAAAAAAACATTCAAAAATCTTCTCCTCAGAAACTGTCAAGTGGATGAATCCTGTACTTTGTATACATGTTCCTGACAGTAGCCTCTACATAATTTGTGTTTTTTTATCGCACCTGCTTATAGCAGGGTGCGATATAGGAGTTCAAATTTCCGTCCGTCCGTACGTTCGTTCGTCCGTTCGTTCGTCCGTCAACATTTACGTCGAAGTTTAGTTTTCTCGACATCAGAGATAGCTGTGAGTCTGAAACCTTGCATAAGAATTGTCCCTGACATACCGCTCAAGCACGCACCTTAACCCGGTGCCCTTGACCTATATTTCACGGTCCACTGACTTTGAAAATTTTTTACGTCGAAGTTTTGTCAACATTTACGTCGAAGTTTGGTTTTCTCGCCATCAGAGATAGCTGCGAGTCTGAAACCTTGCATAGTAATTGTCCTTGACATACCCTTCAAGCACGCACCTTAACCCAGTGCCCTTGACCTATATTTCACGGTCCACTGACTTTGATAATTTTTACGTCGAAGTTTGGTTTTCTCGACATCAGAGATAGCTGCAAATCTGAATCCTTGCATAGTAATTGTCCTTGGCATACCCTTTAAACACGCATCTTAACCCGGTGCCCTTGACCTATATTTCACGGTCCACTGACTTTGAAAATTTTTACGTCGAAGTTTGGTTTTCTCGCCATCAGAGATAGCTGCAAGTCTGAAACCTTGCATAGTAATTGCCCTTGATATACCCTTCAAGCACGCACCTTAACCTGGTGCCCTTGACCTATATTTCATGGTCGACTGAATTTGAAAATTTTTATGTCGAAGTTTGGTTTTCTCGACATCAGAGATAGCTGCGAGTCTGAAACCTTGCACAGTAATTGTCCTTGACATGCCCTTCAAGCATCCACCTTGACCCGGTGCCCTTGAACTATATTTCACGGTCTATTGACTTTGCCCGATGCAGGTGCGATATCGACCTCCGCGGAGTTCTTGTATTCCAGTCTGATAAGAACTCTGGTTGCTATGGTTTCCATAGACTTATAATGGGAAAAGTGGAAATTAGCTATTTTTTCTGGACCAATTGTAGGTATTTGAATTTTGTCTTTGCAGAAATATTTATTGAGTATATCTCTGTTTCATGTAACTTTTTTCCTAATCCTTTATTTTGATTGGTTGCTGGGGCCACATAAAGGGTTAAATTTCGAAAAACATTTAAAAATCTTCTCCTCAGAAATTGTCTACGGCATGAAGCCTGTACTTTGTATACATGTTCCTGACAGTAGTCTCTACATAATTTGTGTTTTTTATTTCAGTCGGTTAAGAAATCTGGTTGCTATGGCAACAAAGTTTCGATAGACTTAAAACGGGAAAAGTGGAAATTGGCTATTTTTTTTCTGGTCCAATGGCAGATATTTGAATTCTATTTTTGCAGAAATGTTAATAGAGTAGTCCTCTACAGTTTGGTTGACTTTTGTCCTAATCCTTTATTTTGATTGGTTGGTGGGGCCCCAGAAAGGGCAAATTTTTTAAATAAATACTTGGTTAATATAGCAGATCTCAGGTGAACGTTTACAGGACCGTTGGTCCTCTGGTTCTTAAGAGATTCCTTTCAGTTGGCCTAAAATGCCAGTCATGCTTTCAGTTTCAAAAACATAGTTTCCAGTCACAAACCTTGCCGCACGATTCTTGACCTTTTCCAGTTCTTCCTGGAGGCCATTGAGGGTCCCAAACTGAGCTTCTGTATTCCAAGATCGGCCGCACCAGCCTTTTATAAGCTGCTTCTTTCACATTCGGGGGGACAAGAATACAATTTTTTTCCTCAAGAATCCGAGAGTTCTTTTAGCCTTTGTACAAACATTGGAAATTATGAGTATTCCATTTCAAATCATTTGTGATAGTTACACCCAGGTATTTTTGGAAATTATGAGTATTCCATTTCAAATCATTTGTGATAGTTACACCCATGTATTTTATGCTTTCAACGTTTTCCACTGAGTACAGTGCCCTCGAGGGTGTAGTTAGCCTGTATCTTACTAGACCGTGTCAGCTGCATCATGTTGCATTTGACGGGTTGAAATCTCATTCCCCATTTCCTAGCCCAATTGCCTAAACGATCAATGTCTCTCTGAAGTTTCAATGTGTCCTCTTCATTCTTGATTTCACAATAGCAAACACAATCATCAGCAAAGAGTCTTATTTCAGACTCAATGTCTGCTGAGATGTCATTTATGTACAAGGAAAACTGCAAGGGGCCGAACGAGTCACAGAACGTCGGACTCCGAATCGAGAGGTCCTGGGTTCGATCCCCACAGGCGTGACCGTGTTGTGTCCTTGAGCAAGACACATTTACTCCCTACAGTACTGGTTAAACCGAGAAATCGTTGGCTCCGTCCTGACATGACTGAAAAATTGTTGACTGGGAGGTTAAGCCTCAACACAAACAAACAAACAAACAACCGTGGCGAACCGGGAGAGATGTCGAAAACCGGGAACCGGACACCGTGACAAATCGTGATAGCACTGACTCGACCGTGATACACCGGGATGATCCGGCGCAAACCATGGGTAACCGAGACGGCACCGGCGGGGTAAATCGGGACGGCACCGGGGTAAACCGGGACTCCATCGGGGTGAACCGGGACGCCGCCGGGACAAACCGGCTTTAAGAATATGGCCACGTTAACCCCGGTTTGCCCCGGAGGCGTTCCGGTTCACCTCTGTGGCGTCCCGATTCACCCCGGTGCCGTCCCGGTTCACCCCGGTTGCTAACATTTTCAATACCGGCAAACACCGGGGCATAACCGTGACGGGAACGGCAGTCACAGGGACGCCACCGGAGTGAACCGGTACGCTACATTGGTGAACCGTAGTAAAACCTGTACCGGGATGACACCGTGACTGTAAGAACATGATCGATTTTGGTAGGAACCGTTTTCCGGTTTATCACGGTTACCGGCTTGCCTTCACCGGGGCGAACCTGGGTAGAACCGGTACAGTGAGAACGCGGCTTTAAATTGCTTCAGTAGCACACACAAAAAATGAAAACGTGTAGACCCTAGATACAAATGTGGATACGGATTCGGGATGGCATTGTCGTATAGCAGACAGATTATCTCTTTTATCGATAAATTTATAGTACTTTTTTCTATAAATCTATAGACATACTCATAATACTATAAATTGTAAGAATATTTATTAATCACAATCTGCCTCTGCCTGATAAAAGCCAAATATCAGCTAATTATTGTTCGTTATACCTGAACATAACATAATACGAAAATGTCCCGAGATAAAACATTACATTTTAAGGCGATAATTCGTTATTTTTGTGTATATGTATAAAAAAATTAAAACAGTTAATAACTTCATAGGAGAAGAAGTAAAACACTCGCTGTATACGTTTTTCTATTCGATGCTTTAATCTTAAAATAGTATGCATTTTTATATTTTCCAGATGGGCTTATTACTTATTTCCAAGATTTGCTGCATTTTGTTCTATATGGTGTATGTTGTAAATGCTAGCGGATTTTATTACAGTGAGTATAGTTACAAATGAGCCGCGCCGTGAGAAAACCGGATTTTTGCCTATGCGAAAACAAAGGCGCAGATCAGCTTCGCGGTAACCGCGAAGCTGATCAGCGCCTTTGTTTTCGCTACTCGGATAGTACAATCTCTCTTCTTCTTAAATCCGAAATTGCAAGCTTCTAGCTCTTTTCTGAGCTTGTACAGGCCGGTTTGTGTCGGACCTGGTCGGAATCCCAAATTGTTGGTTTTCTCACGCACAGGCTCATAGCGTATTGCTGCATCATAGTCTTTTTCTGACTGTTGTTTTTGTTGCTATGTTGTTGCTTTTGAGTATTGAAATTGAGTTGCCCTTCCATTTTTCATGACTATATTTGATACGGTGGATACGTCTTCCCGACAACAAGCACTTTAAATGTTTAAAGCGTACTGAGACCAAGAATTGCCACAAGGTGAACATCATAAACTAATCACAATCCAGTTAAGTTGACAGGTCCATCAGGATAACATGTCCGTGTAATGCATACCCCCTTATACCCTAATTTTATATGGTGAAACTGGGGTGTACAGGGGTATACCTATTTTTTTCTTATTGTTGACCGCCTCGGCTAATATGTTCTAATATGTACCCACAATCGATGTTTTGATTAAAAATATTGAAAATATCAAAATTTTTCGAATGATTTTTCCCCCCGAATATTTCAGCTGAAAAAAAATCTCTACATCGCATGGGCATGTTTTCATAGTGGTGCTTTGTTTTCCAATATTGTTTCCAGACCGGCTCTATATTTTTCAGCCTGTTATCCAAATGACACGGTGTTGGTGACCAACCCCCTGGCCTACACGTGGTTCCGGGCTGACTCCAATGACAGCACCTCGTGTACCGTCACCCCGGTAGGGACAGACATCGTCATCACGGGATGCTCTAAGGTATTAATGCATTTACAGTAGCAGGAGTTTGCTTTTCGTTCGCAACTTTTGGTAAATCAATGTTTTTATGGAGAAGTATTGTCAATTCGGCGTGCCACCAGTAACCCTTCTTATCATATTACGCCGCTGTTTTCCAGTGGATAACGTCATGTCATAAAAATCGTATGACCACACGTGTAATAACACTTTTGCGGGAATACGTAACGTCATTGACGACGTCTGAACAACAATGTAAATTTTCATTGGAAATATGTCCACTTTAAAAGCGATAAAAACCTATTTTAGAAGTCATATGATGAAACGAATCTTAACTCGTGGTCATTTCATATGAAATTTATCACGGGGTCTATTCTCTAAGCCTCTATAATCTGGTGTCGTCCAGGTATAAGCAGGTTCCGGTAGTGGTTTTGAGAAATTGAATGTAAACAAAGAAATGGAGTAGACAGGTGAACAGGTAAGTTGCATTATTACTGTTTTATCTTTTGATTTTGAATAAAATCTTGATGTGCAGTCTCAAGAGAATTTACAAACGCTAGTAGAAATCAAAACTAGAGTGGCGAAGATGCAATAGGAAACTAGATTTTGATGTTCAAAGTTTCGATACGTGGCTGTTTTGCTGTAACAGTCTCGGCCAGATTCACAAGTTTGCCCAACATTTTGAATATTTATGCACCGGACATTGTCCGATTCGACCCACAAACAAATATAACCAGTACGTACATTCCTGGGAATCGAAATCGCTTCATGAAAGCGAGTCCAAAATAAAAAATCTTGGTATAAGCACATTTTTTCAGGTGGCCGTGAATGTTAAGACGCTTTAGTACGGTAGACGTGCAATCTGACTGGCACTGTACCAGGTACTCAAATCGTTTATGCAATCGCAACCACTCTCAAATTTGAAATAATTGAGCTTGTTTACAGTGGCTGAGAGACATATTTGCTCAAAAGCTTAACAAGGATCTTATCCCATCCCAAAACATAAAATGGTTCCTCGTAGTTCTTGCGTGAGTTGCATAACGCGAACCCTTGAGATATTGATGACGCCATTTGATCTTCCTTATTCCTTAGCAACGACAGGTTGCTTTCAGAGAGGCAGCTCCTGGGAACGTTACGTAGCGCTGGCGAACACTTTTTTGTAACACACCGTTGCATAGGAAATAGTTGCAAAGTCCTTGCTAACCCTGGTTATGTATAACACGTATCAGGTAACGCATCTATTCATATCATACATAATATTCCCCATGTACATTTGTGGCAAATAAAATGTCGTATGCAGGGTGCATAATTTGCTCAGTTAAGATATAGAGTGTTCTCATTGAATGGGACAGTTGTGTAGTAGAAAATGAGTCTAGTCTATTCAACTGGTGATTGTTTTAATGTGGTTTGAAATTAAGTTGAATTGTTTTTGGTGTTTTAATATGAAAATGAAAGGCGTATTCTCTGGTCTATATGATAAACATGCCTAAAAGAAAGAAGAAGACCAACTTGACAACAGGAAAAAAGCACATGCGCATGAGGAGAAGTCGGCCTGGTTTAGTCCCCCAAATGAACTGGAACACTGAAATCGAAATTTTTGAACATGATGAATCAGTAGACGAGGAATAAAGTGATCTGGAAGATGAAGATGTGGTGCCGCTCTAGGCTAAATTTTGTTGCCAGATTCTTCCCGCACTGGTCACACATGTAAATTTTCTTGGATGCCATTACTTCTGGAATTGAAATGTGATGCATTTAAATGCAACATATAAACAACATGTGTCGACCGCTCGATATATTATTTCTGTTTTCGTCATTGCCGAAACACTTTTAAAATTTTCATAGCCTCGACGAAATTGTAATAGTCTGCACTTTACAAATTTTTAAAAATCGCATAACCGTAGCCCGTAGACACGTCGAGCGCGCGCCGAACGAAGACACTGCGATGATCGGACGATCTCCGCACGACTTATTATGATAATTTATAGACAAAAAATAGTTCGGCGATCGTATGGAGACCGCAAGGGCTCAGTCAGAAATCATAGCGACTCCTCGCGGACATCGCACGGGCTCCGTAAGATTTCCAATTAAAGAGTGCGGATACCCTATGATTTCCATACGATCTCCATACGGTTCAGACTCAAAACATCGACGAAAGCCAGAGCAAGAAATCGTTGAATTGTTAACACATACGTCGTAGCTAACGATCACTTCCGATGTCTAAAATCGTAGGAAAAATCGCAGACCGAAAATTCGCACGATGATCGGTGCAAATGTAACCTAGGCATAATCACTATACTTTCACTGTTAATAGTATAAATCAGTTGTAATGCTTATAACGCCTATTACTCTTCGATCTACAGTAACAATTTAACGAAAGTCTTAATGCACATATTAATTATGGTATTGCCTGTTAAAAGAATCCATAATACGAACGAATCTCAATAATAACGAAAACTTAACAGTTTCATGTTTTTGGAAATATATCTCACAGCCCATGATTTTGTGCTTTGCATTCACACCACCCCTACATTTTATTCTTATACGTTGCATGTTTACATGCTGTTCTTCCTCCAAAGCAACATGACATGTTATTTCTTGAATATATTTAAGAAATGAATTTCATTTTTCTAGTGTTCATGGAGCTATGAACCGCAGTGGGTCGCGAGCAAAGTGAATGAACCCCGAAGGGGTTCATGTAAGCTTTGCTAGCGACCCACTGCGGTTCATAGCTCAATGAACAACAGAAAAATTCAATTCATTGCTTATATTTACATTCATTTCTCTATATCGCTTGTTGAAAAATCCCCAAGGCGGTCACATTTACCAGCAAACAGAGAATCTACACACAGTGGAACGGCGTCGACGTTTACAACGTCCAATCAGATTGGCGAGATTCATGTTTTTTGACGTCAAGTTTGGATTACGTCACATCGCGTGACACAATGTTGTTCATGGAAGTATGAACACAGATGAACATCTAATGGTTCATCTAAGGAGGTTTTAGAAAAATGTAAATATTTAAGAAATGAATTTCATTTTTCTGGTGTTCATGGAGCTATGAACCGCAGTGGGTCGTGTGCAAAGTGAATGAACCCCGAAGGGGTTCATGTAAGCTTTGCTAGCGACCCACTGCGGTCCATAGCTCCATGAACAACAGAAAAATTAAACTCATTGCTTATATTTACATTGATTTCTCTCTATCGCTTGTTGAAAAATCACCAAGGCGGTCACATTTACCAGCAAACAGAGAATCTACACACAGTGTGTGTTCAAGCAGCGGAACGGCGTCGACGTTTACAACGTCCAATCAGATTGGCGAGATTCATGTTTTTTGACGTCAAGTTTGGATTACGTCACGTCGCGTGACACAATGTTGTTCATGGAAGTATGAACACAGATGAACATCTAATGGTTCATCTAAGGAGGTTTTAGAAAAATGTAAATATAAATCATTGAAGACCAACAAGTGTACTCACCCTCAGCAATCTGCTCAAAATCACAAGTGTGTCGACAAATCAACCAAAATGTACCGCCAGTTTATCTTCTCGCAGATGAGGCACGTGCTTTTATGAGCTTTGAACATTTCCGCTGAACGCTTCTCAGACTTTTGCAAACATTTGTTAATGTTATTTTGATGTTTTAACATGTATCTAGAGACTGCACTTCAAAAAATGTACATTGCTGACCTAAGTTCTTATATTATTTTCATTTTTTGAAGAAAGCAATGAAACACCAGACTAAACTGACCAGCACAAATCCCGAGCATATTGGCTTGAAGAATAGACCCCGTGTTTATTAAACTCGCCGAAGGCGCGTTTAATAAATTTCATATGAAATGACCACTCGTGTAAGATCCTCTATGTAATTGCAATTTTCTAACATTTTCATAAAAATTTTCGACCACAACGTTGTCCAAGTCACATCGACGTCATCAATTTTGATGCAATGTCGCGTTTCTCTCGTTAACGTTGGTAAACATTTCCCGCGAAAGGCGGAGCAATATGGTGATCAGTCGTTAGAAACGATACTTTTTACAAAGATTCAAAGATTCAAAATTTAATCTGCATTCAATCCAAAACATACAGGATTATGACAGAAACATATAACATACATACAAGATGAAAAATGACAACTACATGTACACTACATTTACATTTGCATTCTACGATGTATTCTACATTTACATTTGCATTCTACGATGTACGATGTATCATTTGCATGATACTTTTTACATGAAAAATTGTGGCCCAATCAAAGGTCGACCAGACCTGGAGATGCCAGGAATAAGCATTTGAAACCCCTCAATTGCTTATTAAAGGGTATATAATAAAAAGGTTATTGAATGAATATCGTAAAATATTCGGAACTCGTTCATATGGCGGAGACGCACTCGCAAGCTCGTGCGTCCTCGCCATATGAACTCGTTCCTTCTCATTAATACGTTCGCTGCTCTTGAAGGATCTCAGTTTTAATTTTCATTTTACGATATTCATTCAATTAAGAAATGAATTTCATTTTTCTGGTGTTCATGGAGCCATGAACCGCAGTGGGTCGCGTGCAAAGTGAATGAACCCCGAAGGGGTTCATGTAAGCTTTGCTAGCGACCCACTGCGGTTCATAGCTCCATGAACAACAGAAAAATTAAACTCATTGCTTATATTTACATTCATTTCTCTATATCGCTTGTTGAAAAATCACCAAGGCGGTCACATTTACCAGCAAACAGAGAATCTACACACAGTGTGTGTTCAAACAGCGGAACGGCGTCGACGTTTACATCGTCCAATCAGATTGGCGAGATTCATGTTTTTTGACGTCAAGTTTGGATTACGTCACGTCGCGTGACACAATGTTGTTCATGGAAGTATGAACACAGATGAACATCTAAAGGTTCATCTAAGGAGGTTTTAGAAAAATGTAAATATTAACCTATAAAGATCGATCCAGTCCTTCACATTCATGAGTATTCATATATTTAAAGTAAGGTCAGGTAAATGAGTGGCCACCCTTTAGGGGAATTGCTGCTCACTCAGCTTACGATAGGGGAGACCGGGGCTAGTTGGTCCGTTTATACAATGAAACATTCTAGGAAATATATCCGTTTTTCGAGACACGGTAAACCGGGCCAACTTGCCCCGATGTCGGGGTAAGTTGGTCCGTGCAGCGGGGTAGGTTGGTCCGAGGTAATCTGAATGGAAAAAGAACGTAAGTCTCAAACAAACATATTTTAATCTTAAACAACAATAAATAACATGAAACTGTTTTCAAACCGTGCATATCCTCAGTACCACAAACACATACATTCTTAGAAACCGATTCGATGAAAGTTTATGATGACAATCGGGCTTAAAATATCATTTTAGTAAACTACTAGCACATTAAGTAGGGGAGACCCGGGCTAATTGGTCCAAAAATTGCATATTTCCGAATTCTGATTTTTATATTAATTTGCTGCTATCAGTTTGACATTTTATACTCAGAATGATCATTTTTCTATCTAATTATATAGTTTTTAGTTTAAACAATGAAATGTTCTAGCAAATATAGCCGTTTTTCTAATGGACCAACTTGCCCCGTCGCAAATGGACCAACTTGCCCCGACCATACCGCATTGTAAATTTTCACGCATGACCGGAGCGTCGTTGAATTTAGAAAAAGAACACACACACGATGGAATACCTTAGGTATTGAGCTTTCAGAAAATGTATAACATGTACGTGTTATTTGATACACTGGGAAGAAAAAAGCAAAACGATACAGGGGCGAGAAAGTTACTTACGTGATGCAAAATTGGATTTTCTTCTCTAATTTTTTAACGTGATCTCAAGCAGCCATATCGTTTACTTCAGTAAATGTGTCGTAATGAAATGTTCTATTGGGTCATATAACTGTCGTCATAATTGTTGTCAATTTAGAGAAATTGCCCTAGGACCAACTTGCCCCACGGACCAACTAGCCCCAGTCTCCCCTATGCTCTCCTTGTGCCATGTGTGATTGTCAATTTGGTTTTCCCCACCTTGGCTTTTAGGCTGCTGTAGTTCTGATTTTATGCCTGTAAGTTGCTTGTATTAAACAAAGTAGTTTTGGTTCCGACTTCATTCATGAAAGTTGCTTGTACTTAAACTAAGTAGTTGTACACTTCTACCTCTACCAAGCTGCTCTTTTTCTGTAGGATCTGCCGATCACCCTTATAATGAGTAACCGCACTGACACTGACTACAACCTCATCCACGGACTGCGAGTGGGGGCCAATGATCACGACCTCTACACCGTCGTGCTGCTGTGTAACGAAATTGCTGATACCGGGGTTTATCGGAACGTCACTGTCGCTATCACGCCAAGGTAAGACAGAAACCTCGGCGAGGCGCTTCTAACGAGCACCCACAATGTTTGTTTTGGATCAAAAATAAAAAAAAATGTATACCCCTTCACACCCCAGTTTTACTATATAAAATGGGACAAGAGGGGCTTTCAATCGAAAGACAGGTTTGCGTGATATATGAACTCAACTAACGACTGTAAAACGCCATGTATGCAAATATTGCCCAATTTACAGCTGTGAAAAGCAAAACCAAACTTAGTTCAATGTATAAACAAAGACTGTGTGTATGTGCATCGAGCTAATGACTCGTTTCCACAGCCGTCATCCCTTGTGAAGCATTATCGTTGGTAGACTATGAATTGGGGAGTTTTGTCATTGGCAATAATTGGCAATGTAGGTATTTTAAAAAGTGATACAGCGTCGATGTCGAGAGATGGACATGTGTGCAATCTTCCACTGCCCTGTTATTTCGATGAAACTGTGAAACACTATGTATTTTTTAAAACTACCTAGGCCGTCACCTAGCCTCCATAAATGTCATCTGACACAACAAATTTTGTGACTTGTTTGGCAGTATCACCCCTACCCCAGAGGAAAAAATGACAAAAAAAATCGGCCGACGCATTGTTGATCATGTGATCGTATATGAGCCCCGTCGCGAGAAAACCGGTCTTCGGGGTTTCCGACCAGGTCTGATACAAACCGGCCTGTTCAGACACAGAAGCCGGCTAGAGGCTTGAAATTTTGGCTATAAGAAGAAGAATTGTACTATCCGAGTAGCGAAAACAAAGGCGCTGATCAGCTGTGCAGTTAATGCACAGCTGATCTGCGCCTTTGTTTTCGTATATGCAAAAATCCGGGGTTTTTTCATGATGCGGCTAATAGTTCGTTACACTTTCAGTATACCACAGACATTCCAGCAGACTGTGTCACCGTCATTTACTTTGACGTCATTTATCTACGAGGATTCTACGAAAGTCGACAAGGCAACGACTGCAAACTCGGGGGACCTGCTGTACTGGAATATTGTTGGGCCGAGTGAGTTGAAGTAATTTGACATCACAAGTAACCTTTTCTGCGGATACCGATAAACACCGATTCGACGTTAGTTCTAGACATAACAGCAGACGTGACGTCGGTTACAGATGACATTAGTCGTACATAAAGTAAACGGGATTTCATGCGCAACTCCTTTTATGTCGGAATTTTAGCTTGGTAATTTTTTCGGTCATTTTGACTATGAAAGGCGGTGGACATTAAATTCTCTTTTGTTTGTTTCAGTTGAATATGACCACAAACCAGAGCTATGTATAGCGTATGCAGGTCTAGTTATAACACCTACGGTGTCTAATAAAACTATCATGGTAGCCGGGTATGTAATCTCAGATTTCACCTTCTTTACATGTTGAAAACATGCCCATGTAATATACAGAGATTTTTTAAGTTGTAAAAATTGAAAAATTTCAGTAGAAAATTTTTGTTATTTTTCTTATTTTTGCTCAAAACATAGATTGTGGGTACACGTTAGAACCGCCTCGCCGAGGCGGTTCTAACGAGTACCCACAATCTATGTTTTGGAGCAAAAATAAGAAAAATAGGTATACCCCTGCATACCCCAGTTTTACTATATAAAAGTGGGGTTTAAGGGGGTATACGTTACACGGACATGTTTTCCTGATGCAAAATATAGGTATACGACCCTGAACTGTACAGCGCCCCGGAGCTGATGTACGAGCTGAACTGGTTCAATGCTCGATACTCAGATGAAACTTTGCATGAGAAACCAAAAGGTTGGGTTTCCGACCAGGTCCGACACAAACTGACCTGTACAGTCATAGAAGCAGGCTAGAAGCTCGAAATCAGTGTACCTTCCGTGACGTTTTGAACATGAAAAACAGAGTTTGAATTCTTCAAGGATTCAAACGGTAAAATGGTCAAAAATACAATTAAGTTCGACTTCTCGGTAGAAAAAAAAGCAGACTAAATTGGTCGTCTCAGTAGATCCTGGTCTACACTGTGTCTGCTACCCTATGAAATAACATAATGGCTAGCCAATTTCAGTTATGAAACCTCTGGACGTAGTGGTTAAGCCACTCGCCCTGTAAACCATTGGTGCTACATTCGATCCCGAACTTCTCTAGTCTTTGTACCGAGGTCCCGTCTCCATATTGATGTGAACGAGATATTAAACTCCATATCACCCAACCAATTTCAGTTGCACCCAGGATGATAGTTTGGTGTCAGACTGGTCGTTTGTGAATGGTACCGGCAACGAGGTCTACTCTGACATCTATGCGTTCCGCTTCTTCTCATCTCCGTATGTCACATTCGAGTGCAAAGTCCGAGTGTGTCCCAGTGGGGAGCCTGACTGCGTTATTGTAAGTATTTGAGCCCCGTCATGAGAAAACCAACAGTGTGGTTTCCGAACAGGTCCTGGTTTAATGCAGTACACCCAGACCCTCATGAGTGACATTGAGGTCAAAGTCATGGACTTGGAAATGTTGTCTAAATGATTAACATGCTGATCTGATCGTATGTTTGCATGTTTAAAAATGTTACTGAAATGGACCGCGAAACGAGAAAACCAGCGTTGTAGTTTCTGACCAGGTCCTACACAAACCGGGCTGTACAGCGACAGAAGACAACCAGAGGCTCGAAATTTCGGATTCACTGAAAGTAGAAGAACTGCAGGCTATCCGTGTAGAGAAATGTCGGTTTTCTCATGAAGAATCTAACTAAATGTTTTGAATGTGAAAGTATTACAGCATAGCAGTCTCTTGAAATAGATCTAGCTGATCTTGAGTTTCGTGAAGGAAAAATGCTTCAATCACATATTCAGCCTCACAAAAGGCGTTCATAGAAGAGCCTGAATCATCGATTTCTTTAATATTATTATTACATGTTTTATTATTTTTGAATTCTAATGTGTCGTATCATTTTTCACAGCCATATTAAAAACACACAAAATAACCCTTGTGTTTGTAGGACTGCAGTAGCGAGAGAAAGCGCCGTGCGGCTGAGAGGCCCCTCACTGATGACCAGGCCTACATACCGGTCAGGAGCACGATTAAGATCGAAACCCCCCAGAAATACGAAATCAAATTTGGCAGATTTCTCTCCTCTGAGTCAGCTTCTCTCGGTATGTATGTGTGCATGTATTTTTTTCAGTCATTTGATTTGAGGTTTAATGTCCCAGTCAACAATTTTAGGTCGAGTCAAAAGTTTTTAAACAGAGCCAAAGCTGATTGGGCATTCACTAGTACTATGGGAAGTCGATGTCTCCCTTACAATTTCGATCCCAGGCCCTTTCACCAGGCCATCACATTCACTCCGACAATTTTTATGAAGGGTTATGCCAAATTAATAAATATGGTGCTACTCGCGTTAGATTTGAGATGGATACATTTGGTTTCATAGTCTAAGGCATGTGAGCCAATGCATCGGAAAGCCAACAACATGCATAGGCAAAAACAAAGGCGCAGATCAGCTGTGCAGGAACTGCACAGCTGATCAGCGCATTTGTTTTCGCTACAAGGACAATACACCCTGTAAAATTCCACTTCTTCCTGAGTCTGAAATTTCAAGCTCCTAGCTATCTTCTGTGACTGTACTGCCTGATTTGTGTCGGACATGGTTGGAGAGACCCATATTGTTTGTTGTCTCACACGAAGGCTCCTCTTAGTTTGTAAGACTGATCACAGGCTTCAGTTGATGAAATGCCATTTGAACTGCCTCACAAAAGCAACAATGCGGTTTTTGAACAGGTCCCACACAAACTGGGCTGTATAGTTGCTCTGACAGTCTTCAATTCCAAGCCTCCAGCCTTTTTCCGAGGATGCTCAGCCAGGTCAATTACGAAAACTTGCCCATGCAATAAACAGGGATTTTTTGAGCTTTAAAAATTGAATTTTTCAGCTGATAATTTTTATTTTTCTTATTTTTGCTCAAAACATAGATTGTGGATACACGTTAGAACCGCCTCTCCGAGGCAGTTCTAACGAGTACCCACAATCTATGTTTTGAAGCAAAAATAAGAAAATTTGTATACCCCTGCAAACCCCAGGTTTTCTATATAAAAGTGGGGTATAAGGGGGTATACATTACGTGATGTTATGCTAAAATTGGTCTAAAACCTTAAGATCGGTTATTTTTTTTTATCCCATTTCAGAGTCGGAGATGTGGTGGCTACTTGGTGTTGCCGTGATCCTCAAGGCCATGTGACGCCCCCAGAGATAGTGAAATTTCTATATAGTGCATGCAGTCTATATGAATTACTTGAGAAGAATATTTATTGTTGTTTTGTTTGTGTTGAATAAATTAGGGTATGTGGTGGAACAGTCATCATTTTAGTCTTTTTTGGAAATTCTGATTTTTTTTTATTAAAGATATATGTTTATGTTGAGCTTAACTTCTTATGGCTACAACTGAGATTGGATATTCTCTGTTCCTGTGCATGCCTACAAAAACACACCATTTTTCAGTGCTTATTATATTACGAAAACCTGCCCATGCGGCATAGAGATTTTTTTCAACTGTAAAAATTGAAAATTTCATCAGAAATATTTTGATATTTTTCATATTTTTGCTCACGTTAGATCAGCCTCGCCGAGGCGGTTCTAATGAGTACTGTTTTGGACCAAAAATAAGGAAAAATATGTATGCCCCCTTTCACAGATATGTTTTCCTTATGTTATTCGGGCCACAGCGCGAGAAAACAGGTCTGACATAAACCAACCTGGGCAGCAACACATGGCTGGAAGCTTGAAATTTTGGATTTAGAAGAAATTCATTATCAATAGGTCAATGAAGGTCGAGGGCATCCTCCATTCACCGTACAAACATGACAAATATTATCTGCAATAGGTCATACTTGACCCTTGAGAAATTTTGAACTTTATGAAGAAGTGTTGCATCCATGAAGCAAAAACGAAGGCACTGATCAGCTGTGCAGTAACTACAAAGCTGATCTGCACCTTTTTTTGCATATGCAAAAATTCAGTTTTCTCATGATATGGCTCATTTTGTTGTCTATATTTGACAACTGGCTCTTATTGATTCAGCAGAAAACGGAAAAAACAGTAGCCCGAGGAAAAACGATTGTATATTGTCCCGGGGTGGGGGGCTGTTGAGATTTTAAAATCATTTTTGAAGGGTTTTTACTATACATGGGCATGGCAGCCATCTTGTCGTGTGACCTGGATTATTTGTTACCCTTCCTATAAATGCTTCATATAAAATTCAGAAGTGGTTAGAGATCTTTAAAAATGTGAACGGACGCACGCCGGCTCTAGTACCATCTGAGCCTTCGGCTAAGGTGAGCTAAAATCTGTGAAAGAATTGTATGCAATACGAAGTTTAATCTAGGGCACGCTGCTAATAAAACAGACATATTTACATACATGTATGTTGTAGTGAGCAAATAATCCTGGTTAAATTTCTATGGACTGGCAAACACTGGTACTCTTAGCAAGCAGGTAATCTGATTCTGATTTTTTTTCCATTCACCATTCTCAATATGTTGCTCCAAATTTTCCCTAAATGGAAGCCTGATGGCCCAATGGTAGAAAATAGATACCTTCATGTGCAATGTCCGTAAGCAACATATTTTAGCTCCCCAATAATACTTGCCATTACCCATGAAGGTGTGGCTTTGTCCAGACACAACAGAAACCAGAAGACCAATGGTCCTGTAAACCCTCACCCGAGATCCGAATTACATGTATATACCAATACGATGCATGACATTTCGTCGAAAATGTGTTTTGTCAAAAAAATTTAACTTCAAAAATATTTACCGCAAAATTTTGAGATTTATTCCGTAAAAGACTAGCCTATAGGTCCACATTTTGAGCCACCAACAACTAGGGTTATGGTAAAGGTCTGGGCATGGGGACATTTTCGACAAATGTAATTTTCGACAAAATGTGCAGATTCATACCAATAAACTTGTTTGACTATTATGGTCATATACAGTTATGTTAACCCATGGAATGCACCAGTAAGTGCACTAATCACTTTCAAACATTGCAAGTAAAGTGCACTTGCTACCTTTCGTCTTGGCTCTACTGTGCATATATATACCCCCAGGGCAGGGACAGATGAACCCCTGGGGTCAATTTTATTTTAAGAATATTCATAAATATTCTGTCCATTTGCCCATTTCCTGGAAGTTTTTCCCTTAAATGACATTTTAATGCAATCTAAGGTGACCTTGCCGAAAAATGTCATCGTCATCACGGTCAATTCATATTCACACAGTAGCACTCTTGGTCCCTACATGTGCTACATGCAAAGTTTAGCTGAAATCAGTCAACCGGTTCCAGAGAAGATTTTTGAAGGGTTTTACCATATATGGGCATGGGGGGGGGGCATCTTGGTTAAGTGACCTGGATTCTTTATGTACACATTAGTTGAACTAAGTTCCCCCTTCCTATAAAATTTGGCTTTTATTCGCCATTCAGTTTCAGAGAACAAGATCTTTGAATATTACGGTAATATACATGTATATTGCCTCAGGTGGGGGCAGAGCAAACTCTGGGAAAAGAAATTTTCAGTCCATCTGCCCATTTCTTTAATGATTTTCCCTTCAAATGGCATTTCAACAATTTTCCTCATTCAAATGCATGAGTGATCTATGCTAACCTTGTCGTAAAATAGGTAGTCATCCCAGGGTCATGATTTATATAAAACTTTGCGCCTGTCCTCGATACCTGCAAGAATGAAACATCCTATCAAAAATGAAGCCGCTATCTTATGATGCTTTCTTCATAACTTGTTGACGAAAGTTACCTGTTGATATAGAGACCAGTTTTGATTTGATCTCGGAAAATTCTCACAACCCCAATGATGCTTCACATCAAACCAGATCTGGAGCATAATTGAGCATGGCAGCCACGTTGAGAATGTGACCGGGATTTCTCTGCAAACTTGTCTCCCTTTTTCATGGAGACTCCACATAAAATTTCCCTTTCCTTGGCCATCAGTTCAGGGATGTTTGAAGATTGTGGACGACAACGTAGACCAGAGCAAGCTTACCTATTAGCCTTCAGCTCAAGTGAGCTACTGATCTTGGTCTGTATCATTCGCACATTTGAGCCGCCTCGTGGGGAAAACCAACCATGTGGTTTTTGAGCAGGTCCGACACAAAGTGGGCTGTACAAGAACAGGAGATGGTTAGAGACTGAAAATTTTGGATTTAGAAAGTAGAGGAATTGTACTATCCGTGTAGCGAAAACAAAGGCGCTGATCAGCTTCACGGTTACCGCAAAGCTGATCTGTGCCTTTGTTTTTGCATATGCAGATTGTTGGTTTTCTCATGAGGCGGCTCATTTATAATCATAAGGATTTTAATAGAAAGACCAAACCGCAAGTTTTGAACCCAGATTTATTGTGACATAATCTATCACAAATCACAGAGTAACAACAGTTCATCTGTCTACTTCAGCTTCTTCTTGGCTCTGAGGTTGTTGGTGTGGCCACACTTCCTCTTACGGCAGTTCGTGGCTCTTGGGTGGAGACGAGCATAGCACCTGGAATAAATCACAATTAAGCCATATCTTGAAATAACATAATATTGTGTAATAGCAACATTTTCTTTGCTCAGATTTCTGGCTTATTTCCACTGTATTCAGGTGAGGTCATGTTTGCATTACAAAAACTTGCCTATATACATGTACACAGATTTTTTTTCAGATGGAAAAATTGAAAATTTCATTGGAAATGTTTTTATATGTTTCTTATTTTTGCTCAAAACATAGATTGTGGGTACACGTTAGAACCGCCTCGCCGAGGTGGTTTTAACGAGTACCCACAATCTATGTTTTGGAGCATATGAAAAATAGGTATACCCCTGCATACCCTTAGTTTTACTATATAAAAGTGGGGTTTAAGGGGTATACATGTCACGGACATGTTTTCCTGAGTCAGCAATCCATGGACAGGCTGTGACAATACTAAGAATGTTGTGCCTAACACATCTAGTCCAAGGGAACTAGTTCTTCTGACTTGTGAACCCAAACTGTTTAAACACAACCCCAACTAAATCTTTCCTGGGCTGACTTGTTATTGCCTCATTTAGAATTGAGTGCCCACAAACCTGCTGCAACTTTCTGCAATGTATAGGAATCAAAAGGTTTTGAAATAATGTTGTCATGTAAAAAATGTTTAAACAATGCTTTGCTCTAAATCTGTGACAAGAATGTTGCTTATTAAAAGCTAATAGCTGCTGCTACGAAAAGTGATTTGTTACAATGAAAGGCACGAGACGCTACGTGAGAAAAACCGGTCTTCCGGGTTTCTGACCAGGTCCGACACAAACCGGTCTGTTCAGTCATAGAAAAGGGTTTGATGCTTAAAATTTTTGATTTAAAAAGAAGGTATTTCACTATCTGTATAGCAAAAACAAAGGCACTGATCAGCTGTGCAGTTACTGCACAGCTGATCTGCGCCATGTTTTCGCATAAAATGCGGATTTCATATGACTCGGCACATATTATCTGCTCTGCTGCACAAGTACTTACTTTCTGCAAATCATCTTGTCACAGTTGTATTTGGAGGCCAACATCCTCAAACTGGGCTCAATGATACCTCCCCTCAGTCTCAACACCAGGTGGAGAGTGGACTCTGAAATTATCAGATGAGTATGTGAACTGAAATACGGCTAACTTGGACAAGCCTCTCGGAGGAAGAGTAACAATACTTGGTACATGTACCTTTCACTATCGCACTGGATAAAGAGGAACCTGCTTTGCTACAATAGCCTATACTCATAAGAATTATTAGTACATAATCTAAGCACCCTCAGTACCCGTGATACAATCAATTACCTTACGTCGGAGACTGATACAACTAGACACGGCGCGTGGCGGAAGATTGAGTCAGGTGAGTTGACGATTATTTTAATTTTACAGTCATTTATGCGGGGGAGTTTGGGTCAAGAGTTGGCAGAGAAATAAAGTGTACATACCTCTGTTTGTTTGCCATCAACAGTATTCTCAACAACATCTCCTTGCCACAGAAACAATAGTTTTCTCGGCGGAAAATTCCACCATCGTCACGAAAAATGATTGCATTTGCTAATTTCTCCAATCTTTCGTAACCTATTGACATTTTTAACTTTTCAATATGGACCAAAAACATTCTTTGTTACATACACGCAGAAAACAATAATGAAGTCATGCTGGTTTGTTCACAATATGGTGTTGAACACACACAGGGTAGATCGATTAGGATACAACTAACCTTTATGAGTCAATTACCTCGATACAACTCACGTATAAGACTTTTGGATAGAAAATGATGCTCCTTACGTCGGAGAATAGAGCAAAAAATGATGCTACTTACGTATTTTACATTGAAAAGCACACGGACAAGTGTGTCAGGCAGGGCAAGTTTGCATGTGTCCCTTATATCAACATGTTCCAAGGGCTCTTGTTTGTGCAATTTTAACGGTTGGTAATACGAAATGCTATTTATTTATTTATTTATTTATTACTTTAGTCACAACGCATCTAAGGTTGACCAACAGTTCACACATTTCCACCAACAAACACATAAATTTTATCAGCTGAATGTATCTCAATCTCAATCTCAAAAAAAAGAAAGAAAAAAAAAAAAAAAAAGAAAAAAGGGAAATGTCTGCATTGTTCATTCGATTGACGTTCTTCACGTACACCTCCCCCCCCTTACACCTCTAACACGACACGATTTTTTTTTATTATTTATACTGGCATTCCATTAGGCCCCTTTCTTGAATGGAACGAAGTACCGATACTAATTTCCAACACAGATTAAAAATACATGTTCATGATTTTTTTTAAAAAAAACAAAAAAAAAAAAAAAAAAAAAAAAAAAAAACACTGAAACACTGACCTATGCTCTCCACACACATAGAGAAAGGAACTGTCAACTTGTTCAACTACGACATAGCATGGACATTTGGCTTTTAGGACCTAGTACCTGTATGTTTGGTACTGTGAGTCAAGTTATTTTTGTAACAATATGAGTCAAAACTTGCTTCAGTGAGTCAAAACTTGCTTTAAAGAGCGGAAAAAAAATACAGAAACACACCCTTATAACATACCCTTATAATATAGGGCTGATTTTTCTCAGATGTAAATGGTTTTTTTTTTTATTATTATCATTTTGCTCAAAACACAGACTATGGGTACACGTTAGAACCGCCTCGGCGAGGTGGTTCTAACGAGTACCCACAAGCTACGTTTTGGAGCATAAAATAGAAAAGATGGGTAAAAACTCTATAGACCCCAATTTTACTATAAATTTAGTGGGGTATACATTTTACCAACATGTTATCCAGATGAGTTATATAATATTAGAATTTTAAAAAGACGTCAAATATTGATTCAATAATAATAATAATAATAATAATAATGAATTAATAATAATAATTAAATTCATCAACAAAATTACTGGCAAACAGTCAGAAAAAATCGTGACCAGTCAGAAAAATAAATAAAACACACTAAGTAAAACTTCTTGAGCCCTTGGAACATGTTGATATAAGGAACACATGCAAACTTGCCCTGCCTGACACACTCGGGCTCGCTAGTCCGTGGGTAGACGGAATATTTCCATCGGTGTACCCTTCAATAACTCTGCTGTCACGGAAGTGGAACGAGGTCACGGAGTGTATCGGAGTGCAGGTTAGCCAGCTGATCGAGTCCGTGTGCTTTTCAATGTACAATAGTCTTTTGACGTAAGTAGTATCATTTTTTGCTCTATTCTCCGACGTAAGGAGCATCATTTTCTATCCAAAAGTCTTATACGCGAGTTGTATCGAGGTAATTGACTCATATAGGTTAGTTGTATCCTAATCGATCTACCCTGTGTGTGTTCAACACCATATTGTGAACAAACCAGCCTGACTTCATTATTGTTTTCTGTGTGTATGTAACAAAGAATGTTTTTGGTCTATATTGAAACGTTAGAAATGTCAATAGGTGACAAAAGATTGGAGAAATTAGCAAATGCAATCATTTTTCGTGACGATGGTGGAATTTTCCGCCGAGAAAACTATTGTTTCTGTGGCAAGGAGATGTTGTTGAGAATACTGTTGATGGCAAACAAACAGAGGTATGTACACTTTATTTCTCTGCCAACTCTTGACCCAAACTCCCCCGCATAAATGCCTGTAAAATTAAAATAATTGTCAACTCACCGGACTCCATCTTCCGCCACGCGCCGCGTCTAGTTGTATCAGTCTCAGACGTAAGGTAATTGATTGTATCACGGGTACAGAGGGTGCTAAGTAACCAAAAAAGCTAAGTAACCAGCAAAGCTATCTGGTTACCTGTTCATTTTGTCACAAAAGAGCAATTACACATTGTGGAACAACAACTTTTATATTCAGCATTTACAGTAGTGCTTAGACGAATCAACTGACTGACAAATGCTATTCTTGATCGAATGATATAATGGAGATAAAATGGCCATAGAAATATCTTCAGAGTCATGACTGAATCTTATACAAAGAAATGTGCTGGACTTGGGCACTGTCTTGTGCCCGCTTCAATACAATTCAGACATATTGCCAACCTTGCAATCAAACCCAATATGAGCCGCAGAAAACCAGTCAAGGACTTCAGATCAGGTCTGACACAAAATGTATATAGTCGCCAAATTTTTGGAATCAAGAATACAAGGGATTACACTATCTGTGTGGGGAAAACAAAGACACACAGATGATGTTCGCCTTTGTTTTCGCATTTGCAGATTGTTGGTTTTCTGGTGCGGCAGCTCAGTTATATTACCTTTCTGAATGTTGTAATCTGACAGAGTTCTGCCATCTTCTAGCTGTTTGCCAGCAAAGATCAATCTCTGCTGGTCTGGGGGTATCCCTGGAACATAACAGTCATAAGAAGATCAAACATTGGCTACATTGGGTTCTCCCAATGGTAAAATCTGCAAATCTACCAATGGTACTGTTGATACTTTTTTTTCCAATGGTAACCAGAAAACCCTTGCCAATGGTACCAATGGTACTATTGGTAGATCACATGGTGGAATTTTTATCATATTAATCAATACACCTCACTTGTTTTTGTCTTTATTTACTTTGTGTATATTCTGCTATTTACAACATTTACATAAATTGCATGTATGACAAAAATATTGCTTATAATATTTACGAAATTTGTGATATATTTTCAGGCTCACCATATTGAATCACGTGAGTTTTCCCGTGTTGGTAGAATTACCCACGCTGTATTCTGTCTGCATCATTTGCTGCCGTATGTTGGTAACACTGGTACCAAGGTCCAAGGGTATTACCAATGGTACCATTGGTAAAACTTTGAACGGAATTTGTCTACCAATGGTACCATTTTTACCATTGGAAAAAACTACGAATGCACGCAATGACACAGACTGATTGCAAACCAACAAACAATGCTGGATAAAGATGACAGCAAACATGATGAAAAAAAAATGTTTTCAATCCAAATGTGCAAAGAAAT
This sequence comes from Rugalucina vietnamica, assembly GCA_964017185.1. NCBI lineage: Eukaryota > Metazoa > Mollusca > Bivalvia > Lucinida > Lucinidae > Rugalucina > Rugalucina vietnamica. The sequence continues at coordinate 43,892,483 of OZ024880.1, forward strand.
ATAGGTAAAACACTTCGAACATGCCGCTTAACCTCTGACATAGATATGCATTTGTTGATCGGACAGCTTAAATAACTATGTTCTCAAATACTTTTTTTCACGATTATTTATTTTTGCGATTTTAGCAACCGGGACAATTTTGCGGTGATTTATTTTCTTGGATTTATAGAAATTGAAAAAAAAATTGTTCGCAATTTCTCATGTTCTGGCCCAAATTTGTCATTTGACGTGTACCGTCTCAATATTGAATAATCAAATGTCTTAGTATCTGTCTTCTTTTATCCCATAATAGTGTCATTGAATTTTCGCAGCGATTTAATTTCGCGTTTTTTCAGCCTTGCGAAAATAAATCGCTCGCGAGAAAAAGTTGACTTCCCACATGCTTCGAACATGTCGAATGGCATTTCAAGTGACTTGAAAATGTGTAAAACAAATAGGTGCCCCTTTTACCGTGTTTACAAAACTTCATCAGGTGAGTTCAAGCAGCACTGTCAAAGTATTTTACCTTCTTAAAATGTTGTACTTTCTAACGTTGTGGTATGACAACTGTGTCCACAGAATCCATCACGAAAATATTCCCATGATATATACAGAAATGTTTTTGGTTGTAAACAATCTAAAATTTCATTAGAATTTTTTTAATATTTTTCTTACGTTTGTTCAAAACATAGATTGTACTTCTAAACATTGCTGTGTATTGCATGATGGGCACGTTTTTGTAATCAGCATGGCTTTCCTTACCTTCTTTATCTTGGATCTTGGCCTTGACATTCTCAATAGAATCTGAGGCCTCGACCTCAAGGGTGATGGTCTTCCCAGTGAGAGTCTTTACAAAGATCTGCATTGCTCTTCAATGTCCTCTGCAATTAGATGGTAGATTGTGTTTTGCTTTGTCCTTGTCTATAGGTAACATGTATGCGTTAAAAAAAAGACCTTAAGCCACTGAGATTTCTGTGTCCTTCCAGTTTAAATTCCCATGCTAAACGCTAATTCTCCTTAAAGTTTTTAGCCAAATTATTCATGTCCTTTTCTATCATTGACTATACAGTTTTATCTTCTTCATGAAAAACAGTTTTGCAGTGTTCACAAAAGTCTGTCTGACCACCTGACATGCCAGACAAAATGTAGCCTTGGTAAGTCTAAGACAATAATTTGGCAACGCAAGTCCTGATGTCCTTTAAGAAAATTGCAGGAAATCTGAGCAGACATGTTGGTGGTCAGGTTAAATATCCAGGGTCTGTCTGACCGAAGATCCTGTAAGAGTTTCACAACTTTCATGAACACTGAATTTTCTCTTTTTTTTTTTTTCTGTATGAACTAAAATTTACTTCCAAATCTGTAAAAAAAATAGATGAAGACAACAATCTAGTGGATCTGTATTTTTGAAGACCAGTCACATTCACCTGTGTTACATCTAGTAAAGGTGGGACTACAGTGTGAAAAAAACAAAAACAACATAAACTGGCTATAAGCAGTCGTGCCAATACGCTGGTTATCAGAACGACCGTCGTGCCAATAAGCGGCGTTATGGGCAGGGCAAGAAAATAAAATATCTGAATCTGAAATGGTGGTCAGGAAAATCTGTTCAATAATTTTTTGCAAATTGAAAATGTGCAAAGGAGGGCAACTAAACTTGTAAGATCCTGTAAAGATTTACCATATCCTAAATGGTTAAGAAAATTAGGTTTACCATCTTTAGAGTATAGAAGAGAAAGATCTGATCTAGTGCAAGTCTATAAAATTTTAAATGACATTGACCCCGTCTTAATATCAGAGCAAACAGTTTCTCTAACAGAGTTGTGAATCAGTGGAACAATCTCCCGGAAAATGTAGGAATCCGGGACGTTTCGCCCCCAAACCATTTCGCCCCCTAGTCGTTTCGCCCCCAAGACGTTTCCCCCTAGTCGTTTCCCCCCTAGTCGTTTCGCCCCCACTAGTCGTTTCGCCCCCCTAGTCGTTTCGCCCCCCTAGTCGTTTCGCCCCCTAGTATATGGATATAGTATAATTACCTTATGTACATCATTTTGCTTCATGTAAATAATTATGCTAGGCAATAAAAATTTCAAACTTGTATTGTAAAGTCTTATTAAGTTGTTCACTTGGGCAATCAATGCTGTAAAAGAGTTCGTTTGCAAAAGACATGTCATTTCGCTGGCTTTTGTAAATTAATATCTGAAAAGAAATTTATGATGGAGCATCGTCGCCCTGTCACGTCAGCCTAAGGGTAAGGTTTATGGGTACCTTACCCTTAGTTACCGGCCAGTACCAGGCCATTAATAAATATTGGCCACTCGGGGAGGTGTGACTAGGACTTGTTACACTATAATATTGTTTTATTCTGTTTACCAATATTATACTGTAACCATAACGTAAATTAAGCAATTGTTAGATATATACAAAATATACAAAAGCATGATATTACGAATAATTTATTATTAAATATTTATTATCTGTATCACATATTCACCATTTTTGCATTATCGGCTGGTTTCCAGCTTAGAAAAAATCAATATTGAAAACGCAGGTAACCAAAACCACTCTGACCTTGAGGTCAGGGTGGTTTTGGTTACCTGTATTTCCTATATTGATTTTTGAAAGATAATACAAAAATGGTGAGAATGCGATGCTGCCATCAGTCACAGACGTGCTGGCGTTTTCCGACAACCTTATTACATGCAATGCACAGATCAGACATTATAGAGAATTGAATGATGAATGAATTTGAACATCTAATATACCCGATAATCGGTCTATTAAAAGAAATCGCTGAATAAAAGATAATTAGATTTAAAATTCCACCGAGTCATTAAGTTTTTTTAAAGACAAAGCCTGTCGCATGCCGACAAAACCATAGGATTCGGAAAGCAATCCTTGATTAAAGAATCTATTTTTCACACTTAGTTAATCATCCTTCAGAAGTCCGTGTCAATAATTAATGACTTTAATTCTGCACATTATTATACCGTAAGTTTTTCACACCTTCACTTTATTACCACACCAAACCTGATATATATATATATATATATATATATATATATATATATATAAGTTTTTCACACCTTCACTTTATTACCACACCAAACCTGATATATCTATCTATCTATCTATCTATCTATCTATCTATCTATCTATCCTAATAAACCTTGCCCTTAATAAATAAATAATAAATAAATAAATAAAAATTGGGGGCGAAACGACTAGGGGGGAAATGGTATTGGGGGCGAAACATCTAGGGTATTGGGGGCGAAACGACTAGGGTGGAAAATAGAGGCGAAACGACTAGGGGGGAAACGACTAGGGGGGAAACGTCTTGGGGGCGAAACGTCTTGTGACCAAATGTAGTAATGGCACCCTCCATTAACGCGTTTAAGAGTCGTTTAAATGCTCACTGGAAAGGACACCCTCACAAATTTAACCCTGCATGCTACGAGACTGGAGCAAATACCGGACTAAGAAACTATCCAAATGCGTCTTTTCAAGTCTGATGATGTAGTAGTGCTAGGTATAATACACACTTGTAGTATCGCCTTGCAGTACAAGCCGGCTTTTACGGCGACGCAATAGAGTGTTGGATTAGCACGCAGGAGACCCTGGTTCGATCCTCGGCCAGGGCAAAAGGTGATTCACATATTTTTCACCTGATACAATGACTTTTCTTGACGTCGACTACGTGAGTAAACGTGAGTAAAAATTATATTTAGTGGAAGGCGTAATTTTTGAAATTTGAAACAATATTCTTCAATGTATGGCATATATTTGAATAGTGTATCAGTATTTCTGCTGCTTTCTGGACATTTTAACTTATTCCTAAGAATACCATTATCACTAAAGCCCTAAGGGTGGGTTTTACCGTTTAACTAATTTAGCCCGTGATGTACATTAGTCGCGAAAACCAGTTACATTTAAATTTTTGGCGCTTTGGTGTAGCTTTCAGGTGTTGAACGATGGTCATAATTTAATAGCAACCAACCAACCGAGTTGTTGCCGCGCAGCGGCAACAACGAGGTGTTGGTTGCTTTACGATTAGAAGTTCTGTTCTGTTCTATTCTGTTTTGCAGTATGAAGACGTCGATTTTTGTGAGTCATTCAACTTCCGGAAATTTTTACCGCAGTCGAATTCCGCCAAGCGAAACCATTTAATCTTACAAATAAAAATATGCTAGACTTGTGATACTTGAAAATAAAATTATACATGAACATACAAACGCTCGAAACTGCGTTTGAAATGCAAAACATGTTTTTCTTTACTTTCGTTTTATCATTATTTTTCCTCTTACAAGCTGTGATTCATTCTCTCCGTAATTGTTGCATAGCAACAGAAATCGTTCTTTGCTAGTTGGATGGCGGAAGACAGTTGAAATAAGATAGGCTTCTGAAATGCATTGAAATGGCTCAATGAAACTAATTCGATAATGCTGATTTAGCCAATGTTAAGCCCTGTTTAACAGCCTTTACCGGTATGACATTACTTGGTACCGCTGATTAGCGTTTCGGTGTTAAGTTGGCTCTAAGATACCTTTGACTGTTTGACTCTCTGTCAAGCGAAGATTCGGCTTCCTCTATGATTATTTTGGATCTGCGCCTTGTTTATTGCAAGTAGGTGGACATCGCACATGTTAAACATTGTCAACAAAATATTTATGGTCTCTTAACATACAGAAGGTGTAAGTTTTTAAAACGGAATATAATAAACAATCCGAACCACCGCCACCGGTGGGTGGGGTAGCGTAAGACGACCAGTGATCGATCAGGGACCAGTGATCGATCAACTAGTTGTTCTCAAAGGATACCTGAAGTAAATATTATGATTACAAACATTAAGCCCCGTTTACACATTCACGATTTTCCCTACGATTCACCACGATTCACCCCGATTTCTCATGGTCAGAAAAATCGGGATGGATCGGGATGAACCGTGGCGAAAAGTGGAAATATTCAGTGTCACTACGATTCCAGTAAGAATGTCCACGATAATAGTACGGTGTCTGTAAGGTATCGCTACGAATCAATGACGATTCATGACGGCAACGCTACGGTCATTGAGGATTAACCACGGTGGTACAACGAATGCTCACGGTGCTTGTACGGTTCGATAAGGTACTAGTACGATTCACGGCGGTAGCCGTCGTGGCCAATCGTGGAGCTCCGTAGCGAAACCGTGGATGATTCGTAGCGCAACCATACACAATTCGTGGTGAATCGTGAGAGTTCATGGTGTCAAAGATTCCACGGTTTCACTACGGAGCTCCACGATTGGCTACGATCTAGTGTTGGGCCATCGGTTTGAAATTGCAATCGATTATCGGTTTATAATCGGAAGGACTAAACCAACTAGCTATCGATTGTGTAATCGGTTCAATTAGCTATAATATAGGGTGCAATTGGCCATCATGCGTGTCATCACCATGGTGAGATGTTTATGTGCAGACTGAGGGGTCAAGGAGAGAGCCATTAAGTCTCTGTTAGATATGGCTATTACTTCAGAACAATTCCTCTTACATGAACAAAGATGGCATGCATTTACAGTTATTTAGAATTATTTAGAAAATTTTACCTTTCTGTTCTGATATTTTGAAGAAAATGAAAAAGACAAATTGCTCCAAAGTAGTTATATAGGCAAGTACAAGTTGTGAAAAGTGAGAGACCTACCTCAAACTCTAAAATTTTTAACTAACCTAAAACTTTTGTCAAATATAAAATGCACAAAAGTGAAAATTCCTACACCCTGAGTGTTGAAACCGATTACAATGGATTGCTGCATTTTACTATCGATTATCACAATCGGAAGCCCAAACCAACTAGCTTTCGATTATAATCGATCATCGGCACTACAATCTCTCACGAATAGCCGCGAATATAGCTACGGTGTCTGTTCGAATAAGCACGATTCTGATACTGTTGCGCTACGAATTAGGCCACGCCCAATAACCACCACGATACGCAACGAATTGTTTTAAACAGTTTAAAACTTCCGTAGAGCTACCGCGGAGTTTCCCGAATCATCACGATTCATCAAGATTCACCACGGTTCTACTACGAATCACCACGGTACACGACGATTTTACAAATCGTGGCGAATCGTAGCGGCACTGTAGCCAAAAATCGTGAATGTGTAAACAGGGCTTTAATTTAAGTTTATTTGGAAAGCTTTTATTACATTTTATTCAACTTTAAGGAGAGGAGTCTTAGTTGTTGTTTTTTTGTTTTTTTTTTGTTTGTTTTCTTGTTACACCAATCATTATTCTAGGAGCGGTGGTTTCCTTCACCGGAATGGGCCTGATTACCGGAATGGACATTTATATGTGTCCTGTGGTAGTTTTTATTTAGTTTTTGAAGACCAGGTGGCCTATAATATGCACAGACTGTGATTAGGTTTAAGAATTCAAGCGATAATGCTGACTTCTACGGGATTAGAGGATCTACACATAAGTGGATTGACTCGTGGCTCTCTGAGCGCTCTCAAAAAGTGGTATTCTCAAAAAGTGGTATTAGATGGCCGTGCCTCAGACCCAATCCCGGTTCTTTCTGGTGTCCCACAATGAACGGTCTTAGGACCGGTCCTATTTCTGATTTTCATTAATGATCTTCATGACAATATCAGGTCATCTGTTCGGCTATTTACTGATGATTGTGTTTTATACAAGAATGTCAAGTCACCATTGGATTGTCAACTTTTACAAGATGACCTGAATAGCTTGGCCAAATGGGAAATTGATTGGCAAATGAAATTCAATGTTAGCAAATGTCATTCAATGAGGGTGACCCGGCTACATCAAAGCAGGCATATAGAATTCAATTACACACTGCATCAGCAAACATTAGAACAGGTTCAGTCCGCTAAATACCTAGGTTTAACTATCACAGATGATCTTGATTGGGGTCAACATATTTCTGAAATTACATGCAAGGCAACTAAGACTGGGTTTTCTTCGGCGCAATTTGGCACTGGCACCTACGCCACCTAGGCATACTAAGGAAGTTGCATACAAAACATTGGTTCGGCCTCAACTTGAGTATGCAGCTCCTATTTGGCATCCCTATAATAAAACTCAGACTGAGAAGGTGGAGAAGGTGCAGAGGACTGCTGCCCAGTGGACCTGCAGGTGATGGAGGAACACCAGTAGCGTCGGTGAAATGCTAGACGAACTTGAGTGGCCATCTATGGAGTTCCGCAGGGAGCGGACCTCCTTAACCTTCTTCTACAAGATACACTCTGGTACAATGTCTCTTGATAAAGACAAATACCTGACCCCGGCACCCAACCTAAGGCGTACTCGGGCATCACATGAATCACAGTACACAAGACCATTTGACTATAGTGATGCCCTGAAAAATTCCTTTTTCCCCAGAACTATTCCGGTTTGGAATAGTCTCCCTTCTTCAGTGGTCCTATCCAAGACCATTGAGGAATTTAAGGCTTCTAGTATTCAAAAAAATACTCACGTTTAGAAACATACTTCTAAGCAATGTTTAAATTATTTGACCCCGTTTAGGAATTTGTCTTTGATTTAGACTTTTCGTGTAAGTTTTCGAAATTACAGTACAATAGTCTGGCTTTCGTTGCCAGTTTTAAAAGAGCTACTGATGAAGGTTCATTACCCGAAATTGCGCAATATAATCCATACTATCTCCCTTTGAATGTTTTTACTGCTTCCAAAGGATCAAACCTTTATATTTTATTCTATTTAAATCATTGGCCCAGAGGCATGCGTTTTAGTATGCCTCTCAGCTATATCTTGTAAATAGTTATAATGGTCCACCCCAAATGTTTTTTAAATTAAGCCACCCAGCCCACACCTGAGGTGATGATCAGAAATTGACTGACTCTGTATTAGAAGATAGATAGTTGCTTAACAGCCGTGATTGTTCAATAAATGAAATGATAAATAATCCAAATATTGCATAACATCCCAGAACTTTTACAATAGTATTGATCCCAAGAAATGGAGACCCCTACCACTGGGTCAAAGCGCTTGCCTGTCTGAACTTATCTAAATCATAAATGTTCAAGAACATCATGAATAGTGAAAAGGTACAAGTAGGCAACGATCAGGAAAAGGCGCAATCAGAAAAAGATTCCCACTCCAAAAACCGAGGCGGGAAAAAAACCAAACTAACAATAAGGTACTTATACCATGAAAACATTTCGTAAGCCGAATGAGCAGCTATTTTCCTAATACGTGGCCACTCAGTTACCTAAACTTAACTAAAATATGATAACATACATAAGGCGCCAACAGCACAAAAAATTTAAACACCAATAGATAAAACAATAAGAACCACCACAGAAGTATCGCCTTGGAATGATCAGTAATATAAAATTACTGACGGGTTTAAACGGTTTTACAGGATCCTAACATCACCCTCAGCTTCCGCAGTGGTTCATACCCGGGTTCATAACATTTAGTTAGTTGTTCGGTCCTCTTAGTGAATCTCTAACTAGTCAATGAATCATCATGGACAAACAAATAAATCATGATAAATTCCATGATGAATCAAAAACGAGGACTCACAGATTGAGTAAGCTGCCCGACGATGAAGCTTGTTCTCTTTTTCTAAACCTACTTTTTACGCCCTTTCAAGATTATTTCAGCTGATATGAGATGGGCATTTCAGTAGACAGGGCGAAAACTGAAGTACTCTAAGACAAATTACTTTGTACACCCCATGTGCGGATCCAGAAAATTTTCTCAGGGGGGGGGGTCCAAATTCCCAGAAGGGGTCCAACGGAAAATTTCAACATGGAAAAAATTAATAATTTTGCAATGCCAGGGGGTGGGGTCCGGACCCCCTGTCACCCCCCCCCCCCTCTGGATCCGCCCATGCACCCATAAGCACACTACCCAAGGCACAGGGAGCTTGAACCCACATACACTGGACACAGTGGTGAGACAAAGGATTGATTAAGAGCAGTAATGGAAAAAAAAGTTGACAAGATTAATATGAACCGCTTTTCATATGAAATAGTTCTGCCAATACTCTATTGTCTGACAATATGGTCACTTTCATTTGAATAAGTTTTACTGTTTCTTTGAACTGTATATACATATACTGATTTATTTTCAGGTGAAATACCAGCAGTGTGGTCATGAATCCATGGTCATTGAGGTGTTCAAGTTAGCCTTGGGTTACAAGGTAAGACAAATAAAATTTCTGTCTTTCTTACAAATTCTTATTCGGGGTGTACATGGTCAGGGAAAAAGTCAGAGAGAAATCACTTTTTTCAAAGCCAGGGAATTGTCAGGGATTTTGGACATCAGTCAGGGAATTTTTCAATTTAAGCCAAAATCAGGAAATTTTGAAAAACAGGTTTATAAATTGCCAAACTACAATGAACACAAACATTCTTTCACCTATTGCTTGTCCTTATGAACAAAACTGAAGTAACTAGGATAAGCAAACTTGATGTAGATTCAATCTATAGATTCAATATGTAGATCATAATAAGTTGATATGATTATTTTCAGCAACTGTAGATATTCACGGTGCTGTCCTGGACTGTGACCTTCAGTACTTTGGACCAGGAGAGGCATTAATTTCTGTTATTGTACAAGGCATAATTTTATAGGTAAGTGCTCCTTATATGACCCAAGATTTACTCTTTCCCTAAACCCTCCTCTGGAAAACACCTTAACATTTTTCCAGAGTAGAATAAAATTTAGTGATTGACATGCATAAAATTTGCTTTCCAAATGTTCTGACATGCAAAAGTTTTCAAACTGTATTCACAAATTCAAAATTATATTTCCAAAAATATTCTTGAATTAGCATCAGGAAAACATGTCCGTGACAAGTATACCCCCATTTTTATATAGCAAAACTGGGGTATGCAGGGGTATACCTAATTTTCTTATTTTTGATCCAAAACATACATTGTGGGTAGTCGTTAGGAACCGCCTTGGTGAGGCGGTTCTAATGTGTACCCACAAGGTAAGTTTTGAGCAAAATTATTAAAAAAAATTTCTGGTGAAATTTTCAATTTTTATAGCTGAAAAAAAATCTATGTATTATATGCCCTTGAGTATATTGTATGGGCATGTTTTCGTAATAGAAAGGTAATCCATCCTGAAAATTAGATGGAATGTTTCTTACAACAGAAGTCCCGTATTTGCTTAAATAATTGATTTTTAAATTTTTGAACTACATGTACCTCCCACCAGTGCATTGAAAATGCAAGGTTAACACTGCTATTCAGTATGATGTTATGATTTTGTCAACTGATTTTCAAAATTTGTGTTGAACTTTTTAGGGATCGAGGAATGCAGTGGGAAAACAATATCAGATACATTTCCCTGTTGCTGTTTTTGAGCTAGATGAAAAGCTGAAAGGTAGGTTTTAAGAATGCTTGGTTGAAGTACGGTATGGTTATTCATGAAGATTTGGTCATGAAGATATTCATACATTTCTTCCTTTCTCATATTCTGCTTCCCCTGATCCAAGAACAGATGTCAGTAAAAAGTATACTGGTAAAGCCCTGTATATCCGTGATGCAACCAAATTTCTTCAGCATAGATTGATGCAACATTCCATCATGACAAAATGGAGTGTAACTTGTTTGGAAGCCAGATTGATTTTAGTGCAACCTACGGTGAGGCAAATACCTACAGAGAGACAATGACCTTTTTGCTGTAGGTTGAATCCCAGTGGATCATTTAGCTTCCAATCACTGGGCTGCTTGTCGTGAAATGCTGCATCAGTCTGCACTGTAAGAATCACAGGTATACAGGATGGTAATAAGTGCCTCAGATTGATTTGTATATATCTGACCATCCTAATAACACAGGTGAGCAGCAATTGTCTGCAAATGTAAAACATATGCATCTAAATTTGTACTTATACATCTATGATTTAAAACTTAATCATAAGTCTAAAGTTTTGGAATATCCACCTTAATTGCTAAAATATGAAATCTTTTACAGAATATATGCTCTTTACTTTTATAGAAGTTGAAGCATTTTCCTTGATAAAGTTTCATGTAATTTATTGGAGGTGTTTAAATCTGTTTCAGATTTCTTTACGGTTTGATCTTTGAAGTGGAAATACAGTATTGACCAGTGTCAAATGCATCGTTGACCATGGAAACTCGAACATTGTTAACACATTACCAGAAAAATGCTCAGTCAGCATAAACAGTATGGACTGATTTGAAACTCCCCAACTTGCCAGCCAGATCCTGTCTTGTCAAAGCGCAATTACTACAGTTGAATCATCAAACTACTTTTCTGTTTTTCAAATATTCTGAGTAAAAGTTAGCACATACCATCTACTTTTTATGTGAAAGTTGTCTGTTTTAGCTTAAAAATGCACTTTATTTATTAAATTGTACAGACCTGTGAAGGTGTCACTTAAATATTAAAGCTTAATTTCAAGAATCTTAATTAGAAAAGTGGGAAATTAGAACTGAAAAATGCTTGGCAACATTTTTCCATATACGAGTTCTGTTAATTAAAAATGTTTCATAAATGTAATAGACTATTAAATAAGCCATGACACCAGAAAATTGGTCTTCAGGGTTTCCAACCAGGTCTTACACAAACCGGTCTGTTCAGTCACAGGAAAAGGAAAGAAGCTTGAAAGTTTGAGTTTGATTGTCCTATACGTGTAGCGAAAACAAGGGCGCTAATCAGATGTTCAGTTACTACTCAGCTGATCTGTGGCTTTGTTTTAACATATGCAAACATCCTGTTTTTCTCATGATGCAGCTCAAGTTGTAAATGTTAAAAGAAATAATATATTCATTTTAAAAGAATAAATTCTACACACCCACATACTTGCTGTGTTTATATACAGTTTGTACATGTGGCTCTGTGCCTGATATTTAAGGATGTTCGCTGCCAATGAAAAAGTATTCAAACTTTTTTTCTAACCACTCTTTTTTGATTCCAAAATACAACACAAGATATTTGAAAACAAAATAAATATAGGGTAGTGTGCATTTTTCCAAGCTACAGGCCTTTGAATGAGACCGCTGAGCACCATGTTTTAAATTTAGTAAAATTAATTTAATTTTTAATTATTTGAAACATACCTGTCTTGAACGAAAATACACCTAGGGTGATTTCAAAAGTCATAATATTTACGTAATACAGACTATTTTGGACCAAATGCATACAAAAATTTGCAACCTGAAGTGGATTACAGAATTTTACGATTCCTTTTCTAAACCTACCCCCATACTTGAAAAGTCGGAAAAACTCATTATTTTGAAATGTGCCAAACCCATATTTGTTGATTCAAACTTTTTCTTGTATTTTCACACAACATAGATCTTGGTAACAATGTTCGAATAAAAGAAAGAAATATATAAGGTAGTGTGCATATAAGAGAGATCCAACAACTTGAAAATCGCCATTTTCAGCCTTTTTTCGGCTGTTTTGTTTCTTAAAGCCCATTTCATAAAACCATCTAAAATTTTAAAACCAGCACACCAAAGACACAAAGACTGACTTAGAAGACCATGAACACATATACTGCTGCTAAAATAAACATCGAACTAGTGCAATTAATTTGAAGAAATGTAATATTCAAGTTTAATTTACCCTACCCCCTAAATTTTACTGACAACTAAAATTTTCTGAAAAGTTGCAGAAAATGGGGTGAAAAAATGAAGTTTCTTAGATTGACAATTTTCATGGCTCATTCAATGCAGATCATCAATATGTATCCAAATATGAAATATTAGGAAAATATCTGAAACCGTTTACGAGGTGTGCAACAAAAGAAAAACCGGAAGTTCCAAAATGTCAAATGTTAGCAGCGAACATCCTTAATCCAAAATCATTTCCATTATATTGACTACATGTACATTTAGCTCGATAGAAAGGTTGTAGTTCAAATCCTGCTTCTAAGACAAGTACTAGGATGTGTTGTTGAACAACGCTTTTGTACCCATCAAGTATCCAAAAATGTGGCCTATCTTGTAATAATGAAAAATGGTTGACTGTACTGTTCAGCCTGAATGCTAACAAAACTGAAACATGGCTTCTGTAAACACTGATGAGGAATTTAAAATGGGAAGTAAAATAAATGGGAGGCCTGGTGGCATATACATGTAGGTAAATTACTGGTCCCCCAAGTATAAGCTTCTGGGTTTGATACATTTATCTTTTGTGTCCTTGAGCAAGACGCTCGAGTTTTTCATTTTACTGACCAATGAAAAGTTGTTGACTGGGATCTTAATCCTAAAGCAAGTCGTACCAAAATGTAATCTGAATTTAAAAATCATATGCAATGTTTTATATACATGTACTACTCAAAAGAAGTTTTGCACAAGTTAATATTTTTCTCATTTTTAACATAATGGTGAGTTGTCGTGTTACCGTTTACACTGAAAAAAAGTTATAAGAGGCCACCTCATATTTTTTCTTCTAGTTCGGAAAGTAAAATACGATCAATTAAAATTCATGATCATATGAATAAACCAATGTCTAACAGTGGCTCTGTGAGTTTCTGCATTCAAAAATGCGTGATACTTCTCACACAGACGAAGCATGTGTAAAGGTACCATATTTCAAAAAGTCACACTTTATTAACATCATATTATGACGTTGTGTTTTACATTTTAATTTATTTGAAAGTGCTACTGACTGCCATGATGCAAAATAAAATTAAGTCATAAGTGTTGCTGCAATAAGAATCTTCGTTTTTGTTTTGTACATGCAAGAAGACAACAACCTGAATAACAGGAATTCAGCTTTTGTATGCAATTTGCATACCAACTTTGTTCTTCTCCAGTTGCGTTATTATCAGCAGCACGGCATTGAAATTTTCAGCGATTATTTAGGTCAAATACTAGACTCTGATAAATTTTGAAAATTAAAAAAATCGTCCACAAATTTTGTTATTTTGTTCGTTAAAAATTGGCATTGAAACCGGAAGTGTGCGGCAGCCTTGACCCGTTGGTCCTCGAAAATGGTCTAAACAGTTCAGTCAAGTTATATCTCCCATTTCCAGGCCTCATCAAGTGAATTTAACAGGGGTCAACATGTTTAAGAGGCACATTTATGAATTTTCCAAAAAATCTCAAAATTGGCGATTTTTAAAAATGCATTAAAATTCTACCAGTAGAGAAAATTCGAATGTTTGATGTTTTTCTGAGCCGTAACGACCCCTTTGATGACACCCGTTCCTAATTTCAATAAATGGTGTGCTGTATCCAATTTTTTATTTAAAAACATTGATTTTTGCATTTTTACTCCAAAAACGCCTTTAGTAAAAGAAAATTATTTCTTAACACTTTGGAACTTTACTTACTTGAAAGACATGTCTTTTGGCAAAAAATCGTGCAATTTTGAACATGGCTTAGAAACAAAAAATGAGTTTGAAAAGTGGCCTCTTATAACTTTTTTTCAGTGTATATATAGTATACATCTTTTTCAAATAAACTTTTAAAAAATGATACTATAGGTCTGGAAATTTGTGAATAACAAAATATTTTTCTTGAAAAGATGAAGTAAAGATGTGCCAAAAATGCATGTTTTTGAAAACACCAAAATTTGGGATGCAGCAAAAAGCCTACACCTTTATTTTTGGGCTTCCAAACCTGAAATCAAACACATCCTGATTCCTCCAACACTGACAAGATAATGAAAGCAATCACTTGTAGCAAAAAAACTATGAATTTTCTGTATCAAAACATCTCATATTGATCCAAAATTGATCGGAATATTGATTTTACTTATTTTCCTCCAATATTTACGTTTTGATTTTTCAAGTGGTGCAAAACGTCTTTTGGGGAGTGCAAATTGCTCAGTTTACAACTTGATATAAGTGTCTTAGAACAGAAAAGCTATAGAATTGCAGACTGGTTACGTAATAATACATTTATTGATGCCTTGTTGAATACTTCTTCTGGTGCATATGATGCATATCCGTAAATCAATCTGGTCATGTAAACCAGTTTGAAAGTCCATTTTGCATACAGTTTAATGATAAGAGCCATGCGTTTTTGTAAGTAAAGACATCTTATGTTATGTTTACAAAAAGAAATTTGATGCACAGATATGACCATTGACCAAAGTTGTTCACATAACAAACAAACTAATGTACACAGAAAAATCACGAATCAAAGCGTGCGGTATCCTGATAGATTGGTTGGTTGCCCATTAGGTGTGCCTATTTCATATTACTAATGTTTTCCTATTTTCGTTCAAGAAGCGATCTGAAACTAAGATAACAATCTAATGAGTAAGCCCAGAAGAGAAACGCCAACGTGAAATAAAGCGAAAGTCGCCATTACCTGGCAAAACGGAAAGGGGTTTCTCAAAAATACGCACGGGCAGATATAAATCCCGGTATCACGTTCCTTTACCGGAATCAAAGGAAATGGACAATTCGATCCAGCAAGATCTTGGTTAGCCCTACTCCCTTCTTAGTGTCCATGTTGTTCGAGGATCTTGCTAGGAAGCGAGATAGCTGAGTGGTTAGCGCACTGGCTTCTTGCGCTAGAGGTCCCGGGTTCGATCCCCGCCGGCGGCGAGGAAAATTTGTTGGTCCGAACTTGCTTCCCTTCGTGTCATTTGCAGGAATGACATGACACAGTGCGCCGTCCTTCGGATCGGGACGTTAACTGGAGGCCCCCTGTGCAGGGACAGTCATCCCCTGTGCAGGTTAAAGATCCCTACACAGGTTCTATCCTCATGCATGTAGGCTCATCCTGTAAACACACCGGAGTGTACAATGTACACCTCCCAAGAATAATCAGAAATTGATTGATGGGAGTAACAGGAAAACAAAAAAACAAAAACAGGAATGCAAGTGCATGTTTTTCGAGGATCTTTCTAGGAATGCAAGTGCAGACAAACAAACTGATCGGATACTGTTGGACTTCTCAAAGGCCTTTGACAAAGGTAATCATTCAAATCTCCTTTGGAAACTCCACCAGTATGGGGTCAGAGGGAATGTACTCTCTTGAATCCGAGCTTTTCTCGGTAACCGGTCACAGACTGTTGTTCTTGAGGGAGAGGAATCAGGGTCGGTCCCGGTGACCTCTGGGGTACCCCAGGGTTCAATTTTATTACCTGTCCTGTTCATTGTTTATATTAATGATCTCCCTGAATAATTGTCATCACAAGTGTGCCTGTTTGCTGATGACACGGCCGTGTACCTGGCAGTTGGGGGCTCGGATAACGAGAGGGCGCTTCAGACAGACCTTGACAGGCTATCTGTGTGGGAGGACCAGTGGGACATGGAGTTCAACCCCTCTAAGGTGGTGCGGGTGACAACTTCCAAGAAAATTATAAATTCAGTGTACACTCTACATGGTCAGATACTGGAAGCTGTCACAAGTGCCAGGTACTTGGGGGTTGACATCTCAAGTGGCCTGTCCTGGAATTCCCACATAGACCGTATAACCGAAAATGCAAACCCGAAGGTGAGAGAAACAGCATATAATACGCATGTCCGCCCTCAGCTGGAGTATTCTTCCCCGATTTGGCACCCTGACACTGACGATAAAACACTCCAGCTACAGAAAATCCAAAGAAGAGCGGCTCGCTGGACGACCAGTAACTATAATAATAGGTCAAGTGTCTCAGCCATGCTCGATCAGCTGGGTTGGAGATCCATGGACTTGTGGCAGTACCTCTTCCAGACTATATCAAACCCACACATAGAGTGTTCCGGTACTGTCACTCAATGACCTTTCGACAAATTCATACTAGTACAAATTATTACAACTATACATTCTTTCCACTGGCAATGGTACAGTGGAATGCTCTCCCAGAAGCTGTTGTCAGTTTGCAGGACCTTGATTTATTCAAGGTCACAGTTAGCAAATTGCAACACTCGCGGCCCTAGATCCAGGCTGATGTTTTAACCCTGATTTTAAACTCCACTTCACTATTTTAACCTATCATCTGTTATCCCCTGCACTATCTTGCTTTTATCTTTCTTCTTTTCAGCTAACCCAGCTCGACCTGCCAAAAATGTCCGCGAGGGTGTATGGCAGTATATAGAGATAGAGATAGATAGATAGTGTATCGCACAGTGCATTGTAAATCACACAGAAGTAACATTTGAGCGCTTCATGTTTGATTTCATCTATCTTTATAAACTGATTCTATCGATTTCTTATCATCATTTCAATATACAGTAGTGTGACAAATTAATATCCAGAGTGTCATGAGTGCAAAAAAGAAGTTTAGGTGGGTGAAGTTAGCCGAAGTAGCCGGACCAGCCGAAGTAGCAGAAACTGCTGGCCGGAGTAGCCTGACCAGCCAGAATGACCGACCTATGGTCTGTAAAGGCACTCGAACTCCCTAAACTCGGTGGGGTAATGTGAGAAACCAGCCCGAGCTGGTACCGACACATTGCAATACTATAGAGAAATTTCAATTTTCGGTCATCTTTGTACCCCTATTTCTCGAAAACCAGAGTTTTCCTGGCATAGCCGCTTGTGGCCTGAAAGTACATCCCTTCTTCTATAAATCCCACTAGGTCGCTTGCTCCCTAAACTCCGGCCCATTTTTGTTCCCATTGTCTGTCTCTGTTGAACTCGTCATCTTTGTGTTTGCATAATGTTTGTCTGATGGTTACCCTGTCGGGGAAGAGCTAGTCGTCTTGCTTCTCGTTTACTACTTCATATTTTCTTGTTAGTACCATCCTTTCTGAGTAAACTTCTTCCTAGTCGCTTCCTCAATTAACTGGTGTGTTCGGCAGTGCTAGACAAAATGACAAAATGAATACCTCTACCTTCTTTAGTTTTAACCTACGATCGTTTCCGATCGCGTTTCCAAAACAAAAGAAACACACAGCGATTTCATGGTGTAGCCGCCTTATGTGATGCAAAGGCACCTTGACTGCCTTCAGTTCCCTCTAGATATTGACCTCGTTAAACCTGGGGCACCTTGATAAGAACCAGTTAAAGATGGATACCTGGCATTGAATTCAGAAAATTCTTTTTACCCATTTGTTGTATTTCCACATTTAACCATATTTTTCTTGGGCTGTGTAGATAACTGGCTAGGATCAAATTTCTGTGGAGCTTAAGTTTCATGTAGGCAGTTTCACCTGGTCCTGCTCGCAACCAAAGCTGCTTCGGCTGTTTCGGCTACATATGCCAGCAGTTTCTGCTACTTCGGCTGGTCAGGCTACTCCGGCCAGCAGTTTCTGCTACTTTGGCTGGTCCGGCTACTTCGGCTAACTTCACCCACCTCAGTTTTTGGGATTTTCTGGACAATGTAAATGCTGACATTATGTGTGGCTGCGAGACTTGGCTATCATCCCCTGTGGGAGACAGAGAAGTATTACCAGCAAACAGACTATACAATATTTGTAGAAAAGACAGACCTGATGGCTATGGAAGCTCACTCTTTTTGATAAAAAGTGACATCATCAGTGAACCTGTAGACGTTCAGACAAGTTGCGACATTATATTTCCGAAAGTCCATGCTCAGATTCCCAGACCCTGATCATTGAATCTGCAGCATACAGACCTTTACACAATGACATAGGCTATGCCAACGAACTTGTATAGATAGTCCGGAATGTATGTCACAAATACAAGGACGCAATTGTATGGTTGGCCGGTGCATTCAACCTCCCATCACGCACAACCTCACAGAGATTCACACGAACATGGATCAACAGAGATGTGCGACATATTACACACCTAAAAAGACGCTGGTTTAGACGTGCAAAAAGATCTAACCAACCCAAAGATTGGCAAAGATACAAGGCACTGAAAAATAAAAACACGCTCAAAAGACTCGCCGTGATACATTTGGCCACTACACGAATGCTATGTGTACGCACGGCAACCAAAACCGAAAGAGCTTTTAGAACTTCATGTGCGTTTTCATATTTTAGTAAAGTTCGGGTAACTGAGTGGCCGCCAATTGGGAAATAGCTGCTCACTCGGCTTACGATATGTCTTCTTGGTGTAGGTGCCTTGGTGTCAGTTTAGTTTTTCCCCATCTCTCGGTTATTGGAGTAAGAATTTCTTTCTGATTGCACCATTTCCTGATCATTGCCTACTTGTACCTTGTCATCAAATCCAAAAAAGAAGGACAGCACATGGGTTGCCCTTTTGAAGAAAGAAGACATCACCTTTTCAGACAACCTCAACAAGGCTAACATCATAGGTGACCCAATTCTCGTCAGTTTTCACCCGCGAAAACATGCCAGAGCTACACGATCATAGACACAGTGCAAAGCCCACTGCAACGCCCAAAGATTAACCCAAGGGGAATCCAGAAGTTGCTGAAGGACATCAAGCCACGCAAAGCAGCAGGACCGGACAACATCCCTGGAAGACTGCGAAAGAAGCTGCAGAAGAACTGTCAACTGGACTGGCCCATCTCTTCCAGATCTAAGTGGACTATGGCAAGATTCCACTAGATTAGAAATCAGCACTTGTCGCACCAGTCTCCAAGAAGGGAAATCGTTCGACCCCGTCTAACTACAGGCCAATCTCGTTAACATCCATTGTATGTAAAGTCATGGAACATGTCATCCATACCAGTGTCATATCTCACTTCGCGAGGAATGGCATCCTTACAGACTGCCAGCACGGATTCCCAAAGCGTAGATCATGTGAGACCAACTCATCCTCACCATCGATGACCTCGCTAATGGATTGAACAGCTTGATACCCTCCTCCTCGACTTCTCCAAGGCCTTTGACCGCGTACCCCACCAGCATCTTTGACTTAGGATCAAGCTTTTATATTTTATTCTACACAAAATAAACACTATTTGGTACACGGGGACATCATCAGCTGGATAGAAGACTTCCTGTTTTCCTATTACTGCAGCTGGTGTTGTGCCGTGTGGCGGCCCTAAAAAGTCTCCCCGTACATCATCCATAGTGCAGATTATATTTTTCTTTTGATCCTTTGAGATCAGTGAAGATATTTGGAGTATTTCAAATATACTGTACGTTAAGGATCATCATCTTAACATAATTTTGCATATTTGGCCCCTTTGGAAAATATAAGTCTTTGACTTAGACTATACTGGTGAAAATTCTTGAAATTGCAGCAATCATGAATGTCTGGCTTTCGCTGCCAGTTTTGTAAAGGGTCACTGATGAAGGTTCATTACCCGAAATTGTACAATATGGCCCACCTCTCTTTAAATGTGTTTACTGCTTCCAAAGGATCTAACAATTATATTTTATTTCCTGTTTGCCAGAACACAAGAGGTGGTCATCGAAGGCTCCAAGTCATCACCCTCCCCAATAACATCAGGTGTTCCTCAAGGCACAGTTTTGGGTCCGCCTATATCAACGATATGCCGGTATGTATAAAATCGGAGATCAAGCTCTTCGTTGATGAAAACCTCTTAAAAAGAAGGATAATGCTGACTGCCAACAGCTTCAGGAAGATCTGGATAAGCCCCAAGAGTAGAAACAAAGGTGGCAGATGCTGACAAGTGCGAGTTTTCCACACCACTAATAATTATATGACTGTTTCTTCGCATATTTCAACCGTTGTGTTTGTAAAGGTTTCCAAGGCGATACTTCTGTGGTGGTTCTAATTGTTTTATGTCTTGGTGTTTAATTTTTTGTGCTGTCGGCGCCTTATGTATGTTATCATATTTTTAGTTAAGTTTAGGTAACTGTGTAGCCACCTGTTGGGAAAATAACTGCTCATCCGGCTTACGATATGTTTTCATGGTATAAGTACCTAATTGTTAATTTAGTTTTTCCCACCTCGGTTTTTGGAGTGGGAATCTTATTCTGATTGCGCCTTTTCCTGATCGTTGCCTACCTGTACCTTTTTATTGTGAGTTTGTTTTTATGTACAAGTACTAGTATATTTACTTTTAGAGGACCCTAGAGTAGATTGCGCATACCAACTGAGCCACCCTCTATACCAACTGAGCCATCCTCTTAAAATAAAGTCACTACTTACTAACTTACTCACTTAATTACTTAGCTTAGCTTAGCTTAACTTAGCTTAGCTTGGCTTAGCCTAGC
Organism: Rugalucina vietnamica; assembly: GCA_964017185.1. Lineage (NCBI taxonomy): Eukaryota > Metazoa > Mollusca > Bivalvia > Lucinida > Lucinidae > Rugalucina > Rugalucina vietnamica. Next base: position 43,913,402 of record OZ024880.1, read on the forward strand.
CTATAACCTATAGACTAACCTATAGCCTATAGCCCAACCTAACCTCACATAATCTAACATAACTTGACTTAATTTAACTTAACTTAATTTAACTTTGGTTTCGTTTTATTTGCTTTGCTTCTCTTAGTACCTTTTTTGTGAGTTCGTTTGTTATGTACTCGAGTACATGTATATTTACATTTAAAGGGCCTACCTAGAGTAGATTGCTTATACCAACTGAGCCACCCTCTAAAGATAAAGTCATCACTTACTTACTTACTTACTTACTTACTTACTTACTTACTTACTTACTTACTTACTTACTTACTTAGCTTAGCTTAGCTTAGCTTAGCTTAGCTTAGCTTAGCTTGGCCTAGCCTACCCTATAACCTATAGACTAACCTATAGCCTATAGCCCAACCTAACCTCACATAACCTAACCTAACCTAACCTAACTTTTTTTTTTTTTTTTTTTTTTTTTTTTTTTTTTTTTTTTTTGCTTCTTTTCACTTCGCTCGCTTTACTTAAATACCTTGAAGTCCAAGGTGTTTCAGACATTGAGGACATTCATAATAATCATCTTCGTTAATTGCCTCCCTCAATACTGGAGTATTCTCGCAATGTGGTAGAGAGTTCCCACGTGCCACGGATAAAAAAGATTTATGTACACTGGTTAAAATGGTTTAAAACTGTTAAAAACAAGGTGTGGTGTCTAGGTAGTCCGACGACCGGCCTTTCGTTTCGCTCATTTTTCTGAAATTTCTCTTTTTTCTGTTGTAGGTGAGCTACACTGACAAGTCGGACAAAGCTGGCGAGAATGGTACCCGGCTCGGAGGCGGTGGACGACTTATATATATAGTGTCCAGGAGGTTTGGAGGCCAGCTGGTTCTGGAAGGCTTCCATCATCTGCATGCTAAGTTTTTAACCCAATCATGGTTGATAACTGTGCTGCCTTCTTTAATTGCACGCCGGTGGGCCGGGCGTCAGACTCTATGGTGGCCCTGACATAAAGTTATTCATTTTAATTGGTTGGGGCCGGAGCTTCTTGTCTGTTGTTTGGCCCACGGGGGTTCAACTGTTTTTTTTTTTTTTTTTTTTTTTTTTTTTTTTTTTTTTTTTTTTTTTTTTTTTTGCTACGGAGTTAGTAAGTTATTGGGGGCCCAGGGATCTCCATCGTCGGGCAGCTTACTCAATCTGTGAGTCCTCGCTTTTGATTCATCATGGAGTTTATCATGATTTATTTGTTCGTCCATGATGATTCATTGACTAGTTAGAGATTCACCATGAGGACCGACTAACTAAATGTTGTGAACCACTGCAGAAGCTGGTGGTGAGGTTAGGTACCTGTAAAACCGGTTTAAACCCGCCAGTAATTTTATATTACTGATCGTTCCAGGGCGACGCAGCTGTGTTGGTTCTTAATGTTTTATGTCTTGGTGTTTAATTTTTTGTGCTGTTGGCACCTTATGTATGTTATCATATTTTTAGTTAAGTTTAGGTAACTGAGTGGCCACCTATTGGGAAAATAGCTGCTCATCCGGCTTACGATATGCTTTTATGGTATAAGTACCTGATTGTTAATTTGTTTTTTCCCACCTCTGTTTTTTGAATGGAAATCTTTTTCTGATTGCGCCTTTTCCTGATCGTTGCCGCCTTCTTGTACCTTTTTCCAGTGTTGTCTGGCTCACAGCAGTCTGAGACTGGTCCCAAAGGATGATGGTTCTTGGGCAGAAGCTCTGTTGGTAGGAGTTGTTTGATGTCCGGATCTGGCCGAAGCGAGAGTTGTGGCCTCTAGTCGTGCAAGGTATGTCACAGCAGGTATGTCAACTAGTCCATGTGTGATGCTGTACATCAAGGTCTCTTCGCTTCTGGTTTCCCAGTCTAGATTTGTTGGCATCTCTGTGGCGCTGCTGGTGCGGCGATAGTCATTTGGTGACAATTTTTTTCAGGAATGGTGGAATTTCTCTTCTTTGTAATATTGTCTGTGTGCCTGCTCCAGGATAGGTCACTGTATATTGTCACTCCCGAATACTTCGCCTCTGTTGTTATGGTGGATGGATGTAGTAGTCTGATAGGCAAGGCATTGATTGTTTTTTTTTTTTTTTTTTTTTTTTTTTTTTTTTTGTTGTTGTTTTTTTTAATGTATAGAATATCCATAGGTACCTGTAAAACCGGTTTAGCCCACCAGTAATTTTATATTACTGATCGTTCCAAGGCGATACATCTGTGGTTGTTCTTAATGTTTTATGACTTGGTGTTTAATTTTTTTATGCTGTTGGCGCCTAATGTGTGTTATCGTATTTTGGACTATTTTAGGAAACTGAGTGGCCACCTATTGGGAAAATAGCTGCTCATTCGGCTTACCTTCGTTGCCTTCTTGTACCTTTTTGGAGTGGGATTTTCTTTCTGATTGCCCGATTTCCTGATCATTGCCTACTTTTACCGTTTTAGAGGTTTTAATTGAATTGTCTTTAACGTGAGATTTCTAGTTTAGTCCCTTTCTGGTTGTGAATCATAACTGTATATTTGGCAATTTCAACCGATTCTAATTCAGTTTTAAGAAGTTTATAGTAAGTATTCTGACGAGATATTCTACCTCTACTTTGCAAAGCTGACATTCTCTCCTGCAGTGGCAATTTATGTAATTTATGTGTACATAATGAAAATAAGGATATCTATCAACAGCTAGTCTATTTTGTATACAAGTCATTCAGTTAATGTGTGATAGTGAGAAAAACTAGTGTTTTTTTTTTTGTTTTTTTTTTTTTATTGCTGTTCTAAATAAAAAGTTTTTATAGAGTTGCTTGAAACCTACATCAGGGCCCAGTTGTTCAAAACTAACGACGTCGTTAGTTAACGTTTCGTTAAAATTTCAAACATGAATATTACAAATACACTGTTATTTTTTGTTGAAAAAATGTGAGAATCCTTTGCAGTGCAAAGGATTCTCACATTTTTTCAACAAAAAATAACAGTGTATTTGTTACTTTAGCTGATATTTGCTTAACAAATTTATGTCTTAACGATATCGTTAAGCTAACGATGCTTTGAACAACTGGGTCCAGGTGATCTGTTGGTTGAGTGTGGGCCTCCAAATCAAGGTCCTGGGTTCAATCCCCATTTTAATATATTTACCCAGGAGGTGGCGACTCTGTCACAACATTAGTGAAATAATAATTGTTGAAAGATTGTAAAAGTCATATAAACAAAACTTTGTTAATTTTCTTTCGTTTTTCAAATTTGTGTTACTTTCATTGTATTATGCTCTTCTTGGGCTTTCATGTTTTCAAAAAAAAAAAACTTTGAAACTTGATGACTACATGTACTTATTCGAATTTTTGCAAATTTTATGTGTATACTTCTGTTCTTGGATTACTATTATCCCCATTGTTATTCATACTTTGATTTGATTTTATATTTGTTGTGGTCAAAGGTTGTAATATGCTGACATTGCCAATAGAATATATCATATCATATATTACTATTAGATATGTAATAAAACTTTCTCAAGACTGAATGAAGTTTTGAGAACAGGCCTCCAATTCAATACCGTGTTTTATCAAATCTCTACTTGCCTTTTCCGGCTGACAATAGATTGGCTGGTTGGATGCACAGTCCAGTTTCTATTGGTCAATATGTTTCAATTAGTTGCAGCGCCTGGATGGAACGCCAAAAGACAGAAAACTTTGCCAAACTTCCCATGAAAACTTTTAACCTTACTTGAAAACAAGCTGCAGACCCCTGTTAAAGTCCCTCACATTGAGTTTGATGAGATTCAATAGTAAAGAATACGCTAGGATATTTGGTAAAATAACAATTTGCAATTTAATACTAATTAACAAGTAACAAGAATGTGCTTTTCACAAAAGTTTTACTAACTGAATCTGAATAGTTTACTGGTGACACGCCAAATGACATTATTTCACCAGGGGGTTCGGTTGGGGGAGAAATTAGTCCCTTGAAAGCACGAGTGAAGCGAACTTGGACACAGTCATCAGACAAGAATACAAGAATACAAGATCTTTATTACGAATTTTCGGCCCACATAGGAGCAACAAAGCCATGGTATAACATATAAAACATAATATAAGCAAGGAAAGAATTTCAAATGACAGATATTACAGAAACTAAGGAAATGTGTGTGTGTGTGTGTGTGTGTGTGTGTGTGTGTGTGTGTGAAGTATGATCCATATGAAATATGGTCCATGTGAAATACTAATAAACTTCAATTGTGTATGTATGTGAGCATCTTAGGGCTGAGCCACACAATACATGTGAAACATGATCCAATGTGAATTTATGCATATATGACCACATGTATGGTAATAACTATATTCAGGCACTATTTTGTATAAGCGAATAACAAAGGCATTGACCGAGAGACTATCCGCACAAATTTAGAATACAGTTTGCATCTCTTACTCTTAGATCTACAACATGAACAATATAATATATAAAAATGTACGTGACAGAGCACAATCGAAAGACAGACTGGTGCATGCCACAATTCCTTAGGTGCCCACTGAGACACACCCAAGTAGGCAATCATGGGCATACCGCTATGCATGTACAGGTACCCCTCAAGTGCAACAACTCAAGCGCTATCAAAGTGCACACCCCACTCGTGCACCCACCAGTGCCGTCAAACCACTGGGCTATGTCATATATTACATGTATTCTTCTACACCAAAAGTAAAATATGATGAAATGTAAGTCACATATTTAAATAGAATGTGAGACGTGATATAGTTCAGCAAATTCACAATAATCATACAGCTCAAACTTAAACTATATTCTCGGTTACTTGTCTAAATTTTCATGAACATAGCATGCGAGACAATTGACTAAATTTTGGTCTTCACAGTTTAGAAGCCATATATATTTGTTTGTATTACTCAACCCTAAAAAGTTCTTACACAACTTGCTCGCTAAATTAATTAAAGGTTCTCTGTTGGTCTTAAATGTGGGACAGTGAAATAAAAAGTGTATCTCATCACCCAGGACGCCAAGTGAGCAGTTAGTACATAATCTATCAGCTCTATCTACACGTTTCTTAGCATATCTACCAGTTTCTATATTTAATTTATGCGATGAAATGCGAAGCCTAGTAATATCTCTTCTCAATGGAAAATTCAAAATATTTAGATACTTTTCAAGACCAAAATTATTTTTAACTTTTGTATATAGATCAAGTTTACCAGAGGCACATGCTTGCTTTTTTGTATTCCATTCATCCAAATATTTGGCCTTTAGCGTTCTTGTCAATTTATTATGAAAAGAAGATTGTCTTAACAACATACACTCCGAAAGTGGTAGATTAAGAAGGTTTGATAGTTGGTTCACTGTATTAAACCATGAATTACCAGCTACCTCGATGTTTTTGGAACACTGGAGTGCGTTAAACAATAAGGAGTCTGGGTGAAGATGTTCTATACGATACCAGAATTTAAACATGGCCTTTATCATATCAATATAGTATGGATATCTTCCAAGCTCAGACATGACTGCGAAATTACAGCTTTTCTTATGAACACCTAATGTAAATTTGGCAAATTTCATATGCAGTTTGTCAGGTTCATTATTAAGGTAAATTTTATCTAAAGAGAGACCGTTTCTAAATTTTGTGCTTAAAGCATTGAAGACTCCCCACATTTCACAACCATAAAGTAAAATTGGTTTCACAGTGTGATCAAAAAGGTGCAAACTTGTTAGGACAGACGGTTGAAGATTTAGAATATTTTTACAAAGCTTATAAAAAGCTTTCAGTCCTTTTTTATAAAGTTCTGCTTTGGCGTACGAAAAGGATCCTGATGCTGAAAAATATAATCCTAAATATTAAGGATGGGAACGAATATTCGAACATTCGAATATTCGTATTTCTAACGAATATTCGAATGCGTTTCCGAATTCGAATATTCGTATTTTTTCATGTTCATATTTTTCATTCTTCTTTCTCTCGAGTTTTTGCCTAAAATTCGCATTCATTCTCGCGGCGCCTTTCCCTCTTTACGCAATTTTCCGTGAATGTCGGTATGTATCATCCTTGCAAATTGCCTTGCCAGTTTGACACTTTGTTGTTTTAACAATTACTTTAATTAGTCGAAAGTCGATCATTACCTGTCTCAGACGAGTTTGTTTTTTGAAAGGTGTGAACGGTCTGCGTTTGATTTATTGTGCATGTAATTGACACCTTAAACAAGCGATTAGTAGAAGATGCTACCCAGAACGAATTGCGACAGTGTTACAGTAAAACAGCAAACCAAGCAAACATTATTACTAATTGAAATACAGCCAATCGCGAAGCGTGGCATCATTTTCGTTCCGGTCTAGCGTTTCTTCCAATTTTCACAACCAAATTATTCATTTCATAGTTCTGAAATGCCGGCATCAACGCCGTCACGTGCTTGGAAGTTCTTCACAGCGCTCACAACACACCTTGGGTACGTCTCTCCGAGTTGAAATCTCAATTTCTCTATCCGAATATATTCGAATAATGTATTCGAATATTCGAATAGCATATTTGCCATTCGTTCCCATCCTTACTAAATATCTATATGTAGAAACACATTCAACCTCTTTATTTTGAACTTTAAAATTACCCTTTATTAGTCTGCCTGCCTTATTGAATATCATTACCTTAGTTTTATTAATATTAATTGTTAAGCACCAATCATTGCAAAAATTCTCTAATGCATCTAGTTTGGCTTGTAATCCTGTTTTAGACTCTGATAAAATTACCAAATCGTCAGCATACATAAGACAGTGTAGAGCAATATTATGCAAACTTAATGTACCGGGTCTTGGGTTGATTCTAGATAAGATGGTAAATCATTTATAAATATTTTGAATAAATTTGGGCTCAATGGGTCACCCTGTCGTACACCAACGCCTACTTTAAAATACTCCGTTAAACCATTCGTGATTCTTACACAGAACTGATTGTTTGCATACATAGATTTGATGACATTATAAAACCTAGTTCCGACACCATTTTGGAGTAGTTTGATTTTAATACCGGTATGAATAACCGAATCGAAGGCTTTACGAAAATCTACAAAACATGCAAATAAATTGCCATCTTTTTTGTTACAATATTTATCAATAAGTGTTTTCAACACAAACATGTGGTCAGATGTACGTGCCTTTTTTGTGAAACCAATCTGACATTTATCAATAATGGAGTTTTCAGTCAAATATGAATCCAGTCTAGCATCTAATATAGAATTAAATAACTTACCGACTGCATTTGTAATTGAAATACCTCTATAATTTGATGGATCGTGAGTGTTATCAGATTTGTGTAATGGTGTTATATAACCTTCGGACCAGCAAGAAGGATATTGTCCATCTGACAGGCAAGCATTAAAGATCTTTAAGAAACATGGACCCAAAGCCATTTGACTGCATTTGAGCATTTCATTACAAATACTATCAAGTCCAGCAGCTTTGTGATTTTTTAATTTTGAAATAGACTTATAAACGTCTTTTAACTCGATCCTATTGTCAAGAGTATTATACACAGGTTGCTTTTCTAACTTCTCAAGTGATGATTCCAATTCATTTACTCTCGTCCGATGACTATCGTTTAATTCTCCTAGGGATTTAAAATGATTTACCCAATCTTCAGGTTTAACGTTATCACTAGGGTTTTGACAATTAACATCTTTAAGCTTGTCAATCAAATTCCAATACTCCTTCGGGTTTTCACTATGCAAATTTTCAATCTGTTCCAATAAATGTTTTTTGTATTGCCTTTCCTTACTTCGCTTTGTCTTGTTATAAGTCCTAAACAGTTTAAAGTATCGTCCTCTAACAATGGGATCTTTTGGAAATAAAGAATACAGTTTTCCATTAGAAATAACTCTTTTTCTCATTAACCGTAAGTCTAAATCAAACCACTGCCTTTTCTTTTTCATTTTCAGACATTATCAGCAGAGGAGATAAGTGAATCAGGGAGGTCATTCCAAACTTTAAGATCTTAAAGAGCTCCAGCTCCTTAAGAGGATTATCTGTGGCATTGTTCTTGTTAAGTTTAACAACTTCAACTCGATACATCAGTTTAATAGGCCATGATGTCAGAATAAATTTCAAGAACTTAATTTTTTTACCAATTATTTAAAGCAAAATTTGCAACAAACTAGATTGAGGCCCTCCCAGGGATTTGGGGATTCAGGGAGAAGGGCTATTTATTTTCAGGTATTTGGGGAGAAGGGTAATTTATTTTCAGGGATTTGGGGAGAAAGCATAACGTTTTGGGGTTTTAGGGAGCAGGGGGCTGAAGAAAAACATTTGAGGGAGCTGGGGAGAAAGGTCATTTTTCTTTCAGGGAGCAGGGAGCAAAGAACCGCCCCCTGGCCTCTAGATTTAACTTTAAATTAAAGTGTGTTTCCTACTTGTTTTCTGTTTAGGTTGTCTAAATTGAAGACAGTGCAAATATTCATGTTTTGGCAAAAAAACAAAAAACAAAATGCAATGTCCGTAATGAAAAGTTGCTGGTTTTGTGTTTTACATCCACTCTGAATTCCTACCAGTGAAAAAATCTGCAAAACGAAAACCTGTACATGTAAGATGTGAATCAAACTAGTTAAGAAAATACCAAGACACAGTGACAGAATGATTTCTACAAGAAGTGGGCTTAAAAAGGAGGTATCTCCTTCCCTCATAGCCCAGAAACGATCGTCAGGTAAAGTCTACAGTGTAACAAAAAAAAACAAACAAACCAACAACGAAAAAACAAAAAAAAAATCTGAAACTGAGTGATATGCTTAGAAGGCAAGACATATATTCATAACAAGACATGAATGTTTGAAAGTTGAACACTGAAAATTGACAGAAATCAGTTCTTTTCATCTCTTTATTCTGTTTTAAGATGAAGGCACTAAGTGGGACTTCTATATGTGTCACAAATTCGCAATATTGATCCTAAATTTATTTTGGGAGGATCTTTCTGTATTTTCTGGAATTTCAAATCATTTCCCTATCATGTTATATATCTTGAGAATTTCCCTACATGGTTATATTCAGATCTCCCTACCATATATGAAGAATTTCCTTTTGTATCTAATCTTTTTCCCACTTTGAAACAAATCTATTTGGCTTCTCAGATTTATTACGTACTTGTCACAACTACCCTTAAGACATATTTTTCTGTTCAGATGCTCACCTCATGCCCGCCTTATCTGTTTCAGTGTAGTGCTGCTTTAAGTTGCTGGAATATTTGAGCCACGTCATGAAAAAACTGGATTTTTGCCTAGGCGAAAACAAAGGCCCAGATCAGCTTCGCAGTAACTGCAAAGCTGATCAGCACCTTTGTTTTCGCTACACGGATAGAACATTTCCTCTACTTTCTAAATCTAAAATTTCCAGCCTCTAGCCATCTTCTGTGCCTGTACAGCTTGATTTGTGTCAGACCTTGTTGGAAACCCTGAAGACCGGTTTTCTCGCGTCAAGGCTCATTTTCATCAAGTTTGAGTGTTAGATTATCAAATTATGATAATTCTTTTAAGAGTGCCATTCTGTCAAAGTAATGAAGTTAGTTTGGTCTGCTGAATGGCATTTTGATCAATATGTAGAAGACTGTACATTATGAAAACTTGCCCATACAATACTAGTATACAGAGAATTTTTTCAGCTTTCAAAATCAAAAATTTTGTTGGAAAAAGAAATGATATGTTTCATACTTTGTGGGTACTTGCTAGAAAAATTGTATAGCCCTGTACACACCTGGTCCCCAGTTTTACTATAAAAATTTGGGTTCAAGGGGGTATACTTTTCACGGATATATTATCCTGATGATCCGGCTCTAAAGATTTCTTTTTGTGTACGGTATCTGTTCCTACATATTCTGGTTCAACAGATTTTCAACATACCTATTGTGAAACAGTAAGTTAAATTTGAGTCTATAAAAGACTCATTGACATGAACTAATATTGTATTCAAAACTCCTTCCATTGATTTATTATACTAACCTACTGGCATCTGTAAGTGTTAAATTATAGTATGCAAGTCAAATAAATTCCCAGTTTGGCTGAAAGTGAACTGATTTTTTCCCATTTGAATGAATAAAAAAAATGGTATTTTCGCTCACCAATTTCTATGGTACTTAAAATTTCCCAAAATGGTGAGAAGAAGCCTTGCTCATGATTTAAGCTGTTGACTACTTATGAAGTATTTTAAAAATCAAACAAATAAACAAGCAAATACATTCTTGAGCATCACAATGTTTATAATACCTCTTCAAGCCAAAAGAGCCTCAATATTTAGGAATTAAAAGGTATGTCATTGATGTTTTAGATGTCTCTACAGGAAATAGGATAAAGTTAGACTACTGTTTAACTACCACCTAACACAAACTTTCACCATTAATTCTCAGCAGTCCATTTAAATATGGACTGAATTAAAATGAAAAGCCAGCATGCAATTCAGACTCGGAAGTCTACTGTGATACATGTATTATGCATATTCTTAAGTGCATGTCATAATGGTTTTTAAAAGCCACTTCCCAGCGGGCACATGACGTCATATCAACGTCGATGCGACGTCATGACGTCGCATCGACGTCGATCCGACGTCATTCTAACGTCATGTGCCTGCTGGGTTGACTTGTAAACTAGAGTTTGAGACAGACTTTTCTAGACTTTTGGATGTGATGGTCCTGTCCCCATATGACCTTAGCTGTTGGGTGGGATGTATGATAGATTTTGAGCAATGCTGTATGATGAAATAAATATTTTAAAAGAAATTTTGTTGGCTGGTTGTTTGTTGGTTTTACTTGGACCTCTTTGCTAATGATCTACATGTAGTTGACGAGAAGGATGGGGAATCATGAGGTTTCTACCCGTATGAAATTTTGGGGCAAATTCCGCCTGTAAATGAGGTGAGCCTGTGCATGAGAAAACCAACAATTTGCATAGGCGAAAACAAAGACGCAGATCAGCTTCGCGGTGACCGCGAAGCTGATCAGCGCCTTTGTTTTCGCTACAAGGATAGTACACTTCCTCTTCTTCTTAAATCCGAAATTTCAAGCTTCTAGCTTTATTGTGTGACTGTGCAGCCTGGTTTGTGTCAGACCTGGTCGGAACCCCAAATTGTTGGTTTTCTCATGCACAGGCTCAGGTGTAATTAGGGGGTAAAATCTGTTTTCCAGGTGAAAATGAAGCGGAAATCATAATTCCGCCCCATAAGTTGAAAAGCACTGAATTTTTTGCGGGCGAAAATTTCTTCATCCTGCCTGTAAAAATTAGGCATATTTTTTCCGCCCATAAATTATTCAAGCAAGAAATTACAACTTCCTGTTCTACAGTAGTCACACATATGCAGTTTTAAGACTGGTTGAAATTAGCTCCAATAAGAATGTTAAAAAGTGTCTTTCTGTTTTACTTGAAAAAATAATAAGCAGCATTAATTGGAGAAAATGAATAATTCAGGTTAGTGTTATTTATGTATATTTGAATTTTAGTGCATGTCTGCTTTAGACTTGAATTTTTACAGTAGCTTATTTTAAACCTATCCCACCCACTTCCCTCTACTGCACCAGTCATTTGTAACCACTGCCCCCCCACCTACGGGGATAGCCATGGAATGGCCGGGCTAATGAGCCGGGTAATTACCTGTTGAGTGCCCCGGCAGGGCCGTGTAAGTGCTGGGATAGTGATTTGGCGCCAAAATAGCGGGGCCGTGGAATGGGCCGGAGAAATAGCAGTGTTTTACCCGTGTTTTACCGGAGCGATGGTCGTCTTTTAGCAGAGCAGTAACGACGAAATCTCCCGAGGACATTTCAAAGAAGATGGTGGCTTGGAAGCAAAACAAAAGTGAGAAGATTCTATCAATATTTTTAACAAAAATACCCATTCCCGCAGCTGCTTCTGTGTTCTCGATAACTCCAATATGGACATATTTTTACACGTGTTTTGCGTTTCGCATGCCTAAAATTCACCACCATGGATTCTCGCGCATTACGCCATGTTTGTTTCTGGCGACGCGTCCAAAATTTTTCATAAATTAGGTGAGAAAATTAGCTACTGCTGAGAGATCAAGGCATCGTAGCCGCTAGACATTGTTCAAAGGTCAAGCTAGTGACCGACACGTGTCACTGACATGGGGAAGCAGTAGGCGTGAACTAATTGTGCCATTAGCCAATCAGAGCGCAGTAAGCTGACGATCAAGTTTTTGTTGATGGAGATTGACAGGTCAATTTTCACGGATCACAAATTTGTGTTAGTTCATAGGAATGATAGGAAAACATGATGTAGTTATAATATATTGTTAGCGATAAGACACTGCAGTGAAATAAGTCTACGCAAATATGCTCGTCGTAATTTTGGTAGGAATATTCGCTACAGAGACGGAACAATTTACACAATAGAGCGATCGTTTTCTTGTGCGATTTTCCGTTTTTTGCACATGTTTCCACTACTATTTGCATAAAAATTCTCTGAATGAGAGAATGAATCACAATGTCAAATGTTTTTAAGAACTTCTGAATGAGAACTCGGCAGAAAAGAAGAGAAAAAACACACCTTTCTACGGCCACGAAAACTAATGACATTACATCGGTCCCTTTAAAGCACAAGCATTTTTCTTTGTAATGAATATTCAGCAGTCTAAAAAAAAAAAAAAAAAAAAAAAAAAAAAAAAATGGACATGAGCAAATTTTCAGTGGAATCCTAGTTGAAAAAAAGAAAGTTTTTGAAATATATTATTAAGGGTAAATCTCCAAGTTTTCATGGTCAAACTCCTAGTTTTCATTTCTGACTCCAAGTTTTCTTTTCTGACTCCAACTTTTTTCCAGTGAAGGATTCTTAGAATCCTGTTCTCAAAATCCTAGTGAGAGCTTATTCCCTCCTTGAATCGATGTACACTCAGTGGTCATAAATGAGTTCCCAAAGTGAAAAAATGCAAGTTTTTAAGTGAATTTGGGGGATAGAAATATGAATTTTAATTATATTGCAAAACAATTCTTGTCTTTTTATGTTATAAAGTAAAACTTCTAAAAGAAAATAATGTTTTGTTGATCATAACTTTGATCTTAAATTCTTGGCTTATTGCTAGGCAATTTAAAAACGTGACTGAAAAATGGTTCAACTAAAATTGTTGCCATGGTAACATACATGTTAACACCTGGTTGATTTACCACTGAAAGTAAGGACTATGTATTTACCTTTGCATAAATATATGTTTGGACAAGTTTGAACACGTCAAAAAGAAACTGCAGCCTTTTAAATTTTTGTAAAGCAAAAAAGACAAAATTAATATGTGCCATTTTAAACTTCATTATTTTAAGACCTTTAGGTCACTTATAGATTAGCGCCTAATATCTTACCTTTCATCTCACCCCACTGTTACCATGGCAACCACAAACAGCAGACTGATGCTCAATTTTATGTGGTGTTGTAAAATTGCTTGGCAACAAACTCCATTTGCATCAAGAATAATATAAATATTTTAAGATTGCTTGGAAATGTTTTCCCTACATGATGTATGTAATAATTTATGATAAGAGTTCAAGTAATAGAAATTATATTATGTTGACAAAAAATGACTAAAGATCTTGCATTTTTTCATTTTGGGAACTCACTTATAAATGGCCTCTGAGTGTAATTAATCAATGCAGACAGATTACATGTATTAAGACTTCAACTGAATTTTAACAAAATGATGTACTGCACGAAGATCTGTTGCAAGGCATTGTATTTACATAAAAGTGGTAAATGTTTTTTGATGAAATCTTTGATATCTACAATCAAAATTTTTTACCTGTCCCCGGGGGTGGGGGAAAAAGAGCAGTGTTTTTACCTCCCATATGTCCCCATAGTGCCGGGGTTATAGCAGAGCTTTATTTTGTAAAAAGTTGCTGTCCCCGCCCATCCCCGTAGGTGGGGAGGCAGTGGTTACAAATGACTTGTGCATAATGGCATGCAAAATTTAAATGCTGGCCACCAACTATAAGAATAATATTCATAAATGAGCCGCCTCGTGGGAAGACCAACAATGTGGTTTCTGAACAGGTCCGACAAAACCGACCTGTACAGTCACAGAAAAGAGCTAGAAGCTTGAAATTTTGGATTTAAGTAGAAGAGGAACTATACTATCCGAGTAGCGAAAACAAAGGCGCTGATCAGCTTCGCGATTACCACGAAGCTGATCTGCGTCTTTGTTTTCGCATATGCAGATTGTTGGTTTTCTCATGAGGTGGCTCAAATATTAGACTGTCATCTTTAGTTCAGATTTTTGATTACTGATATGCAAGTTACATCATGCTAACGTGTCAGTTTTTCAATGTTTATATAATATATTCTATGCTACAAAATAGGTGTGTTGAAACTGAAAGTCAAGGTCTTTGTGTATGCAAATAATTCCGCCCGGAACCTTTTAGGATAACGCCATGAAGTTTTTCATATTTCTGCCTGCAGAATTTCTTCTCTTTTACGCCTGGCTTCTGCCCGGAAATTTTTTAGATTCCGCCTTGAAGTTTTTATTATTTCCGCCTGGAAAAGTTTTGCAGAATTCCGTCTAACTTGCATATTTCGCCCCACTTTTACGCCTGGATTCCGCCCAGAAACTAATGTATCCTTTAAGTCCTAGGGGCGTAAAATTAAAAAATTTCCGGACAAAATTAAAGAGAAATTCTGCCTCTTTTACGGGCGAAATGTTTCGTACAGGCATGCTTGTTAAGTTTTATACAGTAGAACATTTCATCAAAATGCCCATTGATTGCATTGAATGAAATGAGCCGCCTCATGGGAAAACCAACAATCTGCATAGGCGAAAACAAAGACGCAGATCAGCTTCACGGTAATCGCGAAGCTGATCAGCGCCTTTGTTTTCGCTACTCTGATAATACAATTCCTCTTCTACTTAAATCCGAAATTTCAAGCTTCTAGCTCTTTTCTGTGCTTGTACAGGCCGGTTTGTGTCAGACCTGTTCGGAAACCACATTGTTGGTTTTCCCACGAGACGGCTCAAATACTGTTGATGGAATTGATAGGCCCAGTTTTCCTGGTTGATATGAAGCAAGCATTCCTTATAAAATATTCATTAGTGTTAGACTAATTTACTCCCAATTGTTTGCATAACATTGTTTTCCTTAAAAGCGTGCTTCCCATATAAAACACATGGCTGTTGAATTTTTAATACCAATTTAATCAATGTTTAATGGCTTTGAAGTAAGCTTTGTTGCAAGAAAGTCCTATTTTCCCGTTTTGAAAACAAAAGCACATACAGGAACATAGTTATGCTCTCATGTTTCAGGGAAAGTGTCTGTTTTCTTGTGAGTTAGAATAAACCGGAATGTCTTAAATTTCTGCTTTAAAATGTTCAAGCCCTTGAGCTAGTAAAAATTTATGTCTATGTGGTATGTGTGAGTGAAGACACACCGGTTTCCTTGAGAGCAGGCTTATTGAGTTGCTTGCGAGAAAACCAGTGTTGGGCGTTCTGACGAGTCCGACACAAATTGGGCTGTGCAGTCACAGAAGATAGCTAGAATCTTGAAATTTTGGATATACAGTGGTGTTATGGCTAAAAACCCAGTTTTGCACAGTTCGCTCTGATCACATAAAATTTTTCGCGGCGAAACCACCGCGAAATTTCACCGGCCAAGGGAAAATTTAAACGTTTAATCGGTTAATTTTTTCGCCGCGAAAATCCGATTTTCGCGGTGAAATTTCGCCGTGTTTCGCGGCGGAATTCGTTTTTTAACGTTTACAACAGGTAAGTTCAAGTTTCCTATTTCGCCGCGAAACACGGCGAAATACCTGTAAATGTTAACATAAAATTATTTATTTTCAATTTAATGACCACACTATGATTCATCTGTTCGTAGTATAGATCGTGATGTACGTGCACATTAATAGTATGTACAATTATGCATGTATAGAAATGAAAAACGTGCATAATGCAACTTTTCCATTGGTATTACATTTTTTTTCCTTGGTATTACATGGTACGATAGCGAAATCACGGAAAACGAAAATATTTATAACGTTATAAGCGAGCTCGTTGAATCTAACTTTGCTTGTTTGTTTGAATAGACGCTTTACGCCCCAATCAACAGCAATGGTCATGTTGGGACGCTGACTCCATTTTTTGGAACGTCATGATATCCAACAAGTGTTTGAAATATAACCATGATCCCTCTAAGCCAAAACTGTTTATATGTATGGATGGTTTGACTTGAGACCATTTTTCCTAGGCAGGCACAGACCTAAGTGGTAAAACAGTAATCAGATTATCAGTCAATAGCGTATAACCTTTGCCTGGAGGCACAAACAGCCCATATGTTTCTTTCGGTTCCAATGGGCAGGGGCCATCTAACTTTGTGCCTTGTTTTGTAGCACAAACATTGTCTAAAAGGTATTGCTCAATTAACAGTTAGATTCCTTGCTTTCTAATCGCAATCATATCGATTTATACAGTGAACTTGCTTTGTAGAAGTACAACTAGCGAAGATCATCCTGAGTTCAGTTTAACAGTCAACAATGTTTGAGTCCCATGGCGACAACACTTTCAGGGTAATACATGTTAACCGGTTTTGCTCAAGTACGAAACCAAACGAATATAGGAATCGAACACAGGACATTTTGTTTCCGGTCAATTCATACAATCCACCACTAGGCTTCTGCGCTCAACTTTGTTCTAATTAATCTATACAGCATCGATTTATGCGGCATGCGCTCATATTACCACGGTGCGTACTCGAGGCCGTTACTGTATATATGTTCCGAAATAAACTAAAAACTTCATATGACCCATTTCTTACACAAAATTAGTGTACAAGTATGAACTACAGTATTTTGTTTTAAACACAGTATCCTCCTTTTTCTAGTGTATTGTGCCTTGTATACAATGAGGTTTTGACATTCGACATGCATGTACGTGTTCCAAGCCATCCGTACATGTGAATTTTAGAAGGCACACAACACGCTGTTTAACTCAAAATCGTTAGCAAAAGAACCCTGTCAATTATTGACAATTTCGACACAGTTTTGTACATGTACGTTGCTGTGCTGCTCGTATTCGACCGAATATCGTATCGACCCGGTGAAGGTCGTATGCGACCAAATGTCGTTTCGACTAAATTGATTTCAACGAAACGGCGTCCACTTGACGTAATCGAAAATTCACTGATGCTTTTAGCAGTGTCATTACCACAGGCGATTAAATGTCTAAAGAAGAGTTGAAGCCGATTGCTTCATCATGTTGAATCCAAAGGACTTGTATACATCTGTGAGTTGGGATCGTGGTGGCATAGTTGTAATGCATCAGACTCCGAATCGAGAGGTCATGAGTTCGATCCGCACTGGCGACGCCGTGTTGTGTCCTTGAGTAAGGCACATTAACTACCCACAGTACTACTTAATACCCAGGAAACGGTAGCTCCGTCCAGACATGACTGAAAAATTGGTGACCGGGACGTTCAGCCTCAATACAAACAAACAAATCTGTGGGCAATCATCCCATGAAAATTGTTTATGCCACTATAAGCTTTTCTTCTGTTAATTAAGCTAGATAAATAGGATCTAATATTATCGGGTAAGTCTGATTAATCTGAAAAAGAAGCATAAAAACAAACACAAAGCCGATAATTATGGTCTCAGAAACTTCAAAGCAGTTAAGACACGAATAAAACAAGTAACTTAAATGATTATCATACAAAATAGAAAGGAAAACAAATATTTATACGACTTGAAAAGAAATAAATGCATACAAATTAAAATGAAATTTAAACAATTCAAACTTTTGTGACTGTCGGAACTAAAACGATAATTATACAAAATTGAAACGAAAACAAAATATTGATATGACTTTAAATGACATAAAAACATCCAAATTAAAATTAAATTAAACAAAAAAAAAAAAACACCCTTCGTCATCTTTTTCGCCGCGAAACACCGCAAAATGCCGGTCAATTGATTTTTATGCGTAATGACAGGTATACTTTTTCGCCGTGTTCCGCCGCGAAATTTCACCGCGAAATCCCGAATTTCGCGGCGGAATTTCGCGGCGAAATTCCGCGCTGACTTTTATTTTTTACACAATTTTACTGCGAAATTTTACAATTAGCCGTTAACAAATTAGCCGTTAAAACGGCCAATTTGGGTTTTTAGCCATAACACCACTGTAAGTAGAAGAGAAATTGTGGTATCTGTGTTTGCGAAAACAAAGGCACTGTTCAGCTGTGCTGTTCTGCTCCTTTGTTTTCGCATAGGCGAAAATTCTGTTTTCTCATGATGCGGCTCAAATAATGGAGTCCTGGTGCGGGCTGGAATTACAAAGGAAGAGGATCTGTCATCTCCCTGATTGCAATTTAAATTGTCTTTTATTGATTCTTTCAGTTGCTTTAACTAAAACATCACTATAATTTATCATTTGTTTATGTAATATGGAATCAAATCACCTGCTTTTCTCATTTAAACAAGAGGTCATGTAAGCTGTTAAAAAGTTAATTGAAGATGCTTCTCATCAGGATTATGTCCGTGACATGTATAACCCCTTGAACCCCACTTTTATGTAGCACAACTGAGGTATGTAGGGGTATACGGTCACCATATACCTATTTTTCTTATTTTTGTTCCAAAACATAGATTGTGGGTACTTGTTAGAACTGCCTTGGCAAGGCAGTTATAATGTGTACCCACAATCAATGTTTTGAGCAAACATATTAAAATTAACCAAATTTTTCCAAAGAAATTTTCAATTTTTGCTTCTGAAAAATTCTCTATATATCGCATACATGTGCAAGTTTTTGTATTAAATGTGAGCCTTTTCTTCAGGAGTCACCAATGCACCAAAGGGAAGCAAAGTTTTGATAAACACTGTACCTCCCATTGCAAAAGCCTTGGTTGACTCTTTGTTACTTCACCCGGAGAAAGTTATCCTGTCCGTAGATTAATTAAAGGGTACTAATGAGAGTTTACCCATCTATACTGATCAAATTGTTTACTGTATGCCTTCGTATTATTTTCATACAAAGTTTGAAATGCATATGTTTAACCAAAATGGACTCATTGTCTACGCGCCAGCGTGTAGACTACTCTAAAGTTTGAGACTGACCTACTTACATAATTAAATTACAAGACAACTCATACACCTCTCTACAACTGCAACTGCATGTTTGAGTCTAGTGGCTTGACCATTGTGTTAGTAGGATTCCGGGTCGTTTCGCCAAGGACTGTGTAAACACCCAAAAACAACCATGCAAACCTCCCTTTGGTTGGTAACATTTGTACCAATGGTGCAGTAGGTACCAAAAATGGGGTATATTGTTAAATTCATTGAACTGGTGCATGATTGCATTCTATCTAAGCAACAAGGGAATGAAATGAAACAACGTTATTGTGACGCTATATGGTCAGGTATGAAAGCTTTGACCGCGCCCCACCTGCCATTCTATCCAAGCCACAACGGAATGAAATGAACCGACAGTATTGTGATGGTCGATTGTCAGGTATGAATGCTTTGACAGCGCAGCGTTTTATTTCTGTTCAGTCAAATGTACCACGATGAAATGTAGTACGGTCAGATTCTTTGACATTCTAGTTTATATATGCGAAGCGTAGACCAAGCTTTTTGTTAAAGCTTATACTTGTAATGATATAGTTATGAAGAAAACGATCACTAGACTTGTGACAGTCTGACCATGTTTTCTTGTCAGAGTTATTTCCCTTAAAGATTTCCTCTCATTTTCAATAATTGAGAGATAATTATTTCATTATATTTGACTTGATTAGTCCTGTCTCCAGAGTGAAATAAATGACAATTATATTTGACACTTCGTCTGATCTTCTCATGGTTGACAGAAATGATTTGCTGAAAGTTTCATGGGAGCCTCTCACTGAATTATTATGGAAGACTATAATGACTTAACTCTTGCAGTCGAAAGTTGTCTATCGTCTGGTTCATCCTAGTGCCTAGTATGAAAGTACAATTTGTATCTGTGAAAATTCATTCTTGACTCCTTACTACATTACGCAAACACCCCCATAAAAAATACAGAGATTTATTTTCACATGTAAAAATTGAAAATTTCAGTGGAAAATCCGTGATATTTTTCTTATTTTTGCTCAAAACATAGGTTGTGGGTACTTAGAGCATAAAAAATACAGAGAAATCTGTGATATTCATCTTACTTTTGCTCAAAACATAGGTTGTGGGTACACCATAGGTTGTGGGTACACACAATCCATGTCTTGGAGCAAAAATAAGAAAAATAGGTATACCCCTGTAAACCCCAGTTTCACTTCACTGCGGGGCACTTCTAATGCAACACTTAGCTTTTTGGACATAACTCAAAAATTAATGAACAGTTTAAAACTTTCAACAAATTTAATTCATCTACTTACGTATGTTTACTTTCTGTAATTTTCATAAAATTGGTGGACACAAATGCAATAAATTTGATGTTTATATGATATGACTGAAGAACAAAAAGTCACAATGCAGCTGGATGAACTGATAACTAAATGCAAGTTATTCGGATATCACAGCATTGAAGTTTATCATCAGTTAATATCCTGTGTGTCCACAATGGCCATGAACGACACAGGGACCCCTCCTCCTCATGGAAAAAAAATACTTAAGTATAATCAGGTAAATTAATTTCATAACGAATCCATGTGGGATGTTTCTCCACTCGCCCACAAGGATCTATTTCAGTTATTGCAGCTTTCTTGAAACATCTCGGCATTTCGCACACGCCTGATTTTAAAACACACCCCAGAGATGACCAATAACGGCATTTCTTGGACTTAAACACATACACAGGAATTTTCTATTGCTTGAAAACTTGTCGTCAAGCTTGTGGGATTGGGGATACAGGCTATGAGCTGGATATGATACTTTTCTGAGAAGACGCTGTGATACTGTTTTACAAACTGTTCAATGGCGTGGCTATTTTGCGACTTTTCATTTATGAGTCTTGTTAGATAAACTAAACATTTTATATGTTGTGGACATTCAATTTCAATAAAATCTACAGACAACAAGCAAACATGAAAATGACAATAAATTTGGTGGTTTATTTTCTGAGTTATGATGGCACATGTAAGTGTTGCGTTAGAAGTGCCCAGCAGTACACATAAAAGTGGGGGTCAAGGGGCTATACTTTTCGTGATGAGAGATACACCAACTCAGTAGCTCAGAATACTATAAATATACATACATCTTGACAGGGTTCAGCACCTCTGTGTGAAGCAAGTTTGTAGCATATGCGCAATTGAGTGTTGGCAAATTGATGTCCACATACAGTACATTCTTTTCTGAAGATTTGCTCCTTAAATTGAATCAAGAAGACCAAAAAAAAGGATGAACACTAAGCTTTGGTAAACTGCCTCTTTGAGACTCACTCCCCCAAAACAGTTTTGGTGCTTCATGACAATCTGGAATTGTGCCTCTTTGTGTGCTTTAGATGTGCTGTAATAAATATTGAATAAAAGAGCAGAAAATAAACAAAAGTTAAAACTCATTCCAAAATAACTCTTCTTTGATTAGTTTTATGCCTTTAATTGTAACTTCTCATGTTACTAGAATTGCTAGAAGTTGCTCTGAAACATGCAATGATGACAACCTAATTGCTGCAAGACAGGACATATGAGCCATGTCATGAGAAAAAAACATGTTTGTCTTATGCAAAAACAAAGACGCAAATCAGCGGCTCTGTTTTCGCTGTACAGGTAGTACAATGTCTCTTCTTAAATCAGAAATTTCAAACTTCTAGCCTCTTTCTGTGACTATACAGGCTGGTTTGTGTTGGATCTGGTCGGAACCCCCGAAGACCACATTAATTTTCTTGCATGGCGGCTCATATGAAAAAGGAGAAAGAACTACCATAAAGTCCTGATTTCAGTACACCTGATATTTTTCTGTAATTACTTTGTTATTCAATTGGCAATGGAACTGGAATTGCTTTCTAAAGTGAGGCTTTCCCCACAAGCAGTCAAAGATTGCTCACATCCCCACTAACAGTGAAGGATTGCTAATGCAGTCTCTTTTTGGAGCTGTCAGAATTTTGGTCCACATGAGTATCAGGTGAACCTTTGGTAAATATCAGTTTTGCATGTGAGCATCTTTTGAATAATGGAAATCAGATACACTGGAAATTCTAACAATCAGTAGAAACTTCAGGCTTTCATTGAAGAATCCAATAATTGAGCCGTTTCATGACTAACAATGCAGTTTCCGAACAGGTCTGACACAAATCAAGCTGTACAAGCACGGTGAGAGGCTGGAAATTTGAGATTTAAAAAGATGAGGCATTGTACTATCTGTGCAGTTACTGCACAGCTGGTCTGCACCTTTGTTTTCGCATATATGCAGATTGTTGGTTTTTGGATGTTGCGCTTCAATTATGTCTTGTGTGAGCTTTTCTACTTTATCACTTGGCATAGTTACATTTTTTGCTGGTATGACATGATTCAGCCAATGACTTTGTCCATTTTGTGACCCATGTTCCCTCCCTTGTGCTTTAATTCCACTTACTTACTCACTTCTCGAAAGTGTATACAAAATGCTTTGTCAATTCCCAGTCTCGTGATCTTCTTGTCAACTGAATATTCTATCACACACCACACCTTCTCAACTTCTAATGGTAGATCTTGGTCGATGCTTAATATCTAAAGGTGCTTCAGTGACTTTAGGATAGCCAACAACACTGCGTGGACCAGAACACCCAGGCAATGTCACCACCCAGGCAGATTTTGTTGTTTTTCTTACTACATGTATTTGTTACAAAAATTTTCTCAGTTGTCATAACATCAGCACGGCTAACAAACCTTTAAATGCGTAACCGCCGGTTAAGAAAGAAAATCCGATTCACGCCCTTCCGGTTGCGCATATGAAGACCATGAAAAGGTAAACAAAACACACACTACTAGGATCGATTGTTGATTATATTTTTGTACAGAAATATATCGATTATCTATGAATGCTATTTTGTCACTTATTTACTATTGTAAGTCAGCACCAAAGTAGCTCGCAAAATAATTTGATGGTCTTTGAGTTATTTATTCCCTTCTTCGAACCTGGTGTTCCAACAAGGCCAAAAGTCGGCGAAATACAACTAAAAATTGGTCAATTTGCTGGTAAATATCAAATTTTAGTGATTGTTCCACAACAAATTTACAGATATGTATTAACTAAATTGCATCTGATGTCTGTGCCAGTATTTCGTTGAGTTAGTGCCCGGCATTAACAATTTGAAGGGAAGGAAAAGATGGGTACGCATTTAATCATTAAAATATGAAGGATATATTTCAAGATACGTTTGAAAACCTCAACCTGTTCAAGTTATGGTATTTATTTCCCTGTAAAGCGTTTTGAAAGACATAAAACCAAGAAAAAACAAATTAAAGTATACAGAATGCGGTAAAATCGTCTTCATGAACAGGAATATCATGCATGTGAACTATTGTATTACATGTATTTCATAGACAGTTGGTATTATTTCATATCAAACATTTTCACTGCAAATATCACAAACACACCAAATTTGAGTAAGCACCTATTAAGAAAGGACGAGAGAATGTGACAATAATCTTCAGCGTAAAACAATTAACAAAAACAAAAACTTTAATACATGTGTTCTATAATGATTATATATATAGCTATCATTCTAATGATTAAATTCGTAACCGAAATGTTGACACAGCTTTTAACCACATATGCATAGAATGCATTGGCCAGAGGCAACGAAACTGTCACCAGATCTCACACAATGTTAAAATCATCTGCGCACTGTATTGCTTTCCGTTAATATGGACGTAATGAGCGGAAATCTAAAAATATCCCTGCGACTGACCCACATTTTCGTCGTGTACAATGCAATCCCAACATGTGTTTTGGGGTAGGGAATAAAAATCATGATTATAAAGAAAAAATTCTGGAAATCCTTTGGGGTCCAAATATAGCAATGTCTAACTAATAAAATAGCATTGAGAGAATTATAATATTTGTCTTCGAATCGAAATATTTTACTCGGAAACACGAGCTGCTAAAGTTTGTTTACCTTTTGTTGGTCATCTGATGCGAAACCGGAAGGACATGAATCGGATTTCTTTTCTTAACCGCGGTTACGCATTTAAAGGTTTGTTAGCCGTGATCAGGAAAACATGTCGGTGAAATGTTTACCCCTTTAAACCCCACTTTTATGTAGAAAAACTTTGGTTTGCAGGGGTATACCTAATTTTCTTATTTTGATCCAAAACACACATTGTGGGTACTCGTTAGAACCGCCTCGCCGAGGCGGTTCTAGCATGTACCCACAATGTATGTTTTGAGTGAAAATATTTAAAAATCAAAATTTTCAATTTTTGCTTTTGAAAAACATCTGAATATATTGCATGTTTGTGTTTTCGAAATGATACAGCTGACTTCTTTCCATGATTTATAAAATTCAGGAGAAATTTTGTCATCCACAAAGGGATGTAAAAGCCAGCAAAAATATGCAATATAATAACAGTAAATTGACATTGACACATGGCTTGAATGGGACAAATCAATCTCTTGAGGTTCCATAC
Source organism: Rugalucina vietnamica (assembly GCA_964017185.1). NCBI lineage: Eukaryota > Metazoa > Mollusca > Bivalvia > Lucinida > Lucinidae > Rugalucina > Rugalucina vietnamica. The sequence continues at coordinate 43,937,890 of OZ024880.1, forward strand.
AAAAATACATGTACTTTTGCAAGCGATATAAAGTATAATATTTTTAACTATCAACCTGTTCTTGTTGTTATGACTATAATAGAACAATTCTAATTAAAGAACATCCATCAAATGCATTTGAATAAAGAGACTACGAAAATTATACTTCGAAATTTCATTCATGTATTTCTTTCTCTGTCTATAAGAGCTTATGAAAGCAGACCAGTTCTTAAATCCATATCTCTGTCACTCTTTAACTGGTTTTATTTCCTCCTTTGTATGCCTTTTCATGATAATAAACTCAACCGAAATCTGTGGCATCCCAAAAGAACATATCTACAGAAACTGTTCGATATCTTTTTCTGAAGGCCAAAGAAGAACTAGAAAGATGGACAGATTGATGCTGTAAATAGTAATTAAGTCCCCTTGAGAGTAGTAAAACTAACATCTTAATATAGAATGGCCTGCTTTTAGACTTTTAGGCTTTTTAGCTCACCTGAGCCAAAGGCACACAGGTGAGCTTATAGGATAGGCAGGCACCCGGCGTCCGTCCGGCGTCCGTCCGTCCGTCGTCCACCATTTTCAAAGATCTTCTTCTCTGAAACCGCTAGGCCAACTTATTGACTAAAGCCAAATTTTATATGAAGCATCTATAGGAAGGGGGAACCAATCATGAACAGGAAACGTTGCGGATAAAAGAAATCCATTGTAAATAGAAACTGTACACTCTTCAAAGAGACCTAGGTAGTTTTTTTTTTTCTGGTGGCAAGCTAGAACTAGAATGACTGACAGATTGATACTGCAAATAGTAATTAAGTCCCCTTGAGAAAAGTAAAACTAACACCTTAATATTGAATGGTGAAATGGCTTCCTTATTTGGCCTGTATTGAAGACTAGATACAGATTGAAACTCAGTATCTGTAGTTTTATATTAAACTCCCAAATGAGGTTTCGAGGTTATAAAACTTTTTTCATGCTCAACTATCAGAAGCTGAGATTACATTTTAACATTTATGAGCAGGATAAATTACTAGTTTTAAGAGTTTGAAGCTAATTATTCCACTAATTTTGACAATTTCAACAATTCGGAGCAGTTGAAGTTTCATGCGCAGCTGAGGTGAGCTTCAATAAGTTTTATAACCACAAGACAAGGTGCAAATTCTTCAACAGCCTGCTCAGCAAGGGTCTCGAAAAAGTTTTCCTCATTTTAAGTTATCATTAATGACTGAATATTTTGCCATATTAAATTGGAACATGACCTGTAATGCACTTAAAGCTGGCTTTTTTTCGCAAGGGAAGTCAGTCATTTGTATCATGGCCCCTAAGGGGAAAATTAGCAGGCTTAAATGCCAGGATTGAACCTTCGATGATCAAATCCAGGTCCCGAGGTTGTAAAACTTTTTTCATGCTCAGATCAGCTGAGACTAAAATTTATCCTGCTCATAAATGTTAAAATGCCAACAATTTTAACATTTATTAGCAGGATAAATTACAGACTTTGGACTTCTAAACCTTTAATTTCAATATATTTGGACTATTTCAGTATTTATGAGGAATTGATATTTCAAGCTCAGCTGAGCTGAGCATGAAAAATGTTTTATAACCTCAGGACCAGGTGGTGCCAAAGATGTGCTGTAGTTATAAATTCCTGCTTAAGTAGCTGGAGTGTTAGCAGGGATTTATAACCACAAATTGGATTGGAAGTGAATGGTTTAAAGACTCTAAATGTTTAAATCCCTGATATTCCGAGGCCCATAGGGGCCAGCTACTTGGGACAAGACTGGTGCATTATGACAGATTTGCAGTTACATGTGAGCTGCGCCATGAGAAAACCGGATTTTTGCCTATGCGAAAACAAAGGCGCAGATCAGCTTCGCAGTAACTGCGAAGCTGATCAGTGCCTTTGTTTTCACTAAACGGATAGTACAATTGATCTTCTTCTCAAATACGAAATTTCAAGCGTCTATCCATCTTCGGAAGCTACACAGACCAGTTTGTGTCAGCTCTGGTCGGAAACCCCGAAGACCGGTTTTCTCGCGACGCGGCTCATGTATAATAGGATGAATGCACTTGACATCTGATAGAGACCTTAATTAGTCATCCTATATTCAGTCTAATAGAAGTTGATGCATTTTATAGCAGGTTTAGCTGTTCAAAAGCTGCAAATCATCAACAGGCTGTGTTTGCCTGAGCTCTTCAAAAGGAATTTCAATTCCTGCAGCCATCATTTATTCATAAATCCAATAAAATTGTTTCACTTGTTCATTTACATTTGCAGAAATGCCTGTTGATTTCCTCCTCAGCTGAGTGCTATTAAAGCATGGAGTGCAATGGCTGGATTCTGATTGGTACCCACCAACTTGAGGGGTGTACAAGGAGAGATGCAATGGTCAGTTGACAGTTACTGCCAGTTTGGGTAAAGTTTGTTTCTTGTCATCAAACACAATACTGTGAATGAAGACAGTTGAGCCTGTGCATGAGAAAACCAACAATTTGAGTTCCGACCAGGTCTGACACAAACTGGGCTGTACATTCACAGAAAATGGATAGAGGCTTGAAATTTTGGATTTAGAAAGTAGAGGTATCTTCTGAAAAATAATTAATTTCTTGAGACCCATAACACAGAATGTTACAACCCAGATGTTGTGAGATGTGTTGATCGTCCGTCAATCTAATTCAGTGGCGACAAAGTTTATTTGATAACGGTAGTGTATAACATCAAATACAAACCAAGGTTGCGTTATAAGTTTGGCTCCGTATATTTGCTTTTGGCATGAATCTATTTTAAGCCCTCGTCACACATAAGCAAGAATCACTCCACATAGATTTGCATTTTATTGTGAAAATGAATTTTTGTCCTCTTTCCTCAACTAACATAGCTATTGACTGGGACATAAAGCAATACCTCAAACAAATGAAAAGTAGTTTTCGCAATTAAACACAAGTCTACGTCGAGATATTTGCTTATGTGTGACAAGGCCGTAAATGACACAATTTTAGAGCCAGCAACTGACTCAAGTACAAAATCTAGTTCAGATACTGTTTTAAAGTATTGTGGAACCAATTTTCAGTATGACAGTTTTGTTTGGCATAATTTCTTGGACTCAGATAAAAAGAGAAAGAAGCCTTATGATTTCATTGATTTGTCTGGTGTGAGCCTGGCCTTAGGAAAACCTGCTTTGTCATAATTGAGCCACGACCCAAGAAATCCTGTCCTTGGAGTTTCTGACCAGGTCTGACACAAGCTGGCCTGTACAGTCACAGAAGTAGGTTAGAAGCTTGAGATTTCAGATTTATATCTCATTGATGAATTGTACTATCCGAGTAGCGAAAACAAAGGCGTTGATCATCAGTTCAGTTTGTATGTTGCTATGTTGACTTTAAGACAATCACTTTGTATTAAATTTGCACAAATGATAGTATTTTAGGGGGACAGCTTGTTTCTTACCAGTGGTTTGAAAATCATGGGCAGGTTTACTTGTAAGTTGGCTCAAATAATTGTGATACCTATGCTGTATTGGTCTATATTGAATTTTGCACAAATTAGCGTTGAAGTAAGAAAAACTGTCTTCCTGATTTCTGACTATTCTAACCTTAAAACCAGCCTGCACAGTCAGACCTGTTAATTATCTTGAAATTTAAGACTCAAAGTTTGTCAAATTGTGCTTAAATCAAATAACATGCTAACAGATCAGCTTGGGCAGATGCATGTCTGATCTGTGCCTTTGTTGGTTGTATAGGCAGGAACCAATGTTTCTAAAGACGCAGATAGAACCTTAAAAACAGACCTATTGTCACTTCTACAAATTGTTTGTACAGTGTGAAGCTGAATGTTGTTCTGCTAGTCACAAGGAAATCCAGTTAACATAGAGCATGTTTGTGAGAAAAGCAACAATTTGGGTTCAGACCAGGTCTAACACAAACTGACCTGTACAGTCACAGGTGCAGGATAGAAGCTTGAGATTTCGGATTTAAAAAAAAGAGGAATTGTACTATCCGTGTAGCGAAAACAAAGGCACTGATCAGCTGTGCAGTTACTGCACAGCTGATCTGCGCCTTTGTTTTTGCATAAGCAAATTGTTGGTTTTCTGATGCAGCAGCTCACATAAATGCTTCGTCTAATAACGTCCATTTACATTCACTTGAATGACCATTTCTGTGTTGTGTATTCATTGGAGTGGGACGTTTTTAATAGAATAATCGCCAAACAATTGACTGTTGCTTGCTCGACTGCAGCTGCAGATATTTATTAACCAATGACACTTGACGATTTTTCAAAATCGTTTTGTATTGATGCGTGGTGTTCTATGTAAAAGGATTGGATTTGCATCGGATTGACGGTCGAATTAATCAATGTCCAGCATTAAGTTAGCAAATACGAGGATGTTATTTAAGTGGTCGATGACATTAGTGCGTGAAGTCTGGATAATGTTAATTGCTTCTTAAGAGTAGATGATCATCAAGTACTTGATATTAATGCCTGAATAATTATTACAATGGTATTGTAATTATTGCAAATTATTTGTTTACTTGAAGGTATTGATATCATGTTGAAATAATATTTATTTAGACTTTTTGTTAAAATATTTATAGGTATATAGGTTATAATTCTGCTATTTTTGCAGGAATGTACATTGAAGAAAAAAGAACAAAGACAGAATTATATATATATAATTCTGATATGCAAATTTAAGACAACATTTTAAAAAATTAATACACTTAAAACATGAACAAACTTTAATAACAAAGAAAAAGATGCAGAAAACACCATTTTCAAATGTGATTTGTCGCTGATTTGCAATAAAATCCAAAAACTGTATAGAGTGATATTTAATATACGCTTTTCTGTCTTTTGAAAAAAAAGTGTTTCTGATTGTTACTTCTAGGATTTTAGGGAGGAGGGATGAAGTGTTGGAATTTACAGACGATTCGTGTTGGAATAGAAAGTTTGTGTACAGACATTGATGTTGGAAATATTGTCCTGTGAGGAGTTTATCATGCAACTTTGTAAGTACCATTCTTCCCATGAGAAAACTGGCAATTTGGATTTCCGACTAGGTCAGACACAAACCAAGCTGTACAGCCACAGAAGCAGGCTAGAAGCTCAAAATTGTATTTAAGAAGAAGGGCGATTGTACTCTCTGTGTAGTGAAAAGGAAGACATTGATCAGCTGTGCAGTTACTGCACAGCTGATCTGCGTCTTTGTTTTCGTCGATGCATGTTGTTGGATTTCTTATGCGGCAGCTCAAATTTTATAATTCATTTTTCTCTCAAAAAATAATTTTGATTAACCTTCACAATCTTACAGGTTGTTCTTATAGAACAATATGCTATAACCCAAACATCAAGATAGTGAGCATGGTGGCCCGGTGTTTTATGCATGTAGTTTATACGTCAGACTTTAGAGCAAGGGGTAAAGGTTTCAAGTCCCACTAGTGTCTGCTTGTGCCTTTGAGCGAGACAAATTACTTTCTCACAGTTCTGGTTTAAACCAGTGAAGCGCTTGCTCCAGCTCAACATGACTGAAAAATTGTTGACTGGGACATCAAACTACACAACAAACCAACCAACCAACATCAAGATGCCCTTTTGGCTCAGTTAAACTTCTGTTTTGTATAAAAGGGGTCATGGGTTTGATCATGGGCTATTGAGATCTTTTGGAGTTGAATTTTAACCAAGGTTCTTATCTCAGATAATTTATATGGGACCAATTGTTCAAAACTTAGCTAAACATCATCTTTAAAACTCAACCTCAACTCGTTAAGTAAATGCTGACTTTATGTTATTTTTATATAAAATGTGAGAATCCTTTGCATTGCAAAGGTTTATCAACAAAAAATAACAGTTTATTTGTAATATTCATGTTTGAAATTTTAACAAATCGTTAACTAACAGTGTCGTTAATTTTGAACAACTGGGCCCTATTTGTGTAATGTTAAGATGGAATACAATTATGCCATTGTAATAAATACAGCCGTTGTAAATGCCCATGCAAATGTTAAAGTACGCAGGGATCAGGAAATGGCACAATCAGAACAAAAGTTCCACTCCAAAAACCGAGGTAAGAAAATACTTAATTGATAATCATGTACTGATAGAAAGAGGCTGAGTGAGCAGCTATTTCCCAACAGGTGGCCACTAAGTCATGCTAAATATATGAAAACATACAAATGAGGTGCACAAAACTACAACACCAAAACATAAAACAAGTAGAATCACAACAGAAGTATTGCCTTATAAGTGCGAGTAATACATATTTATCAGCCATTGTATAAAATGGCTTGAAATACCTCAATTATCTTTTATACAATACAGTATTTGTTGACCTATGAAATATTGGAACTGTTGTCATCGGATTCCTGTAGCCAATGGTATACTTTAGTCCTGGACAAATGGTATACTGTAAATTCGGAAATTTTTGTGAGAACTTAATTTTCTCAAACATTCGTGAATTTGATGCCTAGCGAATTCATTATTCTCGCTAATCGATATATGAGTCAATGTCAAAATTCGTCAAATTTTGAATGTGGGGAAAAAATAAAAAGCACCTGAAAGAAAGTTAAAATTTTTTTGTGTGAAAGTAACAAGCTAACCCTAAAGTAATCAAAACAAACTAAAGGTAATCTTAACAACCAATCAGATTGCTTAAATAGATCGTCAAAAGTCACATGACCAGGAAAAATGTCCATACCGTAACAAAATTTAAATTGTGTTTTTCTTTTGAATATGCAACAACTTTTTATTTCTGATGTATGCAATCCAATAAACAGATTGTTTCTACACATGTACTGAAGAAAAAAAATCTACAACTGTAATGATAGTAGAAAAAACAGTGATCATACAAGCAAAAACGACTTTTTACAGATTTTAGATGTTTTCCGCTTTAAATAACATTTTTAAAAAGCATGTTGCTATACAACAACAATACTGCAGACAATTTATTCATCTTGATAATGTTGATTTTGTGGTAATGATCCACATGAAGTCTTTATAAAGAACTTATTTTTAGAAATTTATTACCGTTACGGTACTGGACAAGATGCATGTTACGGTATGGACATTTTTGACTTTGGGCATTAATTATGTTGCTAAATGAAGACAGTGATTAAAAAAGATGTTTATTTATTTTCACCGAAAAATCCTCTTAGTGTGAATGCAAAAGAATGTAAACATAGAAAAGCAACTAATAAAATGTTACACAGTATATTCTTTTCTTATGTTGTTACGGTATGGACATTCTCTGTTACGGTATGGACATGATCTTATATTGATAAAATTGTTACGGTAAGGACATTTTTAGAATAAATATCAATGCTTGCCTTTTTGATAGCACTACAGGCAAGAATGATTGAATGATATAACAAGTATTTAATCTTTTGGTATCTTCTATGGTGATTTAAGTCTAATAAGTTTTGTTGGTTTTCTGGTACAGTTAAACATTCTGAGATATCGTTACGGTATGGACCAGCATGTTACGGTATGGACATAACACATTTTGTAGGAAATAATTGCTCTCAATCATAATCCTGATAGCTTTCTTTTTCAATAAAATAATATATTTTACATGACATACAATTGTATTGCTTCTAGTTTCGATTTCCAAATGATTTTCCAGAAAAGGCATGGTATTTCACCAAAATGTCTTTACCGTAACGGAATAATTCCTATGAACGTATTTGTCTAAAAATTTCATTTATAAAATTGGGTTTTAATAATCCTATTACTCTAATTGAAACAAGTTACAGTTTCTCATAGCAAATATATCTACATAAATAACACACAGGTTAATTTATTTTGCTGTTTATCAGTTGATGTCCATACCGTAACAATACGAGTCCTTACCATAACATTTTATTTTGTTATGGTAAGGACTGTTACGGTAAGGACATATTTTAAGTAATTTCTATCTTAAATAATGATAGTTCGTCTCTCACTAATGAGAAAGACCATCATTATTTCTTGAATTGTGCTGATGTGTGTTGGTGAGTTCTTTGATGGCTGACTAGGCCAATTCTGGCTCTAAACTGTCGATTGCAAGTAGAGCAAGTCAATGTCATAGAGTCTGCTGGTGGCACATTTGTTTTGGCTTTGCGCTCTCTTTGCTTTCTTTCAGCTTCAAAGATTCTCTTCTTTTCATAGAGAGCTGCTCCTTTGTTGATGAGACCTCGCCACTTTGATCGCTCCTGTGCAGTCTGTTCCCAGGACCCCATTGGTATTTCGAAATCCTTCAGAGAGGCTTTGAGGGTGTCTTTGTAGCGTTTCTTCTGGCCACCTTGAGAGCGCTTTCCCTCCTGTAGCTCTCCATAGAAAACTTTCTTTGGAAGTCGCGCATCAGGCATTCTTATAACATGGCCAGTCCATCTTAGCTGTGCTAGCTTTAAGACTGTATGCATGCTTTGCATCCCTGCTTTCCTCAGGACCTCTGTGTCTGGAATCTTGTCCTGCCACTTGATTTTTAACAACTTTCTCAAACAGCTTAAGTGGAAATGGTTAAGTCTCTTTGCATGGCGTTGGTATACTGTCCAGGTCTCACATGCGTACAAGAGGGTTGGCAGTACCACAGCCTTGTAGACTTTCAGCTTGGTGTCAAGCTTGATTCCATTTCGCTCCCAGACATTTGCACGGAGTCTTCCGAATGCCACACTAGCTTTTGCAATTCTGGCAGTGATCTCATCATCAATATGCACTGCTCTGGAGAGAGTGCTTCCCAGGTAGGTGAACTTGTCAACAACTTTCAGTTTTTGCCCATTCACAGTGATGGTTGGTTCATTATATGGTTTTCCGGGGGCTGGTTGGTGTACAACCTCTGTCTTTTTTGTGCTGATTGTGAGATCATAGTTATCACATGACTGTGAGACTTGATCCATGGCTCTTTGCATTTTTGCCTCTGTGTTGGCATTCTTATCCATATCATCTGCATAGAGGAGATCATCTAGCACATCAGTCTGGACCTTAGTTTTGGCTTGCAACCTTCTGAGGTTGAATATGTTGCCATCAAAACGGTACCTAATTGGAAAACCAGTGTCACTGTCCTGAAAAGCATCCATAAGCATGGCAGAAAACATCATGCTGAACAGTGTTGGTGCCAGAACACAGCCTTGTTTGACCCCATTTGTTACTTCAAATGGTTCAGAGAACTCTCCATCATTTTGCACACGTGCCTGCATGCCATCATGAAACTGCCGCACCATAGCTATGAATCTGGGTGGACAGCCAAACTTGGCCATGATTTTCCAGAGTCCATCACGACTAACAGTGTCAAAAGCTTTGGTGAGGTCAACAAACGTCATGTATAGATCTACATTCTGTTCTTGGCATTTCTCCTGAAGCTGTCTTGCTGTGAAGATCATGTCTATTGTCCCTCTGTCTTTTCTGAATCCACATTGACTTTCTGGGATAAGTCCCGTCTGATCAAGATGAGCATTCAGACGATTTAACAGAATTTTTGCAAGTATCTTCCCAGCAATTGATAGGAGGGAGATGCCTCTGTGATTGTCACAGACTTGAGGATTTCCTTTCCGCTTGTATAGGTGGATTATGGATGCATCCTTAAATTCTTGTGGGATAGCCTCCTTCCTCCACATACAGTGAAACAACTCTGTCAGTTTCTCTGCCATGGGTAGCCCCCCAGCCTTGTAAACTTCGGCAGGAATTGCATCTGCACCTGGGGCTTTGCCAGATGATAGTTGTTGAACTGCTTTTCTTGTTTCCGTAACGGTAGGAAATTCATCTAACAGAACATTGCACTCTATCTGTGGAAGTCTGTCGATTGCATCCTGATTGATGCTTGATGGTCGATTAAGCACACTATTGAAGTGTTCTGCCCACCTTTCCAAGATAGCTTCTTTATCTGTGAGAAGAGTGTTTCCATCTGCACTGAGCAATGTGGTGGCTCCAGAACTCTTTGGACCATAAATGGTTTTCAGTGCATCATGAAATTTCTTCATGTCCTTTCTATCCGCAAAAGACTGAATTTCTTCTGTTTTCTTCCTCAGCCAGGAATCTTGCATGTCCCTAAGCTTGGTCTGGACTGTCTTACAAATGTTGCTGTAGGCTGCTTTCTTTGATACTGAGCTAGTATCATCTTGATGTGCCTTGAGCAAACGGTGCTTTTCTTCAAGAAGCCTCTGAATTTCATCATCATTCTCATCAAACCAGTCTTGATGTTTGCGAGATGGATGGCCTAAGGTGCTTGCAGCTGAAGAAAGAACTGTTTTATGGAAAACTGTCCAGTTTTCTTCGGGGTCCTCTGAACTGAGATTCATTGCATCCAGTTGGTTGCAAATGTCTGTTAAGAAATCTTGTCTCATGCTGTCTTTATTCAGCTTTGAGACATCCAGTCTCTTAGGAGCTTTCTTGCCTTGAGGTCGCCTCGCAGGCTGTATTCTTAGGTTGAGTTTGCTGACAACCAGTCTATGATCTGTCCAGCAGTCTGCACCACACATAGTCTTTGTCACTTTAACATCCTGCCTGTCTGTTCTCCGCACTATGACATAGTCTATGAGATGCCAGTGTTTGGAACGGGGATGCATCCAGGATGTTTTGTTCCTATTAGGTAGACGGAAGACTGTGTTGGTGATTAGAAGATCATGTTCAGCACACTTCCTGAGAAGCAAGAGACCATTGCTGTTGCACTTTCCAACCCCTTCTGGACCTATAACTCCTTCCCAGGTCTGGTGGTCTGTACCCACTCTGGCATTAAAGTCGCCAAGAAGGATAAGCTTGTCTGTGCAGGGTGTTGCAGAAATAACATTGTCTAGGTCATCATAGAACTTGTCCTTGACCTCATCTGGATTGGTCATTGTGGGTGCATAAGCACTGACAATAGTTGCATGTTTATTGCCTGACAGAGGAAGTCTCAATGTCATTAGACGGTCATTAATGCCTTTTGGCAATCCTGACAGCTTACCAACAAGTTCTGTTTTGATGGCAAAGCCAACTCCTGCTTCACGCCTTTCTTCACTTTTGCGTCCACTCCAGAAGAAGGTGTATCCAGCACCAACTTCTTTGATCTCCCCAACATCTGCGAACCGAGTCTCACTCAATGCAGCTATCTGTATATCATACCTCCCAAGTTCTCTGCCCACAAGGGCCGTTCTACGCTGTGGTCTATCTGACCCAGCACTATCCATTAAAGTGCGCACATTCCATGCGCCAATCCGTAAGGGGATTACTCTAGCTTTTTTCTTTGTATTTCGACCGCTTAAGGGGATCCCCGCTGATCGCGGTTAACCAGCCAGGGGGTTTGAAGCAGGCAATTGTTTAGGGCACCTTTTCTAGCCCCTTCCCCATGCTACGGGGGTGAGCAGTGCGGTCCTAAATAGGTCTGCTCAGTCACTCAGCCGCCTGCCGAATTCTGCTTACTGCTTCTCCTCACAGAAAGCGACCATTAGAACCGAGCCGCCTGTGTGCAGGTCTGCAACTACAGCTCCCAGTGTGTCCTACACCTGCTGCTTCGCCACTCGCCCATCGCCACAGGACTTTGTAGGTATGTGGGTGCAAGTGTGATGAAATTGTTGTGTATGCAAGTGCTTGTGTGTTGAGAAATAAGATGACATGCGCTATGAAATTGGATTATAGTGAGGAAGAGGTGCGCAACGTCAACCTCACTCTCTAGTCCTCGCCCAGCTGCGCCCAGAGGCAAGACACAGGTCAAGACGTCTGGAGTTGGGTTTGGATGCAGTGGATGACCGTAACATCTTTAGTGCCTTGTCACGCTCTGCATGTTCCACAACATGTTGCTGTATCGCTTTCTGAACCGTTGAATCAGATGATTTCTTCCGCTCCATCTACCGAAACAGTCTTTGCATATCTGGACTAGGCATATCCAGACACACAGGTTTGATTTTGGAGTTTCCTTCTCCTAGATGAATTGCTGGCCACAGCTGAAGAGCTCCATCTACCCTTTCTTAAATAATAGTAATGCATTAAAACATGGTAGCAAAAGTGGTTTGCTATTGAGAAATGTAATTGGATCAATATGTCAGAATCAGACCTTTTTCAAAGTATTCACTGTGCTTATATCTCGTTACGGTCAGTGGACACACAAAAAATATACTCTTCTGGGCTTACTCACTGAAACAGTATTTTCCTTGAGCAGTTCAGTAGCAGCATTTCCAAACACATGCAATGCTTGTAAATAGAAAGTGCCCAGTGAGCATGACAGATAATCAGATTTGCCAACATACGGGATCCTATATTATTTTGTCGATTTATCACTGCGTTACGGTAAGGACATAAATCCAGGGACGGATTTATTATTGCCAAAAAATATGAAAAATAAAATGAAATATCCCATTTTGAAACCTCTTATATTTACCTTAATAGTGTTCTTTTTGATACAACCAGTCAAAACTACCCAAATATTTACAGCAACTTGCAAAAGTTGTGCTGAATCTTCAATTTTTTTCGAGGGACAGGCAAAAATGATGAAAAATGAGGTTTTAAATCTGCAAAAAAGGTATTTCTACACCAATCAAATACTGTTTTATCATTTACTATTATCAAGCATGATCAGTAGTATCATATGAAACAAGAAAATTATAGCATGTTCTTAGTAACATGCTATATGGAGGGGTTCATAGAAATTTGGAAGTTTAAAATAATATGAGATTGTGATAGAAGTCTACACTGACAAGAAGAATGATTCCTTTAGTAACGTATAGTGCATTTTCATACCAAATAAAACAGATACTGTGTTAAACCGTGAATTGCTTCATCACCACGTCTGAAAAATAAATTGTTGACTTGACCTTTCATTAAAACTTAAAAGAAACAAACAAACATATGTAAAATTCCATCAGCAAAGAAAGTTTTATTCTTGCTGTCTGAGTGACCCAAAGTTGTATAGCGTGCTTGTGCCTAACCTGAATAGATTCTCTGAGTCTCCAAACAACGATTTAAAATACATGATGAAAGTTTGATTTTGCTAGGGCCAATCAGAATAATACTAAATATCACATAATCAAGCAATAATGGAAGGACAGTGTGAATCCAGTATGGTTCGAATTTTATAAACCTGTGCTATAAATACAATTTAAATTTAAGGTTGTGTGACATAAGCCAAAATCTGCTAGCATGTGACCCAAATGGTATAATCTTAAAAGTGAGGTTAAACCGAAACGCTAAAATCTTCATCCATAAGGCTTGGTTAGGGGTAGTGTGATCTGATCCAGACTTTGCCTTAGCTGTTTGTTTTGTAAATAACACTGACAAAATATCTCGGGCATTCACCTAGATATACTCTATTTTCCGTGACAAAAATGTGAAACAATACATGTCTGTAGACATGTTACATTTCAAGATGACGTTTTCTGTAAACATACTTTCAAAACTTAAAAAAGTCACATAGTTGAAACAGCAAATAAATGAATCAAAAGTTTCCGAATTCCCCAGAATTTTTCCTAAAATCTGATATGAGCCTGTGCGTGAGAAAACCAACACTTTGGGTTCCAACCAGGTCCGACACAAATCGGGCTGTACAGTCACAGAAGATGGATAGAGGCTGGAAATTTCGGATTAAGAAAGCAGATGAATTGTACTATCCGTGTAGCGAAAACAATGGCGCTGATCAGCTTCACAGTTACTGCGAAGCTGATCTGCGCCTTTGTTTCGCCTATGCAGATTGTTGGTTTTCCCATGCCGTGGCTCATATATCTTTTGTGAACTTTTGCACTACAGCAATTTAGATATTTTTTCACCACTTTAAATTACAAACGGTTGCATTTTAAGAGTTCGATAAATATCAATACATTTATTTTTGTGTGGCGTCGTGTGATGTAGCATAAATCCGTACTGTAAGAAATCCGGTTTAGGTGCGGTTTTCTTGCGTTCTAAGTAAATCACAATATATATTGTTGTGTACATAAAATTCTTCACATGCTACTATGTGGTGACCCATGATTAGCTTTGTAGCTTTGATATTATCAATGTCCGGAACGGACAGTATCGGTTCGTCTCGGACAGTTTGGTCGAATCCGGTAATTCGTGATACCGCATGTCAATCATCTATGTACAGCGGACGTGAAAGAGAACATTGTATTGGAAACAACATAATTTCATATGGATCGTTTCCCGATAAAACCCGATAAATAGGTCAACGAGAGAGCTCGTCCAAATCTTATAATTTAAAAACATTTGAAACTAAGCAACCCTAGTTAATATCATTAAACAATACATCTCAAGTTTAATTTTATTATAAGCATCGTATGTACTGATCATGTTAGCGTGAAGAAAATAGATTTATTTATCGAAGTGAAAGTGACAAAAAATGGCCGACAAAACAAACACTAGCCTAGTCTAGCCTCGAAGTGTGAGGCCCAAGAAAGGGAATTCAATATCGTGTATAGAAACAGAAATGAAAATGCACCTTCATAAACCCCTAAGGAGCCTTCTTACGTCAAATGATTGACAGAATACTGAAAACATATGGAGAGGTCAATTCTACGGCTAATGGCTACCCTCCAGAAAACTCAAATCAAGATCTGGTAAGTGGTTTTCATAAAATATTGAGAAGACAAGAATTTTGACGAATTTTGACATTGACTCATATACCATAATGACTACATGAGCACACATTGGCTTATTCAAGACTTAACAAATATTTCTGAAGTAGGAAATTAATCAAAATTTGCAAAATCATCAGGAAAACATGTCCGTGAAATGTATATCCCCTTCAACCCCACTTTTGTAGTAAAACTGGGGGATACAGGGGTACACATATTTTTCTTATTTTTGCTCTAAAACATAAATTGTGGCTTCTCGTTAGTACCGCCTCGCCGAGGCAGTTCTAACTTGTATCCACAATCTATGTTTTGAGCAAAAATAAGAAAAATATCAAATTTTTTCTACTGAAAATTTTCATTTTTTCCAACACTAAGAAATATCTGTATATCGCATGGGTTTTTCATAATGAAAAGTGAGTTTACTGTAGTTCCTTTAGGACTTTGCTGCAACTTGGGCTACTCTACGGAGGCAGTATAATTGAATTGGAATGAGCATGGCATATCATTATGAAAACTTGCCCATGCAATACACGTACATGTATATGCTTTAAAAATTGAAAATTTTTAGCAGAAAAATGCTAAAAATTTTGATATTTTATTTTTGCTCAAGACATAGATTGTTGGTACACGTTAGAACTGCCTCGGCCAAAGCAGTTCTAACGAGTACCCAAAATCTATGTTTTGGAGCAAAAATAAAAAAAAATAGGTATACCCCTGCATACCCCAATTTTGCTGTATAAAAGTGGGGTTTAAGGGGGTATACATTATACGCACATGTTTTCCTGATGCATAAAACCATCCATTAACCTTATTATTATTGATAAAATTTTAATGGCATAAACTATTCAACTTGATATATTTAGTAGGTAAATGTCTGATTGAAATCCCCAGAACTAATTTCCAGGAAAATCTCTCCTATTAGTTAGGCGCTGATGTATGAAACCACTTCTTTCCCAGTAAGCTGGCACCCTAGAAACACCTTCTAATGAGGTAGTTTAATGGATTTTACATTATGAGAGCAAATGATCTAATAATCATAGAAGAATCCATAACCACAGACAATTTCTGTGTTTTCTTTGGAAATATATCAAGAGGTGATTTGTTTAGACATGGTGCGGAGATGTAACAAGTGGATCCTCACCTTGCTATCAAAAATTACTAAAAGATGACAGAAAGATGCACTTAAATTTGTGTAAGTTTTCCGAATGACTTGTCCAACGAATAACTGAGGAAAAATTAACAAATTCACAAAAACAGAACAAATTTCACATGTTCATAATACTTTCATGTTAATACTATGACAGTTCCATTTTCTTTGCATTGTTCTATTTCCTTCAATTACAAGTTTGTCATAACTAGCGTGACGCGAGAAAATTGGTTTTGGGGGTTTCCGACTTGGTCTGACACAAATTGGCCTGTGCAGCTACAGAAGATGGCTAGAATTTTCAACTTTCGGATTTAGGAAGAAGAGGAATTGTGCTATCTGTGTAGCGAAAACAAAAGGCGCTGATCAGCTGTGCAGTTACTGCACAGCTGATCTGCGCCTTTGTTTTTCGCATAGGCAAGAATTCGGTTTACTCACTATCTTATTGCCTGATTTGTTTGTTGTATTTTTCTGTGATTTCTATCAGGTACAAGATGATCTAAAGATAGATTCTGTATTGTTACAATTAAAGCACCTGTCAAAATATTAGACTCAGACAGAAGCAGCAGCCATGATTGATGGGTAAGGGAACTATTGCAGCCATGGAGAATCTAAATCTGAAGATGCAGTAAAACACAAATGCTCTTGTTAAAGATGCTGGTTCTTCTATTCTCAAATGTTGTATTTTGGCCCTCAGGTGAGCAATGTTGCCCTTTCGGCTACTTGTTTTATATGTCTTCGCACTTGAAACAAATATGAGCTACCACAAAAGAAAACAATTTACTTATGTGAATACAAAGGCACAGATCAGCTGTGCGGTAACTGCACAGCTGATCAGCCCCTTTATTTTCGCTACATGGATAGTACAATTCCTCTTCTTCTTAAATCCAAAATCTCAAGCTTCTAGCCTACTTCTGTGACTGTACATGCTGGTTTGTGTTGGACCTGGTTGAAAACCCAAATTGTTAGTTTTCTTATGCGAAAGCTCAGTCATTATTTTTGAGTATTTTTGTTTGCTGTACTTGGGCAAGTAAACTCAATGTACTCTCAATCCTCCCTCTAGCATTGGATATTCTGGAAATGGTAATAGAATTGCTTGTCTGTTCAGAAGATTTCCAATGAAATATAGATAAATCACAGGCTCATTGTTGCTGCTTAAAGTCTTTGTTGTGTATTATTTCACATTGGTTATCCAGAGACAATCAACTTAACTGAGAACAACAAACACAGACGAAATCAGTAAGTGACAAATATTAGGGAGCAAAAATATTCATTCTGGTCCATGGCAAGTTGTTCCCACAGAAGTGTTTGCATAATATGAGCCCCTATGAGCCACGATGCCAGAAAACCAGTCTTCGGAGTTTCCGACAAGGTCTGACACAAACCGAGCTGTACAGCCACAGGAGCAGGCAAGAAGCTTGAAGTTTCCGATTTTAGAAGAAGAGAAATTGTACTATCCGTGTAGCAAAAACAAGGGTGCTGATCAGCTTTGCTGCGAAGCTGATCTGTGCCTTTGTTTTCGCATAGGCAAAATCTGGTTTTCTCAAGATGCGGCTCAACAGGCTTATAATGATTTCATCTGTCTTAGTTGTTCTTCAATAGTGTTGGTTATCTCTGGATAACTAGTGCGCATTATATAATAGTGCTTACAGGAAGAAATTTCTGTTCCATTGTGCCTGTGCAAGCATGACCTGAGAAACCTATGTCTGCACATTTTTAGCTCACCTGAGCCGTCAGGCTCACAAGGTGAGCTTATAGTATACCCATGCTCCGTCGTCCGTCCGTCCGTCCGTTGTCCGTCCGTCGTCCGTCCGTCGTCCGTCGTCCGTCCGTCCGTCGTCCACCATTTTCAAAGATCTTCTCCTCTGAAACCGCTTGGCCAATCAAAGCCAAATTTTACATGAAGCATCTATGGGAAGGGGGAACCAATGTGTATATAAATAATCCAGGTCACATGACCAAGATGGCCGCCATGCCCATATATGGTAAAAACCCTTCAAAAATCTTCTTCTCCGGAACCACTGGACCAATTTCAACCAAACTTGGCATGAAGCATTAATGGCTCAAGCACTACAATGTGTATATAAATCATGACCCTATGATGACCTTGACCTATTTTACGGCAAGGTCAACATAGGTCGCGAATGCATTTGAAAGGGAAAAATTGTTAAATTGTCATTTAAAGGAATAATCTTGCAGAAAATGAGCAGTAGGACTGAATATTAATGATTCTGAAAAAAATTGGGCACCAGGGGCTCATCCGCCCCCACCCCGGGGCAATATACATGTATATCTCCATAATATTCAAACATCTTCTCCTCTGAAACCGCTTGGCCAATCAAAGCGAAATTTTATGTGAAGCATCAATAGGAAGGGGTAACAAATATGTATATAAAAAATCCAGGTCACATGACCAAGATGGCCGCCATGCCCATATATGGTAAAAACCAAAAATCTTCTTCTCCAGAACCGGTTGACCGATTTCAACGAAACTTGGCACGAAGCATCGATGGCTCAAGCACTACAATGTGTATATAAATCATGACCCTGTGATGACCTTGACCTATTTTACGGGAAGGTCAACATAGGTCACCAATGCATTTGAATGGGGAAAACTTTTAAAATGTCATTTAAAGTGAAAGTCTTGCAGGAAATGGGCAATAGGACTGTATATTAATGATTCTGAAAAAAATTGGACCCCAGGGGCTCATGTGCCCCCACCCCGGGGCAATATACATGTATATTTCCATAATATTCAAACGTCTTCTCCTCTGAAACCGCTTGGCCAAACAAAGCCAAATTTTAAGTGAAGCATCTATAGAATGGGGGAATCAATGTGTATATAAATAATCTAGGTCACATGACCAAGATGGCCGCCATGCCCATATATGGTAAAAACCCATCAAAAATCATCTTCTCTGAAACCAATAGACTGATTTCAAGGAAACTTGGCGTGAGGCATCGATACTCCAATGTATATATAAATCATGACCCTGTGATGACCTTGACCAAGTTTATGGCAAGGTCAACATGGGTTGCCTGTGCATCTAAATTGGGAAAACTGTTAAAATGTCATTTGAAGGAAAAAGCCAACAGGAAATTGGCAAATGGACAGAATATTGAAGATTCTGAAAAAAGAAAATGGCCCAAGGGCTTATCTGCCCCTGCACTGGAGTTAAATACCATAATATTCAAACATGTTTATTGTTTGATCATGCAGCTGATCTCAGGTGAGCGTTTACAGGACCATTGGTCCTCTGGTTGTATTTTCACTCCTTTGTGATTGGTGATTTTAATGCCTATCGAAATACACCGGTTATCCAGATACAACCAACATGGCTGAGAACAATCAATGCAGATGAAATCAATATGCGACAATAGTTAATAAAATACCTGTCTGGGAACAACTTTTTATGGATCCCAATGAGCTGTGGAAAGTTGTTCCCACACAGGCATTTGCTTACGACAGTCTTGTAATAAAATTCATCTGCATTGGTTGTTTTCAGTTGCGTTAATTGTCTCTGGATAACCGGAATGTTAAAGATAGAATCAACATTAACTTTATTTAAACTGGCTTCACTTTAACTTTATTTAAACTGGCTTCACTTCAATTCCCTATCTCACTGCAATGCGACTACTGGTGACTAATTTGCAAAAAAAGATTAACGATCTACATAACTTTCACGATGCAGTCTCATTGAATGGACATCTATGCATCAATTTCGCAAATAAACTGCCTAATTTTGCAAATATATCTCACAACTGTGGCCCGATAGTAGCGAGACACTCGTGCGACTGTCGCGAGACATTGTGAGAGTGTCTCAAGACGTTCTCACGAATGTAGCTTTGTTTCTTTTTCACATGTACGACAGGAA
The DNA here is from genome assembly GCA_964017185.1 of Rugalucina vietnamica. Taxonomy (NCBI): domain Eukaryota; kingdom Metazoa; phylum Mollusca; class Bivalvia; order Lucinida; family Lucinidae; genus Rugalucina; species Rugalucina vietnamica. The sequence goes on from OZ024880.1 coordinate 43,957,393, forward strand.
CAGGACATTCGTGAGAGTGTTTCACGACATTCATACGAATGTTGCTTAGTTTTATTCTCTCGCCAGATAGTCGCAAGTTGTATGCATATTTTCACAAGACTTTTGCGCGAGTGTTGTACGACATGTATACCAGTGTTACGAAATTGTCACATTTTAAATTTGCCAAAATTTTGTGGCGACAGATTCACGACAAAATCAATTAACATAAAATTTTTAAACATGTTTAAAACCTTCGCGACACATGAAAATTCTTGCGGCACTCACACTAACACGGTGGGTAGCCTTAACGGAATCTACGGGATCAAATCGCCTTTTCCGGCGCCTACGGGATCAGCAACGGAGTCTACGGGAATTTTATTGATTTTTACAAAAGGTTGCTTTCTTTCCGAGGTAGTTTAACACAAAAATAATCAGGAAAGACATAGAGTAAGTTTTGCACGGGACTTTTAAAAAATCACACAAAATTTTGATCAACATTGTGATTTAGTGCAGTATGATGCGTTTGCGTGCGTGACAATTTATTTGCTGCGATTGTGGTGTAAAATGAGGGACCGCCCCTAAAATGCATTATGCTGAGCTTCTATAATCCGGCTTCCTAGTAAGTTCGCCTTTATTTTGAACAGAATGATTCCTAATTCAATTTCTTTATGTATTGACACAATAGTTTGTGGTCAAAATAAAAGAATTTGCCCAAACATCTAATCAAAGAAGGACCGGCACCTAGGGGAATCTGGCACCACAGCCTAGGGGATTTTTCCATTATAAGTATATGGAGATTTGTTTTCAAATGCTAAAGGGCAGCTAACTCCAAACTCCGTTTTCTGCTCTTCTCAAGGGTGGTTTTCCCCTTTTTTGGGTGCGTGTCTTAGTTTACTGTAGCTATGTCGGTTTGATAGTTAGTATGGGAGAACAAATGAGCGTTGTTGGATCATGATGTTCAGGTGTTCAAGTTTTTTCCTCTTTGGGGCGAAAAGCCAAAGCATTTTTTTTTCTTTTTTGGGGGGGACCCGGAATGTATAGGACTATATTGTAACTGGAATAGTGGTCTATGGGTACCATAACCGCAAGGATAGCAATCCTATTATAAATACATTGATAAATACCTTTTTATCGGGAATTGTGGGATTTGCAGGGGTATACTTTTTGCTGAAAAGATCCACATAATGTATATTGTACAGAAATACAAAAAAATAAGATTGTTTTGTCGCCGTATACCAATGCAAGGTTATAATTGTAATTTTCATTTTGTACACAATTCCCTGAGGATCCGGTGCCAAATGATCCCGTTATGGCCGGTGCCTAAAAACGCATGTTTCTTCTGGATCCCGTAGGATCCGTTCCACCACGAAGCCTTTTGAACGATCACTTATTTGTGCTATATGCGTCAGATAAAGGACAAGAATGTAGTATTTACCTTTATTTAAGGGGAGTATAAAACAACAGTCTACGTTCTGATCGATTTTCCCGTCTTCGATTGGTAAAAGCAATAAAATTGAATCTTTAAAGGCCCTTTCTATTAGCCTTTAGAAATGCAGGGTGGAGAAAAGTACCGTTTTTGAACAGGTTCAGTGTCTCGAACTGCAGTTTTCTGTACAAAAGTAGTATGCCTGATATGTTCCGGGTCCCGTGAAATAGAATATACAATAATGTTACTTTTTTTTCTAAAAAAAATCTTCCGCTGAAGTAGTGTTCATTGCCAACTTCATCAAAAGAATTCCCGTAGACTCCGTTGCTGATCCCGTAGGCGCCGGAAAAAGCGATATGATCCCGTAGATTCCGTTAAGGCTACCCACCGTGACTAATGTTGCTTGAAAGTTCCGTGACTAAATTCACAAAACAGTCGCAAGGAATTCACATGCCATTGAGATACGAGATACTATAACTTTACAGGAATATGGAAGGTCAACACATATTACAGTGTGTACTTAAAAAAAACAAACAAAAAAAAAAACAAAAAAAAAACATCAGTTCTTAGTTCTTCAGTAAAAGAAAATGGTCTAGAAAAGTAAGTCAATCTTAGACGAAGTAAAATCATCAGAGTACAAAACTGCCCAGCATACTTAGAAATAAGAAAAAAGACACATGTCTCCAGGCTGTCTGTGAATAAGCTTGATTATAGAAGCAATATAGCCTATTACGGCATGAACTGTCTGGCCGTGTTTGTTACATTGTAAATTCTCCTGCTAAAGTGAAAATGATAGGACTAATTACTTGATGATTAAACCAAACCAATGTTCCAATTTGTACAATTTATATCTGACAGTCCAAGAGTTTACTCAGAAATTCATATTTTGCTATTAAATATTGAATGAGAAGTTCTTTAGAAAGGTCGTTTACGTGACATGTATGACAATCAAAATGAATGAGTCGCATCATGAGAAAACCAACAATTTGCATATGCAAAAACAAAGATGCAGATCAGCTTCACAGTAAATGCGAAGCTTATCAGCGCTTTTGTTTTCATCACATGGATAGTACAATTCAACTACTTTCTAAATAAAGCCAAAATTTCGAGCCTCTATTCAATTTCTGTGCTTGTATGGCTGGGTTTGTGTCGGACCTGTTGAATCTGTTCAGAAACCGCATCGCTGGGTTCCTCAATGTGTGGCTCAAATATTTGTACATTTCATGTTTAATTAAAATCCTTCAAGTCTAATTCCATCACGAAGACACTACAAAATGATGACATGCAATACTTACTGTGAACTGTTAATTCAGTAAAATTGCTTTTTTTCTTGTAACTCTGTCTAGAAAACACAGAAAATGATGATGTGTAACATTTGAGCTGTCACGTGAGAAAACCAACAATGTGGTTTCCGAATAGGTCCTATACAGTCAGACAAGCAGGCTAGAAGCTTGATGAAATTTTCGGATTTAAGAAGAAAAGACATTGTACTATCTAATATGTCTGTGTAGTGAAAACAAAGGCGCTGATCAGCTTCACGGTTACTGCAAAGCTGATCTGCGTCTTTGTTTTCGCATATGCAGATTGTTGGTTTTTTCATGAGGCGGCTCATTTATTGTAAACTGTTATTTCTGTAAAACTGCTTATCATTGTTTTCTTAAATTCTTTTACTAAACAATTGTCATGATGTTCATTCTTTTAAAACAAAAACATAAAATGAGCCGCGTCACGAGAAAACCAGATTTTTGCCTATGCAAAATCAAAGGCGCAGATCAGCTGTGCAGTAACAGCGCCTTTGTTTTTGCTATACAGATAGTACAATTCCTCTTCTTCCTAAATCTGAAATTCCATGCATCTAGTCATCTTCTGTAACTATATAGACTGCAAGGGTGGGGGATAGCCGGGCTAAAGTGTGGGGCAATTACTTTTCAAGTGCAGGGGAAATGATGGGGTTTTGACATTAGGATCCTTACCCCAGGGAGATTTTCTATTACGAAGGGCGAGGCAAAGAGCAGTTTGGACCTCCAGTTTGCCCCCTGGGGTGGGGCTTATAGCAGGGCACTGAAAGCTGAAAGTCATATTCCCCACCCTTCCCCCGTAGGTTGGGGAGCAGTGGTTACAAATGACTGGTTCGTAACTTGCTCACAAAGATTTATTGGTTTACAGTATATTCCAACATTTATAGATCAGTCCACAGCCTCTGAACAAAAGAGACAGCTGGATAAATGAGCTAAGTAATTCACTAATTAACTGCCATCTATCAAAGTCTTCGTACCAATTCCCAAGTCTGTACTGCAAGACCTCAATAAGATACAAACCATTGGCACTCCTGTATCCATCGCCTACTGCCTACTCCATTTCAGCAAATGGAATCTTACATTCGTACAAGTGTTGCGAAAATTTCGCATTATAAATTTGCCGGAATTTCACAGCGACAGGTTCACTGCACTCTCACGAACGTGTTCTCACTAACAAACGGTCTTGTGAAATATTTTGGCGAAAAAATTTGCATAAAATTTTTAAACATGTTTAAAACCTTCTCGACCAGTTCGCGACTAGTTTGCGACACATGAAAATTCTCACGACACTCGCACGAATGTTGTGCGAAAGTCTGGGACTGACTTTGCAAAACAGTCGCGAGAAATTCGCATGCCAGTGAGATACCAGCTTAACTTATACCATGGGGAGCTAAAAGTGTTTTGCTAAAAAAATAATCTGTTTTTCAAAAGTTTGGAACTGATGGTAATTACGCCCTACTTATTATCATGTAAGTGAGTGAAAGAGGGGAAACCTGTAGGCAGTGATTTATCTATATTTCATTGGAAATCTTCTCAGCAGACAGTCAATTCTATTATCATTTCCAAAATATCCGTTGCCAGAGGAAGGATTAAACAGTACACTAGGTTTCTTTCTCAAGATATGAGCGAGTACAAAGAAGTGGAACCGTCCATGTAAATATGTTTGAGCTGCAACACCCGCTTATTGTGCACAGGTCCGACATAAACCAGCCTGTACAGTCATAGGGGAAGGCTAAAAGCTTGCAATTTTGGATTTTAGTGGAAGAATAGTACTATCCTGTAGCGAAAAAGTTGCAGTTACTGCACAGTTTTTTATCTGTGTCTTGGTTTTCGCATATGCAGATTGTTGTTTTCTGATGCTACCAGCACATTTGAGCCGCCTCGTGGGAAAACCAACAATGTGGTTTCCGAACAGGTCCGACACAAATCAGGCTGTACAGTCACAAAAGTAGGCTAGAAGCTTGAAATTTCGGATTTGAGTAGAAGAGGAATTGTACTATCTGAGTAGCGAAAACAAAGGCGCTGATCAGCTTCGCGGTTACCGCGAAGCTGATCTGCGTCTTTGTTTTCGCCTATGCAGATTGTTGGTTTTCCCATGGGGCGGCTCATTCGTAGCTATAGTCTCAGTTTGCTGTATATGCAATCCAGGCCATGAACATTCTCAGACATAGGTTGATGATGTTAAAAATTTCCTGTCTTGTCACTTTTGTCACAGGGGACAGATTTTTCTATCATTGCCAGATTTTTCAATGCTTAAGTCTTTAAGAAACTAGGCATTACATTGACTAAAAGTATTCAGGAATCTGTCATGCGGTTACAGTTTTCTTAAATCCTGACCACGTTTTCCAATATATCTAAGTTGGTAAGAGAAATCATTTATATTGATTCATTTTATTACATTAAACTGTAGCGAATTACACAATTTATATTGCAAATTTTACTTTTGGGATCTGCTTCATTCTAGAATTAACACGAAGATGTAATTTTAAATCATGAATAAAACAAGATTTGCGCGGTTATATCATTCAATACACTATTTATGCCAGATCATATTAAAACAATTCATGCCGCAATCCCCCATGGGCTGTCAATCTTATTCGGTCGCTCTAGAAGTTGTTGGCCATATTTCAGAGACGCATTCGTTACAAGAGACAAGGCTTATTAGCCTCTAGAGTGTCTATTGGAAATAATTTTATCCAGCGAATTAAGTTCTCGGACCGCCATGAAAAGAAAATTGAATGGTTTACAAAGACAGCTAGACGATGAGGTTGAAAATGTATTAATCATAGAGATTTTGCTTGCGGTCTAATGGAATGAGGAAGAAAATTTTGCGGTCTATTTTACTGGAGAAATTCTGCTTCCTAACGCAGGGAATAAACCACAGGTTGACTTGGGAGAAATAGTCTCTCTCAATGAACAAACTTCTCCATATTTTCAGCTGAAAGAGAAGTAAAAATGTATAGAATATATAGGCAAATCTGAAATTTTTACGTCCAAACTCTTTCAAAATTTTCTTGGGGAGAGAAGAAACTTCTCCCTAATTTTTTTTAGGTAGCTTTAATCCTGCTATTAAACTTTTGCATTGTGTATTTTAGGGGATAGGCTCAAATCAGACAGTCAAGCAAATTGTAAATAAAAATTGAAAGAGAAATCCTTGAAGAGCAGTGAACATATTCATAAGCCTCGTCAGTGAGTGACCCTTCAGATTTGACAACATGGAGTCGAAAGAGAGTTACTGTAACATTGGATAGAGGCTCAAAACTGGCCCCGAGGTTATAAAACTTTTTTCAAGCTCAGCTCAGCTGAGCATGAAATTTCAACTGCTGATAAATGCTGAAATAGTCAAAAATTGTGGAAAATTCAGGTTCAAAACTCAAAAACTAGAAATTTATCCTGCTTATAAATGTTAAAATGCTAACAATTGTTGGCATTTTAACATTTATGAGCAGGATAAATTTTAGTCTCAGCTGAGCTGAGAATGAAAAAAGTTTTATAACCTCGGGGCCAGGTTTGTTGAACATTGAAAGTTGGGATCCTATCAGTTAAGATAAGGGACCTTGGTTGAAAGTCTCATCAGATAACTGGAGAAGCGTGTGACCCCTAGTGTGCAAGGCAAGTGCTATAGCCACTGCACGAGAAAGGCTTATGCGGGGACAAGTGGGGACACCTTGAGCTTGCTATTAGGCTATGTCACTTTTTGATTATGGCACTCCCATAGTTTTCTAATAGATCTTCTCCATATTTCCCATTAATCATGGCTGCTGCTTCTGTCTGAGTCTAATATTTTGACAGGTGCTTTAATTGTAACAATACAGAATCTATCTTTAGATCACCTTGTACCTGATAGAAATCACAGAAAAATACAACAAACAAATCAGGCAATAAGACAATTATGACAAACTAGTAATTGAAGAAAAATGAATGAGTCTAGAAGACCCAAACATGTGATGTGTTTGAAAGTGGTACCAGGGATATTTTTCTTTCATTTCCTAGAAGTTTTTTGATAAATGTATAGAACATTTATGTAGCTTCTTGGTTCATTTTATGTGAGATTTTGAACTTCTTTGAAAAAGTGGTTGCTTTTAGTCAAATTTTAGATTGTTTTGCCATTCATTTCCTAGAGTCTCCCTGATGATATAGGAATACCTCTGATTGCAAACATTGAAGACAGTTTTCTTTAGACAACACTTGATCAAAGCGCCATGTCTAAACAAATGAGCCGTGCCTTGAGAAAACGGGTTTTCGGGGTTTCAGACCTGGTCTGACACAAACCGGTCTGTGCAGCTACAGAAGCAGGCTTGAAGCTTGAAATTTTGGATTTAAGTAGAGGAGGAATTGTACTATCCGAGTAGCGAAAACAAAGGCGTTGATCAGCTTCGCGGTTACCGCGAAGCTGGTCTGCGCCTTTGTTTTCGCATAGGCAATAATCCCGTTTTCTTACGATGCGGCTCAAATTGTCCTTTGATATATTTCCAAGTAAAACAATATTTGTCTGTTATGGATTCTTCAATGATTTTTAAATGGTTTAATTGTTCTGGCAATGTAGAATCTTTTCTAGGACTCATCAAGGGTCTGGGTAAACTGTCAGCTGCATGGTCTGGCTCCCAGAATTGTTACATTACGAAAGCATGTCTATGCAATTGACAGCAATTTTTTTTGCTCAAAAATGAAAATCTTCTGTTGAATTTTTAAAAATGTTTTTCTTATACACGTGTATTTGCTCGAAACATTGATTGTGGGTACATATTAGAATGCCTCATCATGTTAGAACAACCTCATTAAGGCGGTTCCAACGAATGCCCACAATCTATGATTTGGATTAAAAGTAAGAAAATGTATACCCCCTGTACACTCCAGTTTTGCTGTACAAACAAAGGGTTTAAATTGGTATTTATTTCAAGGACATGTTATCCTGAAGTAAAAGAATGATTCTAGCATTTATGACAGCATGGAAGAATAAGTAGAATTTGTTTTGAATAAGTGGGTTGTTTCACAGTTTGAGTGATTCACATTGGCTGAAACTCAATTCGAATGAGCCTTGATCAAAAACACTAAAAGTCTTGTTAGCTACATTGTAACAATTTTTAAAAGAACACTAACTTAATGCTTAATCATTCATGTGGTGTTACTGAGAACACTGAACTTCTATTTGTCACAAGAAGCAATCAGTAGCATGACTTTTGTTTTTTGTATGATCACAAGATTCACATTTTTTCAAGGTCATTGCAAGGCATGGTGACATTATAGGAATAAAGCGTGACTTAACAGAAGTTTGATAGTTGTTCACGCTGGTATTTTATAGACAACCAACACAACTGAAAACAATGAATGCAGATAAAGTCAATATAAGTGACAATAGGGAGCAAAGGATCTATCCGAGAACAACTTGAGAGAGTGAAGACCTGTCTGAGAACAACTTGCCTTGGATCACTCTGTTCCCTCATTAGTTGTTCCCATACAGGTATTTATATCCAATGGCATTACACCTCAACCTCTTTACAACATGCTTCGTTATAACACGGTTTTTGGTATAACACTGAGAAATGCTCATTTCAGACTTGTTTTGCTGTATATCTATACATTTTACCCTCGTTATAACACGGATAGGACAGCTAGGATGGAAATTGGCTTGGACCCAAACAATAGTGTTATAAAGAGGTTATGGTGTATAATGTTGATTTCATCTGCATTTGCATTAGGATAACATGTCCATGTAATATATACCCCCTTAAACCCCACTTCTATATTGCAAAACTGGGGATTATACCTATTTTTCTTATTTTTTTGCTCCAAAAAATAGATTGTGGGTACTCATTAGAACCTACTAGTTAGAACCGCCTCGCCGAGGCTTTTCTAACGTGTAGCCACAATCTGTACTGAGTTCCACAACCAACGCAACTTGTCAGTTGAGCTTAAATATCTTTTTGTGGTTTCATGTGCTTCATCTGAAACTTTCTTATTGTCGTGACACATTTTATTCAATAAGGCTAGGTCTGTAACACGAAATAAAGCATATGGTAGGCATCTCTACTGATGGCGATGATGTGACCATGTGAAATTGATGAATGCTTAAAACATGCAATGTTTGGCTAACCGAAATCAATAGCGATTTCTGGCGTTAAGCCGTAAGTTTTCAAATTACAATTGGCATACTCATCTGGCAATCTTCCAAGGTTGAAACTGTATACATGTACGTCTTTTCAAAAAAATATTGAGCCCGCATTCGCGAGGCACAGAAAATGCACTTTTGTACCCCGAGGCAAGTTCCTGCGCATGCGCACTAAGTTCGTGGATTTGATAAGACAGAAACATTTTTGGATAATTTTGATGCTAATTGGGCACAAGTTTTCACATGATTGACCAATTTAAAAGATTAGCACACTGGTCAGTAGAAACGTATACGCTTCCTCAGAAATGATGGGAGATAATAATAAAGTTGCATTTGCAGTGGAACTCAGTACCGTATATGTTTTGATCAAAAATAAGAAAAAAAAAAAAAAACAAAAAAAACATTTTTTTTACTGAAAAATTTCATTTTTATAGCTTCAAAATTTTCTGTATACATGTACCATAGAGACTCACGCCAAGAGTTTGCAAAAGAGGGCGGGATTTTCCCTATACTTCATGTTGTATTTTTACTATATCTTAGTAGCTGATAAGCCGTAAGTCCTGTAGGTATGTATATTTCATTGACATGGTTTCGTTAGTGAAAGAAATTTTGAAGGAAAAGAAGAAATTCCTGATAAGAAATTCCTGATAATCATATTAAATGTTTTTTTCCATAAATATATCTTAATTGGAATTTTGATATTTAGATTAGTTTTTTGTAAGAATTGTAAATAAGTTTCTGGTTAACTGTATGCTGAAAGCTTAATTTTTTGTCTTCATAATTACATTCTTTGTAGGTGGGAGCAGGTTCAATTTGAGCCATGTCACGACAATACCTGTATTCAGATCTTCCGACCAGGTGTGACACAAACCAGTCACAGAAGGCGACTAGAAGCTTGATTTTCAGGATTTTATAGAGGAGGCGAATTTGTACTATAAAGGAAGCAAAACCAACATTGTGGTAACTGCACAGCTGAGTAATGTCTATTTTTGCATACGTTTTTTACATGTTTTCAAATGACACTGCGTATTTGAAAAAATGAAATTTTGTTTAAGCCCCTGATAATAATTTGCTATCTCATTTAGCATTAGAACATTTTGAGGCACATTTTCTTGCCCCCAAGGTTCAGATAGGTAAGTCAAATGTTGTGATAGAGAAATTGGAATACCAAGCAAAAGGCCTTGTGTTCAAATCCTAGACGACTGGTTAAGTACCCATTGAGTAGTGGCTGTATCTAAAAAGTCTTTGGAAACGAACATTGAACTTTAAGTCATCCAAACAACTTAATTCTCCTCAATTATTATAGGTTAAGTACCCTACAAGTAATATTACCTCCAACAGATGACTGAAAATTTGTTGACAGGTACATTAAGCCTCCACCCCAACAAATCATTCACATGTACCATGAACAGACCCATTAAGCTGTGTTTGTACCATGTTTGAGTTGTATTAGAGAAGGCCTGCGACCAGTCTTCAAAACATGCTCATTTCTTTTACGAGATTTTGTCTTGAAAATATTTTTATGTACATTATTTTTCTGGTCCACTGATTAAAGAAGAGCAGTTGTCATTAATTGCAGTAAGTTATGAAAGAATGTGCATTTAGTTATGGTAATCTACTGTGTAAGACATGCCCGGAATAGTGTGTTTTGATAAATGATGGACAGAACATTGCCTTGACTGTGGATGTTAAACAAACAAACAAACAAACATACAAAAACAAACAAACAAACAAACAGTAAAACAAACATACAGTTTATGTCTTTATATATATTTTCAGGTTCATCTGTGTTATTGTTGTTGGTGCCCCTCGTCTTTATAGTTGAACTCGTCAGAAACATTCCCGGTAAGTCTTCTTAGCATACTGTATCTTTTTTTTATTTCATTAATATCAAATAATGCCTCTTGAACAAACTGCAATTTTACTAAAATTGCAACTTTTAGATTTTAAGCTGACCTATGCAGAACCCCTGCATAGATTAGCTTGCCGTATTCATGCCCTAGTATTCATGCCCAGGTGGCATGTGGCAGTTTTCACTTCTCCAGTTTCTGCCACCATGTATGAGCACATAGTAGCCTAAACATCCATACCTTCTAAAATGTGTAAATAATTTAAGTTAATAATGATTAAACTGTGTTTTTGATGGTATATCCCAGAAACATTGTGTTTCTTGATGTTATATCTATCCAGATTCATTGCATTGTATTGTGCTGCATCTATATATTGAGCCGTGACGCGAGAAAACCGGTCTTCAGGATTTCCAACCCGGTGTGACACAAATAGGCCTGCAGTACAGTCACAAAAGCAGGCTAGAAGCTTGAAATTTCGGATTTAAGAAGAAGAGAAATTGTACTATCCGTGTAGCGAAAACAAAGGCGCTGATCAGCTTCGCAGTCTCTGTGAAGCTGATCTGCACCTTTGTTTTCGCATAGGCAAAAATCTAGTTTTCTCATGACGCGGCTCTATTATTAATAAGACAGTGAAACTGTGTAATACAAGAATCAGACTTTTTAATTTAATATTTGATGATCTGAGCAGGAGAACAGGAAAATGTCTTAAGCCATGAAATTGTTCGACCAACACAAACAATTCTGTCAAGCTCTTGATCAGCTTGGCAATTTTAATTTTATATTACGTTAGTCACCTCTGGGACAATAGACTGCTGAGGATGAATTGGCATTGGTTGTAATAGTGATATTTGGCAGTTTGGGTTTTCACAAGCCAGCAAGACAAGGGTTTTCCATCACATTAATGAGTAAACAAGTTACACTCACATTTCACTGGGCAGACATTGTTCGGGAATATTTCTGTGACTGATATGTCTAGACACATATATGCGCCATGACACACAAAAAAGGTGTTCGGGATTTTCGACCAGGTCGGACACAAACCGGCCTGTAGGATCACGAAAGCATGCTAGAACCTAGAAATTTCGGCTGTAGGAAGAAGAGGAATTGCACTATTCGAGTAGCGAAAACAAAGCTGCAGATCAGCTTCGCAGTTACTGCGAAACTGATCTGCGTCTTTGGTTTTGCATATGTAGATTGTTGGTTTTCTCATACTGCGGCTTATATTTTGTTGTTAACATCAGAGACCACAGAAATGCAGGCACATGTGGGGGCATGAAAAGTTTTAGGCATTGGGTGTAATAGTGATATCTTACTTGGCAGTTTTGGTTTTCACAAGCCTGCAAGACAAGGGATTTCTCTCACATTAATGAGTAAACAAGTTAAACTCACATTTCACTGAGCAGACATTGTTTGGGAATATTTTGGTGTCTGATATGTCTGGATATATATGCGACGCAACGCAAAAAAAATCCGGGTCTTCGTAGTTTCTGACCAGGTCTGACACAAACTGGCCTGTACAGTCACAGAAAAAGGCTAGAAGGTTGAAATTTTGGATTTAAGAAGAAGAGGGATTGTTCTATCCATATAGAGAAAAGAAAGGCACAGATCAGTAACTGCACAGCTGATTTGCACCTTTGTTTTTGCATAGGCAAAGAATCGTTTTTCTCATTGTTGATTGTGGTGATTGTGCAAATTGGTCTTTTTCTAATCTGACGGCCCATTAATGTCAGCAGTTTCTTGGTAAATTCAATATGTTGACAGAAATAATAGCTTACTTTTACCATATTTAGCTGTTTAAATGTTGTGGGTGGACTTAAAACATGTAATTATTACCGTTCATAGAGAGTTATAAAATCCAGGAAAAATGTAGTTCCAATATTGCTGGTGATTTATTGCTTCTTGCATTAACTGAAGCAACGAATTAAGCATAATAGGAGCAATAGTTTATCATGGATATGCTGCCAATTATATGATTGCTTATGACCATTTGGGGACTTTGTGTTACTAGCCAAGACATGGAAGAGAGCTCCATAGATTGCATGCATCGTGGTGGCTGAAATTTGAGCCGCCACATGGGAAAATAACAATCTGCATAGGCGAAAACAAAGGCGCAGATCAGCTTTGCAGTAACTGCGAAGCTGATCAGCACCTTTGTTTTCGCTACTCGTGTTCCTCTTCTACTTAAATCCGAAATTTCAAGTTTCTAGCTCTTTTCTCTGACTGTACAAGTCGGTTTGTGTTGGACCTGATGGGAAACCTTATTGTTGGTTTTCCCAAGAGGCGGCTTTCATTTCATTCTTAGTTTCAGCAAGAGCTCCTTTTGTATAATGATAATGTTACAAGTGTACACAAAATTTGCAGTGTTCATCAGGTTCATGCCATCATATTGAGCAGGCTCATTCACTTCTAGGCCAAAATGCCTTTGCACTGTCCATCCATCATAGACATTAGGTATCTTTATGCATATCCTGACTTTTATGATTTGTATATGACAGTTTCAGAATTTGATGATGAATAAAGTGCTGTGATTTAGAGTGAGAATGGGCCTCAAGGGAGTGGGATTCTCTACTTTCTGCTTATTACAAGATAGGTTAGCTGCTTTGTGGGAAAATCTGACATTTGCATGCAAAAGCAAAGGCACTGATCAGCTGCATTATAAGTGAGCAGCTGATCAGTGCCTTTGCTTTTGTATCATTGATAATATAACCTTTCAGTCAAAAATTTCAAGCCTTTCACATCTTTTGTGCTTATTGTGTGTGTAAGTTGGGAACATAGATTCTCTTGCGATAAGGCTCAGATGGCTTCTCAGAGGCAGTTAAAAAATGTCACAGTATCAGCCTTCTGTTATTAGCGGACCCAGCCTATAAAACCCCGGTATATTAGTGATGCAACCAAATTTCTTACAGCACAGATTGATCCAACATCACATGACATTTGACAAAATGGAGAGCAGAACCCAATTGATCAGGCTTCCAAAATAGAGAGCTGTGATGGGAAGCATTGGTTGGGCAACAATTCACAGTGAATCATTAATGATTAGGCCTAAACTTACAGCGAGGCAATGAATTCTTGGCTGTAGGTTGTTTCCCAAGTGATCAGGCTCCCACATCACTGCATTCCGTTTTGTCAGGTGTTATGTGATGTTGCACCAATATGCGCTGTAGGACATTTGCTGCATCACAGATATGCGATAAGGTGTGCAATAAAAATGTGCTACAGAACAATGTTACACTGTGTTCAATATTAAGGTTGAACTGAAGTGGAACTATGACAGCAATCAAAATGAAAATAAAAATACAAATAAACGTTTAAAAACACCCATCAATTTCTCAAAATCATTAAACTGTCTTTGCACTATCTGGGAAGCGAAAACAAAGGCGCTGATCAGCTGTGCAATTCCTCTTCTTCCTAAATCCTAAATTTCAAGCTTCTAGCCATCTTCTGTGACTACAGGCTGATTTGTGTCAGACCTAGCCGGAAACACAGTTTGTTGGTTTTCTCATTCAATTAAGGCTCATTTTGTCTTGCGGAATCAATTGAATATTCCCCAGAATCTGTAACTATTGCCCAAACTGGATTTCCAATGACATCATGATGGTCATAAAGGCTTCTTGTTCCACTTAATAACAGGTTTTTCATTACGTCCCTGGCAGTAACTCCTGAAGACTTTATGGGTTTTCCTCAGAGACTGTTGTAACTAGATTAGAGCCGCATCGTGAGAAAACGGGATTATTGCCTATGCGAAAACAAAGGCGCAGATCAGCTTCGCAGTAACTGCGAAGCTGATCAGCGCCTTTGTTTTCGCTACTCAGATAGTACAATTCCTCTTCTATTTAAATCCGAAATTTCAAGCTTCTACCTCTTTTCTATGCTTGTACAGGCCGGTTTGTGTCGGACCTGGTCGGAAACCCCGAAGACCGGTTTTCTCGTGTCGCGGCACATTATACATTGGATTGGGCCACACAATGTTTCTGTCACAGACATTAGACTGTCAGATTACAGTAACAAGCACTGAAAGGACCTGGTCCCGAGGTTATAAAACTTTTTTCATGCTCAACTCGGCTGAGACGAAAATTTATCCTGCTCATTAATGTTAAAATGCCAACAGTCGTTGGCATTTTAACATTTATGTGCAGGATAAACTACTAGTTTATGAGATATGAACCTGAATTTTCCACTAATTTTGACTATTTCAACATTTATGAGCAGTTGAAATTTCATGCTCAGCTGAGCTGAGCTTGAAAAAAGTTTTATAACCTCGGGACCTGGTGCAAAGAGACAGTTTTTAATGAATTTGAGAAATTGCCGGGTGTTTTGGAGTTTTAACTTAACTTTTGCTCATTTTCATGAAAATTCAGAGTTTTCACAAATAAAGACTCAATATATGCTTAAGTTTGTACTGATTGCATGAGATCTGGCCCGGGAATTGATGAACTCGCTAATAATTCGGAAATAGAAAAATCAAAGGATAAAAAGTCATATGAAAATTTTGAAACTTACAGAGTATTCTGATGGAATCATATGACTGTATCATAAGAAAACCAACTTATTGCATATTTGAAAACAAATATGCAGATCAGCTTTGCGGTTATTAACACCGCGCGGTTAATCATCAACTTTGTTTTCGCTGCAAGGACAGTACAATTCCTCTACTTTCTAAATCCAAAATTTAGAGCCTCCAGCCATCATCAGTAGCTGCACAGACTGGTTTGAGTCGCACCTGGTCGGAAACCACAATGTTGGTTTTCTCGTGTTGCGGCTCATATGACAGTGTCTGAACTGATTATTCTTTCCTTGAGATAGCCTATCACCGTGTGAAATTACCCAAAAATTGAAGATGTTATGACAAACCAGCTAAAAGGCAAATCTTCGATGACTTGATTATACTAAATATCCATTTCCATGTAATTATGGGATGGAGATACTACTCCAAGACAGGACCTCATTATGTGGCTGTCGATAGTAGCAGTTCTGGCAAAATCGACAAAAAATATTACAAGTCCGAGAAGACTATCCTGTTATTACGTATTGCATTTATCTCTCGTCCCGGTAGATAACAAAGGCCATTTTGAAAATTTTTGGTGCTTATCTGATATACATAAGAGACTAGGGGGGAAGTTGCATGATGGAATCTGATTTGAATTCATAACTTAGGTTTTTCCGGGATTTGGATGTAGTATCACCACCATAATTTGAGGACAAAATATGGACGCATTGTAACGGATCAGACGTCCTTAAAAGCATCTTGAGAGTGCTGATAGCTATATGAGAATGCCAAAGGCCGTGCCAATCATTTCTAATGCTAAATTAGACAACATCTCGATTTCCAGCGTAAAATAATTGATACTCAAGTTGCAGCAATTACAATGTCCGTCCATCAGCCTCATTTCGGCCTCGGGGCTAGCATATCATACTTTGAGATTTCTGACCGAATCAAACACAATACCATATACTATATATATATGAGCTAGAGTCTTAAAGTTTCAGATTTAGAAACAGGCTCTCTTATGTCATGATAAAGAAAAATATTATGGTTGATCAGAATTTGAGAATGTGAAGGCTGATCCCTAATGTTGTCATTTACGAAGGCGTATAGAAAGAGCTTTATCGTGACTGGACTCATATTCAGGCTGATATTAAGATGAAATCTTGAGACATAAAAATGTACTTTTCTCCCTAATGAGACGTAATTATACAGTTTTTCCATATATGATACCAATTTAGTTTTGTAATACTATATCATAAGTTCTGTCTTAGACCCATCTCAGTCTCTGGTTCTAACTTGTTTACTAATTTGCCTAGCTGCACAAAATGCAAAAAGATGTTTGCACTCGATGTCCCCAATTCCTCCAAAGTCACATTTCATATTGCAAATTTTTCCCAAAAATAAAAGTAGGTCACTGTGACCTATAATATACAGTTCTGATGTTTCTTTGTCATGTACATGTACTTCCACTTTTATTTTTACTTTGAATCAGTGTTATCATTATATAAACACCTATGCACCAGTCATTTGTAACCCCCCTCCAACCCCCCCCCCCCCCCCACCCCCTGCACTCACCTACGTGGAAGAGTGGAGAATAGCCGGGCTAAACTGCTGGGCAATTACTTTTCGAGTGTTTTCACAGTGCAGGGGAAATGATGGGGTTTTGACATTAGGATCCTCACTCCAGGGAGATTTTCTATTGCGATGGGCGGGGCAAAGAGCAAAGTTTTGACCTCCAGTTTGCCCCCTGGGGATGGAGCTCATAGCAGGGCACTGAAAGCTGAAAAGTCGCCTCCGCGACATTTCGTCGAAAATTACATTTGTCGAAAATGATCCCATGCCCAGACCCTTACCCTAACCCTAGTGGTTTGTGGCTAAAAATGTGGACCTATAGGCTAGTCTTCTACGGAATAAATCTCAAAATTTTGCGGTGAATATTTTTGAAGTTACAACATTTTCGACAAAACAAATTTTCGACGAAATGTCGGGCATCGGAAAAGTCATCATCCCCGCCCTTCCCCGTAGGTGGGGGAGCAGTGGTTACAAATGACTGGTGAATTATTTTGCCTCAGTATCTGGAATGAGGCATTCTCTTTTGATTCTTTTTTCCCCAAACTTTTAAGTGTCTCAATGTCTAGGCTAGATGCACCATTTTTCTTATATCACCATAAATCACAACTAAATATGTATAGGCTAGCTTTAACAGCAATATAGAACACAGACTAGAACACTCCTGGGGGATTTGCAGGAGTTGTTAAGCACTCATAGAGCTTCCCATACAATTTACCACAATCCAGAAATCTTACAAATGTCCACTTGAAAGATAAGCTGCTTAGATGAGCTGCCTGATGGAAGAGCTGCCCTGAGTAATGTAGTCTTAAGCTCTAAACAATTTGTTTTCATTAATATTGTGATTTATCTTTTTGCAATTTTTGATAGAAAAATTCATAAGAAAATAAGAAGTGCTGCAAAAATGTCATTTTCATCGTGTAACTACATTTTTGATCTTGCATACTGGCCAGTTTTTCAATCTGTGAAAATCTCCCCAAAAATATGGCATGAAGATAAAAAATGCAAAATTTAAGAGGTGCAAAAATAAGCAGTATCACGGGGGTGATTCAATTGATACCACCTGTGCTGTCGTCCGAGACGTTACTGCATATATTTCTGTCGTCCGAGTATTCCGGTTTTCGTCCGAGTACTACGGCTGTCGTTATCATCGGTGCCCCTATTTCAGTGCCCACAGGGCCAACAGATCGTCGCTAATCAGCGCATTTATCACCGAAAATTGTCAAGAAGGTATTTATCGTTATTACAAACGTCTTTCCAGTTTTCTTAACATAAAGACAATCACAAGAATTTATTTTTAGTACAAAACGTCGTTTTCTCGCGTGTTTTCGTTACTTTCAACATATGCAACCATTCCATGTAAGCGAAAGTATCAGGGATATTACGCTTTCCATTTAGCCTTTGAAAGCTGTAATCATTTACCCAATTCATTGCGTCCTTCAAATTTTATTTCCCGTTTTTAAAAAGCGTGATACGGCTGTCGCTGACCCCTGATACGGCTGGCGTTTGTTTATTGATCAGTACGATACGGCTGTCGATAGTATTTCGAGATGGCATATTGCCCATTGAAATCAAATTCAACATATTTTATGCATTTATTTTGTAGTTTCTGAATAATTTTCGTATGCTACTCATAAAACGACGACTATACAGCTCTAGAAAGCATAACAGTAACCTCGAAAAACACAAATGCTACAAATAGTCTCTTCTGTAATGTCATATGAGATAATTAGTGAAGTCACATGAATGAACAATGAGTCTCTAAGTACAAACTTTGCATAACATGTTTTCTGGAAATGAAAACGATTTATAAGCTGACACAGTGTCGGGAAACAAACTCCGTGTATGTTTGTGCATACGTTAGAGAGCGCGTTCGTACTGCACATACTGTCGGAAATCACGCATTGCTATATTCATATGAAAGAAAATATTTCACACATATCCTATCATATGCGGCATAGTATAAGAACTCTTTAGCAAACTTTTCTTTCTTTGAAACATTTGTCAACATCTAGAACACTTTGGAACTTAAATTTTTCGAAGTGTTCTCGGCGACCAGATGAAAGTATGTGATTTTTTTACAGTTTCATATACAGTCATATGATAGTATATTTAAAATATTTCACAAATGACTCATGCAAACGGCATCAGTCTGACAACGCACTCGAATAGCAGAATAACTAGCTCTTTCCAAACGAGGTAGTCATCAGGCTATGTCATAACCAAAACCAAAGGCAACGAACACAACAGAGAGGCAGGCAAAATAAGCAGTCGTATCATGAGGATAAACCACCTTTCGTGGGACGCCGATGAGCGTATTTACTAGGGACAACGCCGAAAACCATTTTTCCTGGGCACATAGAGGTAGGCTCAATTAGCAATCGTATCATGAAGATAAACCACTTGTCCTGGGATGCCGAATAGCTTATTTACTGGGTAAAACAGCGAAAACCATTTCTCCTGGGGACATTTTATAAAGAAAGAAAATAAAAATAGCGTTCAACTGGCGAACATATGTAACAAAAAAAATTGATGTAATTAAGTTAAAATCCAAACCAGAAATTTAGAGATTATTATTACAATCAACAAAACCATTTTTCCTAGGAAAGCGAAACCAACATTTCTACGAGGACTGCGGAAAGGAAAAACGGTATGATGAAATTAAACAACGTGCTAAGCTGGCTAAAAGATATAAATTAGGGATGTCAACGAATATTCGAATGTTCGAATATTCGCATTTCATACGAATATTCGAATGCAATTTCTGGATTCGAATATTCGCATAATTTTCTAACCTGCAATATTGTCATGTATCAGTTAAAAGGAGGACTCAAATTTAAGGCCAAAGGTCGAAAAATAATATAACCAATAATCCTGCTTGTCTGTTGAGTAATTCAATATGGTCAAAATTTTGACACACTTGCAAATTGAGATTGCTCAGTTAACAGTTTGACACTTTGTTGATTCAAGTGACACTTTGTTGATTCAAGTTGAGAAGAAAGCGCACCTTAAAAGCATTTCAATAAATGTTTTGAAGGTGTGAAAGTCCTACAATTTGTGCTGTGTCATGTGAAAACTTAAGATGGCTAGATAGTTTGACAACTCAATCCTTTAGGAACAACACAGTCACAACAGACCTTTCACAAAATGCATTACAATAGACCCTAAGCACTCTTGGTGGCGGATATCAACGGCATGCATGCAGAACTTGTCGTTGCTTTCTCAGACAGAAGCCAAGAGA
Source organism: Rugalucina vietnamica (assembly GCA_964017185.1). Lineage (NCBI taxonomy): Eukaryota > Metazoa > Mollusca > Bivalvia > Lucinida > Lucinidae > Rugalucina > Rugalucina vietnamica. Next base: position 43,977,351 of record OZ024880.1, read on the forward strand.
TTTGTCATCATCAAACACCTCCAGATTGTCTAGTTTTCTGTGCAAAATTTGTTAATTTTCTTACATGGCGCCATTGGTATAGCCCAGATAAGATACCATGCATATACATATACCTCATATTTTCAATACATGTACCACAAGTAAGTCATCTTAATTGGTCTATTGGACATAGGTGTGTTTATCATTCGAATATTCGAATATATTCGAATATCCTATGCGAATATTCGAATTGCAATTTCGGCATTCGTTGACATCCCTAATATAAATATACAAAATGCCGATGCAGTAAAGCCAAGACCAGAAGATACTAGGCGGATAGGAGACCAACTTTACTAGTTCACCAAAAAGTAAATTCGCGAAACCAAGAAAAGGGGGGGGGGGAGTCAAATAAAATATGAAATCATTGTATTCGACTGGCTAAATATCAACATCCCAACCCAAAGACATCCCAAGCGGGACAGAAAGAACAACACAATGTATCACAGAGCACAACCAACACACGTGAACCTTTGTATCGCAGAGCAGAATATTACACTTCGCGCCATTTAATGACATTCGAGAGCGACTACAAGAAAATATACACATAAATGCAATATTATAAGGTATTATGTACTAGTCATTTGTAACAACGGGTCCCCACCCCCGGGGAATAGCGGGAATTTTGACTTTTGGTCCAGCAAATCATCGCTAAAAGCAATCCTCGCTAAAAAAACCCCACCCTGTGAGGACTGCTTGTTGGTAAAACCACTGCTGTTTTGTCCACAGACTGCTTTTAATTTCACGGCCCGTTTCCCACGCACTGCCGTAGCAAAACTTTGGTCAAAGCCCTGCTCATTTCCACGGCTGCCCCCGCCCTCCCCGGGGATGGGGGCGGACGGGCGTGGTCACAAATGGCTAAAGTGCATTACACAAATGATCAATCAGTCAATTTCGCCACAGTGTGTCTTTTTCCGCTGTAAGACAATCGTGACGCTCATCAAAGTTTAAATTGTATACAGTACACTTTCTGATTTGGATAATGCATGCGAAAATGAGAAAGCAAGGCAACCGGTCACTGTATAAACGACTTTCAATATTCATATTTGAAAGTGCGGCGGTGTGTCATGTAAATATCTTACTTCGTGTAACCAACCCACCGTGGTTTATCGTTAGAAATATGAACAAAGTGAAATAGATGATTCATATTTCTGAAATCTAGGATGCCTTAAACTTAGTTTTACCCATATATTTTCAATTATTACCTGTTCTAAATTGTCGACATCCGTAACGAGTTTAACCGATAGCCGTATCACACATATTTACAACTGATCGACAGCAGTAACACCAAAAGTTAAACGCCCCTTCAAACCCTTTCTGCTTTGGATTTTTTTATAACTGTAACAGGTTTTATCTTTGCAGTTATGTTTTCCATGTTGTTCAATAAATGGTTAGAACTGAGAGATGCTGATTATTAAAGTACATGTATTTGCATATTTATGTGGTTTTTGCTTTTTTACGATTAAACACATGGTTGTATGCAAACTAGCGACCCAAAAACCCGTACAAACATATTGCACGATAGACAAATATCTAACAACACATTCTAGCAGTAAAAAAGATAAATAATACCTTCAAATACAATCACGAGCCGCTTTTACGTGTGTACTGTTTGTGTAACGACAGCCGTAGTACTCGGACGAAAACCGGAATACTCGGACGACAGCAATATATGCAGTAACGTCTCGGACGACAGCACAGGTGGTATCAATTGAATCACCCCCGTGAGTATGCTGTTTTCACTTTTGATATATATTTGCAAGGGTACAATAGTTTGATAGATTCCAAAGGGGACCCACAATGGATGATCCACTATTCAGCATATTTCTTTCATGAAGATTTGCTGTTGCCACAGTATGTACAGAGTAGAAGGAGGTAAATGGTTTTACCCCAACCCCCTCTTTGTACAAGCCTGTGATTTCAAATGACTGGTTTACATTCTTAAACTTATAAACTTCCAGAGAGCATTATCATCTAACCAATTCCATTTATCACAGATAGGCTGTCAGCAGCCCAATGTAATTTGATACAGATAATGTAAAATCTATGTACATATAATGACATGGCTTGAGAATCACCTTTTTGCCTGTGCAAAAACAAAGATGCAGATCAGCTGTGCAGTAACTGCACAGCTGATCAGCACCTTTGTTTTCGCTCCACAGACTGATAGTACAATCCCTCTACTTCGTAAATCCGAAATTTCAAGCTTCTAGCCTTCTTCTGTGACTGTATAGACCAATTTGTGTCGGACCTAGTCAGAAACTCTGAAGACCGGTTTTCTGGCATCGCGACTGATATAATGACATGTCTGGAGTCCCATGGGAGGTGTGACAAAATCTGAGAAATCTGGTTTCTCACACACTGTTTAGAAACAGAAGTATGTATTTAGAAAATATTAGTATGGTCATTAGAGATCTCCAGTTTCCTGGGAGCGATTCTAGATTACCATAGAGACTCATGCCAAGAGTTTGCAAAAGGGGGCGGGATTTTCCCTATACTTCATGTTGTATTTTTACTAGATGCTAGTAACTGATAACCCTCATGAAAATTTGATGTCTGAATCCTGCCTGAATTTGTCTAATTTTTTTCTGGAAATCTGCTGAAAAAAAATCTGAATCGTTCTGAATTAGTTATAATTGCTTTTCTTAATATCTGCTGAAATTGGGACTATCCAGAAAAGATTCAGACAATTGAAGAACTGGTTCAGATATTTGATACATAAATGATAAGCACTATTCAGTCATTGTCAGAACTAATGTAGAAACAATCAGATATTTTCAGAACAAATTCAGTGCGTAATTCAGAAAGGTTCAGCCAGCTTAATCATTCTGAATTTAATCTAAATATTTCTGAATACTGCTTTTCTTAATATCTGCTGAATTTGGGACAATTAAGGAAAGATTCAGACATTTTGCAGAACTGGTTCAGATTCTTGAACCAACACTGAATATTTCTGAAATATTAATCTGAACTTGTCTGATGGCTGAATCCCCCCCACCCCCCTCAACTTAACTCAAACTTTACTTTATATACCCATTATATTTCATCAGTCATAATCAACTTCAGGAAGTAGTCTTTTCAAAGTATTCCCATAAGTTATCAGATTGATCCTAGTTGGTCACGTCTCTCAAGCCAAAAATGAGTGTGTAACATGTATTTTGTAGTGGGTGGGGTAATGATATTTAACTTTGAAGGTGAATTTCAGGGCAACACATGAATAATGGGCTTATACAAGCATCCATTTAGTTCTTAATATTTTCTTACATGTTTCAGTCATCTTTCCTCATCATTCAATTTCTTTAAATTCAGTAAAACTTACTTCATAGAGATTTCTGTTGAGTTTGACCTTTTTGTTCTGCAGACAACTTTGAAAAAGGAAATTCCCAGCATGCATAGAAGTCACATGACTTCCTGCTGAATTATTCAGAAAGATTCAGACAAATGCAGACAGAAATATTCAAAAGGATATGATTCAGACATATCCAGACCATTCAGAAGGATTCAGATTTTATTTCATATACAAGCACTCATACTAATTTGGTTCAGAAAGATTCAGCTCATTATGAGGTTCAGAAAGATTAAGACCATACAATAGATTCATAAAGATTCAGACAATTCAGAATATTTCAGCCTGATTTCAGATTCTGAATATCTATCAGAGCATGTCCAGTCATCGTTCAGAAACAATAAGACAAAAGGATTTAGTGTTCAGATGGAATCAGACAATAATTTAGTGTTAAGCCAAACTTCAGTACTAAATAAGATAACTTCAGCCAAGTTAATAAACTATTCAGAAATTTAAGTTCATGAGGGAAGCCGTCAGTCCTGTAGGCCCTATAGGTATACCATTACTTCAGGGCAAATAGGATATAGAAGTTTTTCAGTGCTAAAAGCTTCTGTGGTGCATAAATGGTGTGATCTCAAGATTCACCATTCCATCTGGAAAGGTTCAGTCTCTGTATAATGCACCTGTCATTTGTAACCACTTCCCCCCTCTCCTGGTGGGGGATAGCTACTTCTCAAGTGTCCCCACAGTGTAGGGGGAATGACGGGGTTTTGATATTAGGATCCTTATCCCAGGGAGATTTTCTATTGCGAAGGGTGGGGCAAAGAGCAAAGTTGTAACCTCCAAAGTGCCCCTTGGGGCTTATAGCAGGGCACTGGTGGGGCTTATAGCAGCGCACTGAAACTGAAAAGTCATAATCCCCGCTGTTCCCCATAGGTGGGGGAGCAGTGGTTACAAATGACTGGAGCATAACTTTAGTTACAGTACTTTCATATGGCTAAGGCTTTATTTTGCAGATAATGGAAAAGAGCAGGGTTGTTGCATTAATTTGTTCTTTTAAGCATGATTTACTCGTAACATTTCATTTGATTACTAGAACTTTTTGTTTCGTCATCTGTGATTTTATACACTTTTTATATCTGTAGCAGTTTGTCCTGTCATTGAGTAACTCCAAAGACAGGCTTTCCCCCGCCACGATTCTCAGTAGATTGTATTTGAGCCGTCCCATGGGAAAACCAACAATCTGCATAGGCGAAAACAAAGACGCAGATCAGCTTCGCGGTAACCGCGAAGCTGATCAGCGCCTTTGTTTTCGCTACTCGGATAGTGCAATTCCTCCTCTACGTAACTCCAAAATTTCAAGCTTCTAGCCTGCTTTTGTAGGTGTACAGGCCGGTTTGTGTCAGACCTGTTCGGAAACCACATTGCTGGTTTTCCCACGAGGCGGCTCATTTGTTCTGGTAGTTTTGGAATGAAGATGTATTATGACAAGCGTTTTGTCAGAACACTGATTTACTTGACTGGGCTGTCACTCAGGTTTGGCTGAATATCAGACACAATATCATAATCAAGTTAGTATTGTTCAAAGTTCTGCCATGCTTGCAGAAAAAAGTACATGTACAGTCGATTACATCGTAAAAGCCTCGATTTGTAGTAATCTCAGCACAGATGTGAGAAAATCAGTCTACGAGGGTGATCCAAGAAGTAATGCGAACTCGTGCGTCATTTCTTTCTCCATTGTCTTTTTTCAATATAGTTTACATCAGAATTATGATGCATTATCGAATTTTCCAGATCCGATTACTATTTTGATTGAATCACATAGCAACCTTCGTTGCCTAGCAACAAGAGAATGCAAGGTAAACGACCTTGGCCACGGTTAAAATGGATTTTATTTATGTAATGAAGTGTCAGATGCAAAGCATAATTACGTCAATAATCGTTTTATTCGAAAGTACAATAACCCCTTGAATAGATTTACTGTACATGCCTTTACGAGTTTATCGCAGCGCAAATTATTGGGGTTTGACTATCTGTACCCCCTAGAATTTGAGTCAATTTTGGTATCTGAAAATCTCCACTTATTCATCAACGCCCCTTCTACTTAGCCAAAAAGGTTAAATTCCATATGATACTTATTTTTTGAATAGAAATTCTTCGTTGTGATAGGTTGTGGGCATAAATGTCGATATTTAGGACCTAATCGGAGTCAAATATATGCATGAATTATGGGTATTAGTCTTACTTCGTCGAAATTGTGATATTTTTGTCAGATGCCGTTGCTAGGCAACATAGAACAGTCCCTGCTGACCTTTGCATTTCGTTTTCTCTATCATTTCCAAACATAAGGTATATATAACACAACGAATATGGTTTGTGTGTATATAAATGTCAATTTAACAAATTAGAGCATAAAATAACAAAATTGACATTTTCAGTCAATTTCTCGTCCATGTCGACTTCGGGTCAACAAATCAAATAATCATTAAATCTCAGCTCGTCATCCGAACTTCATGATATTACACCTAATTACTGCACACATATACACGTGTAAACATGCCAAATTATCTAACTGTACCTGCATGGGTTACTAAAATATAGTTGTATTCGCATTACTTCTTGGATCACCCACGTACGGGGTTTCTGGTCGACCCTGATATAAGCCCTGATGGGTAAATGAACTTGGTAGTTGGTGGTAATGTTCTTTCGATAGGTCCATGACTGTTCTAAATACATCAGGACCTCTTTACAACATACTTCATTATAACACTGTTTTGGATACAACACTGATCATTGTTAGACACAGTTGGTCATTTTAGACAAATTTTGCTATGTCTATATATTTTTAGCTCACCTGAGCCGAAGGCTCACAGGTGAGCTTATAGTATACCCATGCTCCGGCGTCCGTCCGTCGTTCACAATTTCAAAGATCTTCTCCTCTGAAACCACTTGGCCAATCAAAGCCAAACTTCATGTGGAGCATCCTTAGGAAGGGGGAACGAAAGTTTATATAAATGGTCCAGGTCACATGACAAAGATGGCCGCCATGGCTATAAATAGCAAAAACCTTTAAAAATCTTCTTCTCCAGAACCAGTGGGCCGATTTCCCTAAACTTGGTATGTAGCATCGGGGACGCTGGCCCATCATAGTTTATATAAATCATGACCCTAGGATGACCTTGACATATTTTACGGCAAGGTCAACTTAGGTCGCCAATGCATTTGAATGGGAAAAAATGGTAAAATGCTATTTAATGGGTAAAACTTACTGGGAATAGGCAAATGGACAGAAGATTAATGTTAATGGAAAATTTTAGCCCCTAGGGGCTTGTCTGCCCCTGCCCCGGGGCTATATACATGTATATTTCCATAATAATGAAACATCTTCTCCCCTGAAACCGCTTGGCCAATCAAAGCCAAACTTCATATGGAGCATTCTTGGGAAGGGGGAAAGAAAGTTTATATAAATGGTCAAGGTCACATGACCAAGATGGCCGCCATGGCTATAAATAGAAAAAAACTTTAAAAATCTTCCTCTCCAGAACCAGAAGGCCAATGATTTTGAAACTTGGTGTGAAGCATCAGTGACTGGAGCTCTACAAAGTTTATATAAATCATGACCCTGGGATGACCTTGACCTATTTTATGCAAGGTCAACATAGGGCGCTCATGCATTTGAATGGGGAAAAGTGTTAAAATGTCATTTGTAGGGAAAAACTTGCAGGAAATGGGCAAATGGACTTATGATTGATGATTCTGAAAAAATTTGGACCCCAGGGGTCTGTCTGCCCCCACCCCGGGGCAATATACATATGTATGACCAAATTATTCAAACATCTTCTTCTCTGAAACCGCTTGGCCAATCAAAGCCAAACTTTATGTGGAGCATTCTTAGGAAGAGTGAATGAAAGTCTGTATAAATGGTCAAGGTCACATGATCAAGATGGCCGCCATGGCTATAAATAGCAAAATCCTTTAAAAAAATCTCCAGAACCAGAAGGCCTATGAGTTTGAAACTTGGCATGAAGCATCAGGCAATGGAGCTCTACAAAGTTTGTATAAATTATGACCCTGGGATGACCTTGACCTTTTTTACAGCAAGGTCAACTTAGGCCACCCATGCATTTGAATGGGAAAAAATAGGAAAATGTCAATTAATGGCAAAAAACTTGTTAGGAATGAGAAAATGGACAGAATATTCATGTTTATGAAAATATTTTTGGCCCAGAGGGTTGTCTGCCCCTGCCCTGGGGCTTTATACATGTGTATGACCATAATGTTCAAACATCTTCTCTGAAACCTCTTGGCCAATCAAAGCCAAACTTTATGAGGAGCATTCTTAGGAAGAGTAAATGAAAGTTTGTCAAGTTGGTCAAGGTCACATGACCAAAATGGCCACCATGGCTATAAATAGCAAAAGGCCTATGATTTTGAAACTTGGCATGAAGCATCAGTGACTGGAGTTTGTTTAAATCATGACCCTGGGATAACCTTGACCTTTTCTACGGCAAGGTCAACTTCTAAGGTTGCCCACCCAATTGAATGGGGAAAATTGTTACAATGTCATTTGAAGGGCAAAACTTGCAGTAAATTGGCAAATGGACTGAATCTTTATGATTTAAAAAAGAAAGTGACTCCAGAGATTGCTCTGACCCTGCCCTGGGGTTATATACATGTATATTACCATTCTATTGGTATATATCTCAGGTCTCAGCTGAGCATTTACAGGACCATTGGTCCTCTGGTACTCTTGTTATAACATGGAATGGATAGCTAATCGGCTTGGAAACCCAACAATAGTGTTATAAAGAATTTTTTTTTGAATTGATGCTTTACGTCCCAGTCAACAGCTAAGGTCATGTCGGGACGTTGCCTCCACTTTATGGGACTCTTACCCAAAATGAGGATGTCATGATATCCAACAAGTGCTTTAAATATAACCATCCAACAAAGCCAAAAGGGCTTATATGTGCAGATGGTTCCACTTGATTCACTTTTGCTGGGCAGGCTCAGACCTGAGCGGTTAACCAGTAATCAGATAGCCAGTCAGCATCGTATAAGCTTTGCCTGGAGACACAAGCAGCCCATCTATTTCTTTAGGCCCCAATGGGCGGGGGTCCAGTGTTATAAAGAGGTATGTAGTCCTTTGATATAAAGAGGTATGTAGACCTTTGTGGCCATCATTTCCTATTGTATTATGTCAATTTCGGAAGTGTTTTATCAAAATGTGTTTACAATATTATCCGCCGCATGGGAAAACCAAAATTTACATATGCGAAAACAAAGATGCAGATCAGCGTCTTTGTTTTCGCTACACGGATAATACAATTCCTCTTCTTCTTAAATCCAAAGTTTCCAGCCTCCAGCCTGCTTCTGTGCTTGTACAGTGCAGTTTGTGTTGGACCTGGTCGGAATCCAAGTTGTTAGTTTTCTCACGCACAGGCTCATATGTGTTTGGTTCAGTTAAAGTTGAGCAATTGGCTCTTTTTTAGCTCACCTGAGCCGTTAGGCTCACAAGGTGAGCTTATAGGATGGCCATGATCCGGCGTCCGTCCGTCCGTCGTCCGTCCACAATTTCAAAGATCTTCTCCTCTGAAACCACTTGGCCAATCAAAGCCAAATTTTATATGAAGCATCTATAGGAAGGCGGGACCAATGTGTATATAAGAAATCCAGGTCACATGACCAAGATGGCCGCCATGCCCATATATGGTAAAAACCCTTCAAAAATCTTCTTCTCCAGAACCGGTGGACCGATTTCAACGAAACTTGGCATGAAGCATCGATGGCTCAAGCACTTCAATGTGTATATAAATCATGGCCCTGTGATGACCTTGACCTATTTTACAGCAAGGACAACATAGGTCGTCAATGCATTTGAATGGGGAAAACTTTTAAAATGTCATTTTAAGTAAAAGTCTTGCAGGAAATGGGCAGTAGGACTGAATATTAATGATTCTGAAAAAATTTGCACCCCAGGGGCTCATATGCCCCCACCCCGGGGCAATATACATGTATATTATCATAATATTCAAACATCATCTCCTCTGAAACCGCTTGGCCAATTAAAGCCAAATTTTATGTGAAGCATCAATAGGAAGGGGTAACCAATGTGTATATCAATAATCAAGGTCACATAACCAAGATGGCCGCCATGCCCATATATGGTAAAAACCCTTCCAAAATCTTCTTCTCCGGAACCAGTACACTGATTTCAAAGAAACTTGGCATGGAGCATTGATGGCTCAAGTACTACAATGTGTATATAAATCATGACCCTGTGATGACCTTGACCTTTTTTATGGCAAGGTCAACATAGGTCGCCTATGCATTTGAATGGGGAAAACTTTTAAAAAGTAATTTGAGGTGAAAATCTTGCAGGAATGGGTAGTTTGACTGAATATTAATGATTCTGAAGAAAAAAATGAACCCATGGGGCTCATATGCCCCTACCCCGGGGCAATATACATGTATATTACCAAAATATTCAAACATCTTCTTCTCTGAAACCACTTGGCCAATCAAAGCCAAATTTAATGTGAAGCATTTATAGAATGAGGGAACCAGTGTGTATATAAATGATCCAGGTCACATGACCAAGATGGCCGCCATGCCCATATATGGTAAAAACCCTTCCAAAATCTTCTTCTCTGGAACCGGTGGACCGATTTCAACAAAACTTGGCATGAAACATCAATGGCTTAAGGACTACAATGTATATATTAATCATGACCCTGTGATGACCTTGACCTATTTTACGACAAGGTCAACATAGGTTGCCTATGCCTTTGAATGGGGATAACTGTTATTTGTCGGTTGAAGGGAAAGACTTGCAGGCAATTGGCAAATGGACAGGATATTGATTATTATGAAGAAAAAATAATGGACACCAGGGAATCATCTGCCCCTTTACTGGGGCTTTTTTCCATAATATGCAAACATGTTTATTGGTATATACGTACAACAGATCTCAGGTGAGCGTTTACAGGACCATTGGTCCTCTGGTTGTTTATATTCCAATTGCTTTTGCCTGTCTTTAATTGTATGTTTTGTTTTTAAAAGATGGGTATTTGTGGCATTTCCTGGCTGTATCTCACTTTTAACTTTTTTGCACACAATGAGACTAGCTTAGATAAAGCACAGTTATATTTCTGTATTTCACAGAACAGAGAATGTAAGCATCAAACTTTACCAGTTTCCCTGTAAAGAAGCTTGATCATATTGATTTGGAAATTGCCTTTTTGGTATTTTACTATATATGGCACTTGGCCAGAAGAATAAAAGCTTTATCAAGGTTTGTTTCCCAATGATTTCATTACCACTGTTTTATTGTTTATCAGCAGAGCTTCATGATGAAAAAGCCTGTAGGATTGTGCATTTTGAAGTCGGTATGGAAGCTTCAGGGGTACTCAAGGGAGTCACAATTTGCCTACGGAAGGATGGCAGCCATACCTTTAAATGGTAAAGCCCTTCAAAATCTCTGGGAAATGCATGGTGTGAAAATGTAAATTACATCTATGAAATGAGAAAACCAGATTTTTGCCTATTGTTTTGGCTACTCGGAAAGTACAATTCCTCTTCTATGTAAATTTCAAGCTACTAGCCCTTTTCTGTGACTGTACAGACCGGTTTGTGTCAGACCTGGTCGGAAACCCTGATGCTCGTTTTTTCGCGTCGCGGTTTAAATAAAGTCAAGGATATTGAAGACAGATGAAATCCTTTTCCATAATTTAAAGTCGGTTGATTTGTAGACAGTAAAGTTAATTTCGTTTCTGAAAATGTTTGTCTGACCTTTACGCTCAACTTTTAAGTTCTTCAATATTACACATCAATTGCAGACAAAACAGACTCTCATTTTGTTTGACTGCTGCTGTTTTGAATGAAACCAAATCAAGCATCTGTTTCCTTCAAAAATGCAAACAATAATTGTTTGTTTGTTTATTATGATGCTTTATGTCCATGGTCAACAGGATAGGCCATGTCGAGACTGTTATCCTTGTACACTATTCTTGGGCATTAAGCCTCTCAGAGGCAGCTAGGTTACTTTAAAATTTAGCCGCCTCTCGAGAAAATCAACAATGTGTTTTTCAACAGGTCTGACACAAACCAGGCTGTACAGCCACAGAAGACAGGTAGAAGCTTGAAATGTGGAATTTAAGAAGAAGAGGGATTGTACTTCACAAGTAGTGAAAACAAAGGCACTGATCAGCTTCAGGTTACCACGAAGCTGATCTGTGTCTTTGTTTTTGCATAATATGCAAATTGTTGGTTTTCTCATGTGGCAGCTCAAATGATGAATGCTTCTTCTGAATCAGCCAATTATAGAAAGGTAATTAAATATTTCATGACCTTATCTTCATGAAAGAAATGAGAGACGCAAGAATCCGTCTGAGCCCGCTTATTTATGAATAAGACAAGCTACCAATCGAGCTATTCCGAGTCCACTTATTCATGAATCAGACAAGCTACCAGTCAAGCTATTCCGAGTTGGCTTATTTATGAATAAGACAAGCTACCAGTCAAGCTATTCCGAGTTGGCTTATTTATGAATAAGACAAGCTACCAGTCAAGCTATTCCGAGTTGGCTTATTTATGAATAAGACAAGCTACCAGTCAAGCTATTCCGAGTTGGCTTATTTATGAATAAGACAAGCTACCAGTCAAGCTATTCCGAGTTGGCTTATTTATGAATAAGACAAGCTACCAATCAAGCTATTCCGAGTTGGCTTATTTATGAATAAGACAATTAAGCTACCAATCGAGCTATTCCAAGTCCGCTTATTTATAAATAAGACAAGCTACCAATCGAGCTATTCCGAGTCTGCTTATTTATGAATAAGACAAGCTACCAATCGAGCTATTCGGAGTCCGCTTATTTATGAATAAGACAAGCTACCAATCGAGCTATTCGGAGTCCGCTTATTTATGAATAAGACAAGCTACCAATCGAGCTATTGCGCTTGGTGCCAACAGTAATGGTGTTCTTAGTTGACTGACTTTAAAATATTTCCATTTTCAAGATCTGATACCAAGTGTGTTACATTTATTTCCATTCTGAATGCATGGACAGACATTTTTGCACCTTTTGAACTCAAAGCACAAATCTATATATTGAATCCTTACAAATTAAATTATGGCACCCATTGTCCAGCTGCTTGTTCAACTGAGGGATAGAAAGACACAAACCCAAGAAAATCTATAAGGACTTGTAAGGAACATTTAATTAAATACTGATTTTCATTTGTACATGATTGAATCACATTCATGAGCACTTAGCTTAGATTATTGACATAATATACAATGATGTTCTAAAGCCTCAGACAGACTAACCCAGGCTTGCCAGACCTTGAGGTTATAAAACTTTCCATGCTCATCTCAGCTGAGCATGGGATTTACAATGCTCATAAATAGTGAAATAGCCCAAACCAATTGAAGTTTCAGGTTTTTATCACCCTAGCCTGTATTTTGAGGTGCGTCATGAGGAAATGGGATTATTGCCTATGCGAAAACAAAGGTGCAGATCAGTTGTGCAGTAAATGCTCAGCTGATCAGCGCCTTTGTTTTCGCTAGTCCTATAGTACTATTCCTCCTCTACTTAAAACCCAAATTTCAAGCTTCTAGCCTGCTTCTGTGACTGTACAGGCCGATTTGTGTCACCCCCCCTCCCAAGACCGGTTTTCTCGCGCCGTGGCTCATTTATCCTGCTTAATACAATTGTTGGCATTTTAACATTTATGAGCAGGCTTTTGTTTACTCTCAGCTGAGCTGAGCCTGAAATAAGTTTTATAACCTCATGATCAGACTGAGCCTCATCACACCTGTTATTCAGATACCACCTGTGACTGGAAACAACAAAAACAGATGGAATCAATAAGCGACATTCGGGAGTAAATAGTGGTCTTGGAACATTATTTACAATATATTTAACCATATATCTGCATTGGTTGTAGTCAGTTCAGAGTTGCATTGGTTGTCTCTGGATAACGGTTGTGAGGTTCTTGTGCTATTGTTGATGCAGAGGCTTATCTGCCTGCAGCCAGTGATAGTAATCAGGGACAAATTAATGAGCTGTTTTAATTCTCTGACTTTATTTGGTATAAAACCTGTTTGCTGTAATTTTAGTGCTGCAAAGCCTGTAAAATTTCTCCATTGTGAATCATTAAATAGGTTCGAGCCGCATTGTGAGAAACCGGATTTTTGCCTATGCGTAAACAAAGGCGCATATCAGCTTTGCAGTAACTGCGAAGCTGATCAGTGCCTTTGTTTTCGTACAATTTCTCTTCTTCTTAAATCCGAAATTTCAAGCTTCTTGCCATCTACTGTAGCTGCACGGGCCGGTTTGTGTCAAACCTTGCCGGAAACCCTGAAGACTGGTTTTCTGGTGTTGCGACTCATTTGCAGCTTCCATTAACCAATGTATTACAGTCCTTTCAATTAGAGGAGCTGTTAGGCAAATAAATAATTTATATTATGTGCAGATAATGAAACTTTAGAGGTTTTGCCTTTTCAAAACATCATTTATCACTGCAGTGAACAGTGGGAGTACTACCTGTACTGTATACTACAGGCAATCTGAGTATATAGACCTGGGCAGCTGAAGTGAGTCCCTGGTCATGAGTCTAAATGCCCAGACCCAGAGGGTGACACAGCCAAAATTCAAAGGCCAAGTTCTAGTTGACCCTGGGAGTCCCAGGGTAATGTCCAAGTTTGGTTGTTCCAAAGTTTGGTTCAAACAAATCAAATGTTTGTCTAAACTCCTGACTGTAAAAGAACAAAATTAAAAATAAATTAATTTCGCAGAAAATTTTTGGGTGGAGGATGATAGGAAAGTTATTTTCATGTCAAAATTTTGATCTTAGTTTGTCATAATAGGACCTGCAAAAATTTTGAAAATCGGTCAGCAGATAAAATGAATTTTGAATATGGATTTTGCATTGGCAAGGGAGATAATCCATGATCATAAAAATGGGTACTTTTCAAATATTTTTACTTGATCATGAAGATTTTGTCTCAGGTAAGTCATTTGTGTTGTTTTGTAATGAATTTGAGTTAGCATAATGAAAATCCAAGAATTTTAAATCTTTATGGGAAAATATTTACCTCCCTTTCATGAGATTTTTGTATAGAAAATCCCTGTTCAAAAATGTTTTTGACCAGAACTTTTTTTACTTGTCAACCGATTTTCAAAATTGTTGCTGCACGATTTGCGACAAACTGAATGCTCAATTGTGCCAAGAAAATATTTCTTCTAGATTTAAACAGTTGCAAAATATCTGCGAAAAACCATTATCAGGCACTAGGAAACACACTTAATTAGCATTCTCCCTAAGAATCATGCAGGTCCTATAGAAATGGTGATAAGTGACTAGTCACAGAAATCGTTTATTTCACCTTCATTTAATCAGACTTGTTGAAAAACTTTCACAAAACAAAGCATTCCTTTTTTCTGACAGCGGTTGCCATGGAAACCAAAAATCAAAATCTCACGGAGATTGGCAGAAAATTGTTAGAGGAAAAAGTGCAAATTGACACTTTTTGAGGTGATATTTGAGATATGATTATTGTTGAGAATGTCTTTATTAGTACTTATATCAATAGCACGTCATGACTTTAATATGAAATTGTATTAAAAATTGAAAAATGAAATTTGCATTTTGTTGCCTAGCAACGTAAGTACCACCACATAAATCAAATTTTCAAACTTCCAATTTTGGACATTTTCAAACAAAATTATCTCCGAACAGCATGAGTGTTTACCAGTAATACATATAGCGCCTTTACAACCAACACTTGTTGTTGAAATGCAAAGAATAAAATAACTCAAAATGATTCTATTTTATGTAACCATGGCAACCAAACAATGGAACCATCAGCAATTTTGCAAAAAATGATATTTTCAAACCAAATTATCTCCTAACAGCACATGTATTTATGAATTATGCATATAGTGCCTTAATGACCAACACTTGTCTTTCAAATGCAAGGTATAAAATAACTCAGAATGTTTCTATTTTTTGTAACCATGGCAACCAAACAATGGAACCGTCAACAATTCTACAAAAAATGAAATTTTCAAACCAAATTATCTCTTAACAGCACAAGTGTGTATGAATTATGCATAAAGTGCCTTAATTATCAACACTTGTTTTTGAAATGCAAAGAATAAAATAACTCAGAACATTTCTAATTTTTGTTACCATGGCAACCAAACAATGGTACCGTCAACAATTTGACAAAAATGACATTTTGAAACCAAAATATTTCCTACCAACAAACAAATATATGAACAATGTATATGCTGTCTTAATTCAGAACTTTTTTTAAAAAAACAAACAAACATTCAATAACTCAAAATATTTCTGACTTTTGTAACCATGGCAACCAAATTAAGCTTGGCA